>OV702283.1:451062548-451662548 GCA_916181665.1 Avena sativa
GACCTGATGGATTCTCTGGCCGCTTCTACGTATCTTATTGGAGCATCATCAAAGAGGATGTTATGGATGCTTTCCACTCACTCTCTAGGCTGGATAGCCGTGGGTTTGGATCGGTAAACAGTGCTTTGGTTACTCTCCTACCCAAGAAGCCAGGCGCCGAAGAAGTGCGAGACTTCCGACCGATCAGTCTGATTCACGGAATCGCTAAGTGGGTGGCAAAGGTGATTGCCAACCGTATTGCCCCGATCCTCCCACAACTAGTGGGGGTGCATCAGAGTGCTTTCGTGCGTGGACGGTGTTTGCACGACAACTTCATGATGGTGCAGGGGACAGCCCGCAAGCTACACACCAGCAAGACTCCAGCGGTGCTACTCAAGCTGGACATCACCAAAGCTTTTGACACTGTGGACTGGGCCTTCCTGTTGGAAGTGCTAAGGAAGTTGGGGTTTGGAGAGTGCCTCCTCACGTGCAAATGCGCGCTACTCTCCACAGCCTCCACACGCGTCTTGATGAACGGGTGCCCAGGGGCGAAGATGGCCAACAGGCGTGGCCTTCGGCAAGGAGACCCGCTCTCCCCACAGCTTTTCATCCTGATCATGGAGGTTTTCCACCTAATGGTCGTAAAGGCAGAGGCTCAGGAACTGCTCACACGACTTGCAGCCACAGGCCTCCAACACCGCACATCGATTTACGCTGACGATGTGGTCACCTTCCTAAGGCCATCAGCGGTGGATTTCCAGGTGATCTCCTGGATCATCGAGGACTTTGGGGAGGCTTCTGGTATCCGTACCAACCTCGACAAATGCTCGGCCAACCTGATTAGGTGCTCGGCTCAGGACAGAGACCTGGTGGAGCGGGAGTTGCACTGCCCCATCAAGCAGTTCCCCCTCCGCTATCTAGGGTTACCACTCTCCCTGCGGAAGCCGTCGGCAGCGCAGCTACAAGCGCTGGTAGATCTGGTGGCCGCCAAATTGCCATCGTGGAAAGCCTCCATGCTCAACAGAGGGGGGCGGCTCGAACTCGTCAAGACAACTTTATCCGCCATGCCTATTTTCGCCATGATGTCCCTCGATATTCCCATAGAGATTATCACCACCATCGAGAAGATCATCCGTGGGTTCCTCTGGAAGGGGAGGAAAGACATAAACGGCGGGCACTGCCTAGTGGCTTGGGACAGGGTGTGCATGCCGAAAGATCTAGGGGGGCTTGGCATCCCCAACCTGCGCCTCATGAACATCGCTTTGAGAGCCAGATGGCTGTGGTTGAAGCGCGTGGAGGTGGATAGGCCATGGCATGGCCTCGACATCCGTGTCCCAGAGCTCTCGAGGCGTCTCTTCGACGCAGCGACTTCCTCGGTGATTGGGGATGGCGCGTCTACTTTCTTTTGGACGGACAAGTGGCTCCCATGCGGGCGGCTCTGTGACGTGGCACCAAGCCTCTTTGCTGCGGTCCCACCAAGTGTAGTATCCACGCGGCGTGTGCGCGAAGGTCTTGCAGGGGGTTGGCTGCATGATATCACCCCGGATCTTGGCGCAGCAGCCATCAGGGAGCTCCTTGAAGTGGCAGACCGTATTGAAGCAATCACCCTGACCGAGGGATCGCAGGACGTCCTCAAGTGGAACTGGGACCCAAGTAACTGCTACACAGCCCGGTCTTGATACCTGGCCCTCTTTGCCGGGCGGACTTCTATGGCAGGGGCCCTTCAGATCTAGCGCTCCCGAGCCCCTGCTAGTTGCAAGGTGACCCTTTGGTTAGCCGTGAGAAACAGGTGCTGGACCGCCGATCGGCTTAGCCGGCGTGGCCTCCAACATCCAGCGGCCTGCCCCTTCTGCGACCAGTGTGGAGAGACCATCGATCACCTTTTCATGGGTTGCGTCCTGGCCCGTGAGGTTTGGGCAGCCTGCCTGGGCTGGTGGAACAAGAGACACTGGATGCCGGAACACGATTCCAAGTTTGTTGCTTGGCTCCAAGATAAGCGGGGCGGCAAGGGCCGCGAGCGCGATCTCTGGACAGGAATCGCTTTGGTTTGCTGGACGCTATGGCGCCACCGAAACGACGTGGTCTTCGAAGGGGCCGCTCCCTCTCCTAGAGAGGTCATCCGTAAGATCACCACGGAGGCAGACATCTGGAGGACTGCTCGGCTTTTCCGCGACTGTCTAGGACAGGTAGATAGGCGGAGATGCCGCGAGTAGTTGTTTAGGTTATGTGTGTGATGTCTTTAGGATGGCGTGGAGTTGTATCCCTGGCGTCTGTGCCACGGTGCGTTGTAAAACTTGGCCGCTTGGCCCTCCTTCTATGAAAACAATACGTCTCCCAGGACGTATCCTTGAAAAAACCGGCTAGAAACGGTCGTAGTCACTAGTCCCGGGCCGGAACATGGACTATTAGTCCCGGGTCGTATAACGGCCCAGAACTAGTTGTCCATCACTATATATTCTGCTTCCTGTCCTACTATCCTAAAGCATATGGTGGCCATTTTTCTTAAAGAAGCAAGAGAGTTCATGCCATTTTTTTCTTCAAGATTTGTCAAGATTTAGTTTGCAACACCTAAATCCAAAGATTTAAAAGGTTAGAACTTCATTCTTTCATCTCTTATTGGTACTTTAGCTCTATAATGCTCTACAAGTATAGAGATATGGATCAATGCATGCATGCTCTAGAAGTAGCTAGAAGGATTTTGATATATATATATATATGCAAAATAGTGGGGTGCCATGGGGGATACGTGTGCACCTCCATTTTGCCATTGGATCTGCCTATAGGGTATTTTTAACCGTAGATTTTAGTTAACGGTGTTAGTGTACTATTTCCACCAACGAAAAGTAGCCATGTCCATCCCCAATTAATGAAAAAAAGAGTCATGTCGTTCTTTGTCAAAAAAGAAGAGCAACGGTTGTTTAGTTCCATGTACACTTCAAAAGATACACAATTCCGTCAACAAAAAGTAGCAACGCGTCCATCCCCAATTAACAAAAAAAAGAAAACATGCAGTTCTTCAACGAAAAAAATCAACTATTGTTTAGTTAAATGCACCACTGGTTCACTTCCAAGAAAACATACTAATCCATCAACAAAAAGTACCCAACACCCGTAACCAATTAACAAAAAATGAGCTATGGTTTCTGGTAGGTGGCCTAGTAAGAATAAGGCAGCGTTTCTAGTTCTTTCTTTTGAAAGAAAACAGTTATTTTGTTTGCGCTAGGATAATAGTCTGTGGATGGAGTGAGTTTTTGCAAAAAACAAATACGGCTCACGGTAAACGGCCGTGACTTGAGCCAAACGAAAACACGAATCACGGGAATTACATCCAACGATAGTAAGCGTGTGCGCACGTGCCACCGTAGGCACAAAATCCACGTCCATATATATATATATATATATATATATATATATATATATATGTGTGTGTGTGTGTGTGTGTGTGTGTGTGTGTGTGTGTGACAAATTTTGATTAGGCACATAGTTACTGAAAATTAAAATGTGTAACTTTAGAGTTTCAGAGCTTAGAATGGAATGAGGTTTTCACTGATAGAACAATAATAAAAAACACCACATTTATCATGTTGATTGTTTTCTCCAATTCACAAATTGGTGCATGTAAATTTTTCAAAATTCAAAATTAATGCTCTAGAAGCTCTCAATATAACTTATAATAATTTTATCATGTTGTGTAATGGTTTTTGATATACTTTTACTATAATGCAGATGGTCCGGGAATGGATGTACGGTACTGACCGACGCTCTGGCGAGTTCATTAATGGCGTGCATGAATTCATCCGTGTTGCTGATGCAAACAAGCGCAATGGTTTTGTATTCTGTCCATGTAATGGATGTAGGAATCAGAAGGATTACTCTGACTTAAAAATCCTTCACATCCACCCGTTGAAGTCCGGCTTCATGCCCAGTTATAATTGTTGGACCAAGCACGGAGAGAGGGGTTATAATGGAAGACAATGAAGAAGAGGAGGAGGATGACAACTATCATGGTTTCCCTGGGTACGGAGATACTTCCATGGGGGATGCTGAAGGGGAGGATGAAGAAGAGACACATGATGAACCCGCTGATGATCTTGGTCGGACCATTGCCGATGCACGAAGAGATTGTAAAACTGAAAAGGATAGGGAGAAGTTTAATCACATGTTAGAGGATCACAAAAAATTGTTGTACCCAAATTGCGAAAATGGTCTGAAAAAGCTGGGCAGCACACTAGAATTGTTGTGATGGAAGGCTGAGTGTGCTATACCTGACTCCTCATTTGAAAAGTTGCTGAAAATGATGAAGAATATGCTTTCAAAAGATAACGTATTGCCCGCCAGTACGTATGAAGCAAAGAAGGTTGTCTGCCCTCTAGGTTTAGAGGTTTAAAAGATACATGCATGCCCTAATGACTGCATCCTCTACCGCGGTGAGGAGTATGAGAATTTGGATGCATGCCCGGTATGCACTTCACTTCGGTATAAGATTAGACGAGATGACCCTGGTGACGTTGAGGGCGAGCCCCCCCACCCCCCGAAAGAGGGTTCCTGCCAAGGTGATGTGGTATGCTCCTATAATACCACGGTTGAAACACTTATTCAGAAACAAAGAGCACGCCAAGTTGTTGCGATGGCATAAGGAGGAACGTAAGTCAGACGAGATGTTGAGACACCCCATTGATGGGTCGCGATGGAGAAAAATCGATAGAAAGTACCCGGAATTTGCAGATGACGCAAGGAGTTTAAGGTTTGGTCTAAGTACAGATGGCATGAATCCCTTTGGGGAGCAGAGCTCTAGTCACAGCACCTGGCCCGTGACTCTATGCATCTATAACCTTCCTCCTTGGTTGTGCATGAAGCGGAAGTTCATTATGATGCCAGTGTTGATCCAAGGTCCGAAGCAACCCGGCAACGACATTGATGTGTACCTAAGGCCATTAGTGGAAGAACTTTTACAGTTGTGGCATGAACCCGGGATACGCGTGCGGGATGAGCACAAGCGGGAAGAATTTAACCTCCGAGCATTCCTTTTCGTAACAATCAATGATTGGCCTGCTCTTAGTAACCTTTTAGGACAGTCAAACAAGGGATACAATGCATGCACACACTGTTTAGATGAGACTGAAAGTATATATTTGGAACATTGTATGAAGAATATATACAATGAGCATCGTCGATTTCTTTTGGCCAAGCATACCTTAAGAAAGAAAGGCAAGCATTTCAACGGTCTGGCATGTCACCAGACGAAGCCTAAGGAGCGAACTGGTGCTGATATATATTTGATATGGTCAAAGATTTGGATCAAATGGTAACCTTTGGAAAGGGTCCTGGCGAAAAATCTGTTTCGAAGGACGCTGAAGGACACGCACCCATGTGGAAGAAGAAATCTATATTTTGGGAGCTACCATATTGGAAATTCTTAGAGGTCCGCTCTGCAATCGATGTGATGTATATGACGAAGAATCTTTGCGTGAACCTGCTAGGCTTCTTGGGCGTGTATGGGAAGACAAAAGATACACCGGAAGCACGAAAGGACCATCAACGTATGAAAGACCCAGATGGCCTGCATCCAGAATGGTTTCAAGATCATGCCAGCTACGCTCTTACCAAACAAGAGAAGGAAATATTTTTTGAATGCCTAAGCAGTATTAAGGTCCCGTTTGGCTTCTCATCGAATATAAAGGGAATAATAAATATGGCAGAAAAAAAGTTCCAAAACCTAAAGTCTCATGACTGCCACGTGATTATGACGTAAATGCTTCTGATTGCATTGAGGGGGCTTCTACAAGATAATGTTCGAGTACCCATTGTGAAGCTATGTGCATTTATCAATGCAATATCTCAGAAGATAATCAATCCTGAAGATCTACCACGGTTACAGAATGATGTGATCCAATGTCTTGTCAGTTTTGAGTTGGTGTTCCCACCATCCTTCTTCAATATTATGACGCACCTGCTGGTTCACCTAGTCGAAGAGATTTCCATTCTCGGTCATGTATTTCTACACAATATGTTTCCCTTTGAGAGGTTCATGGGAATCTTAAAGAAATATGTTCGTAACCAAGCTAGGACAGAGGGAAGCATCTCCAAGGGCTATGGAACAGAGGAGGTCGTTGAATTTTGTGTTGACTTCGTTCCTGACCTTAGGCCGATTGGTCTTCCTCAATCGCGGTATGAGGGGAGACTGAGTGGAAAGGGTACTCTAGGAAGGAAATCAATAATATGTAGGGACGGACATTCTTACACCGAAGCACATTACACCGTTCTACAGAATTCTATCTTGGCAGTCCCATATATCGAGGAACACAAGAAAATCTTACGCTCCAACAACCCTGGAAAGCATGACTCTTGGATTAGAGATGAACACATGAAGAGTTTTGACGGTTGGTTGCAACATCTCATAAAAAACAACACTCTTGGAGATCATATATACTTGTTGTCTATGTCACCATCTTCTACTATATCTACTTTCCAAGGGTACGAGATAAATGGGTATTACATTTTACACGATAGCCCAAGATAAAAAGAGCACCAACCAAAACAGTGGTGTCCGCTTTGATGCAACAGACAACAATGGGTCAAAGACCACATATTATGGTTACATAGAGGAGATATGGGAACTTGACTATGGACCTACTTTTAAGGTCCCCTTGTTTCAGTGCAAATGGGTCAAGCTGACAGGAGGAGGGGTTGAGGTAGACAAGAAATACGGAATAACATCGTTGGATCTCAACAATCTTGGATACTTAGACGAACCATTCGTCCTAGCCAATGATGTGGCTCAGGTTTTCTATGTGAAGGACATGTCTACCAAACCTAGAAAAAAGAAAAAAATAAGAAAAAGAATACATCAGATGATGAGCCAAAGCGCCACATAGTTCTTTTAGGAAAAAGAAACATCATGGGAGTGGAGGACAAGACAGACATGTCAGAAGATTGTGATAAGTTTCATGAAATTCCGCCCTTTGCAGTGAAGGATGACCCAAGCATCATGTTAATGAATGAAGATGCTCCATGGATACGGCGGGATCAAAAAGGAACACACGCGAATAAATGATGTGTAATAATTATAACATTTTATGAGTGAAGATGCTCCATGTGTCCATTTTTATAGTGTTGTCTGCAAACAATCTTGAGTGACCAGTTTCTTGGAGATGCCTCTATGACCAGTTTCTTGGAGATGCCTCTATGACCAGATTCATACTTACCATTAAGATCTAATCTCCAAACGTGTGAGGTCACATATTAGGGAGTGCCTCTATGACCAGTTTCTTGGAGATACCGGAGGACTGGGCTCCGACGGCATCTCCCTGAAACTGGCCGTAGTGGTGCCCCTACTCTCGAAAAACATCTTGCAGCTTGTAACTTCTCTAACTAGATCAATACGCCTAGGAGCTAACTAATTTCACATATTAGGGAGTGCCTTTATGACCATTTTCTTGGAAATGCCGGAGGACTGGGCTCCGACGGCATCTCCCTGAAACTGGCCGTAGTGGTGTCCATGCTCTCGAAAACCATCTTGGAGATGCCTCAAACTGGCTGGAGGACTGGACTCACAAGGATGCCTATTTATAGTACAAGCAGCTCGACATAATGTCGACACTCACGAAATAATGTTGACACTCACCCCTATTATTAGTGCTAACTCATGTTTTGTCCCGGTTGGTGTCTCCAACCGGGACTAAAGGTTCATCTTTAGTCCCGGTTGGTGACACCATCCGGGACAAGGTACAAGCCGCACGACATAATGTCGACACTCACCCCTATTATTAGTGCTGCCTGGCCCAGTCTGCCGCAATCCCTTCAGTCGCGGTTGGTTTCTCCAACTGGGACTAAAGATGACCCTCTCTTTATAGGCATTTCCCTCTATTTATAGGCTGCTCGATCCAGCCTGCTCTATTTATATGCCTTTTCCTCTAAATACAACATCTTCATATTTAGGTAACACTCAAGACATTTATTAATATTAAAAACCGGGACAAACCGGGACTAGCTAACACTCAGGACTAAAGTCGCGCCCTTTAGTCATAATCATGCCTAGTCCTATAGTACGCAGCTTCAGGGTCTTCTTCGTCATCGTCATCGTCACCTGCCACTCCGGGGATCCTCAGCCCAACCATGGCATATACCAGGGGCCATTCCGGCCTCGGATTCACGGCGGGCAGGGGAGGGGTCTCCTGGAAGATGATGCCACTACCGCCGGGCGGGGATGGGGCCTTCTTGTGGCTCTGTGGCGGGTGGACTTGTGGGCACCACAGGCGAGGATGGTCTCCCCTGGCGATGTAGCGCATCACTCCGATGATAGTATGGTTCGCCCACCACAGACGATGGCCGGATTCGTTGTGGTTCACCGGGGGCGGGCCATCACCCTCGTACCTGGCGAGCTCCCTTTCCCGCCTATTAGCGAAGAAGGAATTCTAGGTGTCGTAGTTGTCGGGATCCCACTGGGGATCCATCCGCTGCTCCGGCGTGAGCTCGTGGTAGAAGTGGTTCGTGATGGCCGCCTGGCGTGCGGAACCTTGAGGGACAGGAGGGACATGAACCCCTCCAGCGCCCAGCATCCAGCCGGCGGGCAGCTGGTAGCCCGACGGAAAAGGGTAGTTGGAGGCGCACAGCGCCTCGGTCTCCTCGAGGGTCAGAATGGCCCAGTAGGCATTGTCCATTGTTTTAAGAGAGGAAGGTGTGGATGTGTGGATAGCCATGGCGCGATCGCCATAGATATAGAGGGAAAGGGCGGGAAAACTTGGCGTGAAGCTTTGGGAAATGGCGGAAAATATCTTTAGTCCCGGCTAGTGACTACAACCAGGACTAGAAGCTCCCGTAGAAAGGAAATGGCGGAAAAACTTGGCGGAAAGCGGTGGGAAATGGCGGGAAATATCTTTAGTCCCGGTTTGTGACTACAACCGGGACTAAATGGATATTATATTAAGATTCTTTATATTTTTCTAATAATAATAGACATATAATTTGTTTTTTTATTTTTACAATAAAAGATATGATTTTCCAAAGTTTTATATTTTATTTGAATTAAAAAAAGAAATTTACAAATGAAATAATTTATAAATGATGCAAACAGATAAATGGATATTATATTAAGATTCTTTATATTTTTCTGATAATAATAGACATATTAGTTGTTTTATTTGGATTTTTACAATAAATGATATGATTTTCCAAAGTTTTATATTTGATTTGAATTAAAAAAAGAAATTTACAAAGGAAATAATTTATAAATGATGCAAATAGATAAATGGATATTATATTAAGATTCTTTATATTTTTCTGATAATAATAGACATATTATTTGTTTTATTTGGATTTTTACAATAAAAGATATGATTTTCCAAAGTTTTATATTTGATTTGAATTAAAAAAAGAAATTTACAAATGAAATAATTTATAAATGATGCAAACACATAAATGGATGTTATATTAAGATTCTTTATATTTTTTGATAATAATAGACATAATATTTGTTTTATTTGGATTTTTACAACAAAAGATATGATTTTCCAAAGTTTTATATTTGATTTGAATTAAAAAAAGAAAATTTACAAAAAAATAATTAGTCGCGGGTCGTGGCTGGACCCGGGACTAAAGGGTGCCTGCGCGCGAAAACGAAGCGGCCGAAAAAAACCTTTAGTCGCGGGCGGTGGCTTAGCCCGGGACTAAAGGGTGTGTCCCTATATATTCTGCGCGCCAGGAGGTGCTTCCCAGCACTTGGCATTCCTCGACGAAGACAAAGCACACGCGCATAGACGAAGACGAACACGCAGGGGAGGTGTTGTCCGCCGCCGCCGTGCCGCTCCGCCGTGCGCCTCGCCGCCTCGTCGGCGCTGCCGCGCCGTGCCGCCGCGCGACGCCCCACCGCGCGCCGTCACGTGCTATCGCCTGCGTAGATCGGTGCTCGAGGGAGGGGTACGGGCGGCGGGTGTTTTTTTTGTAATTATTAGTTAGATAGGGTTAGGATTATAGTTTGTGTTATTTAGAATTATAATTTTTGTTATTAGGATTAGGATTATATTGTTAGCTAGGGTTAGGATTAATTATAATTATTTTGTTATAGTTTTTTCTAGCTAGAGTTAGGATTAATTATAATTATTTTAATTATAATTAGCTAGAGTGTTAGGATTAATTATAATTATTTTGTTATAGTTTTTTCTAAAGTTTTTTATAGTTAGGATTATTATAAATAGGATTATAATTAGGATTATTAGGGTTTTTTGTTATAGTTTTTTCTATAGTTTTTTATAGTTAGGATTATAATTAGGATTATTAGGATTTTTTGTTAGAGTTTTTTATATTAGGTTTTTTTTTAGTTATTAATATTATTGTTTTACCGCAAATAATATTAGGGTTATTGTTTTTTTGTTTTAGTTATTAGGGTTATTGTTTTTTCTAACTGTTTAACTCTTTTTTTGTTATAGATAATTAAGTCATGGATCCATCCGAAGATCCTGGTCGCATCGGTGAAGGTTTTCTTCAGGACATGATAAGAGGTGAAATTCTTCTTAATATTAATACCGGTGAAGATATTTTGCTCGAGGAAGAGATATCCTCATATCTGAATCCATCCGGTGATGGACTAGAGGAAAACCTAATGTACCAAGGGGAAGACCGGATGGACGAAGGGCAAACAAATAACAATAATGATGGCCCCTCAACAGGATCCGGTGAGGTACACATATATATATATATATAAAGTCCCGTGTTACCTCTATTCATTAAGTAATCTAGATATATATTAATCACTCTCTCTTCTTCTTTTAGCCCACCGGATCGAAGCAATCGAAAGCTCATACGAAACGAGGGCCGGACAAAAAGTTGGATGGTAGTCAGAGGTTCACCATCAAAGAAATAGATGATGATGGTGAACCGATTGCTCTAGAGAAGCACCAGAGGATGTTTATAAATCAATGCAGGGTGCTTGTTAGGGACAACCTGCCGATCACCATCCAAGAATGGAATCAGTCATAGAAAACCGGTGAAGAATCTAGCTATGTCACCGATGATGCCAAAGATGACCTTTGGCAGAAGATCATAGCGCATTTCATACTACCTCCAGAGTATGAAGAATTTGAGGTAGATGGTATTACCCCAAGGCCGGGTGGGCTTGAAAATAGAGCGAAAGTGAAGGAGTGGGATCTGAGCAAGATGGCTGAACTGTACCGGAACCACAAGAAAAGTTTATACGCGAAATATGTCGCGAAAAAGAAAACTCCAGACTTCAAAGGAGTAAACGAGAAGTTGAGAGAACAGTGGCCCAATTTTGTACAGTACAAGCAATTTGATAAAGCAAAGGCAAAGTCAGCAAAGAACGCGTTAAATGCTGCCAACAATAAATACCATCATAAAATGGGGATAGGTGGCTACAAGAGTGTCGTCCCTAAGTGGGAAACTATGGAGAAGAACATGAGGGCTAGAGGCGTCACTCCTGGTACAGATGGATGGCCTGAGAGGTCAAAGCACTAGTGGTACGGGCACGGGAGATCCTTGGACCCAGAAACAGGGAAGACATTATTTCATGATAAAATTCTAAAACCCTCCCAAGACCTTATTCAAGCAATGAACGATGCTCAATTGGGATTGTTCCGTCCCGAGAGAGAGAACGACGAGCTGACACGTGCCCTAGGGAATCCTGAAAAGGGAGGACGAACACGAGGCAAAGGCGCCGGTGTCTGGTGGAAGAAAGGGTTTCCTCAGTACGATGCCAGTTACAGAAGCCGTCAGAGAAAGAAGGACCGGGAGGCAGACCGGATCTCCAGGGTAGAGCAGGACCTAGCTGATCTGAAGAACCCCATGCATGAAATTAGCCAAACGCCGCCATCGTCAACTCACCTGCGGGCTGATGATCCTGCATTGGATCTTAGCCAGCGGAGAAGCAGCATGGCTTCCACGGAGGTCCGGGCTGATGATCAAGCACTGCTGGATGATGCACCGGCTCCTCACTACCCCGTGGATGATGTCAGAGAGATGGCATAATGTGAGCTACATCAGCCAACGAACAACCTGTCCTTCAAGGTGGCGATCGACACTGCTTTACCTTGTCTACCTGGAGCACTCCACCATTCACTTCCGATTCCACCAGGCTATGCTCGTGTCACGATGGATGACATAGTGGAGGATTTTGCGGACCTAGAGATTGAAATTGCTACGCCTGAAGGCCTTACGAAACTAGGAGATGTCAAGCGCAACATCATTAGTACATCAACTTTCCAGGCTCGGCGCCAAGGCCACCGACTCCGAGGAAACCAAGTCCACCCCGCATCGAATATCGTCAACTTCCAAGTCCACCCCAACCCGATTATCGCCAACCTCCAAGTCCACCCCGCCCCGCTGACGATCGCCGCAGGAGGAGTACATCAACTCAATCTTCGCCTCCGTGCAATACTCGATCTCCGCCTCCGCCTCAGTGCAATACTACTACCTCGTCGAAGAAATGGAAGTTCAATGGTCCCCTGCACCCCACATCGAAGAAAGGTCAAACGGCGAAGATAGTCGACATCCCGCCGGCTCTTCCAAAGAGACCTTATGACAAGACCGATGAGGAAACTAACGCGGATGTGGCTGCCCAAGTTAAGGCGCATTTTGCACCCAAAAATCCCGAGCCAAAGCCGGTATATAATGAAAAAACCAAAAAGTGGGCTAAGTCCTTTCTTGAGCAACCATCCCAGATATCGATGAATCTGGAATCAGACTATGACCGGGAGATTATTAAGCACGCACAGAAGAAAAAAATCACAAGTGCAAAAAGCGGGAAGCAAGTTGCCCAGCTCGGAGCACAGAAGAATCAATCGGTCGCCCCTCTCAAAGTCATTTCAGACCTCGACAAGGCCTTCAGAGCTGAAATGGATATGGAGATGCAAATAATGGACCCCAGAGCCCGTAATAATGTTGCACTTATGGGAATCACTGTATCGCAGACCAAAGCACTTGCTACCGAAGCAAATATGTCTCTTGGTCAATATTTAGGCTATGAAGATACGCCGGTGGGTCAGATAGTACGGCAGTACGTCCAAGGGGATCCTCTAGTCAGTAATGAGGAGCTCGCGCGTCTATCCACACATATGCGAAATCTGCAAGAATGGAACATGTCGCAAGCAGAAAAAAGCATCAGAAAGATTGGTTTCCGGTGGACGTTAAAAGGAGCATCACTTCAAACCATACTCGATACAGGTTCAAATGACCGAACTGTTTCAGTTATACAACCGGCGCGCCCTCGACAAATCTATCATTGGTTGCTACTGTCTATAAGTGTTTTATTTCTATAATTAAGTTTGTAGCTCTGCTCGTTCATTGCATTTAATATATTATCCTAACTATTGATATTATATTCTGCAGAATGAAGATGCTTGAATGCAAAACAGTTAGAAGATACGACGTTGGGTTCATTGACGCATATATCGTTAATGAATATACGTTAAAGAATCACCCCAAGGACGTGGAGGAAGACCTGTGCAGGTTCTTAACCGAGATTAATTTTGTTAAGGAAATACTATTTCCTTACAACTTCAAGTGAGTGTTTATATCTTGTACATATTTTATTTTTGCTGACTGGATGAGCTATGCATGTATGCTTATGTAAACGTCCGCAAATTCAACTGGATCTTGCTAAACATTCAAGTTGACAACTCCCTAGTTGAAGTCCACGACTCATTAAGTTGGGACCAAGAGCAGTGGAGCGACATGAAAGCAATGCTCCATAAGTAATTTCAATCATTATCGCATTATATCGTCCTCTTTTATTCATTTCCTGATATCAAGTAACTAATAACTCCTTTGTTCATTTTCTTTGCCGAGCAGGTGTTGGACACGGTTCAGACAGAAAATACCAGGTCCATTCAAAGAGGAGTTAACTTATAAAATGGTGAAGAGTTTACAGGAGCCACCGGAAACTCATTTATGTGGATACTACGTCTGCGAGTACATCCGTGAGTTGACCAGTGAGCGGAAAGTTGACTCATATTATATTTATGATTTGCGGGAGAAACTAGAGCTAGACCAGCGCATAAGAGCAATTCAAGAGGAGCTGGCGGGATTTATGATGAAGAAAGTCCTTGATGTACATGGAGAGCATTATGCGGATGACGTTGAACTCGATTTGCCTTAGTCATCTCCATGTAGCTGATATGATATATGTATTCATCAATGACCATGTAATTTCAAAACATTTCTTCCTTTTGATATGATTGATTATATGTATGCTTGCAAGAGATCGATTAATTATATAAATGCATCGACATGTAGTGTGTATGTAGTAGCGTATAATATGTATACTGAAATATATGTTTGAATTATAGTGAAACACAAAACGAAAAAGGAACAAAATGGCAAAAAAAAAGGAAATACATAATCTCTGCCGCGGTAGAGAAACACACAATTCTCTGCCGCGGCAGGAAACCTTATAGTCCCGGGTGATGTTACGGCCCGGTACTAGAGGGTTTCTGCCCCCCGCGGCGCTGAAACAGCCACATGGCTGTTATCAGTCGCGAGCCGTAGCGAGCTGGGACTAGAGGAGGGGCTCTAGTCCCGTTTTCGCAATCCCGGGCCAAAACCGGGACTAAAGCCAGTTGCGGCCCGGGACTGTAGTCCCTTTTTCCAACAGTGGTAAAAAAACCATATAAGGTATACATTGCAATGCTTGGTTTATAGGAAAACAAGGTTAAAAAATAACACAAATACCGAATCCACACACGAGCCGCAACGCCGCATGATCCAGTCGTCTCCAGGGACGGAGATAAGGGGGATGGGGGGGGGGGCTTAGCCACCCCCATGGTTTGAATTTTGTGAAAAACTCTACTCATTAAAGCTCCAATTTCTTATTTATTTAGCCAAGTTTGCCCCCTGGTGCCAATTTTGCCCCACTCAAGGTGAGAAGCTGGCTCCGTCCCTGGTCGTCTCTTAGCCATCGCTACCCAAGAGACTGACTGAATACTAGGAATGTAAACGGATCAGATCGAATCGGATATTTCTATTATCATATCCTCTATCATATTTTTTTGGCGGATTTGGATCGGAGCGGATAATAGCCGGATACGAATTCGAATACGGATTATATCAAATTAAGGATATGGAGCGGATTCGGAGCTGACTCGGATCGAAAGTGGATAATCGAACAAAGACACATAGAAAAATAAAAATTTATTTAGTTTATGCAAAAAAATGACAAGAAAACGTGCAACACTAGATAACAGTAGTATAAAAGTGCAAGATTGATAATAGCATAGTATAACATGCATATGTAGCATACTTAGCTAGCGTATACACTTACTACATTGTCTAGATATTAGGGTTGTGCTAAATTTATCGGATTATCCTATTTGAGTACCTTGGATAATTCTCAAAAAATGTAGGATTATCCTTATCCGTAGGATATCATCAATACCATATCCGTTACCATATTCGTCGGATATCCTCTCGATAAATATCTGCATCCGCATCCATATCCGCCGGATATCTAAAAATGCATACCATTTCCTCAAAAAATGGATGCGGATGCAGATTCGAAGCGGAAATTATCCGTACCATTTACATCCCTACTGAATACCTCGAACAGTCCGTCTATTTTGGGGCCGCCGCCCCAGATCAAACTTTGCATGCTTCAAAGGCGAACCGGCCGGGTAGGCAAACTTGCTGCGTGGAATGCCACCCAAAAACATGCAAGACACTGTCATACCTCATATGACCGTCACTGCACAGCGGTTCGAGGCTGTCGCCTCGACATGCCATTACATTAGAGGCCGCCATCATGACATTTGCCTCTCCCTACAATAGAGCCACCCAGCCCCGATCGTCATGAATCAGTCTCACCGCAAGGGCAAGAAAACTCCAAGGCGGTTGAAAGGACACATACAACGTCTAGAGGAAGGGTGAATACGCGATTTAAATCAATTATAATTTTGGCTCTAATAATATGGAATAAAATTTGCATAAATTATCAAACACAAAACCTAAATATCTTAAGTTACCTATATGCACCAACAACTTATGCTGTCTGTAAGATAAGCACATATATTATAAGATGTTTTAGCATTTATCTAAAACATATCTATCTAAACGTCTTTTAGTGCGTAGATTTATAGCAAAATGAGTAAATCTATGCACTAAAAGACCTCTAGATACATGTTTTTTTAGATAAAGATAAAACATCTAATATTTTGAAACGGTGGGAGTATGTGATAATAAGATATATAATTTCAAGCATAAAAGTTATCACAGAATAAAGTGCATAAGTAAAAAAGCTTCAATATAGAAATAACCGAGATACACGGAGGCGATGATGTATCCCAAAGATCACACCCTTGCGGATGCTACTCTCTACTGGAACGGTGTGGAGGCACAAGGCTTCCCAGACGCCATAATGGCTTACTGTATTATTCTTGAGCCCTCCCACCAAAAAGGAAGTACTCGAATCCTCGAGGGTGGTCATCACCAGACCCCTACAAGCTTGAAAAAATACGCACAAATTAATTGGAGGCTTTCAAGTAATCGCCAACGAGGCCTCGAGCATGGAGAAAGCTCCACGGAAATTTGGGAGGGCACCGCGCTACACTCCACCTTCATACTCCACTCCGCCTACTTTCTCTAGAGTAGTTAAAATGTGTTGGGAGGGAAATTACTCCAGATACAGATTATGGAGAAGGCGTAGTAAAGTTTCTAGAATACCCTCTTGATTATTTCCCTTTTCCCATCAATCTGATAATAACAATAACATGTGTTCCTACTTTTTTTCTACTTCGAGGCTCCAGAGCATCTCTATATAGAGTATATATTGGCAAGAAGATACTGGTTCCATGTCTATAGCAGTCATAAAAAGGGGAAAACAATATACCGAGACAAGAGAAAACAGATAGGGCAACAATCTGCTGCTTGGTCGGCGCGTTACTCAATTTAGGACACGTAACCACACGGCAATCGGCAAGTGAGCATGCATGCATGCACGGCTCTATCCTGGCCAGGTAGATCGAGCTGACCCGAAACTAGACCTGTTCAGAACGGAGCGAACACACACTCTACGAAACGCAAATACGGAAGCGGAGTCCATACGACATCTCCGAGATCAGCTTATTACGTTCTGGGGGCAAAATTGACACGCTCTCTCCCCTCATCCGGACCGATCGAGGAGCTCCCTGCTGTCTGCGCAAACTATGGTAACCCCGTGCAAGGTCGCGACCGATCGGATATACTATACCAGGTAGAGGTAGAGGAATGGACATAGATCGATCCAGGCTTTCTGCCGTGCCCCAACGCCAACGGAACGAGGAGCTCGCGGCAACGATCGAGGCCCTTGCCTGAAATCACAACTCCCCGAGGTTCCACCCGGAAAAGCCCCCCACACTTTCCCACTCTCTCTCCACCTGTCGAGTCGCAACTCGTCCACCCACCCGGAAATATCAGTCGCAGAGAGAGAGGAGGCGCCAGTGGGCACGGTGGTCACGAGCCGAATTTCCACGGGCGACCGATCGAAAAGGTGGCGAGCGGGGTGGCGGGGTGGCGTGTACGTAGTACGAGCCGCGACAGCGACGGAGGAGGAGAGGCCGATTGATTGGAGGCTCGCTCGCTCGCGAGGGCACGGCGCTCTGCCCGCTCTAGGGCTTCGGGTCTCCCACCTTGCCGAAAATGGCAACGCGCCCTAATCACACCCCACCATTTCCACCGCCTTTTAACCCACCGCTCCCCTCCCGTCCGATCCACCCTCCTCCTCCGCCCCTTTCCCTTCCCTTCCTTTCCTCCTCTTCTTCTTCACCGCGGGAGCTGGCTGATCTGGCGGCGGTGGTGCGGGGCCGGCCGAGCGAGGGCACTAGCTCGTACGCGCGAGGGGAAACTCTGGAGCTAGCGGCGGCGGCGCAGCAGGAGGAGGGGGCGGGCGGCGCAGGCGCAGGCGGCATGGGGAGGGGCCGGGTGGAGCTCAAGCGGATCGAGAACAAGATCAACCGCCAGGTCACCTTCGCCAAGCGCAGGAACGGCCTGCTCAAGAAGGCCTACGAGCTATCCGTGCTCTGCGATGCCGAGGTCGCGCTCATCATCTTCTCCAACCGCGGCAAGCTCTACGAGTTCTGCAGCGGACAGAGGTATACACCCACGGACCGTTATGTTAAGCTACCTAGCTGGGCTCTCTGCTGACCGAGAGGGGTCGGTCTAGCTAGTAGATCTGAGTGACCGAGCTGGGGACTCGATCGATCGCTCACGGGGGATCTGGGCCTGATGGCAGATGGTGGATCGATCCGTGCAGTGAGGAGAAGCTCGATCGATCAGGGTGATGTCCCGAATCGGGAGTAGGAACTAGCTTCTGGAATTTCTTCCAGCAACTAGTAGTGAGGGTTTTAGGTTGCTGCTAACTCCGGGGCGAGGTTTCCTTGTCAGATCTGCGGGATTCCACGACTCCCACAGCCCTCCTAAATCCATTTCTCTCGGAGATGGCGCGCTCCTTGTCTTTTCGGTTGAATTTTGCAAATCTGCATGCATGGGAGTACATATTATTATAAAAGAAAAAGAGGCTGATCGAGCTAAGACTTCGACCGATCTCCTATAATTGGTGTTTTTTTCTTCAAGTATGTGCTTAAATCTATGCTTAAAAGGCTTTTTAATAAGGACGTGATCCATTCGATTTCTTTCTTATTCGCTCTGGTGGTAGCTTCAGCCATCGCATCACCTTGATGCCCGGATGCTTGTGGTGACTGATGGATTTTTAGCATCCTGGCCAGTTACTCTGGAAGATCTGAGAAAAGTTTATTGCATGCATGTCGTGTCGCTGACTTGCTGGTTTTGCTCCGGGTTTTCAGCGAGCATGAGTTTTTGAAACTTTTTTCATGTGTGAGTTATGACCTTGTTGGCTGCCTCAAATTAAGCGAGAATGGCACCTTCTATATTGCCCGAACATCCCCATATTGTTCTTTTTTTTTCCTGGCAATCAGAATGATACATTTATGGAAGATTTTATTGTAAAAAATAAGCTTTGTGTTCCTTTACCAAGCATAAAATTTTGTTTTGTGAATGTCCTATTCCATCACCGAAATATATAAATAAATACAATCATTTTTTTTAGGAAATATAGGCATTTTAAGTAATGGTCTGCACCAGTTGGGGTTCAATCCCCAAAACAATTTATGTTCTTAAGTTCAAAATTAAATTACGTCACTCCTATATTTTCAAACAGTGGCATATCAAGATTAAATTTGATGGGTGATTTATAACACAAATCGAATTAAACCAGTTGGCTTAAATATTTAGCTACCGTTGGAACCTGTTTTTCTTACAAACATTCTTGTTTACATACAAGAATTGGAGAAAAAAACAAGAAATGGAGAAATAAAAGTGAATCTAGCGCACTTTGATGGGGGAACAACGGGTAGTGGGTCAGCAAATCCAGCCACAGATATTAAGTACTCGTATTCCTATACTCCAATATGGGTTTCTCTATTATAAAAACATGTAAACAGCCCTAACAAGGTTTTGATTATTCTCATATTTCAAAGAAGGCCTTAATGTGGCTAGTCATATATTTTAAGTTATTATATGCAGCCTTTTAGTTATTAATTCACTACTCATTAGGTTTTTAGTGAACTACCGGTTGTTTAGTTGTTGGTTTTTCCAAATAAGTGACAGATATGTGTATCTATATGAAAAATAGTTGATATATCTAATTTGTATAAGCTTGGAGTAAACCTTTAGCCGTCATTCTGATGGAATGCTCTTTATTAATTACTACTCCCTCCGGTCCTAAATAAGTGTCACGGTTTTGAACTAACGCTAGTTCAAAATGGCGACACTTATTTAGGATCAGAGGTAGTACTATTTTTTATACCGGTGCTCTTTAATTATGGATTACTAGCAACTAAAATCATATTCAATATTTTCCTGCAAATGAAAAAACTCTTCAATGAGAAACGTATGAAAAAAGAGAGGAACCATAATGTGAGGCACTATTTGAGACCCAGTTGGGTCCATGCATTCATCTGATCTGAGATGTTTTTTTTTTGAGATGTTGGTATCCTTTCTTAAGGAGCATACACTACTGATGAGGAAGATTTTTTTTATCATGACAAATGGCATCTCACTCTAAATCCCTGGCGTACATATTCTGTTAAAAATCTTCCTGACAATAATCACACCTTAGAATGCCGCTTTATATTGATTTGTGTGTTTTTAGTATTTTAGTTATTTCTTTGTGTCCTCACACCAATAACTTTATGAGCTGCCATAATAATCTAGTAACTAATATTTACCCAGACCTATCAACAATTAATTAGAGTTTGGCACCAAATGCACGAGAAGCCAAAGAATGTTGGCCTCATTTTTGTTGTTTAAGCAGGGAGTGTAATACCACTTGGGTAACTGGTTTGCTGGATTATCAGTTCCTTCCAATATACTACTCCCTCCGACCCATATTAGTTGACTCAAGTTTGTCTAAATTTGGATGAATCTAGACACTATTTAGTACATAGGTTCATTCAAATTTTGACAAATCCAAGTCAACTAGAATTTTTTTGGATGTATAGTGAGTAGATTTTTGGTTGTATTGAAACTGCATAATTATTTCAGAGCAAACTAGTATAAAGAAGGTTCCTAGAATACTGATAATTAAAATAAAGTACCTAAAGGTACACAAGATTCCTAGGACTGACCTTAAAGTACATGTAGGGTAATATGAAGGGCTTCAGGTTTCAGCCCAGCTCTCTTGGCCGAGTAGCGAGTAGTCTTTTCATTTCAGTTACAAGGGAATATAGTTTTATCAGATGTCGCTTCAGAGAAGCCTATAGCCCTTTACAATTGCTATCCAGTGCCTCAGTATTTTATGCTGGCAGATGGGTCTATCGTCAACGCCTACCGTAGCTAGCTAGAAGTCTAGAATCTGTTCAGTAAGCTCAATTCACACTTCACCCCTCTGAAATCTGAAACTTCGCAGTACTCTAACGGTGGCGTTCTCTTGTATTATTCTCTTGTTATGAACTCATGGTTTTATTTCCAACTGTTTTACTTTTCTGTACATTTACGAAGTTCAGGGAAGTTTTAAACACTCTGGAAACGTTAACTATGAAAACAACTTACCAATGCCAACATAAATATTTAGTACCCTGCCATCAAAGTTGTTGCCTGTCAAGTGTATTCAGCTAATTAACGTGCAACCAAAATTTTGTTCTAGCCATACTAATTTACAACTTTTTGGTCCTCATCTCAAGCACCGTTTCATTAGAAGTGGCACATATACCATCTAGCTCCACTTGATTAGAAATCTGGCATGTGTAGGTTTAAATTCCACATTTTCAAACACTTGATCTTTTTTACTATTATATCCTTTAATGGTAATTAATCCTTTTCTCATATTTTGAACTTGTAGCATGCCCAAAACACTTGACAGATACCAAAAATGCAGTTATGGTGGTCCAGATACTGCAATGCAGAATAAGGAGAATGAGGTAAGTTTTGTTACTCAGTTCAGATCATTTTATGCGTGATAATTTTAGTGGTGAGTTCTGATGAGTGCATGAAATGAAGTTGTGTGCTAAGACCCTTTTCATCAAATATACCACTAGTTCACTGATTTCATTAAGCAACCTAGCTTCCAAGTGTAAATGTATCAGAATACAAGTGATGTATACCACTTTAATTACTATTATTAGCTCTCTCTATATATAAGCTAGTTCAGTAGGAACAGTGTTTACTTCCTACCTCTAAAGTATACCCCAAAATTGATATTGAAATTCTCTGTGAAATGAGAGCATTGCACAAACTATGTTGTACCACAACAAAAAACCTTGTCTCAATGTTTTTTAATTGTATAAACATATATGCTGCTTTTGATAGGTTGAACATTAATTTTGTGTAGTTCCAGTGGATTTCTGTTTCCTCTACAAATTTATTAGTGCAAATTGTTCTTTCTTTCTATGTGATACTGTGATTGCACTAACTGATGATGAACTAGAATCACTCATCACAGAACAAAATGTGAAAGATGTGGCTGTTGAGTTGTCATGAAAGATGAAAATCATGGTCAGATAGCTGTTTGTTGAACTAATAGCATTGCATGTAAAGTAAGCTTAGTTTGCTTGGATGCAGGATATACAAGTTGCTGGCTTTATTCCTCTACTGTATTGCAATTTGTTAAAGTTTAAGATTTCTTTGTACTGAAGTAGCACTTTTTTTTCAGTTAGTGGTGAGCAGTCGAAATGAGTACCTCAAGCTGAAAGCACGAGTGGAAACTTTACAGAGAACACAAAGGTAAGTTGCTTACTTCTATTCTTGAGTTTTTCTTAAATATGAAGTGCCCCTCTAGTTCCAACTAAACTTGCTCAGATTTTCTACTAGTGAAAATAGTATAAATAAACGGTATTAAAAAATTATAAATAAGATGTTAATATATAGATTCAGTAAAATAATTTTCTGATGTCCAAAACTTAATACATGCACCTTTTGGCCTATGCAATTGTCTTATTATCAGGGCGTGGAAAAAAATGTTAAATGCTACCAGAAACTGAAATTTGTGACAAAAACTATTGTTCCGAAGGGGAAACCTAATGCATCCTTAGGAACTAAACTAACTGAGCATTCACTTCGAAAAAGGAGACATGATCAAACATTTTTACTGCATACCACTTGTGGAAAATGTATATGTGGCAAAAACAAGTTTCATAGATCACAATTACAATTTACAACCCCTTCAAGGAAAGTGAAGCCAGTAGTGAAATATAGACATCATATATCGCATGTAGCTGTGGTTACTGCATGTTTATCACTGTAGTACTTATACTGATCTTGTAACTTGGCGGCAATCAAAGGAATTTACTTGGTGAAGACCTCGGGTCACTCGGCATCAAAGACCTCGAGCAGCTTGAAAAGCAACTTGATTCGTCCTTGAGGCACATAAGATCCACAAGGGTAATTGACTGTTTCTCTTCCGACCAAATCCGTTAAGACTATTTTCCTTTGCATTTTTGGCGATGGGTGTTTCCAGTTTTTAACCGTTGCAACTCTGTATAAGACTAGCATCAATTTTACTGAACCACGTTTTCCTGAATCATTTGATAGGCTACCAGTTTTCAGGGATGGAAAGTTATGCATTAAGAAATTTAATTTCATAATGTCAAGCATCGTACATGTGTCCTGCAAAACATGACGCAATTTGCTTCTTTGCATATGCTAGCTAGCTATATATACTGTCTGTCAGAGTACTGTGCTGAAATTGTTTCTTACAGAAAGCTAACTGAAACTCCAAATCTTGCAGACACAGCATATGCTCGACCAGCTCACTGATCTCCAGAGAAAGGTAATGCTGCTGACAGAAATAAACGATCACGAGTTCTTTTAGTAAGTCCTGGTAACCATTTTCCGAAAAGGGAACTGACTGTTCGAGCAATATCACTGAATAATTTTGCAGGAGCAAATGCTGTGCGAAGCCAATAAGTGCCTCAGAAGAAAAGTAAGTTCCTCTGCCCGTACTAATTGGGTTACTGAATTCTTTTTATGCGGATATATTGTTGATAGCTGAACTTTGGTAGTGGTTTAATTAGCATGCATCTGGTTTCCTTGTTTTGAAGTTGAAGCCATTTTGTACTACTTATATTTGGATGTACTCCCTGTTTGGTACCTATAAACTCAATGCTGTGGAAAGTACAGTCCTGTACATAAGTGTCGCCTGGCAGTTGCCTCTGCTGCACATATATGCTTGCAAACGCAGGCACGCCAATGCAAGGCCACAGTACAAAGATGCCCTATAGCTCTAAAAGTAGTGCACGTTCAGAACACAAACTAATGCTTCAAAGGCCAAACAGAAGTCAGTTAGCATATCAGTACATCAGGACATCTGTTGACTGTCCTACCCCTGGAATTTGCATAAGTATATATTACTCTTTACGTACAGTCAAAAGTTATAATAAGAAAATAGATGGATTAGCTGCCAGATGATTGACCTTTTCGTCTGTTTTGGCGAGGAAAAGCTGGAGGAGAGCAGCCAGCAGCAGCAGCAGCAGCAGCAGGTGCATCATGGCCACCATATGTGGGAGCAGCACGGCGCCAACCTGCTGCTGGGCTACGACCAGCGGCAGTCGCCGCAGCAGGCGCCGCACCACGGCGGCAACGGGTTCTTCCACCCGCTGGACGCCGGCGCCGAGCCCACCCTCCAAATCGGGTGCGTATTATTATTCGGCCTGACATTTCTCTGTCTCTTCAACCTGTTACGACTGCTAAACATTTCGCAAGCATTTTGCAGGTATTCCCAGGAGCAGATGAACAGCTCGTGCGTGACGTCCTTCATGCCGACATGGCTACCTTGAAGGCGTACCACCGGCGACCTGATCGACCCAACCTACTACTAATAAATTCCGGGCCTGGGGAGCGACTATCGCGTCCATAGTTTCTGTCTGTTGTGTGTGATGAAAAACTACCTGTGATGGATGTAACGTCAGGCTACTTTACTTCTTCCTTTGCTTGATGCCCAAACGAACCTACACCTACACCTGGTACCAAGGGCCCGTACGTCTGTGACACATACAGCCTATGTACTAGTATATCGTAGGCTGCCTGCTTGCTGCGTACAAAATGACGTACAGTCCTGCTGTATCCTTTGCATCATCCGCGGTGTAACACTCTAGCTGTACCTGTACGTATGATGATGTGATGCTATTAATTGAGTGGCTATATGAAATGCCAGTTTGCAATACATGTTGTTTAAGTTTAGAGCCGAGATCATACGTAGTCATACTGGCAAAAAAAAATGTAGGTACTTCATATGTACTACTACTTGCATGATGTTGCTATATGACCCAACTTTACCAACATGTTAGTTGTTGGGTCTAGACGTTGCCAAGCAGACGCACTCTGTACATGTCCTAGATTTTCAGCACAGGAAATAAGAAAACGACAATGCATCCCATCCAATCCAACGGCAAGAGGAATTGCAAAAAGAAAAAAATACTTAAAAAGCCAAGGCTAATATGATGGATGTTTATATTACTTTTTCACACAAATCTGCCACAAATTATTATATATCACCTATAAAACTCAAAGAAACCACTATAGTACATTATTTGTTCAAATACATCAAGGAAAAAAAAATATGCCTATACGCCGACGATGGTCATGCCGTTGACCACCATTGGAAAGTACAAGGCTTGACTGGTCCATGGGTTATATCTAGAAATAAGGTGAATACTTTTTTGATACATACTCACATGTAGCCAAACCGACCAATGTTCGAGTACTACATACCTTGGCTGCCACACACGGTCTTCTCGTTCATCAACCGGACGTTATGAGAACTTTTCTATAGGGAGAGCTAGCTAGATGAGGAAATCTATATGGAGCAGCCAGATAGATTTGTAGTAGATGTTTAAGAAGAAAGGTGTGTAAGTTATTGTAGTCTTTGTATAGCCTTAAAAAAGCTCCTAAGCAGTGGCACGAGAAGTTTGAAAAAACTATAATTGACTAAGGCTTTGTTATAAATTAATCTGATAAATATGTGTACTATCACCATGGTGGGAGAGAGGGAGTGATCCTCTGCCTCTATGTTGATGACATATTGATATTTGGTACTAATTGCTATTGTCGAGGTCAAAGAGTTCATGCCTCGTTGCTTTGAGATGAAGGACTTAAGAATAGCTGGTGTAATCTTAAATATCAAGCTACTAAAAGATGGTGACGGTGATATTACACTACTTCAATCCCACTATGTGGAAAAAAGATACTAATTCATTTCGGTATAGTGACTACAAGTATGCTCCAACGCGCCTTATGATCTAAGTGTGCTACTTTAAAAAAATCGTATGACTGCTAGAGATCAATTGAGATATTCTCAAATCATTGACTTACTTATTTATTTAGCAAGCGCCACGAGGCCTGGTATCTCTTTTACTGTAAGCAAACTCAGTCAAATTGTGTCAAATCCTGAAGATGATCATCGGCATGCCCTCGAGACAGTTTTGTGCTATTTGACAGACACTGCGAGTTATGGTATTCACTGTACTGGGTATACACATGTACTTGAGATTATATTGACTGAAACTAGATATCTGATGTTGATAAGATTAATACCACAAATGGTTATTTGTTTACACTTGGTGTTGGCGTTATTTCCTGGAAGTCTTGCAAGCAGACTATATTGACGAGGTCAAAAATGGAAGAACACACAACAGTAGATAAGGCTAGTGTTGAAGCAAAGTGGCTTTATGATCTCTTGATGGACTTACCTATGGTTGAAAAACAATCAAATTGTGATCATCAAAGTGAAGAGTTCTAAGAATAATATGGAGTCATCAAGGCATGTGAAAAGGATATTGGAATATGTTAGAAAAATGAGAAACTTCGGAGTTATTGTGTTGGATTATATCCAACATTTAAAAACTTGGCACCCTTCAAAAAGGTTTTATCACGTAATGTGGTAGATAATGTATCGAGGAGATTGGTTTGAGACCCATGTTATGAGTTGCATGCAGTGGTGACCCACTATATATATGATCGGAGATCTCGTGAATTAGAGTTGAGAGACAAACAGTTAGTCAGCTATGAAGAGAGTATCCCTATATTAAATTTACCTCTAACTAGAGATGCAATACTCTCCTAATTTACATGGTAGGTTAATATTTATCTTAATGTGTTCTAAGTGGATTATCTAAGAAGATATGTTGTCCAACCAAACATCTCTTGAAGAACACACTAGTATGATTTTGACTATCAAAGTCATAGTCCATGAGAGTTGAGTGCTCTCTAACAAAGTCATGAAAGGCCTTGAAGTATGATATATAACCTCCAAACCATGGAGAAGCCTTGTGGTGTCCTAGTGTCGGTCTAGAATTTTTATGAAACTAGTGTGCAGAAAAATTATAGTTTAAAGTGAAAGTTCAACTTAACAGTTTTTACTGTGCACCGGTATATAAATAATGTTCTAAAACAAAAATGATGTGATTTGCCTATAGGCCTCAGTGGGATTGTGGGAATTTTTTGGTTGGGCTTTATGACCATAGCCAATACAAATTCTAAAATTCTCATATGGCAAACTCATTCGTAGAAAGGGGTGGGACTAAAGTTTAGTCCCACGTTACTAGTTGGGAGAGAGCTGGAGTGGAAATTAAGGTGATATCTTTTAGCTCTACTAGGTGGGTGAGAAGAGAAGTGAGATCATACCCCTGCATCTTATTTATATTTTTGTTGTTCATAAAATTTATTATGAGTCATTAATGGACGTATTATCTCAGCTATTTCCAGTAATTCTGGATCATGGGTTGCGCTGAGTCAGACGTGAGCTATGCCCCACATCCTACATGATCTGCACTATATAAACCCAGAAGCGAACCCTAGTTGGTGCAAGCCACATGCAACTACCTTCTTCTAGAACCTTGCATCACCGTCGCGACTTTGTCTTCCCCATTCCAACTTCCAACATGCACCGAAGGACAGAACAATAGGTCTTTAAAACCCCGCCTCTCGTAAACATGTACAGCGAGGGACGATCATGTTTTTGGGGAGTGCTCTAGCGCGACTATTGGCAACACGACGTCTTCTGACGACGACTTCCCCAACCACAACTTCTTCCCGGACGCCACCACCTCTTCGTCGCCCTCAACATGGCTGACAATGTCAATGCGAACTCTGTTGCTGTTGAGGCTATACCGTACATGACCTTAATATTTCTCTTTTAATTTTTGCTAGAATTTCTTGTCCACTGTTAAGAGCATATGTGATCGATTTATCTTATTTAGATGTAATTTGTTCATCTATTTTATTAGTATGTGTGATTAGTTTAATTACTCATCGCATGATTATATTTTATCAGTTATTTGTTTGGATTAAATCATATTAGAGTTTGTTTATATTTTCAACCGCACCGGCCTAGCACCAACTAGCTGCTTAGGCCGGGTTTTTTGGCGGCTTCTCTCAAAAGCTATCCTACCCCTATTTTTCTGGGAAAGCCGGTTCAAAAATTTTTCGAGGCTTCTAAATTTGTTTAGATTCAACTATTTTGGAAGCCTCGCAATTTTTTTAGACCGGCTTCTCCAGAAAGATAAGGAGAGGGTGGCTTCTTGAAGAAGCCCCCAAAAGAACTGACCCTTAATTAATTACAGTGGGGCTGGCTGATTGAAGCAAAATGAAGCTAACTGTTTGATTCCACTTTTGGCTGTGGCTTTTCAGGCTTATAAGCAAAAGCCCAACCAAACGCATACTCCACTGAACGTGCTTTTGACTAAAAGCCACCGCCAAACGACCATCTCGGCAAAGCACGTTATGAGATGCTTTTGCTGCGAGTGCGTTCGACGATTGCCTCAGTTTTCCTCAAATCATGTCCCAATCCATGGTGGATGCGCCGCCGCTTCACCGTTGGAGGCCAGAGGGCGAGCTCCCTGGCCGACCGCCCCCTCCCCGTCTCTTTCCCGTCGGCCTCCTCCGTCTATTCCCACCGGCCGCCACCGTGCCCAACCAATTCCCGTCCACAGCAGCTCGAGGCGGACAACCGGACAACGGAGGAACTACAGCCCCGACGGCCACCCCCATCCTCGCCCCTTTCCCGCCTCCCTACCAGCTTCGTCCTCTCTTTCCCGCTGGCCTCCTCCGTCTGTTCCCGCCGGCCGCCACCGTCCCCACCCCATTCCCGTCCATAGGAGCTCGAGGCGGACAACTGGCTGCCGAAGGAACTGCATCCCGATGGTTGCCCCCATCCTACCAGCTTCCTCCACTCGTCTCTCCATCCACAACCGGCCGAGGCAGGAGCTCGAGTTGCCGAGTAGCTTTTACGGTTTTCTCCCAGCGCACAGCAACATCTACTTTTGCCACGGCACACAACCACAGCTGCTTTTGGATAAGCCGAAGTGCAACCAAACAGGGCTAACTGCTGGCTGCTGTAGTTTGGCTTGTTTGATGTGTCTCGGTCGTGTTGGAGGTTGGCCTATGATTGCTCGGGCAATGCGTTTAGATATAGCAATGCCCGTCTGAGGATTTGCATACCCGGTCATGTGTACTGTACGTATGGCTAGTGGGTGATGATTTAATTGAACGGTTCCTGAAAAAAGCCAAGTACATATACATGTACAATCGTTAGTGATTATTTTATTGGCAACTAGCTAACGAGACGATTATCGAAGTACTTTATCAAGCAAGTTTGGTCTCCGAAAAATTAAGGCTCGCGTGCGTGTTGACTAATGACTATAATCAGGTCGAATAGTTGGATTAGCCGAGGACCCGACCGATGCATGAGTGTAGAAGATCAGAACCGGTCACGTATGAAGGCAGGTGTAGGCACAAGACAGCGACAGGCGCATCTTCCTTTTTGTTTCCATTCGACAGTGAGAGGCATTATCTAGTTAATTGGTGTGTTCCTTTTTGTGTTCCATTATCTAGAGACGGAGAATATCACGGAGGACGCGATATGAAGACTAGCAATTGTGGCTTGCGTCTTCGTGTCAATGAGAAACTTGCTTGGTGAATCATGACGACTTGTAGTATCAGCATCGGCAAGTGGGAGCCAGAGCACAAGAGAAGTACTAAGCCTTATTTTTCAGGATGAAAATTTAAGATCTGTCCTTAATTGGTTATGTTTAGCAATGGTCTTGTTAAAGACATTATTTTAAGAGTGCAGACTTTTCAAGGGTGAAAACCTATGATCTATGATCGAGCAATGACGACGATCACTGTTTTCTTTTTGGAGGCGTCGCTTTTAAAGTATTTGGGCTTCTGGTGTTTTTTTGGTGTTGTTTGTACTGCTGCTATAATGAATAGATCGCTGTAGTGGGACTTTTCTTTTCATAATTCTTCTTATTTTTATTTTTAGTTGTGTGTTATGGCACTGCGTTGTTGCAGAGGCGGGACGTAATTGGTATCTTGATGATATTAATATATACTCCCTCTGTCCCAAAATAGATGTCTTGGATTTGTCAAAATTTGAATGAATCTAGACACTATTTAGTATATAGGTTCATCCAAATTTTGACAAATCTAAGACATCTATTTCTGGACGGAGGGAGTACTATTTATCAAAAAACAATTATATACAGTGTCGGTCTATTATTCCAAAGCTCTATTCCCTCCATTCCATATTTTTTAACCATACAAGAGCCATGTTTGCATTTATTTTCACACAGATCAGCCACACATTATTACATCTCACCTATAAAAGAAACAACTACAGTACATTATTTGTCATTAAGGAAAATAAATAAATGCCCTAAACCACACATATCCATCACCTGGATTACCTTTTTTTTTAAAATGGGGGAAAATCACCCCGGCCTCTGCATCTAAGAGATGCACACAACCTTTTTATTAGATTATTCTCAAACCTTACAAAAGAGTTACAATGATCACCTTCTCAACTAGGAAAATGAGTATCTTTTGTTTGAGAAATAAGTGATGCGTTGATGTGATCAATGCAGTCCTTTGGAATGTCCACACCCCATGATTGATGAAGGCAGGCGGCGAACCCTGTCGACGCCCTCCTCGAACACAACTCCCATGCCCATGAACACATGTGCCTCGACGTGGCAGTGGAATAGCCACACCCCCGGGTTGTTGGCGTGGAACCTTATCGCTGTCCACCCATCTGGGTGTAGCGGCACCGTGTTCTTCATAATCGGGTCCTTTACGTTCAGAAGCCTCCATGCGTCCGCTGCCGGGTTGAACTTACCGTCGCCGTGGCCGAGCACCCAAAAGTCATGTCCATGGAGGTGCCACGGGTGCGTCTCACGCCTGTTGTCGAGCATGTTGGAGTTCTGCAGGACCACATCCACAACGGAGTCAAATGCCAGCCGGTACACCGGGCTACCGATGGTACCGTTTGTCGGCGCCGGCGCGGAGATGTTGTAGCCCATGAGGTCGTACGAGTCCAGCGGTGGGCGCTGGTCGTAGGCGGCGGTGAGGCCATGCTTCATCGACACCAGGTAGGGCGTGGCCGGGAAGTGGAGGGACACGCCGTTGATGGTCCACTTGATGTGGCCGTCGATGTTGTTCTGCGTGTTGAGCAGGATCAGCGTGCGGTCAGCTCTGGCCGGCGCCGGCACAACGTAGCCCGGATGCGCGACGATGGCCCTGCTCTGCTCCACCCTGATGGCCGTGTTGTTCCATGGCGGGCCGGTCGTTGGTGCGGTGGGCGGTGTCATTTGTGGGTCGTTGCCGGCGTAACTCACGATGGCCTTGCCGCTTGGAGTTGTTGGGTTGCGACCGACGATGTGGGACGTGGCCCAGTAGTTCCGCCTAGGGTCCTGGTCGGCCTTGACCAGCACGGAGTAAGTCTCGCCGGAGTAGATGAAGAGGTTCCTTACCACGAATGGCCGCACATAGTGCCCGTCCGCCTCCACCACCGTCAACGAATGGCCCTCGATCTCGAAGCTGAGCGACGAGAGCGACGTGAGGCTGCCGATGCGGAGGAGGTATGTCTTCCCAGGCACGACGGTGAACAGACTCCTCAACCCGCAGTCCGGGTTGGAGGTGTTGCACGTTCTGGTAGCGGGAACCGGCTTGGAGCAGTTGAATATCCCTCGGCCGTTGATCAGGAGAGACTGGGGCTCGCCGACGAAGACGAGGGGTTTGGCGGACAGGCCCGTGGCCTGGTCGTAGACGCTCTTGTGCCACCAGTCCTCGAGGAGGACGGTGTGCTGCTTGTCGTAGGTGAAGGGCTCGACGAAGCCGTCCGGCACGCTGACGACGATCATGCCGTTGAGCCCCGCCACGCGCTGCATGCCGTAGTGCGCATGGTACAGGTACGTGCCAGCCTGAAATAACGCAGACACATTCAGTGATAATAATGGCCAAGAACGATCGAGCGAGCTTATGCATTTCGTGTCGTGTAACTATTGTATACTAGTTAAAGTTGTTACCCTGTCGACGACGAATCTGTATGTGAAGGTTTCGCCGGGCTGGATGGGGCACTGGGTGACGCCGGCGACTCCGTCAGCCCAGGGGGTATCGATCTGGCGGATGCCGTGCCAGTGGATGGCGGTGTTCTCGGTCTCGAGCTTGTTGTGGACGGTGACGACGATGGTGTCGCCCTGCGTGGCGCGGATGGTCGGGCCGGGGGCCTCGCCGTTGACGGTGACGGCGAGCTTCTCGAAGCAGTCGCGGGACTTGTGCTGGTACGTGATGTTCCACGTGTGGTGGTGCACCTTGCCCTCCGCCAACGAGGGCAGCAGCGCGCTGCCGAAGCAGAAGCAGATCACGGCGGCGGCAACAATCAACGGCCTCGGCGCCGGCAGCATCGTGCCGGTCGACGATGTGGATGTGAAGGACAACAGTGCGGCCTGCTTTGATTTGCACTAGTACTGGACCTCGCGCGCTGTGGGTTTAAGCAAGAAGATGCTTAATTAACCGTACCACTGCTGCGGTACGTAGCTACGTACCTCGGCTGGCTCGTGTCTCGCACGGTGATGGTTCTAGCAATTTTCGGTGTGTGTGCTTTGTTCTGTGGAAGGATGTTACGATGAAGCACTCTACTATATACTCGTGACTCGTGAGAGGCTGTGCATATGGTCAACTAACTATCCGGTGCAAAATACTACTACTCCCTCTGTTTCAAAATATAAGATGTTTTAGGTTTGTGAAGACAATGAATCTAGACTTGTTTTAGTATGTTCACTCAACTTTAGGATGAATCTACATATAAAAGAAGTCTAGATTCTTTTTTTTTACAAACCTAAAACATCTTATATTTTAAAACGGAGGGAGTACTACAATAGGGTGGTTGGTGATTGAGCTGAGTTGAATCCTTCCGGTAGACGAAAATACATGCACGCGAGGGTCAGCGATTTCTTTTATTTGGCAACTACTCCCTCCGTTTTAAAATATAAAATGTTTCAATTTTATAAAATAAATGTATCTAGACTACTTTTATTAGGTAGGTTCACTCTTGTTTGGAGCGAATCTACACACTAAAACAAGTCTAGATACATTTTTTTTTACAAACCTAAAATATCTTATATTTTAAAACGAAGGAAGTATTAGCTAATATAACGACCATTTAATTGAAGCACGCTTAGTCTCGGGCGAAACGTGTTGACGCCCGCCCGCTGTCTCAATCCTGTGTGGATTAACGTCTTTCAATCAATCAGCCGAGCCGTGTGCTCCTGAGACCAGATCCGGTCACCAACACGGCACGCGGTGGCAGGTCAGGTGCATCCTCCTTAGATAGAGTAGCAGGTATAAGAGTAGTTTAGATTAAGGCTATACTGTTGTCTAGTAAGATATGGTTCCTCATAGTAGATCTCGTCTTGGTCTTCAAATATCTCGGTAGTCTCAGTGTTGTAACTCTTAAAGCCAAATCAATTGGTTTAAGAAGATAGACTGAGTATGAGCGTACTCAGCAAATTCTATATAGGTGATTGTTTGATACTCTATCTATAACCATATATAAGAATCTTGGGCTAGTGATGATTTTTGAACTAGTTTCTTGAAAAGGTAAGTTTTAGGTATAGAAAAACTATGCATGTTAGTCTTCATGGGTTGTTATAACTTTATGAAGTTCATTTCCACGCTATGCTCGAAATCGTTTCCTGGGATAGAGTAAAATGTCACGTTTTATACACTCTACATATGTGCGTTGTTTTTTCACAAAAGTCCCTGGCCTTATTTCTCTCACTCACACTAATTCCTTAGGTATGAGCCCATTATCAAGTATATATCCAAGTCATGCCGAGCAAGTCTTCACTCCGCAATCTACCCTTTGCAACGAAACTAGTAAACGACCAGTATTAATTGTTACCCCAGAATGGGGACTTTACGGACTCTCAACCGCTATATTCCTCGTTGGGAATACAACCCGACCTAGATGTCCAAAAATATAAGAAATAAAAAAGATACTTCTAACTTGCTCGTCCCATACCAAGATCTATTGTCAGCGCCTTTATACGATGCCTTGGAATGACTAACTATATTTGTTATTTGATTCCTAAGGTAACTTTCCCGATATAATATAATCTCCATCCACATGATTTCCCAACACCTATTCCAACCATAATTCTAATCCCTCCATTCCACAATTTATTTCATTCATAAAAATGATATCATCCTTTTAAATACAATTGATAGTACTTTTGAAAAGTAGTTTTAGAAAATAGTCCAATAGACAAGCAATATTAAACTTGCCTGGTAATTGCGAGATAATGCAGTTGGGAGGTTTTCTTGGCCCAGAACCTCGGGTTCTGAAATAGCATCATTGTCTGATAGAGACGATGTTTACAGTTGAACTTTATGATATATTGCTGCAATGCTCTAAGGTGTTGGTCTGTTTCCTCCCCCCCTAGGATTTTTTTCTTGTTTTAAAGTTGATGTCAACATGTGAATATCCGCTCCGACGGTGGTCCGGAAGAGCTGGCTGAGGGCGTGCATCCCTCTAAATAAGGCGCACATAGGGTGCTTCGAGCCAGGGGCGCTGGATCTCCTCTGTCTCGATGTGGTCTCTCTTCTCTCCGGGGTGGTGCTCTCATGGGGAGAGTTGAAGGCTGCGGCGGAGAAGACCACCACTCGCCCCTGCAATAAGGCTCCGGATTTATTTAAGTCAAATAATCATCTTTGAATTATTGTTCACACAAAAGTAATGTAGGGTTCGCAACATAGAAAACAAAAAAAATTCTACGATGAGAACTATGTACCAAGATCTATTTACTAGATACAAACAACGGACGGATGTATATCCATAGAGAACATACCCTTGAAGACCGACAAAGCTTAACGAGTTCAACTCGTGGTTGATGTAGACTATCTCTTGCCGATCTCAAGATCGAGAGGAAGTCCTAGCGCCGCAAAGCATCAGCGCATCCGTGCTCGCACACACGTACAAGACACCGAGCAACCTCCGCCTCCTCGATCCAGCGATGCAGCGGAAGCACAACCCTTTCTTGCCGAATACCCACCGGGAACATGTATCTCTCTAGTCCGATACCATGGGGGATAAATTCTAGAGGGGGAGAGAGATCCTTCACGAGGAGGTGTGAGTGAGAAGTGAGAGGAGGGGCTCCTTTTATAGGAGGAGGGGGAACCCCAAGGGGGTGGCCGCCGGCCATGGGGGCTGCCCCCTCCCCCCCTTCATTCATGTGGGTGGACACTCCACTCACAAAAATCCATTCATATGCCTCCACTCAAAATCCCACTCAAACTTGCCATTAAATTTTCACCAAATTTAATGCAAACTCTCATTAAATAAAACTCTTTTATTTTATTCAGAATTTTGTCAATTATTGTAATGACAAACATTCACAAATAAGCCCTTGCTAGAATTCCATTTCACATGCATAACCTCTTTATGCAATTTCACCCGAAAACCTGTTTCGGTTTCTAGTGAAATAAATTCTTGCGCTTGTTTATTCTTTCGGCATGAAACATTTGCTCCAACTGGATGCCAGTGTCCCTTAAGTGTGTCACCCTACGGTTCGCGAATAATGCGGACATGATCGAGACCCTTCTCCGATCAATAATCAGTAGCGGGACCTGGAGATCCATACTGACTCCCACACATTCAACAATGACTTTTCCTGTGATCGTCGGAACCTTTTACGCTTGTATCTTAATCCCTTTGTTTCATGATATATTACATGTCCGAGATTCGATCATCGGTATCTCCATACCTAGTTTGATCTCGTTACTGACATGCACTCTTTTCTCGTTCCCGTGATATAACATTCTAGTGATCAAATCACTTGCTTGCAAGCTAACCAATGTGATATCACCGAGAGGGTCCAGAGCATATCTATCCGTCATCGGGATGAACAAATTCCACTCTTGATCCATGATTATCAACATAACACTTTAGTAGCTTTGAAGCCATCTTTATAATCACCCGGTTACGGTGTGACGTTTGATGTCAACAAGAAACTCTTCCGGTGTTAGTGATTGGCATGATCTCATGGTCTAAGGATTAGGACTACTTCGTAAGTTTTTTATAGCAATATAAACTCAATGACTTTTATCGTAATGCTATACTTCGGATGAATGTTCATCACACCATTACACTAATGTTGTGATCTCGTTATTAACAACATCCAATGTCTATGATCAGGAAACTATGATCATCTTGTTAATCAACGAACTAGTGTATGAGAGAGGCATAACTAGGAACTTTCTGTTTGTTTATTAAACACACATGTATTAACGTTTCCGTATTAATACAATTATAGCATGCAAAATAAACATCTATCATATACTTGGAATACACATAATAAACATTTTATTATTGCCTCTCAGGACATATTCCCTTCAGTCTCCCACTTGCACTAGAGACAATAATCTAGTTACATAGTGATGTATCTAACACCCATGGAGTTCTGGTGTAGATCATGTTTTGCTCTAGGGAGAGTTTTAGTCAACAGATCTGCTACATTGAGATCCGTATGTACTTTACAAATCTTTATATCTCCATCCTTGACATGCACGCAGATGGAGTGAAACCGGCGCTTAATATGCTTGGAATGCTTGTGAGACCTTGGCTCTTTGGCATTAGCAATGACACCATTGTTGTCACAATCTATCACCATTGGGTCCAACGCGTTTGCAACCACGCCTAGTTCGGATATGAACTCCTTCATTCAAACTGCTTCCTGAGCCGCTTCTGAAGCAGCAACATATTCGGCCTCCGTTGTTGATCTCGTCACCACAGGTTGTTTGGAGCTCCTCCAACTAACCGCTCCGCCATTCATGAGAAATACGTATCCGGATTGAGACTTAGAGTCATCCGGATCGGTGTCAAAGCTAGCGTCAACATAACACTTAGCGACGATCTCTTCTTCACCTCCGTATACAAGAAACATATCCTTAGTTCTTCGTAAGTACTTAAGGATATTCTTGACCGTACCCAGGTGAAGGGAATATGCCCTGAGAGGCAATAATAAAGTGTTTATTATTTGTATTCCAAGTATATGATAGATGTTTATTTTGCATGCTATAATTGTATTAATACGGAAACGTTAATACATGTGTGTTTAATAAACAAACAGAAAGTTCCTAGTTATGCCTCTCTCATAAACTAGCTCGTTGATTAACAAGATGATCAAGGTTTCCTGATCATGGACATTGGATGTTGTTAATAACGGGATCACAACATTAGTGTAATGGTGTGATGAACATTCATCCGAAGTATAGCATTACGATCAAAGTCATTGAGTTTATATTGCTATAACAACTTACGAAGTGATCCTAATCCTTAGACCATGAGATCATGTCAATCACTAACACCGGAAGAGTTTCTTGATAACATCAAATGTCACACCGTAACAGGGTGATTATAAAGATGGATTCAGAACTAATAAAGTGTTATGTTGAGGCTCATGGATCGAGAGTGGAATTTGTTCATCCCGATGACGGATAGATATACTCTGGGCCCTCTCGGTGATATCACATTGATTAGCTTGCAAGCAAGTGATTTGATCACTAGAATGTTATATCACAGGAACGAGAAAAGAGTGCATGTCGGTAACGAGATCAAACTAGGTATGGAGATACCGATGATCGAATCTCGGACATGTAATATATCGTGAAACAAAGGGATTAAGATACTAGCGTAAAAGGTTCCGACGATCACAAAAAAGTCATCGTTGAATGTGTGGGAGTCAGTATGGGTCTCCAGATCCCGCTTCTGATTATTGATCCGAGAGGGGTCTCGATCATGTCCGCATTATTCACGAACCGTAGGGTGACACACTTAAGAGACACCGACATCCAATTGGAGCAAATGTTTCATGCCGAAAGAATGAACAAGCGCAGGAATTTATTTCACTAGATACCGAAACAGGTTTTCGGGTGAAATTGCATAAAGTGGTTATGCATGTGAAATAGAATTCTAGCAAGGGGTTATTTGTGAATGTTTGTCATTAAAGTAATTGACAAAATTCTGAATAAAATAAAAGAGTTTTATTTAATGAGAGTTTGCATTAAATTTGGTGGAAATTTAATGGGAATTTGAGTGGACTTTTGAGTGGAGGGATTTTAAAGGGCATTTTTGTGAGTGGAGTGTCCACCCACATGAATGAAGGAGGGGAGGGGGCAGCCCCCATGGCCGGCGGCCACCCCCTTGGGTGCCCCCCTCCTCCTATAAAAGGAGCCCCCTCCTCACTTGTCTCTCACACCTCCTCGTGAAGGATCTCTCTCCCCCTCTAGAATTTATCCCCCATGGTCTCGGACTAGCGAGATACATGTTCCCGGTGGCTATTCGGCAAGAAAGAGTTGTGCTTCCGCTGCATCGCTGGAGCGAGGAGGCGGAGGTTGCTCGGTGCCTCGAACGTGTGTGCGAGCACGGATGCGCTGCTGATTTGCGGCGCTAGGACTTCCTCTCGATCTTGAGATCGGCAAGATATCGTCTACATCAACCACGAGTTGAACTCGTTAAGCTTTGTCGGTCTTCAAGGGTATGTTCTCTACGGATATACATCCGCCCGTTTTTTGTATCTAGTAGATAGATCTTGGTATATAGTTCACATCGTAGGAAAATTTTTGTTTTCTATGCTGCGAACCCTACAGTGGTATCAGAGCCGGATCTATGCGTAGATACTTTACACGGGTAGTACACATATGAGTATGTGGGCGATGATGATCATGTTGTTGCTCCTTTGTTGTAATTTTGGATATTGGTGGCATAGTGGGATGAAGCGGCCCGGACAAACTTTACAGGTCCTCGCACATGAGACCTGTTCCACGCTTGACATGCAACTAGTTTGCATAAGTGGCTAGCGGGTGTCTGTCTCTCCTACTATAGTCAATATCTATTTTGCAAGCGAGTTGTCAACAATTTGATTATCCTCGTTGTGGTTCATGTTCGTAGGTAAGAACGGTTCTATCTCGAAAGTCCTAAGCCACGTAAAACTTGCAATGGATAAATTAGAGGCGTCTAGTTTAGATTGTTGCTGGGCTAGTGTTATGATATGGTAGTGTTGTAAGTAGAAGTATGGGATGATACTCTTACAACACACATAGCGTGTAAAATCCATAGACCTTGGATTTACACATATAAGTATGATAGTGATCATACCACGATGCACATGATAGAGATCATCTGCGGGAACCATATAATTTCACTAATAAACATATGATGTTTGATAGCATCTTGTATTGCTTGTTTAGCGCTTTGTTAGCATAATAAGATGATCCCTCATTTAAATATCAAGATAAGAATGTGTTCTTCCTTTAGTATGCACCGATTATGTTTTCGTCGCTCCAAGACATCACGTGATGATCGGGTGTTCTTGGATCCACGACCATATTTCGGGTGTAAAACAGTCACACACGCGAATACTAAGGTTCTAACTTGGCGAGCCTAGCATGTACAGACACGGCCTCGGAACACGGACCGAAAGGTTAAGCATGAGTCATATAGTTGATATGATGCCCATTTGATACTCGCCTTTGAAGCTATACCGACTCACGTGATGATCGGACTTGGTGTAGTGGATTTGGTTCATGTAATCACCAAAAAGGCACGAGGGATGTCGTTTTTGAGTGGGAGTTCATCCGATTAGTTGAACTCAATCTATCATACACTTAGTCTAAACTTTACAAATTCTGTTGTAGATGGCACCACCTGCTTTTAATTTCAATGTGTTCATGGAGAAAGAGAAACTAGCAACGAACGGTAGCAACTTTACCGAATGGGCCATGAATTTGAGGATTCTCCTCTCTGCTGCACAAAAGCAATATGTGCTAGAAGCGCCGTTAGGCCCCCCACCTTTAGATGATGCCCCTGACGAGGAGAAGAATGTCTATCAGCCTCGTCAGGAGGACCACAACTTAGTTCATTGCGGCATATTGTATGGGCTAGAGCCGGAACTTCGAATGCGTTTCGAAAACGGCAATGCATTTGATACAATGGGTGAGTTGAAAATGATTTTCGACACACATGCTGCTGTAGAGAGCTACAACGCTTCAAAAAAGTTCTTTAGCTGCATGATGGAAGAGCACAGCTCCGTTAGTGAGCATGTACTCAAGATGTCGGGTTACGCCGATAAGCTTGTGTCCTTGGGAATATCGATTCCCATTGACTTAGGCATCCATCGTGTTTTGCAGTCTCTACCACCTAACTATAAGAGCTTCGTGATGAACTATAATATGCAAGGCATGAAGAAGTCTCTCCCCGAGCTTCTGTCAGTGCTTAAAACTGCAGAAGTGGAGATCAAAAAGGAACATCAAGTGTTGATGATCAATAGGAACACTGGTTTCAAGAAAGACAAGAAGGGAAACGGAAGGGAAGTAAGGGCGGCAAGCCTGTTGCCGCGCCTGAAAAGAAACCCCGAGTTGGACCTAAGTCTGATTCCGAGTGCTACTATTGTAAGGGGACTGGCCACTGGAAGCGCAACTGCCCCAAGTATCTGGCAGACAAGAAGACCGGCAAGGCAAACAAAGGTATATATGATATACATGTTATTGATGTGTACTTGACTAGTGCTCGCAGTAGCACCTGGGTATTTGATACCGGTTCAGTTGCTAATATTTGTAACTCGAATCAGGGGCTGCGGAACAAGCGACCGCTAGCAAGGGGTGAGGTCAAGATGCGTGTCGGCAATGGATCAAGCGTTGATGTGATCGTCGTCGGAACGCTGCCTCTCCACTTGCCGTCGGCATTAGTTATAAACTTGAATAAATGTTATCTGGTGCCTGCACTGAGTATGAACATTGTATCTGGATCGTGTTTGATGCGAAGTGGTTATTCATTTAAATCCGAGAACAATGGTTGTTCCATTTATATGAATGAAATATTTTATGGTCATGCACCGATGATGAATGGTTTATTTCTATTAGATCTCGATGATAATGTTACACATATTCATAATGTTGATGCTAAAAGGATTAAACTTAATGATGATATATCCGCATATATGTGGCACTGCCGTCTAGGTCATATTGGCGTTAAACGCATGAAGAAGCTCCATTCGGATGGACTTTTGGAATCACTTGATTATGAATCATTTGATACATGTGAGCCATGCCTTATGGGCAAGATTACTAGAACGCCGTTTTCCGGTTCAATGGAACGGGCGACAGATTTATTGGAAATCATACATTCTGATGTATGTGGTCCAATGAGTGTGTCGGCGCGAGGTGGATATCGTTATTTTGTTACGTTCACGGATGATTTGAGTAGATATGGTTATATCTACTTGATGAAACACAAGTTTGAAACCTTTGAAAAGTTCAAGGAATTTCAGAATGAAGTGGAAAATCATCGTAATAGAAAGATCAAATTTCTACGGTCCGACCGTGGAGGTGAGTATCTAAGTTACGAGTTTAGCAGTCACATGAAAGAGTGTGGAATTGTTTCACAACTCACACCTGCCGGAACACCACAGCGAAATGGTGTGTCGGAACGTCGTAATCGTACTTTATTAGATATGGTTCGATCTATGATGTCTCTGACGGACTTGCCGTTGTCATTTTGGGGTTATGCACTAGAAACTGCTGCATTCACTTTAAATCGGGCACCATCTAAATCCGTTGAAAAGACACCGTATGAATTGTGGTTTGGAAACAAACCTAAGCTGTCATTTCTTAAAATTTGGGGATGCGATGTTTATGTGAAGAAACTTCAACCGGATAAACTCGAACCCAAAGCGGAAAAATGCGTCTTCATAGGATACCCTAAAGAAACTATTGGGTATTCCTTCTATCACAGATCCGAGGGCAAGGTTTTTGTTGCCAAGAATGGATCCTTTCTAGAGAAATAGTTTCTCACGAAAGGTGTGATTAGTCGGAAGGTAGAACTCGAAGAGGTTGTGGAACCTTCTCTTCAAAGTATGGCGAGTAGCGCAGCGCAGGAAGTTGTTCCGGAGTTGGTTCCACCTGTTGAAGAGGGAACTAATGATAATGATCATGAAACTCCGAAAGAGAGCACTACCGAACCTCGCAGGTCAAACAGGACGCGTGCAGCTCCCGAGCTGTACGGAAATCCTGTCATGAATTTCATGGTTGATGAAAATGATGACCCTGCGACATATGAAGAAGCGATGATGAGCCCGGATTCCAACAAATGGTTAGAATCCATAAAATCCGAGATGGAATCCATGTATGAAAATCAAGTTTGGAACTTGGTGGAATTACCTCACGACCGAAAGGCCGTGGAGAACAAATGGATTTTCAAAAGGAAAACTGATGCTGATGGTAATGTGACCATCTATAAAGCTCGAATTGTCGCAAAGGGGTTTCGACAAATTCAAGGAGTTGACTACGATGAGACTTTGTCTCCCGTAGCGATGCTAAAGTCAGTTAGGATTATGTTAGCAATTGCTGCATATTTCGATTATGAGATATGGTAGATGGATGTCAAAACCGCGTTTCTCAATGGTAATATTGAAGAAGAGTTGTATATGATACAACCAAAGGGTTTTTTCGATCCTAAGGATGCTAACAAGGTGTGCAAGCTTCAGCGATCCATCTATGGATTGAAGCAAGCATCACGAAGTTGGAATCTCCGCTTTGATGAGGTGATCAAAGAGTTTGGATTTGTCCAAACTTATGGAGAAGCTTGTATTTACAAGAAAGTGAGTGGGAGCAATGTGGCATTTATGATATTATATGTGGATGACATATTATTGATCGGAAATGATATAGATCTTTTAAACAGTGTTAAAAGTTATCTAAACAGCAAATTTTCAATGAAGGACCTAGGTGAAGCGTCATACATATTAGGCATAAAGATCTATAGAGATAGATCTAGGCGCCTAATAGGGCTATCGCAAAGTACATACCTTGATAAGATTTTAAAGAAGTTTAAAATGGACGGAAGTAAGAAGGGGTTCTTACCTATGTTGCAAGGCAAGACATTGAGTAAGACTCAAAGTCCGGCTTCGGCGGAAGAAAGAGAGATAATGGACAAAGTCCCCTATGCTTCAGCCATAGGCTCTATAATGTACGCCATGCTATGTACAAGACCGGATGTGGCACATGCTATTAGTTTGACTATTAGGTACCAATCGGATCCAGGTTCGGAACACTTGATAGCGGTCAAGAATATCCTTAAGTACTTATGAAGAACTAAGGATATGTTTCTTGTATACGGAGGTGAAGAAGAGCTCGTCGCTAAGTGTTATGTCGACGCTAGCTTTGACACCGATCCGGATACGTATTTCTCATGAATGGCGGAGCAGTTAGTTGGAGGAGCTCCAAACAACCTGTGGTAGCGGGATCAACAACGGAGGCCGAATATGTTGCTGCTTCAGAAGCGGCTCAGGAAGCAGTTTGGATGAAGGAGTTCATATCCGAAATAGGAGTGGTGGCAAACGCGTTGGACCCAATGGTGATCTATCATGACAACAATGGTGTCATTGCCAATGCCAAAGAGCCAAGGTCTCACAAGCATTCCAAGCATATTAAGCGCCGGTTTCACTCCATCCGCGAGCATGTCAAGGATGGAGATATAAAGATTTGTAAAGTACATACGGATCTCAATGTAGCAGATCCGTGGACTAAAACTCTCCCTAGAGGAAAACATGATCAACACCAGAACTCAATGGGTGTTAGATTTATCACTATGTAACTAGATTATTGTCTCTAGTGCAAGTGGGAGACTGAAGGGAATATGCCCTGAGAGGCAATAATAAAGTGTTTATTATGTGTATTCCAAGTATATGATAGATGTTTATTTTGCATGCTATAATTGTATTAATACGGAAACGTTAATACATGTGTGTTTAATAAACAAACAGAAAGTTCCTAGTTATGCCTCTCTCATAAACTAGCTCGTTGATTAACAAGATGATCAAGGTTTCCTGATCATGGACATTGGATGTTGTTAATAACGGGATCACAACATTAGTGTAATGGTGTGATGAACATTCATCCGAAGTATAGCATTACGATCAAAGTCATTGAGTTTATATTGCTATAACAACTTACGAAGTGATCCTAATCCTTAGACCATGAGATCATGCCAATCACTAACACCGGAAGAGTTTCTTGATAACATCAAACGTCAAACCGTAACAGGGTGATTATAAAGATGGATTCAGAACTAATAAAGTGTTATGTTGAGCCTCATGGATCGAGAGTGTAATTTGTTCATCCCGATGACGGATAGATATACTCTGGGCCCTCTCGGTGATATCACATTGATTAGCTTGCAAGCAAGTGATTTGATCACTAGAATGTTATATCACAAGAACGAGAAAAGAGTGCATGTCGGTAACGAGATCAAACTAGGTATGGAGATACCGATGATCGAATCTCGGACATGTAATATATCGTGAAACAAAGGGATTAAGATACTAGCGTAAAAGGTTCCGACGATCACAAGAAAGTCATCGTTGAATGTGTGGGAGTCAGTATGGGTCTCCAGATCCCGCTTCTGATTATTGATCCGAGAGGGGTCTCGATCATGTCCGCATTATTCACGAACCGTAGGGTGACACACTTAAGAGACACCGACATCCAATTGGAGCAAATGTTTCATGCCGAAAGAATGAACAAGCGCAGGAATTTATTTCACTAGATACCGAAACAGGTTTTCGGGTGAAATTGCATAAAGTGGTTATGCATGTGAAATAGAATTCTAGCAAGGGGTTATTTGTGAATGTTTGTAATTAAAGTAATTGACAAAATTCTGAATAAAATAAAAGAGTTTTATTTAATGAGAGTTTGCATTAAATTTGGTGGAAATTTAATGGGAATTTGAGTGGACTTTTGAGTGGAGGGATTTTAAAGGGCATTTTTTGAGTGGAGTGTCCACCCACATGAATGAAGGAGGGGAGGAGGCATCCCCCATGGCCGGCGGCCACCCCCTTGGGTGCCCCCCTCCTCCTATAAAAGGAGCCCCCCTCCACACTTGTCTCTCACACCTCCTCGTGAAGGATCTCTCTCCCCCTCTAGAATTTATCCCCCATGGTCTCGGACTAGCGAGATACATGTTCCCGGTGGCTATTCGGCAAGAAAGAGTTGTGCTTCCGCTGCATCGCTGGAGCGAGGAGGCAGAGGTTGCTCGGTGCCTTGAACGTGTGTGCGAGCACGGATGCGCTGCTGATTTGCGGCGCTAGGACTTCCTCTCGATCTTGAGATCGGCAAGAGATCGTCTACATCAACCACGAGTTGAACTCGTTAAGCTTTGTCGGTCTTCAAGGGTATGTTCTCTACGGATATACATCCGCCCGTTGTTTGTATCTAGTAGATAGATCTTGGTATATAGTTCACATCGTAGGAAAAATTTTGTTTTCTATGTTGTGAACCCTACAGTGGTATCAGAGCCGGATCTATGCGTAGATACTTTACACGGGTAGTACACATATGAGTATGTGGGCGATGATGATCATGTTGTTGCTCCTTTGTTGTAATTTTGGATATTGGTGGCATAGTGGGATGAAGCGGCCCGGACAAACTCTACATGTCCTCGCACATGAGACCTGTTCCACGCTTGACATGCAACTGTAGGGGTTCGTAGCATGGAAAACAAAAATTTTCTATCGCATACAAACAAACAAGCCAAGATCTATCTACTAGATTGCAGCAACGAGTCGATAGTGGAACTCACCCTCGAAGATTCCAAAGCGGTTAACGAGAGCAGATTCTCGTGGGTGATGTAGTCGTACTCTTCCCGATCTCAAGATCGCGTAGACGATCCTTCCAGCGCCGCGTTCCCGCAGCGCTCCCGCAGTCAGTCACACGTTCGGTACTCGACGAAGACCTTCCTCTCCCTTGTTCCAGCAGGCAGCGGAGGTTGTAGCACTCTCCTCGCGATTCCGGCAGCACAACGGCGTGGTACCGGAGGTAGAGGGGAGATCCCGCAGGGCTTCGCCTTAAGCCGGTGCGAGTATGGTGGAGCTTATGAGAGAGGCTATTAGTGGTCTAGTAATTAGACACACCAATTAGAGGGCTCTAAACCAATTAGAAGGCTCTAAACCGAAACAGCTCTAAACCGGGGTCTAGGTCTAGTTTCTAGTTTAGAGGATAGGAACTTGTGTGTCTTGTGTTGTATTGGGAGGGGAGCCCTGCCCCTCCCTTTATAGGTGGGAGGGCTGGCGCGCTAGGGGAGGGAGGGAGTCCCTCCCCAACTCGGCCTAGGGCTGGCCGCCGGCTTGGGGAGGAGGACTCCTCCCCCAATTCGGTTTCCTCCTCTCCTCCCACTTCCCAAAAACTGCCGTTTGACTTTCAAACTAGCCGTTTGACTTTTTCAATTTAGGATTCAATTTAATCCTTTATTTGGGACAGCAAGAACACTTAGTACATGATGCAATCATTCCAACATGCAATGACACATTCATGTACCCCTTCCCCTCCGGAGTGCCGGACATTCCGGGACCTTCTAGAATGTTCCTGATGAAAACACCGAAATCATTCCCGAACTCCGAAACGGGACTTTCCTTATATGAATCTTATTCTCCGGACCATTCCGGATCACCTCGTGATATCCCGGACCCCATCCGAGACTCCGAACAACATTCGGTCTCTTTCTCATAATACCATAACTACTCAAACAACGTCGAATCCTTAAGTGTGTCTCCCTACGGTTCGTGAATTATGCGGACATGATCGAGACACTTCTCCGAACAATAACCAATAGAGGAATCTGGAAATTCATATGGCTCCCACATATTTCTACGATTACTTTGCGATCGAATGAACCACTTACATACGATACCAATTTCCCTTTGTCTCACGATATGTTACTTATCCGAGGTTATGATCGTCGGTATCTCTGCATACCTAGTTCAACCTCGTTACTGATAAGTACTCTTTTCTCGTTCCCGTGATATGTGATCCCTTGTGACCAAGTCACATGCTTGCAAGCTAATTGGATGACATTTCACCGAGAGGGCCCAGAGAATATCTATCCGTCATGTGGATGGACAAATCCCACTCTTGATCCATGTGTTTCAACCAATACTTTCCGAACACCCAATGCCACTTTTATAGCCACCCTGTTACGGTGTGGTGTTTGATGACATCAAAGCATCCATCCAGTAAAGGCAATATGCATGATCTCATGGTCGAAGGAATTAGGTTACTATGTATCAGAAAGCATATAGCAATTGAACTATTGAAATGACTTGATCTTTATGCTACGCTTATCTTATAGGAGTATGTCCACCACATCATTCTCCTAATGATATGACCCTGTTGTTAATAACATCTCTATGTTCATGATCAGGAAACCATGATCATATATTAACCAACAAGCTAGTTTAACAAGAGGCTTTACTAGGGACTCTTATTTTAGTTTACAAATCACACAAGTATTAATGTTTCCGTTTAATACAATTATAGCATGGTATGTAAACATTTATCATAAGTGTGAAGACATGATAATAACCACTTTATTATTGCCTCTTGGGCATATCTCCAACAGTCTCCCACTTGCACTAGAGTCAATAATCTAGTTTCGAACCTTTGTGTATTCAACACCTATGGCTTTACGGTGTTGTATGTACACGATTGCTAGTGGTCAACTGATCTCCGGATCTGACACTTCCAGGTCCGTGTGTAATTGCATGTCTTTGCGTCTCTACGCATCACTCATTCTCTAATGAGATGGCTTTGTATAAATTTGGTCTTTCGGTGTGACCTTTAGTTCTTTAGGGTTAAAACATGTTGACAATATTGTCGTACAATATATCTTCATAGTATTATCCCGCTGTGAACTACACCTAGTTTGATAACAAACTACTTGACACAAATGCCCTCTTTTGCTGCTATAATAGCAGTCATATACTTAGCCTTTTGTTGTAGTATCTGTCACAATGTCTTAACTTTGGAAATCATCCAAATCCATTATGGAACTCACTTTCCATTATATTGTGCCACCCTTAGTTTAGATTGAGATAAACTTAATCTGTACTTTGTGACAAAGCTAGTATCAATGTAGTACTTTTACAATGAACTAACCATCTATTTGTCACTTCTACAAATAATATACTCTTAGTTCTTCCAAAAGATCATAAGAATATCCTTACTATTGTCCAATGATCATCTTACAAATCATTCTGGTATATGCTCACAACATTTAGAGCATAGGACATATCTGGATTTGTACATATCACAGTATGATTGATATAAATACTCTTTGTGATTTCATACATCAAGTATCAATCTATACTTGATTATTTGTTTCACTTTACCAAATGTCAATACACTTGAATATATCATCAACATTGAACTCATTCAATCCTTTCTGTGCGACAAGAACCTTCTCTTGTAGTTTCTATATTGAACTCATTCAATATCTTATCTATGTACTTCTGGCACAACCATATTAGCGTCTATTGATGCCAAATATTTGGGTTTTGCCTAAGTCTTTCATCGGGATGAAATTCTTAATATGTGTTAATAAAAGATACATTATTTCCAATCAACAATATGTCTTCCACATAATGTATTAGAAACATGTCTTAGCGCTCCCACTTAATTTCTTGCAAACGCAAGCATCTTCATTGTCTCTGATGAAATTAAACTCTCTTAACAGTTTCATCATAGTGAAGATTCCAACTCCGCTATGCTCACTCTAACCATTGAAGTTTGCATATGCTTTTAGCATCCTTTGAATTAACAAAACCCTATGGACCGTGTTATGCACATGTCCTAGGTAACGATTCTATTAGAAGAACTTGTTTTGTTTATTCAACTACCATATAACAAATTATATGTAGTGGTTGCTATATAAATCCGTCTAGACTAAATATCACTATGAAAGATCAAATCTTGTCATAGTCAACCTTTGAACATTGTTGTGAACTCTTTCCCAACATGTCGACTAGATGTGAAACATCCATGTCTATTTCTTTATAGATCCAGACACAACTATAAGGTCTTACACCTTTCTCGAGGGTCCTTCAAGTTCAAAACTTGATTTCTCGTGTATGGAACTATCATGGATTTTATGGCTTCAAGCCATTTTACGGAGTCAGGGCCCATCATCGCTTCTCTGCATGTAGTCGGTTCATTATTCTCAAATAATGATTCAACCCTCAAATCTTGGTATTTGATTGTTCATCCGACCTACTTGTTTCAATAGGAACTTGGATCTCCGTGACCACAACCTTTTTGAGGTACGTGAACCATGAGCATTGTTGCTGCCTCCGAAACACTTTTCGGCGCTGCGCAACTTTGCACATACAGCTAAGGTTCTTTTAACCTTATCAAAGTTTCTATTGTCCTCCCACTTAACTTTTCACGAAAAATTCCTTCTCAAAGAAACTTGACGTTTTAAGTGACAAACACTTTTGTCTCCAATGTTATGGAGGAGTACTTAACAGTTATTCGAAATAACATACAGAGACAGGTTCATCCGACTTTGGTTGCAAACATCTTTCTCATGCATAGCATACCAATGTTTAAGAAAGGACAACTTGGGTTTTATCCCAAACCATAACCTTATATGGTGTCATTTCAACGGATTATGATGGAGCTCTTTTCAGTGGAAAAACGGTAATCTCTAAAGCTTTTAATCTTTAAAATACAATGGCAGTTTTATGAATTACACCTTTCGATCTTACCATGTCAAACAAGGTTTAATTACATATCTCGAACGCTCCATACTCTTATGGTGTTTCGGGAAATGCAAATCCACGGAACGATTCCTTAAATCTTAGGTATTATGCTAAACTTGTAACTCAAATATCTTCCTTTATGATCTTTATCATAAACTGTTTATATTCTTTGTTACAATGATTTTGCACTTCATCTTGAAAGTCTTTGAACTTTTCAAATGTTTCATACTTCATCCTTATTAAGTAAATATTCATATATTCACTCAAATTTTCGGAGAAAGCATATGAAGTTGAAATCCATCGCTCTTGACTACACATAACGGACTTCGTACAACAATATGTACAAGTTCCAATAAGCTAGTCATTCGTTCCCTTTTGGCCTATGAACGAAGTTTTAATTATCTCTAGGAAAGTTTCACAAGCGTCATATGATCAAAAATCAGAAGACTCCAAAATTCCATCAACATGGAGTTTCTTCATGTTTTCTTTCCAATATAATTCAAACAGCGATGTCACTTCCTAAGTGATCTTTCAATCAATTTGTCTTTTGACATTTTAGCACTAGTTTTATGGATGTGATTTCTCTAACGAGATTTGCGAATCATCCATCTTTTATGGATTACGGCAATTATTTGAACAACCCTTTTGTTCTCATAATACCTGATAAAACAAATCTTGAAGGCAAGCTTTGATGTTTTAACGAGCAACATAATAACCCTTTATTTGTTCTCGATGAACATCATCACATATTCTTTTGCTAGTTACTTAGGCCATTGTAGTTCATGAATTCTGTTGTTTCGTATGACGATTCATACCAACAAATTCAGTATCAAATACTTAAGAACCACATTGTTTAACAAGCAAAGAATATAGCCATAACATGTATATCATCTACATACTTAAACTGAACGATTCTAGTCTTTTCTTTTCTGCCATATATTTATGAGATTCTCTTTCAGTATTTCCTTTTCAGTTTGAAAGAATCTATCAACATCAATAGTGGAGTCATACATATGACATCTAGTCCAAAGCGTGTATAATTAAATACCAATGTCTTTGGACTTGCACTTTGAAGTAGATCACCATCATCAAATATTTGGTGTTCTTTCAAATTCCTTTCTTTAGTAATCTCTTGGTGTAGTAAACATTTTACCTACATCAAATATTCACCCTTATCATGGAATCGTCCATGATCAAGCTACTTTTAGCTTATAACGATGAATTATGAGTATAATGTTGCTAACCAAAACCTTTTGGAGGATTAGGACAACAAGTGTCTCCAACCCTTTTGCAAATTCTCATCAAATATGAGAACATGACTTTTGCCATATTATACTCTATCATGTTGCAACCAAAACTTCGTTTCAGATATCACAATATCTTTCACACATCATGGTTTCTGAAACAACTCTTTCAGATCCTAGATAATCTTGATATTAAGGGAATCCTTTGAATATCAAGAATCATGGATACAAACATGATACTTATATACTAACACTTGGAATTGTTACTCTTGTTTTAATACCAATTATTAAACTTCATGGAGTAACCGGAACTTACTGAAAGTTTGCAATAGGACTTTTAAACTTTAGATTAACACTTCAAAACAATACGATACCAGTTCGTAAAGTAACTAACCAGAATTCTATAGTTCTATCATCTCAATTATAACTAATCGCAAGGTGGTAAACGGATGCCAATGACTACAACAACTATGCAAATTCACTTTGATTTAGTTTATGATAAATTGAGTTCTAATTAATAATTGAATTAATCTAGGTGAACTCCCACTCAAAACAATATCCCTCACATTGTTTTAGTGATCACACGAACCAAATCCACCACATCAAAACCGATCATCACGAGAGTTGATATAGTTTCAATGGCGAACAATCGACATGTTCATCATATCTACTATATGATTCATGCTTTACCTTTCGGCGATCCGTGTTCCTGAGGCCATGTCTGTACATGCTAGGCTCGTCAAGACAAACCTTAGCTTCCGCATAAGCAAATCTGGCTTGCTTACGTTGTAGTCACCCGCGGAATCAAAGACACCCGATCATCACGTGGTGTTTCGAAGCAGCAAGCTTTGGCAACGGTGCATACTAAGGGTGAACACTTTAGAACTTGAAATTTATGTGTATGAGGGATCATCTTATAATGCTACCGTTGTCTACTAAGCAATACAAGATGCATAAAGGATTAACATCACATGCAATTCATAATATGTGATATGATATGGCCTTTCTTCTTTGTGCTTCCGATCTCCATCTTCAAGCACGAACATGATCTCCATCATCACCGGCATAGCATCAAGGTCAATGACGCTTCTTCATGGTTGTCGTCCACCAGCTTCAACTATTACAACTATTTTGAATAGACACGCAGGTCTTAACAGAAATTAAAGACAACCATATGGCTCCTGCCGGTTGCCAACTTACAATAAGGAACATTGCATACATCAAATATAATCACAATCATGGCCATATCACATCACTGCACACCCCTGCAAAACAAAGTTAGACGCCTCTACTTTCTTTGCATATTTTACGTGGTTTGGGGCTTTCAATAAGTGTCGTTCTAACTTACGAACAAGAACCACAACATTGATACTAGCATTGTTGATCACCCGTTGTAAATTGGATCTTTACTATGCTAGGAGAAACAGGCACCCGCAAAGCCACTTATGCAATACAAGTTGCATGTTAAGCGTGGAGCAAGTCTCATGAACGATGTCATGTAAGGTTAGCCCGGGCCGCTTCATCCCAACATACCGCAAGATGCAAAGTACACAAAAAGCAATCGACAATAAAAGCATCAACGCCCACAATGACCATTGTGTTCTACTCGTGCAACAGATCTACATATAGACACGGCTCTGATACCACTGTAGGGGTTCGTAGCATGGAAAACAAAAATTTTCTATCGCATACAAACAAACAAGCCAAGATCTATCTACTAGATTGCAGCAACGAGTCGATAGTGGAACTCACCCTCGAAGATTCCAAAGCGGTTAACGAGAGCAGATTCTCGTGGGTGATGTAGTCGTACTCTTCCCGATCTCAAGATCGCGTAGACGATCCTTCCAGCGCCGCGTTCCCGCAGCGCTCCCGCAGTCAGTCACACGTTCGGTACTCGACGAAGACCTTCCTCTCCCTTGTTCCAGCAGGCAGCGGAGGTTGTAGCACTCTCCTCGCGATTCCGGCAGCACAACGGCGTGGTACCGGAGGTAGAGGGGAGATCCCGCAGGGCTTCGCCTTAAGCCGGTGCGAGTATGGTGGAGCTTATGAGAGAGGCTATTAGTGGTCTAGTAATTAGACACACCAATTAGAGGGCTCTAAACCAATTAGAAGGCTCTAAACCGAAACAGCTCTAAACCGGGGTCTAGGTCTAGTTTCTAGTTTAGAGGATAGGAACTTGTGTGTCTTGTGTTGTATTGGGAGGGGAGCCCTGCCCCTCCCTTTATAGGTGGGAGGGCTGGCGCGCTAGGGGAGGGAGGGAGTCCCTCCCCAACTCGGCCTAGGGCTGGCCGCCGGCTTGGGGAGGAGGACTCCTCCCCCAATTCGGTTTCCTCCTCTCCTCCCACTTCCCAAAAACTGCCGTTTGACTTTCAAACTAGCCGTTTGACTTTTTCAATTTAGGATTCAATTTAATCCTTTATTTGGGACAGCAAGAACACTTAGTACATGATGCAATCATTCCAACATGCAATGACACATTCATGTACCCCTTCCCCTCCGGAGTGCCGGACATTCCGGGACCTTCTAGAATGTTCCTGATGAAAACACCGAAATCATTCCCGAACTCCGAAACGGGACTTTCCTTATATGAATCTTATTCTCCGGACCATTCCGGATCACCTCGTGATATCCCGGACCCCATCCGAGACTCCGAACAACATTCGGTCTCTTTCTCATAATACCATAACTACTCAAACAACGTCGAATCCTTAAGTGTGTCTCCCTACGGTTCGTGAATTATGCGGACATGATCGAGACACTTCTCCGAACAATAACCAATAGAGGAATCTGGAAATTCATATGGCTCCCACATATTTCTACGATTACTTTGCGATCGAATGAACCACTTACATACGATACCAATTTCCCTTTGTCTCACGATATGTTACTTATCCGAGGTTATGATCGTCGGTATCTCTGCATACCTAGTTCAACCTCGTTACTGATAAGTACTCTTTTCTCGTTCCCGTGATATGTGATCCCTTGTGACCAAGTCACATGCTTGCAAGCTAATTGGATGACATTTCACCGAGAGGGCCCAGAGAATATCTATCCGTCATGTGGATGGACAAATCCCACTCTTGATCCATGTGTTTCAACCAATACTTTCCGAACACCCAATGCCACTTTTATAGCCACCCTGTTACGGTGTGGTGTTTGATGACATCAAAGCATCCATCCAGTAAAGGCAATATGCATGATCTCATGGTCGAAGGAATTAGGTTACTATGTATCAGAAAGCATATAGCAATTGAACTATTGAAATGACTTGATCTTTATGCTACGCTTATCTTATAGGAGTATGTCCACCACATCATTCTCCTAATGATATGACCCTGTTGTTAATAACATCTCTATGTTCATGATCAGGAAACCATGATCATATATTAACCAACAAGCTAGTTTAACAAGAGGCTTTACTAGGGACTCTTATTTTAGTTTACAAATCACACAAGTATTAATGTTTCCGTTTAATACAATTATAGCATGGTATGTAAACATTTATCATAAGTGTGAAGACATGATAATAACCACTTTATTATTGCCTCTTGGGCATATCTCCAACAGCAACTAGTTTGCATAAGTGGCTAGCGGGTGTCTGTCTCTCCTACTATAGTCAATATCTATTTTGCAAGCGAGTTGTCAACAATTTGATTATCCTCGTTGTGGTTCATGTTCGTAGGTAAGAACGGTTCTATCTCGAAAGCCCTAAGCCACGTAAAACTTGCAATGGATAAATTAGAGGCGTCTAGTTTAGATTGTTGCTGGGCTAGTGTTATGATATGGTAGTGTTGTAAGTAGAAGTATGAGATGATACTCTTACAACACACATAGCGTGTAAAATCCATATACCGTGGATTTACACATATAGGTATGATAGTGATCATACCACGATGCACATGATAGAGATCATCTGCGGAAACCATATAATTTCACTAATAAACATATGATGTTTGATAGCATCTTATATTGCTTGTTTGGCGCTTTGTTAGCATAATAAGATGATCCCTCATTTAAATATCAAGATAAGAATGTGTTCTTCCTTTAGTATGCACCGATTATGTTTTCGTCGGAAGAACACATTCTTATCTTGATATTTAAAAGAGGGATCATCTTATTATGCTAACAAAGCGGTAAACAAGCAATATAAGATGCTATCAAACATCATATGTTTATTAGTGAAATTATATGGTTCCCGCAGATGATCTCTATCATGTGCATCGTGGTATGATCACTATCATACCTATATGTGTAAGTCCAAGGTCTATGGAGATTACACGTTATGTATGCTGTAAGAGTATCATCGCATACTTCTACTTACAACATCACCATATCATAACACTAGCCCAGCAACAATCTAAACTAGACGCATCTAATTTATCCATTGCAAGTTTTACGTGGCTTAGGGCTTTCGAGATAGAACCGTTCTTACCTACGAACATGAACCACAACGAGGATAACCAAATTGTTGACAACTCGTTGCAAAATATATATTGACTATAGTAGGAGAGACAGACACCCGCTAGCCACTTATGCAAACTAGTTGCATGTCAAGCGTGGAATAGGTCTCATGTGCGAGGACATGTAAAGTTTGTCCGGGCCGCTTCATCCCACTATGCCACCAATATCTAAAATTACAACTAAGGAGCAACAACATGATCATCATCGCCCACATACTCATATGTGTACTACCCGTGTAAAGTATCTACGCATAGATCCGGCTCTGATACCACTGTAGGGTTCGCAGCATAGAAAACAAAAAATTTCCTACGATGGGAACTATGTACCAAGATCTATCTACTAGATACAAACAACGGGCGGATGTATATCCGTAGAGAACATACCCTTGAAGACTGACAAAGCTTAACGAGTTCAACTCGTGGTTGATGTAGACTATCTCTTGCCGATCTCAAGATCGAGAGGAAGTCCTAGCGCCGCAAAGCAGCAGCGCATCCGTGCTCGCACACACGTACAAGACACCGAGCAACCTCCTCCTCCTCGCTCCAGCGATGCAGTGGAAGCATAACCCTTTCTTGCCGAATAGCCACCGGGAATATGTATCTCTCTAGTCCGAGACCATGGGGGATAAATTCTAGAGGGGGAGAGAGATCCTTCACGAGGAGGTGTGAGTGAGAAGTGAGAGGAGGGGCTCCTTTTATAGGGGTAAGGGGGAACTCCAAGGGGGTGGACGCCGGCCATGGGGGCTGCCCCCTCCCCTCCTTCATTCATATGTGGGTGGACACTCCACTCACAAAAATCCATTCATATGCCTCCACTCAAAATCCCACTCAAACCTGCCTTTAAATTTCCACCAAATTTAATGCAAACTCTCATTAAATAAAACTCTTTTTATTTATTCAGAATTTTGTCAATTACTTTAATGACAAACATTCACAAATAACCCCTTGCTAGAATTCCATTTCACATGCATAACCTCTTTATGCAATTTCACCCGAAAACCTGTTTCGGTATCTAGTGAAATAAATTCTTGCGCTTGTTTATTCTTTCGGCATGAAACATTTGCTCCAACTGGATGCCAGTGTCCCTTAAGTGTGTCACCCTACGATTCGCGAATAATGCGGACATGATCGAGACCCTTCTCCGATCAATAATCAGTAGCGGGACCTAGAGATCCATACTGACTCCCACACATTCAATGATGACTTTTCATGTGATCTTCGGAACCTTTTTACGCTTGTATCTTAATCCCTTTGTTTCACGATATATTACATGTCCGAGATTCGATCATCGGTATCTCCATACCTAGTTTGATATCGTTACTGACATGCACTCTTTTCTCGTTCCCGTGATATAACATTCTAGTGATCAAATCACTTGCTTGCAAGCTAACCAATGTGATATCACCGAGAGGGTCCAGAGCATATCTATCCGTCATCGGGATGAACAAATTCCACTCTTGATCCATGATTCTCAACATAACACTTTAGTAGCTTTGAAGCCATCTTTATAATCACCCAGTTACAGTGTGACGTTTGATGTCAACAAGAAACTCTTCCGGTGTTAGTGATTAGCATGATCTCATGGTCTAAGGATTAGGACTACTTCGTAAGTTGTTTATAGCAATATAAACTCAATGACTTTGATCGTAATGCTATACTTCGGATGAATGTTCATCATACCATTACACTAATGTTGTGATATCGTTATTAACAACATCCAATGTCTATGATCAGGAAACTATGATTATCTTATTAATCAACGAACTAGTTTATGAGAGAGGCATAACTAGGAACTTTCTGTTTGTTTATTAAACACACATGTATTAACGTTTCCGTATTAATACAATTATAGCATGCAAAATAAACATCTATCATATACTTGGAATACATAATAAACATTTTATTATTGCCTCTCAGGGCATATTCCCTTCAAGTAATTCTAATCATTCCAGAAAAATTGGATTTGGAATCCTTGTAATTTTTCATATTTGGAACAATTTTATTATATTTTCATAAAATGTTTTAGGGGTCCTTTGGTTAATTAGCAATTTTTTAGTAATTGTGAAATTACCAAAATGCCACTAGTCCCATTGATCAGACCTATATGGTAAAAACCATCTGAACCGGTCTGGTTCAACCAAACCAAACCATATCCTCTCTCTCCCCCGGTCGCCCGCCTGCTTGGTCGCTCTCGTGCCGCTTTGGCGACTACATGTTGTCGCCTCGTCACAAGCCCTTTTGGCCGTCTCTGCCATCGCCATGGCACTAAATAGCCTTCCTTGCTCTGCTCTATGTTTTCACCACACAGATTTGCCTCTCTCTCTCAATAATTCACAACCCTAAACCTAGGGTTTAGGTGATGGTGGCTTCTCCGCGTCCTGATTATACACCGTGTTTTTCTTTTCTCTCTCTTTTTAATTTATTTTTGGCTATGTGCATCCTAATGAAGGGTTAACTACCACATTTGGGGGGGGGGGTAAGGTAACAATCCTTCACAAAAAAACTACCAAAAAACATGCATTTTGGTGGGTTTTTGGTCACTTTGCCTCAAATGTGGTGGTTTTGCGTCATTTACTCTAATGTTTTTGGATGTCATGTTATTGTTGAGCCTAGATATGACTGTTACTCTCTCCATCCGCCAATAAGTGTATCTTTAGCTTTTGTTTAAGTCAAATTTTATCACCGACTTTATAGATAAATATAACAACATATATTAAATTAAATTGACATACTATGAAACTAAATTTAAAAACAAATCTACTGGTATCAATTTAGAGTTATAAGTGTTGCTACATTTTTGTATAAAATTAGTTAAACTTTACTAACTTTGACTTAGAACAAAGCTAAAATTACACTTATTTACGGACGAAAAAAGTACTCCGTAATATTAATATATTCCGCTTGTCAGAGAAAAAAAATCGCTGCGTCTGCGTTTATACGTGACCGGTTCCGATCTTCCACTCATGCATGTCTGGAAGACCTGGTTATAGTCAACACGCATGCCAGCTTTAATTTCTCAGAGACTAAAATGTGCTTGATCCAGTACTTCAATGATAATCTTCACGTTAGCTTGTTGGCAATAAAAAAATCACTAACATGTGTGCATGTGTATGTATACTTGCCTCTTCAGGAATGGTTCAATTCAATAATAACCAACGCAGCGTACGCGTTTGACCAATATGCAAACCCTCACACAATCAGACGGCCACAGCTATATAATGGAAAGCATTTGCTCGAGCAACGAACACACACCCACAATTGGCTCCAGCACCACCAAGACACGCGCAAGACAAAATCCTACGGACCAGTGGTTAGCTTCTTCTTGCTTGAATCCACGGCCAGCGCCAGTGCAATTAAGCGGCTGTCTAGTGCTACGCACGTCGGCCGGCTGGCAACGATGATGCTGCCGTCGCCGAGGCCACTGCCACTGGTCGCCGCCATCCTGTTCTTCTGCCTCGGCAGCTCGCTGCTGCTAGCGGTGGCGGATGCCAAGGTGCGCCACTACGACTGGGACATCTCGTACCAGAAGAAGTCCCCCGATTGCTTCGAGAAGCTCGCCGTCACCGTCAACGGCGAGGCTCCTGGCCCGACCATCTACGCGACGCAGGGTGACACCGTCGTCGTCACGGTGCACAACAAGCTCGAGACGGAGAACACCGCCATCCACTGGCACGGCATCCGCCAGATTGACACGCCGTGGGCTGACGGCGTCGCCGGCGTGACGCAATGTCCCATCCTACCTGGCGAGACATTCACCTACAGATTCGTCGTCGACAGGGTAAGAATTTGGACACAACATGTATAATAAGCTCGATCGATCGTTGTTTTCTTGGCCAGAATTACTGAACTAAGTGTTTGGGTGATTTCAGGCTGGCACGTACATGTACCATGCGCACTATGGCATGCAGCGCGTGGCGGGGCTCAACGGCATGATCGTCGTGACCGTGCCGGAGGGCGTCAGGGAGCCCTTCACCTACGACGAGGAGCACACCGTCCTCCTCGAGGACTGGTGGCACAAGAGCGTCTACGACCAGGCCACGGGCCTGTCCGCCAAACCGTTCGTCTTCGTCGGTGAGCCTCAGTCTCTCCTGATCAACGGCCGAGGGATATTCAACTGCTCCAAGCCGGTTCCCGCTACCGGAACGTGCAACACCTCCAGCCCGGACTGCGGATTGAGGAGTCTGTTCACCGTCGTGCCTGGGAAGACATACCTCCTCCGCATCGGCAGCCTCACGTCGCTCTCGTCGCTCAGCTTCGAGATCGAGGGCCACTCCATGACGGTGGTTGAGGCCGACGGGCACTACGTTCGGCCGTTCGTCGTGAGGAACCTCTTCATCTACTCCGGCGAGACATACTCCGTCCTTGTCAAGGCCGACCAGGACCCTAGGCGGAACTACTGGGCCACGTCCCACATAGTTGGCCGCAACGCCAGCACGACACCAAGCGGCAAGGCCATCGTGAACTACGTCGGCAACGACCCACAAATGACACCGCCCACCGCACCAACGACCGGCCCGCCATGGAACAACACGGCCATCAGGGTGGAGCAGAGCAGGGCCATCGTCGCCCACCCGGGCTACGTTGTGCCGGCACCCGCCAGAGCTGACCGCACACTGCTCCTGCTCAACACGCAAAACAACATCGACGGCCACATCAAGTGGACCATCAACGGCGTGTCCCTCCACTTCCCCTCCACGCCCTACCTGGTGTCGATGAAGCATGGCCTCACCGCCGCCTACGACCAGCGCCCACCGCTGGACTCGTACGACCTCATGGGCCACGACATCTCCGCGCCGGCACCGACGAACGGTACTATTGGCAGCCCGGTGTACCGCCTGACATTTGACTCTGTGGTGGACGTGGTGCTGCAGAACTCGAACATGCTCAACAACATGAGCGAGACGCACCCGTGGCACCTCCATGGACACGACTTCTGGGTGCTCGGACATGGCGATGGCAAGTTCAACCCGACAACGGACGCATGGAGGCTTCTGAACGTCAAGGACCCAATCATGAAGAACACGGTGCCTCTGCACCCGGATGGGTGGACGGCGATAAGGTTCCAGGCGAATAACCCGGGGGTGTGGCTGTTCCATTGCCACATCGAGGCGCATGTGTTCATGGGCATGGGAGTTGTGTTCGAGGAGGGCGTCGAGAGGGTCCGCCGCCTGCCGTCGTCAATCATGGGGTGTGGACATTCCAAGGGACTGCATTGATCACATCACTTGCAACGCCCAATTTCATTTATTGTTTTGATGAGTATTACTCCAATAATCGTAGTGGTCAATTAATTTGTACAATTATTATTTTTTTGTTCTGTAAATCAGCTTTGACGCATTATTTTATTTACATGATGAAGATTTTTTTTTGGTATATTAATGATAATCCTTGTTGTGAATTTATGCAATTACAATTTGTTTGATTTGTCTTAATTCTTTCTTGAATAATCTAAACAAGGAAAATACTTTTCTTATACTTTGATTAAGAATAGTACTCTCTCCGTCCCAAAATAGACGTCTCAAATTTGTCAAAATTTGGATGAATCTAGACACTATTTAGTATATAGATTCATTCAAAATTTAAAAAATGGGTTAATTAGATAGACGCCACTACAATTTCGGGCTATTTGAGAAACGCCACTACAATTTCCAACTTTTGAAAAATGCCACTACAATTCTAGGTACATTCCATATACGCCATAACACACATACCCCACAATATACACTTGTATTTCCATTATACGTACCTATACGATGGCCCCCACTAGAATCAGCTTAGTCCATGTGCATTGCTTTAGACTGTTGCTGACTGTAGGCTTCCTCCACATCACTAGCAAAGATTATGAAGCCATAATTTACAATGAGTTATAGTCTGTTTGTAAGCACCTCAAAAGCTGACATTTGTTGTTAACTAACTAAATAGTGTACGATAAATTAGTGCAACCTGAGTAAACTCACCAGAAAAAATAGCGAGCAAAGAGAGAACTTCATACGTGTGGCCATTTTATTCTCAAAGGGCATAAATACAACATGTGTGTATTGATTTATTACAAATGTAATATTACAAAATAATAAAACCATTATTACACAAAAATAAACTGGCATTACAAGCTAAATCTGGTGAGGCCCACCGTGTATATGTATGTACACGAAAATATGAGTCTATACCATGTTGTATTTTTGTGAAAATAGGCATAATGGCGTCTATGGAATGTATAGAGAATTGTAGTGGCGTTTTTCAAAAGCTGAAAGTTACGATGGTGTTTCTCAAATAGCTAGAAATTATAGTGGCATCTATCTAATTAATCCTTAAAAAATCTAAGACATCTATTCTTGGACGGAGGGGGTATATTGTTTGATTTCCCACAACCCAACATCAGCCCTCAACGACATGGCTACGATGGAAACTCGACACACTTAAAAAGAAGAAAACTCCATACATGCGCTACTTTTGCCATCGTCATCCGATAATGTGCGAACGACTATGGCTTCACAACGATGAAACTCTCTTCACCGTGGATGCAACGAACCCACAAACGCCAAGGCATACAAATCAGAGCAAGCGGCAGCGACATGCAGCTTTGATTTTGATGACGAGGCAATTCGCAAAGCTTGTGCTGATCTGGTCCACCAGACCACCACCATCTACGCATCTATCGCCACATCATTGTCTCTGCCTGGATAGCACCTCGGCAACGGCAACCCATACTCCAACGTGACAGAACAAAGCAGAGCACATGAACCGCTCGAACACACGGGCCAAGATCCCCTTTGGCCAAGGTAGGGCACCTGCCTACCATGATTTTTAGCAAAAAAAAAATCGCATATATATATTGCATTTCTTTGATATACATACACTTTTGGGTAATCTTGATCCTTTCGAGGTCTCACTTCCGAGGAGTAGAAAAGAGTTTATTTGTTCGGCAATCGGCTCGGATCAGCAGGTTTGGATCTCAAAGACGAAGGCATTTGTGTAATGTGAAAACTCCCTCAGACTTTATTCATAACGAAATCAAGATCATACAATATGTTTACAAGATAATCTCGGTGGGTCTATAATGATACCCGACCAGACAGATAAATCTAGAGCTATGACTAAGGCTAATGGCAAATACTCGGGAGATTATGGCGTGTCCTTGTCGAACGAATGTCTTTGCATGTACGTCTGGTTTTCAGGATCTTCAGAGAACCATCTTGCAGCCCTATAGGTGAGGTCGGTTGTGTTATCCTTTTGCTACAAAAGTTCTAATTTTTTCTAATTTAATATAAAAAGTTTGCTACGATGATTTCGGCGAAATCCGGCAACTTATCCGACGAAATTGATTTTTGCTATAGTCATACAAAATATTTGCTAAATTTATTGTTATATTTTGCTACAATAGCATATTTTTTGCTACGAATTATTGAGCGATGTCTACGGCACAAATTTTTTCTGGATCTAAAAAAATCATATTTTTTTGCTACCACATGTTATATTTTTTGCTACAATAAAAAAAGTTTTTTCTACACGATATCCGGTGAGTTTTCGGTGAAGTTGGGTTTTTACTACATTAGCATAATTTTTTTGCTATATAGTCTTCAGCAAAACTCCGGCAAGGTCTCCAACAAGATCTGTCTTTTTTATTTATGTCTCGTGTGAGAACCATTATTTTCTACATATAAAAAAAGATATTCTATAGCAAAATTAGGTCGTTTTGTAGCAAATGCAGGATTAGGACTATTTTGGAAACACATGGCAGTCTAGGGACCGGGGGATCGGTAGGAATTATCTCCGGAGAATGCGTAGCGTGTCCTATATTTTTATCGGTAGGGTGATAACGAGGGGTAATGTGTTGGTCACGTGGCTATCCTTTTACTACTTTTAGAACATGACAATAGTTAATTTGTGGTGTTCTTTTTTACTATAGTATATAGTGAACCGGTGATCGACTTAGAATTTAGAATCTGACGGCAAAAATTGCTCCGTTTCAATTGTGAATGAATAGAGCAAAAAATCCAAAACTTTAACTTTGGTATTTATTTTGAATAAGATAATTCTCGTAACAAGAATGAGATTGACACACCTACCACCAATTGAAAGGGGTCTTCTCTTATAGCTAACCAGTACACGCACGAGTCTAGGGGAGAGGCGGCGGCTTGTAGAACCCATCTAGGGTTTCATCCCTCCCGCTAGCATTGTCGCCGGTCTGTTTCGCCTCCGGTGGTCTTTGTGCCATGGAGGTGTGGCGGATCACGGTCGCGAAAAGGTTCATGTTCATTGTTTAGACTGTTTCCTATGTCTTCTTCAGGATGTTTAGACAATGGCTACGTCCAGAAGTTAGAATAAGATCATCTCTGCCCTATCCTCATTCCGGTGGTGCATCTAGCACTGGCGGAGGACGCGTGGAGTCATGTGTCTGATGGATCCTCTTAGGATCCGGTCATTTCTCGTTTTCTTTGGTATGGTTTGAGCTTGGTCTCTTCCAATATAGGATTGTCATCTTCGATGATGGTTGCTACTCTGGTGTGCTGGTTCAGTAGTCCTTCGGGGCCTTAGCACGACAACTTTCCGTTCGTCTACTACAACAAGCTTTACTACGACAAGCTTTGTCCGGCTCTAGTAATGGAGGGGTGAGGATGGCAGCACGCCTTTATCTCGTGCTATTGTATGTAGTCGTCGCTAGGTGGTCCAATGATCTATTTGATATTTTTATTAATTTTAGTCTCTTTTGTACTACTGTTGATGATTAATAATAGACTGGTGTATTTCAAAAAAAAGAATGAGATTAACACGGTCACGATCTATATGAGAACTATGGATACCGTTGTACTAAACCCTTTGTCTATACCTTATAATAAAGGACAAAGTGTTTCTTCCGGTCCAACTCTTTGTTAGACGAATTTGCACTTCCACCGATCTAGAAAATACCCACAGTACCATCCTGAGGAAAAATAGCGTTCATAATTAGCCTAGAGCAATTACCCACTGTGCCATCCAAAAAACTGGGCCGGTCAAAAGAGAATTACCCCAGCTATGTGAAGCCCATTAAAAAAAGCTATGTGAAGTTGGCCCCCAATCCAACAAACTGGGCTGGCCGGAGAGAATTTCCCGAGCCTCTGTGCCATTCTAATCGATGGATTTTGACTATATGTACGATATATTGGTGTTGAATAGTCCCACATCGATCCCTCATATTGAGTCCAACCGATTCATATACGTTCGCCGATTGGCTGTCAACAAGCCAAGCAACTCAATGAGATAGAATGGAACTTGGGTGGCTAGGGGGAGAGGAAACACATGATGATTTCGGGGTAGGAAGAAGGCAGGAGCTCCAATGAACTAGCGGAGGAGATAAGATTTCAAGGAGGAACAAGGAGAGAGATAGCCACGGCAAACGGGATCCAAGGGGGAAGAGGCGTGGCTAGCACTCGGAGCAGACGTTGAGGTTGACGGACGGGCGTCGGTCCTACATATGAGCTCGAGAGGAGGGTGAGCGGGGTTGGTGGTGCGGGCTGTGAGGGGTACGTGACCAGGGACGTGTCCAACAGGCGTTGTAGTGCGTGTGTGTTCTGTGTGTTGTGACCTGGTGCATGCATGACCGTGTCGACTGTGTGTGAGTTACCTGGAGCCATCAAACGTCTTATTATTTTGGAATAGAGCGAGTTCGTTCAAGAAATATGACTGTCATTTTATTTAATCTCTTGAAATAGGCTTTGACTCCGCTAAATTAATATAGCATCAACACAATACAAACATGATAGCCTCGAAAAGAAAGAACATGCTGGGGCAGCAGCACACACACACCCAAAAGAAACAAAGAAAAAATAAAATGGAGAGAAAGGCGGATCAACTAAATGGCGATGACCTGCGACCGTTGCGCCCTCCGGAGAAGAACCACCATGCTCCTAGCAGCGGATCGTCAAGTACCAAGCAACACCTTCAAGAAGAAAAGCTACAATGCTGTTGCCCGAACTAGAGAACTGATCCTAGGGTTTCCCCCGACACACAGAGGAGAGTGGATGTAGGGTATCCACAATGCCCTCCAGAAAGGAATGGTGCCGCCCGAGGGCGGCACTGCGTCGGTGTCAGCGAGCCGACAAGGATTTCTCCCAAAAAACCCTATCCACAACCCCCGGACGATCCGTTGCATAGGATACCTGCGAGGGCGAGGCCTCGACACCACCAAACTCGACGCCCAACAACATGCGCCACTCCGATCACGAAGCCACCACCATCATATCACCCAGATTACCGCCACGAGGCTTGCATGGCAAAGGCAGCAACAACTTGAAACGGAGCCAGCAATACCATAACCATGCGGAAGGGAACTGCCTCCACCGCCCCGTAGTCAACCGAACGTGGCTGCAAGGAACACCAATCCCTGTTAGGTCTGGCCGGGTCCAGCAGACCCGTAAAGTCTCCACATGCGGTGACCGAGCATACCACTGCATGATATAGTACGCTATAGTCGTTGACATAACACCAATGAAACACCGTTCACTAGTATTACATCCCTCAAAGTAGTACAACCGAAACACAGCAGGTCCAAGACATGACTATAATCAACTCTTTACACAAGATCCAGAGAACACTCTAGGTTAAAGAGAGAGAAAGAAACTTCGTACAAAGAAGAATCCAAAATAAACAACTCAAAAACTATCATACTAATAAGACTAGTATCTGAACTATTGGTTTGGCATTGCTGCTATTGCAATACACGACAGAAATAGGTTCTATGGCTAGAGATTATGTTCCTATCTAATCATAACTTCGTCTTCATGTAAGTTGATGTATATGTTGACTTTCTTGACTTCATTGAAGAGCTTTAGCTTTTGATGATGATTCCTGGAGCATAACTTGATATAGACGTCGGCTTGCTGGCTTCAGAATCTAGAAAGGGTTAAGAAGATACGTTGAGTACGAGCGTACTCAGCAAGTGAAGGGAATATGCCCTCAGAGGCAATAATAAAGTGTTTATTATGTGTATTCCAAGTATATGATAGATGTTTATTTTGCATGCTATACTTGTATTAATACGGAAACATTAATACATGTGTGTTTAATAAACAAACAGAAAGTTCCTAGTTATGCCTCTCTCATAAACTAGCTCGTTGATTAACAAGATGATCAAGGTTTCCTGATCATGGACATTGGATGTTGTTAATAACGGGATCACAACATTAGTGTAATGGTGTGATGAACACTCATCCTAAGTATAGCATTACGATCAAAGTCATTGAGTTTATATTGCTATAACAACTTATAAAGTGATCCTAATCCTTAGACCATGAGATCATGTCAATCACTAACACCGGAATAGTTTCTTGATAACATCAAACGTCACACCGTAACAGGGTGATTATAAAGATGGATTCAGAACTAATAAAGTGTTATATTGAGGCTCATGGATCGAGAGTGGAATTTGTTCATCCCGATGACGGATAGATATACTCTGGACCCTCTCGGTGATATCATATTGATTAGCTTGCAAGCAAGTGATTTGATCACTAGAATGTTATATCACGGGAACAAGAAAACAGTACATGTCGGTAATGAGATCAAACTAGGTGTGGAGATACCGATGATCGAATCTCGGACATGTAATATATCGTGAAACAAAGGGATTAAGATACTAGCGTAAAAGGTTCCGACGATCACAAGAAAGTCATCGTTGAATGTGTAGGAGTCAGTATGGGTCTCCAGATCCCGCTTCTGATTATTGATCCGAGAGGGGTATCGATCATGTCCTCATTATTCACGAACCTTAGGGTGACACACTTAAGAGACACCGACATCCAACTGGAGTAAAAGTTTCATGCCGAAAGAATAAACAAGTGCAGGAATTTATTTCACTAGATACCGAAACGGGTTTTCGGGTGAAATTGCATAAAGTGGTTATGCATGTGAAATGGAATTCTAGCAAGGGGTTATTTGTGAATGTTTGTCATTAAAGTAATTGACAAAATTCTGAATAAAATAAAAGAGTTTTATTTAATGAGAGTTTGAATTAAATTTGGTGGAAATTTAATGGGAATTTGAGTGGACTTTTGAGTGGAGGAAATTTAAAGGGCATTTTGTGAGTGGAGTGTCCACCCACATGAATGAAGGAGGGGAGGGGGCTGCCCCCCATGGACGGCGGCCACCCCTTGGGTGCCCCCCTCCTCCTATAAAAGGAGCCCCCCTCCTCACTTGTCTCTCACACCTCCTCGTGAAGGATCTCTCTCCCCCTCTAGAATTTATCCCCCATGGTCTCGGACTAGCGAGATACATGTTCCCAGTGGATATTCGGCAAGAAAGAGTTGTGCTTCCGTTGCATCGCTGAAGCGAGGAGGCGGAGGTTGCTCGGTGCCTCGAACGTGTGTGCGAGCACGGATGCGCTGCTGATTTGCGGCGCTAGGACTTCCTCTCGATCTTGAGATCGGCAAGAGATCGTCTACATCAACCACGAGTTGAACTCGTTAAGCTTTGTCGGTCTTCAAGGGTATGTTCTCTACGGATATACATCCGCCCGTTGTTTGTATCTAGTAGATAGATCTTGGTACGTAGTTCCCATCGTAGGAAATTTTTTGTTTTCTATGCTGCGAACCCTACAACAAGTTCACTAGAAAAGGAGTGTTTGATGCACTATAGCTACAACCAAAGACCGTAGGTCGTAGGCAATGCAAGTTTTCGTAAGAATTTCTTCAAAGGTTGCTTTTATTCTGAAAAGCTATGTCCGTCAGCCTTCACGGGTTTACCAGAACTTTCATGGAGTTCTTTTCCCGCAGCATTCGTAGCTCCTTCCCGGAACAGGGAGTAACAAGTTACAGTTTTTACGCTCTGTAGAGGTGTGTCACTTTACCCATGAGAGACCTTAGGTTTTGTTGCACAACCGGGAGTATGTCCCCGTTCAAACTTCCTTGGTTTGAGGCCCAACCTAAGATCCAAGCCAATCACTGCCTTCTCCGCGACCCCGCATGTCTCCTTGGTGTACGCCAGCCCACCTATTGAATTACGGATATTGGCATTACAGACCGTTCAGATGCCGGAACTATCATGGGACGTTGAGGGATCCCACCCATATGCTGCATATCCTCTAGGAATTACCAATTAATATGCACGCTACGAGTGATAAAAGCCACGACCCGCACATCCGGCTCCATGCGAGAGGGAAAAGATACAAGTGAATTCTCCGTCCCATTCCAAATCTCATGGTCAACGCATAATATACGGCGCAAGAATCACTGGCGACATTGGTTGTTAAGTCCTAGATAATATGTTCCTTTACCACCGGAACTCTTATAGTAGGTTATTACCTCATGGTAAATAACCTATAATCACATTATTATGAAAATAGTGTTTTCTGACCTTTTTCAAATACAGGTGATGACAACACAAAATTTGTAGAATACTTACAGAAAATAATCAAAGGACATGAGCAAGTGTGAACTTGCCTTTTGTGATTGCAAGATTATGCACCCACGGTCTTCAAGGCAATATAAGATCCAATATCTGAAATCAGCATCATTGGTCCGGTAAGGACTAATGTTTAAATAAGCAAGATGCTTTTATGCATAAGTAATGTAATGCAAGTTGATAAACTCAAATCCTGGGGGTAACGTTGTTATAGGGTTTGGATACTGGAAAGGGTTTTTGTAACACCCTCAGAATCGAACCTATGCAAGTTTGAGCAAAATTCGCCAAACCCGCATAGAAACGATTCAAAGGTGCCCACCAGGCACTTTCGTGCGGGTGGAAAACGAAGTAATAACATTACACAACAGTCCTCGATGGGACCCACAGAACAGATATATATAACAGCGACTCGATGAGTCAAGAATACAGATATATTATACAAAGATCCAAATCACCTTGAAAGCGATAGAGCGTCCGACTACAGACAAGATGCAAATGGGGCTAAGAGCCCTGAAGAATAACCAATGGCGTCCATAACCCTGCCCAGGCCAAGCCGGAAGGGTAACCCTGCTAACGACGTCGATCTCAAAACCTGCTTAAACATAAGGGGTGCCGACAAAGGGCAAAGGAAAAAGAAGGAGCGTCAGTACTGAGGCCAGTACACGGCGAGGCTAGAATTCGGCGGTCCTCGCCTACATAGGTATGGTGGACTGAAGCGGCAGCGGCAGCATGCACTAAACAACCTATAGAGACTCGATACAACTGGCGGATATCAGAGAGGGGTGAGAATGACCTATCCGGATCCAACCTGAAGCTAACACCAAACAAACCCATCCTGGTGTTTCCCCCTCGAGTCCAAACGAGGAAGTCGACCGAGGAACTCACACAGTTGGCAGTTTTAATTATTCAGTTATCGTTGCAGTAATTACTAGTCAGGTATAGATAATCGTCCTGACAAAATAAGCAGTGGGCCCTTTTAGTTAATCATTCCGTTGTAGTTGCAGCAATTACTAATCAGATACAGATAGCGTGATATAGACCCAAAACCCAGCAGTTGTTGGTACTTTTATTCAGCCATTCCGTTGTAGTTGCAATACTTACTAGTCAGGTACAATTGTCGCAAGCGACATCCAAACAAGCAATTGTGGGCAGTATTAATTAGCCATTCCGTTATAGTGAAGCTGATTACTAGTCATTATAAAGTCAAATTTATAGCAATAAACTTTAGTTATGCTTGTCTATGATCGAGATACTGTGCTCCAAGTCGTCCATATCCGCGGACACGGCTTTCAGAAAGTTTTACCCGGCCGGGGTGCACCAATAGCAACACACGCTCGATCAACCTCGGAAAAACCAAATCAAAACCCAACGAGGCTTTCACGACTGAACAATCACAGGATTCAGAAATATTTCAGGGGGCCACCCCTTGGAGTACACCCGCAACGAAGTAAGCTAGCTCCGAGACGGACCCCAAAGTTTGTGGGGCCGGCGGTAAACGACAGCAGATCCCCAATCGGGGACTGTCGATACCACGTAAACGGGTCACAAGTCCTAAACAGTACAGTGTGCAGTACCTCGCACAATCGTAAATAAAGCAGTAAAACATGGCATAAGTACAGGATAGTAATAAAGCCCCAAACTAGTTCGTGGCCCCAAGAAATAAGACGGAATCAAGCTCTGGCTCAGGGGGGTCCCATATACCTCCCGGATGTGGATAGCGCGATAAAACAAGGAACATGTATCAAGTACTCGGGGTCTTACGGGACACAAGTGGGCGTTCGGAAACCAAATATTATCTATCACCCACCGATGCCTCTGCTTATTTCAATTTTAGTTATTAAACAGGAATTAAAGTGACGATAAGTAGAACTAGAATCATCTCCAACATCAACATGCGGCAAAGCATCAGCAACTGTGGCATATGACGACACACATCAGCAATTGAGCAAGCAACTACGACGCGCAAGTCCAACTATCTACCAAACAACAGGTAATAGGATGTGTCCAAGGCAATATAGGGCTGCACGGTATATCACAGGTACGGAAACTAAAGCATCGCAACACAGATAGCAATAGGTCAACAGGAGGGAATAAAGACTATAAAAGTAAGATAGGTAGAAAGGGGGAGATGCTCGCCTGAAAACATTGTCGAAGGTTCAACCGAAGATCGGGTCGACACTCGCATCAACTCAACGGCCTTATCCGCGAAGAAGCAAAACACTAGAATAAACACCGGATGCAATATTTAATACAACGGCAGAAGATCGGCATGATGCATGTATGATGGATGACATGGCAAGGTGCGATGCAATTAGGTCATATTAAGTGGAACCGGGGTCCCGAAAATTAATGAGACGGTTCAAGTTATTTATCCACCCCGCAATTTAAATGTTGTTTTAATATGGCAAAAGATAGCACCGGTTCACTACACAGATTTAAATGAGGCCGATATGAGACTAGATTTGCCCGCATATGGGCCCCATATTTAATTATTAGGTGAATCGGCATAAGGCCCCCAAACCACAGATATGCATGCGGGTTTGACAATTCAATATGCAACAAGTTATTATTATGTTATAAAATAGGGTTTCGGGAAGGGGTTCACACATTAAGGGGTCTCGACGATCTTGGGGATCCGGGGTTCGGGGTCGGGGTCCAGGGTTCGACGGAACGGTCTCGGCGGGATCGTTTTCGGATAACGGAGGTAGGTCTTGGCGCGGCGTCGGGGGCGCATCGGATTCTTCCGGGTCGGTGCCGTCCTTGTCGTCGCGACGGTCTTGTCGCATTCGCGGTACGCGGGTCAGGTGGTGGGTTCTTCACCTCATATGAGATCCTGGCGTCCGGAAGAGAGTACTTGTCGCGTCTACCGTCTTCGGGTCGGTCCAATCGGGCCCATGTCGGAGTACTTGTCGTCCCATGAAGGAGATCTTGCGTCTAGGGTCTCGGCGAACTCGGCGGTCCCGAGGGTCGGTCTCATGAGGCGGTCTTGATGCTCCGTGATGGAGAACTTGTCGCATCCGTGGCGATCTTGCCGGCCTTCGGGTCATCAACCCCGTGAAGGGGATCTTGGAGCGGCGCCGGGTTCGGGTTCGGTCTTGGCTCCTGGGTTCGGGGTTAGGGTCTCGGATCGGGGTAGTACTTGTCGTTCCAAGGAGATCTTGGCGGCTTCGGAGGGTTTAAAGATCGGACCTCGGATCCACGAGGGAGAGAACGTCGTGTTCGGTCTTCGAGTTCCGGGAGCAAGCGCTAGGGTTCGTGTGGCGATCATGACGTTCCGGGGGTACTTGTCGCACCGGGTCTCGGTGTTCCGCAGGAGACTTGGTGTTCTAGCTTGGTTGCCTTCGGTCCCCGTGCGGAAGATCTTGTCGAGCATCCGAGTGTCCCTGGGGCGACCGAAGCTCCGCAGAGGAGGGCCGGCGCTGGCACGACGGAGGAGGCGGTGTGCCGAGGCGTGCGGGGCGGCGTCTCCGGCGCCGGCGGGGTGGCGCGGGACCGGGGCTTGAACGGCGGAGGGAGCACGGCGGCGGTTGACCGGCGGCGGGCTTGGCGGTGACGGTTGAGGGCGACGGCAGGGGAGGCGGTTCCGGGGCCGATGGAGGACGGGGACGGCCAGAGGCCGCGGCAGCGCGCGCCGGCGGCGAGGGGCGGCGGGGAGCTCGCAGGCGTCCGGCGGGGCGAGTTTGCAGGGAAGGCGAGGTGGACCGGGGACGGGGAGGCATCCGGCGGGCGCGGCGAGGCTAGGGGAACGGCGGCCGGCCGGGGCGGCGAGGATGGTACTGACGGCCCGGCGGGGTGCCACGGATGCCGGCGGGCTCGAGCGGCCGCGCGCGGGGCCTGGGGTCGGCGTGGAGCTCTGCTGGGGCGGCGGGCGGTGGACGCGCGAGGGGGCCCGAGGGAGAGGGTCGGCGAGCGAGGCGAGGTTGGACGTGGCCGGCGGTCGCGCGGCGGCGCGGGGCCGCTGCAGGCGCGGGGCGGGCGGCCGGAGCGGTCTCGCGGGACGCGGCCGCTGGGAGCACGCGGAGGCGGGGGAAGAGCTTGTGGGGGGCGCGGAGGCGAGCTCGTGGGGAGCCGAGAGCGGAGGAGAGGTGGCGCGTGCTGGCGGCGCGGTGGCGCACGGGGCGGGGCGAGGGGAGGAGGCGGCCGGGCCAGGCGCTGCGGCCAGCGGCTGTGGGGGCCGGAGATCGCGGTCGTCGGAGGCGAGCCTGGCGCGGGGGGGGGGGGGGGGCGCGGTGCGGAGAAGGTAGAGAACGACGGGGTGCGGTGAGCGGGGAGCGGGGCGAGCGAGCTGCGTCGGCAGGGGAGGACCGGGGTGCGGGGTTCCTGGGGAAGATGAACAGGGCCGACGCGGGGAGGGAGGAGAGAGGCGAGTGCGGGGCCGACGTGGGGCCCAGGGCGGGTCGGCGCGAGTGGACAGGGGGCCGCGTGCGTGGGTGCGTTGGCTGGTTGGGGTGGGGTCAGGGGGTGACTGTGTGGGTGAGTAGCGTGTGGGGCTGGGTGGGAAGAGTTGGGTGGAGAGGAGAGAGAGGGAGGGAGGTGGTTTAGCCTAGGTGGCAGTTGATGGTTGGTGGGGATTTGGGGAGGGTTGAGGTGGCAACGTGTGAGTGGCCAGGGTGAGGTGGAGGCAAGGGTGGGTAGGAAGTTGGGTAGGTTTAGGAATAAAGGGTGGGCTGGTTGGACCGTTTATTATTTCCTGGGGTGGTCGATCGGGTCAATCGGCCCGTTCGACTGCCCCTATTAAAATAATTTAAATTTTTATTTATTCCAATTGGGCCGTTTGCAACCCGATAGCAACAAACAAATTAACTCCGGAGACCCGGGTTTTTGCGTTTGAATAAAGATGGGGCGTTTGGAAATTCAAAACAGGTTTTCGAAATTAGTTGTTGACAAACAATACATGATGATGACGATGCAATGCACAAATTCAACGCGATTTTCTAGTAGTGGTTTTTGCGGGATGCCACAATTTTCTTGGAATGTGTTGCTCTTTTAGATTAAGTTTCACACATGTGCTTCTTATTAAGGCTTGTGAGTATGTGTGAAACAACATGTAAGTATAATAAAGCACACACAATAATGGAATACTCAAGTGGGAAATGTATCTGTAGACTATGTATATAAGGTTTGTTCATCATTTAGAGCTTTCATAAAAATACCTATGTCTTTCTTTATAATGTTCCTTAAAAGAATAACTTTTGAAGAAAAGATTTCTTCACTAAGGTTTAAACAAGCCTGATAGCTTTTTAGAATATGATTGATAAAATGTGATTGATGTTGTTTATGCTTGCTTGAATAGTCTAGACTTGATATGCTTTATGACTTAATTATAACATACCAAAGTTAATTATAAAACATATAACAAAGTTTTAGTATTACATTTAAAGTCTTGTAGACTAAAGTTAACTTTAAAGACATAAATAGACTTATGGTGTATTACTTATGATACTTGTATCTTGTTCACTTTATCTTGTTTCCTTAAATTTACTTAAGAATGGCATTACTTCTATTTGAGTAGTGGTTTCTTAATTTTATAATGGAATAGAAGCTTTTATCTCCATATAAAGGTGTGGTTATGATTTATGTCTAAGGAATAATACTACTTAATTACTTATGAACTCACTATGGTGTTTTGATTTGTTTATAAACTTTGTGGTTAAAGTAAAGGAATAAGTTTTATTTCACTACAAATGATTTTTGGAGATTTTAGATTGGTTAAGGATCCTTTAATAAAATAATATCCATTAATGGTTGAGTCATAATTTAATAAAATTGTATTTAAAGTGTGTTAAATCATTTTGACTTCACACTACCAATATTTAAGACTAATACTATTTATTAGACTCAATTGACTAATTTTTAGAATTATTAGCAATTTTTATTTGCCTTTATATGAATTATTAATTAAGGAAATAGGTTTAAATTCAAGTTATTAAAGTTTTTAACTTTTTATTTATCTAAAAAATGGAATATTATATTTTTAACATGTAAGTATTATTTTTGTGATCATTTTGATATATTACATTTATTTTTGTGATTTATAAATAATAAGTTATGATTTTTATAAGGTTTATTACTTTATAAATACTTAATAAATAACAAATATTTAATTAAGTGAAATAATAATGCATGATTATAGTTTTAAATTATAATTCTTATTTTTCTAAGATTTTTGGTATTTTTTTAACATTTACCATTATTAAATATGAATTATCAAAGTTTTATTACTTATAAAACCTTTATTAAATAATAATTATCTAAATTATTAACATAATAATGTTTGATAATGGTTTTAAGTTATAGATTTTATTTTTCTAAACATTTTCATGTATTACACATATTTTTCTGAATTATAAAACATAAGTTAATAATTTAACAAGATTTAATTACTTTATTTAAATTTTTGGAATGTTTATATTTGAATTAATATTGTTTTACCAATTTACTAAACAGACACAATGTTTTTTATACCGAGACTGAACTTACCCCAGGTCACTGACTAGTGGGTCCTGTGCCATGTCATTTCCTGATGTAAGCATGATGTCACTGTGACATTAGCACAGTTTTCGAACTATTTTCTACTAAGACTGGGCTAGTCCCAGTCGCTGACTGGTGGGACACCAGCCACGTCACCCGCCAACGGGGAAGCTGACCCAGTCAATCTGATGACCTAGTCAAAGATGACGTCGGCCGCCAGATTGATGAGGCCAGCACGACGGCACACGGCGGCGGCGCCAATTTGTGGACTCCCATGGCATATGAACGCTTGCGTTCCACACTACTCACGCTGCCGAGTCGAACTAGAGTATTTGCACGACCGAAGGTTCACCGGAAATAGCTCCGACGAGCTAAACTACGACGGTGCCCGTCGGCCTCTCGACGAACTCGGGCTAGAGGTGAAACTAGGAAGCTATATTAGGACCAGATATGCGTAGGCGTACCCTGAGTATGGCTTGTGGTCCATGACGACGATGGTGACCGGAGACGAGCGCAACTTCACGGATTCCGGCGATCATCGTGGAAAGGGAATTGAAAAATTCGCTTCAATCTGAGCTCCACTTGTTGCAGTACTCCACCTAGAGGATCTAGGAGACACTATGCTTCTTCTCGACCACCCCACAATCCTCGAGGTGGCCTGCATCAATGGCTAGCCGGAGCTCACCGGCGGTGGCTTTGGTGTTGTAAAGGAAATTAGAGAGGGAAAGAGAGATTGAGAGGATGGGTGGATAAGGACGTTGATGTGGCTCTTCTCACGCTACTTCTAGGTCCAGTGGAAGACAAAATCGTCGGCACGGCGGCGGAGACGGTCAGGATACGGCAGCGGCGTTGAAGCTTGTTAGGGGAACGAATCACTGCGCGACTCCTACTGGCGGACTCCTAGCGGCTAGGGCGAAGCTCAGAGGGTTCAATTGCGTCCGCGGAAGTCCAAAATGACGGTGGTGAGGTGGACTCGTCGTCGGCGTGTCGACCATGCGAAGGAGAACGAAGAAGATGGTGCTCTCTCGCGTGGGACCCGCTTGACAGAGAGACAACGGAGAGGTATCCCGGGCTAGGCCGCTGTTAGGTCGTTGTTGGGCTATGACTGTTTGCACCTGGCAGTGAATAAGGAAGAAGAGCAGCTGGGCCGGCCTGTTTCTCGGCCAGATCCCTTTTTTCTGTTTGTTTTTCTTTTCCGATTTCTATTATATGTTTTCTTTTCTAACCTTTTTATTTAAACAATAATTTTGACTTATCTTTATGGAATTCCTTTGCTAATACTTGGAGCAATGATAAATGGTATTAAAATCTTTTTGTGAGTTTTTATTATATAGGGCTATAGTTTCTTTATTTTCTTTATACATATACTTTTCCTATTATTATTTGTAAGGCTTTTGCTATGAATTTAGTTGAGCTAATATTCATAAACTTATTAAAGAATGTATTACTATAAATCCTTGAGTTTTAATTCTTATTGATTTATAATATTAAAGAAACTCTTATATAAATTGATCCTTCATTATTATTTCATACATAAAGCTTTGAGTAATTAATATGGTTAATATTATTCTCATAAATTTAAGAAATAGCAATGTAAATATTTTATTATATCTAACATAGAAGTTAGGGTTTGAATTGCAAATGATTACCGTAGGGTTTAGGGTTCTTAATATACTTATATTCTTTTATTAATGTGAATAAAGATTAATGGCTAAACATGTTGTCTTTATGTTTGTGTTTTTTAATGATATCACCATTTAAAATAGAAAGTTGTTTTCTAGAATATCTTATGGAAAATAATTTATAAAGATAACTCCTAAGCACATATGGTTATGATAATTGGAAATGACAGAGATGTGCTTAAGTGATTTTTTATAGGAAAATATTCCTATGAAGCATTGTGAAAATAAGATGATAGATCAATAAGATAAAATGTATGCTAAGCTTGATTATAGATTTAGGGTTTAGTGTTTACCAAGAATTCCTATCTTCCATAATTCACAATCCTACACTTCTAATTAAGGAATTCCTTTTCTAGATATATTACTTCTTCCTATCCATCATCATGTGTTAGCATGATGAGCTTTACTTCACAAGAATATCCTTATCCATCTTTTATTCTTCTAATTCCATTTATAAATCCAATGAGCTTGACACTAAAGCTTTCATAATCTTCTCATATCCATACTTGGTTATATCAACTACTCTACTGCTGATAATATCCAATTCAACAAGTTGTTACTTCTAACTCCATTCATACTCTTCCTTAATCATCCATCACTAACATTACTCTAGTAGTTGTATATATATAACTTTACTTCACCTCAAATATTAGTATTTCCCATGAGGAAACTACTACTTCTATAATCCAATGTTACTCTAGCATCATCTTGATCATACTATCTTTTCTCTACTTAACTCTAGTATCTCACACTCCAACCTCATATTATATTAATGTGACTTGTCATGGCTAACCTAGGATAACATATCTATACTAGGGTTCAATCATGTTCTATTCACCAATGTCACTTATACATGATATAAGCATTCAATATTGGTGACTAAAGCATGGTCCATTATAATCCTTTGATCATTTATGGCTTAGGTTTCCAGTTGACTAATCAAGGCTTCCATCCATACAACATTACAGTTGTATTATAATTATCTTCTATTTACCTCTATTGGACTAAGAGATATTATTCATTGTCTATACCTACTTGATCCAATAGGATTACTCCTGGTAACTACCTTCAATACTCATCCTTGTAACCTTTATCTCAGATACTCTTCTATTCATTCAGGAGTGAATTAACTCCATCAATTATCACATTGACCCTATTCTCTTCAATCACCCCAATCCTAAAGATGATATTTAAATCTAGCATTACTATTTACCCCTTCTTACTTATTTCTTTATAGGCCTTAAGTGAATGCTATGATATGGTCAAGAGTTGATATATCAAGAATTGATAGATTAAGAATTGGTGAATCAATAGTTAATTACTCAACATTGATGAACAACAATTATAAGGATAGGATTCCATAAGGATTGATATGGAAAGAAAGATATATGGTGAATGATCTGGACTTGGTTTCTTTCCTACTCAATCTCACTAAAGAAGTAGGGTTAGGTATTACCATGATACTCATGGTATAAATGGTTGAGATTTAAGATTTAGTTGTTACATTCCTATTACTTAAGTTATATTTATAACTTGGTACTCATGATTGATTATAATGAATACTATGATATGATCACCTAAGGATCAAATATAAATCATTAAGTAATGTATTAGGGTTTAATTTTATTACATTTGATCTACCCTTAGATCAAATCATGTTTACCCAAAATAAGGTTTTAGCAAAGGTCATATTAAAACTTATCGCAGTCAACTTGATGATCTACTTTAATTCCATCAAGTTGAGAGAAGTTTCAATCACTTTGACAAGTTTTGTTCAAAAACACGAAAATTATTTGGATTTTGTATGCATGAATGCAATGCACACTTCCGTGTTCAACTTATTTCTAAGCTCTAATGCTGGGATGTTACACCACAGAGACACACCAGTCCCAATAAGGTCCAGCCAGGCCCAGATCGACCCCGTAAAGCTCGCTGCCACGCTGCAACTGGCCGGTCGTCGTCGTTGCGAAGCCGTACACAAGTTATTTCACCGCTGCCTGCAGAACAACCAGTGAGTAGGGTAGGCCCACCGGACCCGACCAGATTGGGCCCTAAGGGCCCAGATCTGGGCCGTATGGGCTCATTCAATGCCGCCCCACCGTCGGTTGCTGCTCCGCCATGCCGCGCCGCCCCGCCTCACTGCAGGTGCGCCACCGCGTCGCCACTGTCCGGCCGGAGCCGGGCCTCTGCCATCCTAAATGCATCGCCTCCAGGAAGAAGGAGCCCCGTCTCCCGCCTCCAAGCCCGCGGGTGAAGTCAGTCCGCCGTCGCCGGCGCTCCCCGGGCTGCTCCTGGCAGCCTCTGCCGGCGGCAGCGACGGGGGAAGGAGGAGGAAGGGGGGCCTGGACCGGTGGGCTGGTAGGCGGCCCCCCTCGCCTCGGGGAGGACGAGAGGAGCGCGAGGGGACATCATCCAGTTTATTTAATCATTCAAGTGAACTTTTATAGATGTATTTTAGACTAAATACTTAACTAGATATATATAAATCTAAACAGAGTTAAGAACATTAATATAGACCGGAGTGAATAGATTTTTTATCCCGTTGCAACGCACGACTATGTCTGCTAGTATTTTCTAAGAGAAAAAGAAGACCGGCATTTAACCATTTGGCCCCACTAGAAACCAGAAAAAGCGCAATATATGTGATCATCTAGAAAAAGCGCAGATCTGTATGAGAACCAGTAATTGAGCTACGGGGAAAAGATAGAAAAAGCGCAGTATATATGATCATCGTGGCCGGAGTCGGACAGATTATGTGTGGCCGCCCAAACGCACTCCTCCACAGCAGAGCCGCAGCTCGAGGCCTTTGATCCTGCTCTCCAGCCACGCACGCTGCGTTCTGCTCATCGGACGCGAGGTGCGGCGGCCGCTGGCGTCGGGCAGCTGGAGGCGCGGGCAGTGCTCGACCAGAGGTGCCAGCGGCACCATACTCGTCATGCCGTCCGACAGCACGAGCCGCTCCAGCAGAGGGAGCTTCTTCGCCACGGCCGTGATGAGCTTCACGCTGGACGTCTCAAATCGGCTCGTTACGTCGACGCTCCGCAGCGATGGCGCGCTGCAAGCACGAAAGCGTAGGCGATCGCCGATCAGGGAATTCTGGATAGGTAGATTTGGGAGACGATCCGTGAGGAGGCGTACGTACGTACCTGCGGGCGAGGAAGAGCAAGAACTCGCCGTTGACCCGGCCGCGGAAGGACTCGCAGAGGCCGGCGCTGCGACGCACGGCTGCACGCGCCACCGCCTGCCACCCCGCCGGTGCGTCCTCCTCCTCGTCTTCGTCGGCGGCGAGGTCGATGCGACGCCAAAGGACAGGCTCGTCGTGGGCAAGCCGCCGCCACGAGGCGCAGACGAGACCGGCGCCTCGGAGTATATCGGCCTGCGGGACACGGCTCAGGATGAGCCACAGCACGTCGCGGGGCAGCGCCGCCCAGTTCCTCTGATCGGCCGAACAAGGAAGATCGTGATGCACGTCTTTGCAGCCGCTGTCAAGCAGGTGGCGGCCGGAGGGCCGAGACTTGGGCGGATCCAGCATCGCTGGGTTCTGAATCTCCTCCTCGACCTCTTGCCAATCTTGTTTCGTTAGGCTTGTTTCTCCACCCCACATCGAGACGACATGGGCATCCCTTCCCAATTAAATAGAGGGATCTCAGGGTTCCCGATTAAATACAAGGATCTCAGGGTTCACGTTTGAACTTGCATGAAGATACGAGTTGATGGCAGTCCGTTTATCTCTCCAGTTGTTGTATTGTCAAGAAAAAAAAGATAACAATACGATAACATCATATTCCCTCCCTTTTAAAATATAAAACGTTTTAACTTTACGAAGCAAATGTATCTACATTTTTTTTTAGTATGTTTGGTTCACTCATGAATCTACACATTAAAAAGGGAGGGATGCCGAGAAAAAGGTAGGGCAAGTGTCCAATGATGACTCTTTTTTACCCAAAAATAAAAGGAATTTTGTACGTGCCGAGGGAGGCTTAGGAAAAGGGGAAAAATATGATTCTCTCGGGATCGAACGAAACGATTCCTCGGGGCACTCGTTCGCAGTTCACAGCAGTGTGCGCCCCGCATTGGGTCCACCAATTAAGGCTTCGTCCCTTTCTCTTCCTAAATCAACGCACGCAATCGTGCTGCCCGCCCCTGATTTGCACGCCTCCCGCCTATGCAGGTCTCGTAGCCGCGCCACTCGCCCCTTTTTGCACGCCTCCCGCCTTGCAGGTCTCGCAGCCGCGCCGCTCGCCCCTGTTTGCTCGAAGATGTCTTCGGATCTCGTCCTCAGACATCTTCAAGGAGCTTTCTATAGAGGCACTTCCATATATGTGAAATTTATTACCTCCCGGACGTATTGATCTAATGAGAAAGATTGTGTTTTTTTGCTACTGTCTTCTTATGAAGATTTTTAAAATAACCCTACTTTTGTTATAATTTTGTGATTATTATTGTTTACTATGGTATATATCTATGTGTATGCATAATGATGATTTTATTTGTTTATATCCATTTGGAATTTAAGATACATTGGTTACAAATATCTCTAATTTTAGAATATGAAATGAGCTAAACTAGCAATGCCAGATGAAAGGATGAAATTGCTAACCTTTTAGAACCCTTGGATAGATGGGACACCGCCAAATCTTAATAAATCGGGTGGGAAAATAGGGTTGAACTCGAACTCGGGGAGGAGTGGCCAAATCTGTATTATATAAGTATATCAAAAAACTATTACACAACATCATCAATAGAGAAGTGACAAAATTAATACAAGTTCGTCACATTAAAACCAAAATAAAGTAGTAACCAAATGTTATTATGGCAAAAATTACTCCCAAACTAAATCCACAAATCCCTCTACTTCTAGAGCATGAAATAAGCTAAACTAATAATGAAAGGATAGAGTTGCTAACTCTTTTAGAACCCTTGGATAGATGGGGTGCCGTAAAATCTTTATAAATCGTGTGAAAAAATAGGGATGAACTCGAGCTTAGGAAGAAAACACAGAAGAGAAAGCATATTGAAAATGGAGTATCGCTCAGGACACGAAAGATGATATAGGAAAGACATTGGTCCCTTAACCGGGACTAAAGGTGCTGCCATCGGCCTGAGCCTACCGCAAACCCTTTAGTTGGTGTCCCATTTGACCTGGGAAGCTGGTTGTGCCCCTATGACGGTACTAGCCATTGGAACCGAAACTAATGATACATTAGTTTCAGACCCAAACACGATCAGAACTAATGCTTGGAAGTCTTTTTCTACTAATGATGCATGTTGAAATCCTGTGAGCGCGCGCGTCTCCTGGTTGTGCGGACGCGGCGGTGCAGACATATATGTGCCCACAAGTGTGAGCTTTGTGTCTCCAATGTTGTTCCTGCACAAAAGATAAGGTGTATATACGCCTAGTGCATGCAATTGCACCTGAAAGTTGGCGTGGAGATGATGGAGACCACACGAGCATGAATGGTGGAGCCTGACGCGTGCCCGTGCTCCTGCATGTGGATATAGATGGCGTTCCATTGTTGTGCAGAACTTGGCACACTGGAGTCCCGTGGCGGTGCGCGGGTGGCGGCGGCGTCGATCTAGATCTAATCACACTACGAAAAAATGTTTGCTGCCGTCGTAACTGTTCTTTGCCGTGTGCTAACAGGCTTGGAATACGGCAAAGATAATCTCTGCCGTGTGGACATTTAGAAGCACACAAGGCAAAGAACGTGTGTGGTAGTGTCACGCCTGTAATCATGTGTGCGTGGTGATGCCAGCTCCGACACAGCTCTTTAACAGCACGGGTGTGCGCTGTCATGCACCAATATTCAAATGATTTTCACCGGAGGATCTAGTCATGGATTTAGGGATTTATTTTTGGCTAATCGGATCTAGGGGAAACTAAAGAAATTGAAATCTCGAGAACTTTGGATTTAATCTAGTCTAAATAATCGATCTGATCGAGTTTGATCTAGACTGGGTGCCGCGGCTCCGAGGAGAGATTTCTCCGGAGCGGCGTGTAATGTGGAAGTAGATAAAACCTAGGATCGGTGAAATTGTAATCCCAAAATATTGCGTGTTGTATTGCAATGACCCTTGTGGAGAGTATATAGAGGTACACGTGGATACACCGGTGGAGAAAGGGCATTTAGTCCCGGGCCGTAACGGACTTTAGTCTCGGTTTTGGGCCTGGGACTGCCAAATCGGGACTAGAGGCCCCCCTCTCTAGTCCCGGCTCGCTACGGCCTGCGACAGAAGACAACCACGTGGTTGTTTTAGCGAGGCGGGGGGCGAAAACCCTCTAGTTCTGGATCGTAACACCACCCGGAACTATAAGGCTTCCTGCCGCGGCAGAGAATTCGTGTGTTTCTCTGTCGCGACAGAGATTGTGTGTTTTATTTTTTGCCATTTCGTTCCTTTTCGTTTTGTGTTTTACTATAATTTCAAACATATATTTCAGTACACATATTCTACGCTACTACATATACAGTACACGTTGATGCATCTATATAATTAATCGATTGCTTGCGAGCATACATATAATCAATCATATCAAAAGGAAAAAATGTTTTGAAATTACATGGTTATTGATTATATATATATCATATCAACTACATGGAGATCACTAAGGCATATAGAGTTCCTGGTCACCCGCATAATGTTTTCCATGTACATCAAGGACCTTCTTCATTAGAAATCCCGCCAGCTCCTCTTGAATTACTCGTATGCGATGTTCTGGCTTTAGTTTCTCCCGCAAATCGTAAATATAATGTGAATCAACTTTCCGCTCACTAGTCAACTCACGGATGTACTCGCAGACGTAGTATCTAGGTCCAATGATCCCATGTGCCCGTACCACCAGTGCTTTGACCTCTCGGGCCATCCATCTGTACCAGGAGTGATGCCTCTAGTCCTCATGTCCCGCTCCATAGTTTCCCACTTAGGGACAACACTCTTGTAGCCACATGTCCTCATTTTATGATGTTATTTTTTTTGGCAGCATTTAACGCATTCTTTGCCGACTTTGCCTTTGCTTTATCAGATTGCTTGTACATTACAAAATCGGGCCACTGTTCTCTCAACTTCTCGTTTGCTCCTAAGAAGTCACTACAAGAAATGTGTTATTCTATGACCTTCTCATAGTGACCGTGGACAAAATCGTCATAAAGTTATGACGATTTCGCACCAGATGGTCGTAAGCCGATCGGGAGGTTCAAAACCTTACAAAGTTACGACGATTTTGCCTAGGAACGTCATAGTTTCATTAGCTCAAATCGTCATAATCTGACGGATATAGCCTACGACGTTATTTGTACCTCACTACGACGATTTGAAATCGTCATGACGTCCAAATTAAGATAGGTTCAAATTGGTAGTCGGCCACATCAGCAATTGCGCCTATGTGTCATGTCTATGTGTCAGTTTTCTATTACATGTCATATTAGTGTGTTAATATCTACTTGCCTATGTGTTAGTTTTTGACTACGTGTCATATTTGTGTGTTAATATATACTTACGTGTCATATTTATGTGTTAATATATGCCTACATGGCGCTGCTCGAATCTACTAAGATTGGGACCGAAAGCAAATTGCCCAGATTGCCTTATAGGTTATTTGCAAAAAAGAATTGAGGCGGGGATTCGAACCCCAGACCTCCAAACTAACCTAGCGCACCTTACCACCACGCCAACCATTCTTTCTTGTTTTACTACTACAACGCACCCATATATCTATTCGAATCCCAGTTGTTCACTCAATCCGACGCTCTAGAACTCAACCTCCACCCGCGGGATCCCATCCAACCCTAGCCACAGGCTCTCGCAAAAAAACCCTAGTCACAAGCGGGTCGTGCCCCGCCCAGACCCTTCCATCGTCTCTCCGCCGCCACCCCCACCTCCATCACTCCCGATCCCATCTAGAGAACCACATCGTCGATCTCCGCTCACCCCCTCGCTCCCCCAGCACCACAACCTCCCCTCTATCTCTCTCCTCCCAAACACCACCCATGGCGACCTAGCTCGCGTACACGCCACCGGAAGGCCTCCACGCAGAGGGGATCCGGCGCTGCGTGGAGGAGAAGGAGGCCGTGGCCGCCGCCCGCGACAGGCTCGCCGCCGACGTCACCAGGCTCGAGAAGGAGGTCATTCTCTACGAGCGCGACCTCGAGCGCGCCATGGAGTCCTGCGACGACCTCGCCAGGGAGAACGAAGACCTCAGGGCGCGCCTCAAGGACAACCCCGACGTCCGTACCCCCTTCTTCCTCCCCTCCCCTCACTCGTTTTCACTTTCTGGACTGTATGTAGTTTACCTTTGATCTTGTTCCTGATCTAATACTACAACGAAACATTTGGAATCACGCACACCCAGCCTGCAATCTAGTAGCTTCCCAATGGGAACTTAGCTGCACATATCATGGTTGATGAATTGTATTACCCCCAGTTTTCAGGGTTGCAGCATACTCAGTTTCATTGGTTGTGTTGCACGGTTTGGTGTTGGTCTGGGATCATTTACAGCTCCACCAGATGATTTCATAGAATTTCAGGACAAATGTTCAGTTTGTTTGATGTTGCATGGGTTGGTTTTGGTCTGGGATCTGTACAGTTCCATCAGATGTTTTAGTCCTATCTCTAGCTAATACAGGAAAATGGATTTTGATTTCCATACAGTAGTTGTCTAAAGCTCGCATATCTACAGATGCCACCCTGTCCGTACCGCCACTTCGCCCCCTCTCCCTCGTTTTCCTCCTCGAAAGAATTTTTGTTCCTATCTATGGTCAACAATGCGCCCACCCCCAAATGGGATGCTAGTTTACATTTGATCTTGATGATCCCGATTTGATACAACAACGGGACCCCTATTACTGTACCCTTCATAGGCCTATTACTGTACATTTCATAGGCCTATTACTGTACAGTAGTTGCATTACTTCGCCTGTCATCCAAATGAATGCTAAAAGCTGGGGTCTGCTGTACCCTTATCTTGATTCGGTACAACAGAGGTCTCTCAGTTTATTGACATATGTATCAACATTCATTGAGCCTTGTGTTTGCTGGAAGCCTTTTTTCCCCTTTGTCGGCGACAAACCTAATTCCAATCTTGTAAGAGCAATGCACCCCAAAATAAGGTAGTTTACGTTTGTCCTTGATCCCGATTTGATACAATGGAACACCTGAAATCACACACACAATCTGCAGTCTAGTTTAAAATATCCATGCTTGTCGGCCCGTGTGGGTTCTTTCCCAGTGAGATAGTTAGTTGATATCATGGTTGATGAATTCTATTACTCACAGTTTTCAGGTTTGCAGCATATTCAGTTTGATTGGTTATGTTGCATGGTTTGATTTTTTTCTGGGATCTATACAGCTCCATCAGATGATTTGATGTTAGTCGTATATCTAACTAATAGAGAAACAGGGGTTTTATTTGCATGAAAAATTTGTTTAAGAATAACAAATCTACTCATGCCATCTTGATTTTAATACTCCCTCCGACCCATATTAGTTGACTCAAGTTTGTCTAAATTTGGATGAATCTAGACACTATTTAGTATATAGGTTCATCCAAATTTTGACAAATCCAAGTCAAGTAATATGGGTCGGAGGGAGTACTTCATATTTAGCATGGCCATTAATCTGTCTCATTTCTAAAGGACCAAACGGGACAACTGTTATGCCAGCATTTAGTAGCAAGTTGGAGCACGGGTACAAAGAAAGTTGATCATTTCGTAGGCCTATTACTGTACAGAGTACACTAGTTGCATTAGTTCTGGTGCCATAAAAATGAATGCTAAAAACTGGGGTCTAGCGTTGACACTTATCTTGATAAGATACAACAGAGGCCTCTCAGTTTATTGGCATAAGTATCCCTTTGCTAGAATCCTGTTTTCCCCATGTCTACTTGTCTAGTTCATAGATATATGCTCGTGTGGTGAGTGTTTGAAAGTTGAAATTACTAATGCAGTATGTGGTGCTGTTTAATCTGAAACTCCAATATTAATCTTACCTGTGTCATTCTCCATTTCCAGCTTGCTGCACTAAATAATGAAGTGCAAGCTTTGCAGAGGGACAGGGAAATACTGAAGACTAATCTCAACAAAGCAGAGGAGGAGGTAAGATATTGAATCACTCTTGACCTTGCAGCTATGTTTTGTACCTGCAACTTATTTGTTTTTCTCGGTGTATATCAATTTGTGCAATACTAGTGTAGTCCTGATGGTTGGATTTTCCCCCCATTTCCTCTTCAAGGTAGGAAAACCGAGCTCTGGACGAAGCAAACAAGAGGCTACTGAGCTTCCTCCGCTTGGCGGCTGCATCATTTCAGGTGTCCATCATTTTCTCTAACCCTAACCTTATCTCTCTTTGATTTCAGGCGACCAGTGCACATGTACCTCTTTGATTTAAGGCCGCGCCCATAGTCCGGGTACTCCTCTTCCTCTTCTTCCGCCGTGCGCCTCACCCTGCTGCTACTATGATTCAAAATTGGTAATGTTTTTTAGTTTTAGGTTGGTCTAATGTACATAATTAATACATGACCTTGTTGCTGTCCACTTGGAGCTTATACTCATGTTCCTGGTATATGCTCAGTTTGGTTCTTGCACTCTTATTTAGATAAGATAGTACTGATCTATCATTTTAGCTGATTACCATGCTTTTAGTTTCTCAAAATGAATGCCTGTCTGTTACACTCTGATTCTTTTTGCTCTCTCTCTTGCTTGTTAGTTCCAATGGGACATGGTGTGTCTACATACTGGAATGCTGGAATGACCAACACAGTATGCTGGAATGCTGGACTGGCTCGAGTATGGTAATGTGCTGTCATACTTCCTGATTTCTTACACAGGGATCTAGCCCTAGGATATGTGCATGTTTGTTTTTCCCTAGAATCAACTATATGTTCATGTAAGGTAGACATGTTATGTTGGAGCTATAAATTACTTTTCCTGATCCTAAATTTGGCTTGCTGTAATCTACAATGTCCCAATATTTGTGATTTGTTCCCTGATTGTCACAGGTTTCTTAGCACAGTGTTGGAATCAAGTCTGTACTTTCACCAATTTTTTTTTGGTCACATTTCTGTAGTTGATGTAGGCATGTATAGGCCAGTGTAGGATGTTGTTTTATTAGGTGATGTGTTCTAAGTCTGGAACATCGGCCTGATTATATAGAGTAGCAGTCCTGCATGATTTTCGAAGCTATTGTGCTTAATGTCAGTTTTCCAAAGCTAATGTGCTACTCTGGTTTCTACTTTGTTTGTATGTTGTTGTTTTGAATTTGTGGTGGGTTCTTACAACTGTATCCGCTGGTTTAAATTCTGCCACCTCCATAGCTTTAGATTGAATAGTTGATGTTGGACATGCTTATTTTGGTATTTGCTCTTATGCCGATGGTATTCATTTATATGCCTAACCTTTTGCTTACTATTTTGTTTGAGTTGTAGGAGAAGGCTCGCTAGTCTTCACAACACCAAGGCTGAGAGTACATCGACGACAAGATCAAGGCCACAAGCTGAAGTTCCTGAAGAAGTTCGAGAGTATCATCAGAGTAGCTAGCGTTTATACTTGATGAGAGTTTTGTTTGTAGATTTGGGGTGTCCAAGATTTTTTGGTTGAACTAGTAGTGATGTGAACTAGAGTGGAATTTCACGTGTTCAATCTGTTCGACTGTCATATTGTTGTAATGAATTGATTTGACATTTATTTAAATATTGTCATGCTTTTATCTCACGTTAGATTGTTATATTGGATATTAATTAATTAGCTATATGAAGAATCTGACAACTAGAGCCCAATTTCTACAGGAAACTGACAATTGAGACCCATTTGATAAAAAGGCCGAAATTCGAAAATGATTGGATTGTAAGAAGGCCAAGGCCTAGAAAATAAATAAGGCTGAAATATTAAAAACTGCCAAAATTACTGGGCTGAGCCCATATAAGCGACCAAACTGGACTGGGCTGAATTTGATTTAAGACAGTTTAATTTCGTCATAATTTTGCCACGTAGGATCGGCCACGTAGGATCTGACTTGGCCAGGCTAGATGGCCCGTGACGATATTGGATCGTCATAGATGTTATGACGATCCAATATCGTCATAGACGGTTATGACGATTTTACCAAAAACGTCGTTATAGTTCATTTGCGACGCTCAGCTTTCGACGATCTCAAAATCGTCATAAAATCGTCATAAACAGACTACTATGACGATTTTGTGACGAAAATGGAGGGTCATATATAGCCAGATTTCTTGTAGTGAGTCCAGAGTTTTCTTTTTTGTGACATACTTCGCGTATAAAATTTTCTTGTGGTTCGGGTACAGTTCGGCCATCTTGCTCAGAGCCCACTCCTTAACTTTCGTTCTTCTTTCAAGCCCACCCGGCCTTGGGGTAATACCATCTGCCTCAAATTCTTCATACTCTGGAGGTAGTATGAAATGTGCTATGAGCTTCTGCCAAAGGTCATCTTTGGTATCATCGGTGACATAACTGTTGGATTCTTCATCGGGTTTCTTTGACTTATTTCATTCTTGAATGGTGATCGGCAGGTTGTCCCTAACAAGCACCCCGCATTGATTTGTAAACATCATCCGGTGTTTCTCTAGAGCAATCGGTTCTCCATCATCATCTATTTCTTCGATGGTGAACCTCTGATTACCATCCAACTTTTTGTTCAGCCCTCGTTTCGTTCGATCTATCGATTGCTTCGATCCGGTAGGCTAAAAGAAGAAGAGAGAGTGATTAATATATATATATTGATATATCCAGATCAATTAATGCATAGAGGTAACATGAGGCTTTATATATATACCTCGCTGGGATCCTTTCTTCTTCCACATAGAGTGCTTGTCCGTCAGCGTCCTTCGAAACAGATTTTCCGCCAGGACACTTTCCAAAGGTTACTATTTGATCCAAATATTTGACCATATCAAATATATCAGCACCAGTACGCTCCTTATGCTTTGTCTGGTGACATGCATGGCCGTTGAAATGCTTGCCTTTCTTTCTTAAGGGATGCTTGGCCAAAAGAAATCGACGATGTCCATTGTACACATTCTTCTTACAATGATCCAAATATATACTTTCAGTCTCATTTAAACGGTGTGTGCATGCATTGTATCCCTTGTTTGACTGTCATGAAATGTTACTAAGAGCAGGCCAATCATTAATTGTTACAAAAAGCAACGCTCGAAGGTCAAATTCTTCATGCTTGTGCTCATCCCACACGCGTATGCTGGGTTCATGCCACAACTGTAAAAGTTCTTCAACTAATGGCCTTAGGTACACATAAATGTCGTTGTCGGGTTGCTTCAGACCTTGGATAAACACTGGCATCTTAATGAACTTCCGCTTCATGCACAACCAAGGAGGAAGGTTATAGATGCATAGAGTCACGGGCCAGGTGCTGTGACTGGAGCTCTGCTCCCCAAAAGGATTCATGCCATCTGTACTTAGACCAAACCTTAAACTCCTTGCGTAATCTGCAAAGTCCGGGTACTTTCTATCGATTTTTCTCCATTGTGACCCATCAGCAGGGTGTCTCAATATCCCGTCTGACTTACGTTCCTCTTTATGCCATCGCAACAACTTGGCGTGCTCTTTGTTTCTGAATAAGCGTTTCAACCGTGGTAAGCATACCACATCACCTTGGCTGGAACCCTCTTCCGAGAGGGGGGGCTCGCCCTCAATGTCACCAGGGTCATCTCGTCTGATCTTATACCGAAGTGCAGTGCATACCGGGCATGCATCCAAATTCTCATACTCCTCACCGCGGTAGAGGATGCAGTCATTAGGGCATGCATATATCTTCTAAACCTCTAAACCTAGAGGGCAGACAACCTTGTTTGCTTCATATGTACTGGCGGGCAATACGTTATCTTTTGGAAGAATATTCTTCATCATTTTCAGCAACTTTTCAAATGAGGAGTCAGGTATAGCACACTCTGCCTTCCATCGCAGAAATTCGAGTGTGTTGTTCAGCTTATTCAGACCATTTTTGCAATTTGGGTACAACAACTTTTTGTGATCCTCTAACATGTAATTGAACTTCTCCCTCTCATTTTCATTTTCACAGTCTCTTCGTGCATCGGCAATGGTCCGACCAAGATCATCAGTGGGTTCATCATGTGTCTCTTCTTCAGCCTCCCCTTCAGCATCCCCATGGAAGTATCTCCGTACTCAGGGAAACCATGATAGTTGTCATCCTCCTCCCCTCCTTCATTGTCTTCCATTATAACTCCTGTCTCTCCGTGCTTGGCCAATAATTATAACTGGGCATGAAGCCGGAATTCAACAGGTGGCTGTGAAGGGTTTTTGAGTCAGAGTAATCCTTCTGATTCCTACATCCACTACATGGACAGAATACAAAACCATTACGCTTGTTTGCATCAGCAACACAGATGAATTCATGCACGCCATTAATAAACTCGCCAGAGCGTCGGTCCGTACCGTACATCCATTCCGGACCATCTGCATTATAGTAAAAATATAGCAAAAACCATTACACAACATGATAAATTTAATATAAGTTATAATGAGAGCTTCTGGAGCATTAATTTTGAACTTTGAAAAATTTACATGCACCAATTTGTGAATTGGAGAAAACAATTAACATGATAAATATGGGGTTTTTGATTATTGTTCTTTCAGTGAAAACCTCATTCCATTCTAAGCTCTGAAATTCTAAAATTACACATTTCAATTTTCAGTAACTATGTGCCTAATCAAAATTTGTTACACATTTCAAAATGCATCTACTTATAGAGCATGCATGCAAATCCATATCTCTATATTTCTAGAGCATTATTGAGCTAAAATAGCAATAAGAGATGAAAGGATGAAGTTCTAACCTTTAAAATTTTGGATTTAGGGGTTACAAACTAAATCTTGACAAATCTTGAGAAAAAATGGCATGAACTCGGTTGCTTCTTTGAGTAAAATGGCCACCATATGGCTCGGGCCATGTGGACACGAAGCTGTATTTATATTGAGGGATAACTAGTCCCGGGCGTGATACGACCCGAGACTAATAGTCCCCGAAAAGAGCAGCTGTCCCGCTCCAGGTTACTAGTACCGGGCCGTATTACGGACCGGTACTAGAGGTCCAGTATGGCCCAGGACTAGTGGCTATCGCGATTACTAGCTGTTGGAGGCGTCACGGACCGGGACTAGTGCTAGCACTAGTCGCGGTTGGTAACAAGACGGGACTGGTGACATTGTTCAGATCAAACCGAAGGCCTGTTTTTCAGTAGTGATAGGTACAAACTTAGAGTAGAAGATGTAGTCTTAATCTATGTCTAGCCCATACACGTATACATATTCTAACACATGTAAATTTATTGGCCTTGTTACGAATATGGAATTTAATTTGATAATCTCTATATGAACTAGCCAATACATACATGGAGTCGGTTCTGACGACAAGCAACATGCCCCTGGTTCTTCCACGTGGCACACAAGAAAACCAAGTGAAATTTATACCCCTGATAAGTGGTTAAGAAGACTCACTAAGTAATCACTTCTATCCATTTCCTAGATAGTTGTCATAATCCTTTTCTTCTTTATTTTCTTCCATTACAATCTCTTTTTCTCCATGCTTGGTCCAACAATTATAGTCGAACATGAAACCGGACTGAAACAGGTGGTTGTGAAGGATTTTTGAGGAAGAGTAATACTTCTTATTTTTACAGACACCGCATGGACACCACATAAAACCATTTCTCTTATTTGCCTCGGCCACACCCACACCGAGGAAATTATGCATGTCTTTAATGAACTCATTAGAGTGTATGTCATCGTACATCCATTGCCACTGCATCTGCATTATATAAGTATACCAAAAACTACTACACAACAACATGAATAGAGAAGTGACAAAATTAATACAAGTTTATCACATGGAAACCAAAGCAGAGTAGTGACCAAATGTTATTATTGCAAAAATAAAAAAAACTATGCACTGGTTTAAAAACTTTCTACTCCATCTTTAGTTCCGGTTGGAGACAACAACTGGGACTAAACATTTAGATTTTAGGGATGTGTAGATAATTATAGACTGAGTTTAGATTTATTTAATAGTGGGTGGTGACACTATTCGGTGGGTGGCGACACTATGTCGTGGGTGCCGACAATATTTCACCGTTAGTGGTAGCACCATGCTTTCGGGGTGGCATAACAAATACTATGGCGCTTAATCTATAAATAGGCAAGATGCATTCTTGTGAAATTATAAACTATAAGATGTTACGAGAGGGACACCACTACGGCGAGATTCTCAAAGATGTCTATAGGATCACATCCTCAGACCTCTTCGAGGAGCTCACCATAGAGACTCTCCCATATATGCGAAATTATAAACTGCAAGACAGTGTGAGAGGGACACCACTATGGCGAGCTTCTCGAAGATGTCTATAGGATCCCGTCCTCCGACATCTTCGAGGAGCTCGCCATAGAGACACTCCCATATATATGAAATTATAAACTGCAAGATAGTGCAAGAGGGACACCACTATGGTGAGCTTCTCGAAGATGTCTATAGGATCCCATCCTCAGACATCTTCGAGGATCTCTCCATAGAGGCACTCCCATATATGTGAAATTTGTTAGCTGCCGGACGTATTGATCTAATGAGAAAGGTTATGTTTTTTGCTAGAGTGTCTTCTTATGAAACTTTTTTGAATTAACCCTATGTTTGTTACAATTTTGTGATTATTATTGTTTACTATGGTAAATATATAAGTCTATGCATAATGATGATGTTATTTGTTTATATCCATCTGGAATTTGAAGATGAAGTGGTTACAAATCCCTCTGATTCTAGAGCATGAAATGAGCTAAACTAGCAATAACAGATGAAAGGATGGAGTTGCTAACCTTTTAAAACCCTTGGATAGAGGGGGCTCCACCAAATCTTGACAAATCGTGTGAAGGAATGGAATGAACTCGAGCTTAGGGAGGAAACAAAGGAGAAATCAGCTTGAATGGAGTATGGCTTGGGATAGAAGATGATATAGGAAGGACTTTAGTCCTAGTTGGTGTTTGCATTATATAAGTATATCAAAATCATTACACAACATCATGAATAGAGAAGTGACCAAACTAATACAAGTTTATCACATTAAAACCAAAGTAGAGTAGTGCCCAAATGTTATTATTGCAAAAATAAAAAACTATGCAGTGATTTAAAAACTATTTACTCCATACTCATTTTGATTAATTACTAAGTAAACCACATCTACACATACGCAAACGAAGAAGTTAATTTGAGCTCAAATTGCATATAAATCAAATAAACTCCCACATAATTACTCCTAAACTAAAACCCACAAATCCCTCTACTTCTAGAGCATCAAAGGAGATAACTTAGCAATGAAAGGATGAAGTTTCTAACCTTTTAGAACCCTTGGATAGACGGGGCGCCACCAAATCTTGATAAATCGTATGAAAAATGGGGATGAACTCGAGCTCAGGGAGGAAACAGAGAGGAGAAAGCAGCTTGAAAATGGAGTATGGCTCGGGGTAGAGACGGAGATGATATAGGAAGGACTTGAGTCCCGGTTGGTGTCCCCAACCAAGACTAAATGGCCTATCTCACCAACCGGAACTAAACGGGCTGGCGTCAGGCTCAACCTACCGCAAACCCTTTAGTCCTGGCTGGTATCTCCAACTGGGACTAAAGTCCCGTTAGACCCGGGACTAGAGCTGGTTGTGCCTGATACGTCGGAAACGTATCTATAATTTTTGTTGTTCCATGTTTGTTTAGTATCTACTTTGCTTTGCTTTGTCTACACTTTGAGGTGTTTTTATATGATTTTTAGTACTAACCTATTACCAAGATGCCATAGTGCCAGTTACCTGTTTTCTTCTGTTTTTGGTTCCAGAAAGGTAGAAAATCAATATTCTCGGAATTGGACAGGACAAAAGCCAAAGTCATTATTTTACCGTGGGGAACACGAAGCATGAATACGAGACGGAGGGGAGGCACCAGAGGGCCACACCCCCTGGCGGCGCGGGCTAGCCCTAGATGTGCCTGGGGGGTGTGACCACCCTGGCTGCCCCCTGCCTCGCCTCTTCGCCTATAAAGACCCCCCGATGCATAAACCATGAGTACCCGATCAATATTCAACGAAAACGTCTATATCCGCCGCCATCATCGTCCCTAGATCAGGGGGATCTGAAGCTCTTCCCGGCACCCTGCAAGAGGGGAGATCATCCCGGAGGCCTTCTTCTTCATCATGCCAGCCTCCGATATGAAGCGTGAGTAGTTCCACCTTGGACTACGGGTCTATGTAGTAGCTAGATGGTTGTATCTCCTCCTTTGTGCTTTCATGTTTAGATCTTGTGAGCTCCGTTCATGATCAAGATCTCATCTATTTGTAATCATGCATGTTGTGTTGGCGGGGATCCGATGGATATTGAGATTACTATGTCAGATTGATTAATTGTTTTGTCTTATTGATTCTATCATGTATGTGTTGTTTGTGATCTTGCATGCTCTCCGTTGTTAGTAGCTATCTTGGCCAAGTAGTTGCTAGTGACTCTAAGAGGGGGTATTTATGCTTGATAGTGGGTTCATCCTCTATTTAATCTAAGGGAAGTGACGGAAATCTCTAAGGTTGTAGATGTGTTGTTGCCACTAGGGAGAAAACAACGGTCTCTTGTTCATGGAACAAGTCGATTGTTTACCTTACACAGTTTGCTTAAAGCAGTTGTCTGTTGCTTGCAACTTAATACTGGAGGGGGTTCGGATGATAACACGAAGGTGGATTTCTAGTCATAGATGCAGTTGGATGGTGGTCTATATATCTTATTGTATTGCCCAATCGAATCTCATAGGATCATGAATGTCTCGTATTGCATTGATATGCCTTGCTCAGTCCTATCAAATGCCATGCTGTAATTTGTTTACCCAGCATGCCATGTTTGTTTATCTAAGGAGAATACCTCTAGTGAACTATGGACCCCGATCCAATCTTTACCATTGATACATCTTCCACTATTCCTATTTACTTGTTACAAATCACTATTACCTTCCACACCATACAGTTAATCCTTCATTACAGCAAACCGGTGAGATTGACAACCTCAATGTTCATTGGGGCAAAGTCTTGAGTTTGTGTTGTGCAGGTCTCCAAGTTGCTAGCAACACCTTTGAGTCGTTTCCTTCCTCCTACTGGTTCGATAACCATGGTTTCTTACTGAGGGAAAAATTGTTGTTGTGCTCATCATACCTTCCTCTTGGGGTCTCCCAACAAAGCGTTCACGCATTGAAAAACGTTTGTTTGTTTGTTGTAACATGAAAGGCTACAAACAAAGATCATGAATAACATGCATTGAAAAACGTTTGTTTGTTTCACATACACAAAACATGGCATAGTGGAAATCAGCTTGTCCCTCATAGAGTAGCAAATAGATGCATATGACACCTTCAAAGTTCACAAGGGTGACTAGAAACAAGTAGCACAAGAACAAGTAATATCACAATATGCATTAATCAATAAGTTTTGGGACACTGCACACAGAATGACAACTATGCTCTCTTAAAGGTGCCTAAAGGTAGAAGGTGGAGACTCAATAATAGTGGAAGAAAGCCCCTTTGTAAAGGGAAGCAGGGATTTCAAGTTTCAAAAAGAGCTTCCACAAATTATGGTACTTGTTAGCTTTCTGCCCTCATTACCCCTTGAAGGGAATATGCCCTGAGAGGCAATAATAAAGTGTTTATTATGTGTATTCCAAGTATATGATAGATGTTTATTTTGCATGCTATAATTGTATTAATACGGAAACATTAATACATGTGTGTTTAATAAACAAACAGAAAGTTCCTAGTTATGCCTCTCTCATAAACTAGCTCGTTGATTAACAAGATGATCAAGGTTTCCTGATCATGGACATTGGATGTTGTTAATAACGGGATCACAACATAAGTGTAATGGTGTGATGAACATTCATCCGAAGTATAGCATTACAATCAAAGTCATTGAGTTTATATTGCTATAACAACTTACGAAGTGATCCTAATCCTTAGACCATGAGATCATGTCAATCACTAACACCAGAAGAGTTTTGATAACATCAAACGTCACACCGTAACAGGGTGATTATAAAGATGGATTCAGAACTAATAAAGTGTTATGTTGAGGCTCGTGGATCGAGAGTGGAATTTGTTCATCCCGATGACGGATAGATATACTCTGGGCCCTCTCGGTGATATCACATTGATTAGCTTGCAAGCAAGTGATTTGATCACTAGAATGTTATATCACGGGAACGAGAAAAGAGTGCATGTCAGTAACGAGATCAAACTAGGTATGGAGATACCGATGATCGAATCTCGGACATGTAATATATCGTGAAACAAAGGGATTAAGATACTAGCGTAAAAGGTTCCGACGATCACAAGAAAGTCATCGTTGAATGTGTGGGAGTCAGTATGGGTCTCCAGATCCCGCTTCTGATTATTGATCCGAGAGGGGTCTCTATCATGTCCGCATTATTCATGAACCGTAGGGTGACACACTTAAGAGACACCGACATCCAATTGGAGCAAAAGTTTCATGTCGAAAGAATGAACAAGCGCATAAATTTATTTCACTAGATACCGAAATAGGTTTTCGGGTGAAATTGCATAAAGTGGTTATGCATGTGAAATAGAATTCTATCAAGGGGTTATATGTGAATGTTTGTCATTAAAGTAATTGAAAAAATTCTGAATAAAATAAAAGAGTTTTATTTAATGAGAGTTTGCATTAAATTTGGTGGAAATTTAATGGCAAGTTTGAGTGGGATTTTGAGTGGAGGCATATGAATGGATTTTTGTGAGTGGAGTGTCCACCCACATGAAGAGGGGAGGGCAAGGGGGCAGCCCCCATGCGCCGGCCACCCCCTTGGGGTCCCCCTCCTCCTATAAAAGGATCCCCTCCTCTCACTTCTCACTCACGCCTCCTCGTGAAGGATCTCTCTCTCCCTCTAGAATTTATTCCCCATGGTCTCGGACTAGCGAGATACATGTTCCCGATGGCTATTCGGCAAGAAAGAGTTGTGCTTCCACTGCATCGTTGGAGCGAGAAGGCGGAGGTTGCTCGGTGCCTCAAACGTGTGTGCGAGCACGGATGCGCCGCTAATTTGCGGCGCTAGGACTTCCTCTCGATCTTGAGATCGGCAAGAGATCGTCTACATCAACCACGACTTGAACTCGTTAAGCTTTGTCGGTCTTCAAGGGTATGTTCTCTACGGATATACATCCGCCCGTTGTTTGTATCTAATAGATAGATCTTGGTACATAGTTCACATCGTAGGAAATTTTTTGTTTTCTATGCTGCGAACCCTACAGTGGTATTAGAGCCGGATCTATGCGTAGATGCTTTACACGGGTAGTACATATATGAGTATGTGGGCGATGATGATCATGTTGTTGCTCCTTTGTTGTAATTTTGGATATTGGTGGCATAGTGGGATGAAGCGGCCCGGACAAACTTTACATGTCCTCGCACATGAGACCTGTTCCACGCTTGACATGCAACTAGTTTGCATAAGTGGCTAGCGGGTGTCTGTCTCTCCTACTATAGTCAATATCTATTTTGCAACGAGTTGTCAAGAATTTGGTTATCCTTGTTGTGGTTCATGTTCGTAGGTAAGAACGGTTCTATCTCGAAAGCCCTAAGCCACGTAAAACTTGCAATGGATAAATTAGAGGCGTCTAGTTTAGATTATTTGCTGGGCTAGTGTTATGATATGGTGATGTTGTAAGTAGAAGTATGATATGATACTCTTACAACACACATAGCTTGTAAACTCCATAGACCTTGGATTTACACATATAGGTATGATAGTGATCATACCACGATGCACATGATAGAGATCATCTGCGGGAACCATAACATTTCACTAATAAACATGTGATGTTTGATAGCATCTTATATTGCTTGTTTAGCGCTTTGTTAGCATAATAAGATGATCCCTCATTTAAATATCAAGATAAGAATGTGTTCTTCCTTTAGTATGCACCGATTATGTTTCGTCGCTCCAAGACATCACGTGATGATCAGGTGTTCTTGGATCCATGACCATATTTCGGGTGTAAAACAATTACACACACGAATATTAAGGTTCTAACTTGGCGAGCCTAGCATGTACAGACATGGCCTTGGAACACGGACCGAAAGGTTAAGCATGAGTCATATAGTTGATATGATGCCCATTTGATGCTCGCCTTTGAAGCTATACCGACTCACGTGATGATCGAACTTGGTATAGTGGATTTGGTTCATGTAATCACCAAAAAGGCACGGGGGATGTCGTTTTTGAGTGGGAGTTCATTCGTAATATGGATTAGTTGAACTCAATCTATCATACACTTAGTCTAAACTTTACAAATTCTGTTGTAGATGGCACCACCTGCTTTTAATTTCAATGTGTTCATGGAGAAAGAGAAACTAGCAACGAACGGTAGCAAATTTACCGAATGGGCCATGAATTTGAGGATTCTCCTCTCTGCTGCACAAAAGCAATACGTGCTAGAAGCGCCACTAGGCCCCCCACCTTTTGAGGATGCCCCTGACGAGGAGAAGAATGTCTATCAGACTCGTCAGGAGGACCACAACTTAGTTCATTGCGGCATATTGTATGGGCTAGAGCTGGAACTTCGAAAGCGTTTCGAAAACGGCAATGCATTTGATACAATGGGTGAGTTGAAAATAATTTTCGACACACATGCTGCTGTAGAGAGCTACAACGCTTCAGAAAAGTTCTTTAGCTGCATGATGGAAGAGCACAGCTCCGTTAGTGAGCATGTACTCAAGATGTCGGGTTACGCCGATAAGCTTGTGTCCTTGGGAATAACGATTCCCATTGACTTAGGCATCCATCGTGTTCTGCAGTCTCTGCCACCTAGCTATAAGAGCTTTGTGATGAACTATAATATGCAAGGCATGAAGAAGTCTCTCCCCGAGCTTCTGTCAATGCTTAAAACTGCAGAAGTGGAGATCAAAAAGGAACATCAAGTGTTGATGATCAATAGGAACACTGGTTTCAAGAAAGACAAGAAGGGAAAAGGGAAGGGAAGTAAGGGCGGCAAGCCTATTGCCGTGCCTGAAAAGAAACCCCGAGTTGGACCTAAGTCTGATACCGAGTGCTACTATTGTAAGGGGACTGGCCACTGGAAGCGCAACTGCCCCAAGTATTTGGCAGACAAGAAGGCCGGCAAGGCAAACAAAGGTATATATGATATACATGTTATTGATGTGTACTTGACTAGTGCTCGCAGTAGCACCTGGGTATTTGATACCGGTTCAGTTGCTAATATTTGTAACTCGAATCAGGGGCTGCGGAACAAGCGACCGCTAGCAAGGGGTGAGGTCAATATGCGTGTCGGCAATGGATCAAGCGTTGATGTGATCGCCGTCGGAACGCTGCCTCTCCATTTGCCATCGGGATTAGTTATAAAATGGAATAATTGTTATCTGGTGCCTGCACTGAGCATGAACATTGTATCTGGATCGTGTTTGATGCGAAGTGGTTATTCATTTAAATCTGAGAACAATGGTTGTTCCATTTATATGAATGAAATCTTTTATGGTCATGCACCGATGATGAATGGTTTATTTCTATTAGATCTCGATGATAATGTTACACATGTTCATAATGTTGATGCTAAAAGGAGTAAACTTAATGATGATATATCCGCATATATGTGGCACTGCCGTCTAGGTCATATTGGCGTTAAACACATGAAGAAGCTCCATTCGGATGGACTTTTGGAATCACTTGATTTTGAATCATTTGATACATGTGAGCCATGCCTTATGGGCAAGATGACTAGAACACCGTTTTCCGGTTCAATGGAACGGGCGACAGATTTATTGGAATCATACATTCTGATGTATGTGGTCCAATGAGTGTGTCGGCGCGAGGTGGATATCGTTATTTTGTTACTTTCACGGATGATTTGAGTAGATACGGTTATATCTACTTGATGAAACACAAGTCTGAAACCTTTGAAAAGTTCAAGGAATTTCAGAATGAAGTGGAAAATCATCATAATAGGATAAACTCGAACCCAAAGCGGAAAAATGCGTCTTCATAGGATACCCTAAAGAAACTATTGGGTATTCCTTCTATCATAGATCCGAAGGCAAGGTTTTTGTTGCCAAGAATGGATCCTTTCTAGAGAAAGAGTTTCTCGCGAAAGGTGTGAGTAGTCGGAAGGTAGAACTCGAAGAGGTTGTGGAACCTTCTCTTCAAAGTATGGCGAGTAGCGCAGCGCCGGAAGTTGTTCCGGAGTTGGCTCCACCTGTTGAAGAGGGAACTAATGATAATGATCATGAAACTCCGAAAGAGAGTACTACCGAACCTCGCAGGTCAAACAGGACGCGTGCAGCTCCCGAGCTGTACGGAAATCCTGTCATGAATTTCATGGTTGATGAAAATGATGATCCTGCGACGTATGAAGAAGCGATGATGAGCCCGGATTCCAACAAATGGTTAGAAGCCATGAAATCCGAGATGGAATCCATGTATGAAAATCAAGTTTGGAACTTGGTGGAATTACCTCACGACCGAAAGGCCGTGGAGAACAAATGGATTTTCAAAAGGAAAACCGATGCTGATGGTAATGTGACCGTCTATAAAGCTCGACTTGTCGCAAAGGGGTTTCAACAAATTCAAGGAGTTGACTACGATGAGACTTTCTCTCCCGTAGCGATGCTAAAGTCAGTTAGGATTATGTTAGCAATTGCTGCATATTTCGATTATGAGATATGGCAGATGGATGTCAAAACCGCGTTTCTCAATGGTAATATTGAAGAAGAGTTGTATATGATACAACCAAAGGGTTTTGTCGATCCTAAGGATGCTAACAAGGTGTGCAAGCTTCAGCGATCCATCTATGGATTGAAGCAAGCATCACGAAGTTGGAATCTCCGCTTTGATGAGGTGATCAAAGAGTTTGGATTTGTCCAAACTTATGGAGAAGCTTGTATTTACAAGAAAGTGAGTGGGAGCAATGTGGCATTTCTGATATTATATGTGGATGACATATTATTGATCGGAAATGATATAGATCTTTTAAACAGTGTTAAAAGTTATCTAAACAGAAAATTTTCAATGAAGTACCTAGGTGAAGCGTCATACATATTAGGCATAAAGATCTATAGAGATAGATCTAGGCGCCTAATAGGGCTATCGCAAAGTACATACCTTGATAAGATTTTAAAGAAGTTTAAAATGGACGGAAGTAAGAAGGGGTTCTTACCTATGTTGCAAGGCAAGACATTGAGTAAGACTCAAAGTCCGGCTTCGGCGGAAGAAAGAGAGATAATGGACAAAGTCCCCTATGCTTCAGCCATAGGCTCTATAATGTATGCCATGCTATGTACAAGACTGGATGTGGCACATGCTATTAGTTTGACTAGTAGGTACCAATCGGATCCAGGTTCGGAACACTGGATAGCGGTCAAGAATATCCTTAAGTACTTACGAAGAACTAAGGATATGTTTCTTGTATACGGAGGTGAAGAAGAGCTCGTCGCTAAGTGTTATGTCGACGCTAGCTTTGACACCGATCCGGATGACTCTAAGTCTCAATCCGGATACGTATTTCTCATGAATGGCGGAGCGGTTAGTTGGAGGAGCTCCAAACAACCTGTGGTAGCGGGATCAACAACGGAGGCCGAATATGTTGCTGCTTCAGAAGCGGCTCAGGAAGCAGTTTGGATGAAGGAGTTCATATCCGAACTAGGAGTGGTGGCAAACGCGTTGGACCCAATGGTGATCTATTGTGACAACAATGGTGCCATTGCCAATGCCAAAGAGCCAAGGTCTCACAAGCATTCCAAGCATATTAAGCGCCGGTTTCACTCCATCCGCGAGCATGTCAAGGATGGAGATATAAAGATTTGTAAAGTACATACGGATCTCAATGTAGCAGACCCGTTGACTAAAACTCTCCCTAGAGCAAAACATGATCAACACCAGAACTCAATGGGTGTTAGATTTATCACTATGTAACTAGATTATTGTCTCTAGTGCAAGTGGGAGACTGAAGGGAATATGCCCTGAGAGGCAATAATAAAGTGTTTATTATGTGTATTCCAAGTATATGATAGATGTTTATTTTGCATGCTATAATTGTATTAATACGGAAACGTTAATACATGTGTGTTTAATAAACAAACAGAAAGTTCCTAGTTATGCCTCTCTCATAAACTAGCTCGTTGATTAACAAGATGATCAAGGTTTCCTGATCATGGACATTGGATGTTGTTAATAACGGGATCACAACATTAGTGTAATGGTGTGATGAACATTCATCCGAAGTATAGCATTACGATCAAAGTCATTGAGTTTATATTGCTATAACTTACGAAGTGATCCTAATCCTTAGACCATGAGATCATGTCAATCACTAACACCGGAAGAGTTTCTTGATAACATCAAACGTCACACCGTAACAGGGTGATTATAAAGATGGATTCAGAACTAATAAAGTGTTATGTTGAGGCTCGTGGATCGAGAGTGGAATTTGTTCATCCCGATGACGGATAGATATACTCTGGGCCCTCTCGGTGATATCACATTGATTAGCTTGCAAGCAAGTGATTTGATCACTAGAATGTTATATCACGGGAACGAGAAAAGAGTGCATGTCAGTAACGAGATCAAACTAGGTATGGAGATACCGATGATCGAATCTCGGACATGTAATATATCGTGAAACAAAGGGATTAAGATACTAGCGTAAAAGGTTCCGACGATCACAAGAAAGTCATCGTTGAATGTGTGGGAGTTAGTATGGGTCTCCAGATCCCGCTTCTGATTATTGATCCGAGAGGGGTCTCGATCATGTACGCATTATTCACGAACCATAGGGTGACACACTTAAGAGACACCGACATCCAATTGGAGCAAAAGTTTCATGCCGAAAGAATGAACAAGCGCAGGAATTTATTTCACTAGATACCGAAACAGGTTTTCGGGTGAAATTGCATAAAGTGGTTATGCATGTGAAATAGAATTCTAGCAAGGGGTTATTTGTGAATGTTTTTCATTAAAGTAATTGAAAAATTCTGAATAAAATAAAAGAGTTTTATTTAATGAGAGTTTGCATTAAATTTGGTGGAAATTTAATGGCAAGTTTGAGTGGGATTTTGAGTGGAGGCATATAAATGGATTTTTGTGAGTGGAGTGTCCACCCACATGAAGAGGGGAGGGCAAGGGGGCAGCCCCCATGCGCCGGCCACTCCCTTGGGGTTCCCCCCTCCTCCTATAAAAGGATCCCCTCCTCTCACTTCTCACTCACACCTCCTCGTGAAGGATCTCTCTCCCCCTCTAGAATTTATTCCCCATGGTCTCGGACTAGCGAGATACATGTTCCCCATGGCTATTCGGCAAGAAAGAGTTGTGCTTCCGCTGCATCGCTGGAGCGAGGAGACGGAGGTTGCTCGGTGCCTCGAACGTGTGTGCGAGCACGGATGCGCTGCTAATTTGCGGCGCTAGGACTTCCTCTCGATCTTGAGATCGGCAAGAGATCGTCTACATCAACCACGAGTTGAACTCTTTAAGCTTTGTCGGTCTTCAAGGGTATGTTCTCTACGGATATACATCCGCCCGTTGTTTGTATCTAATAGATAGATCTTGGTACATAGTTCACATCGTAGGAAATTTTTTGTTTTCTATGCTGCGAACCCTACACCCCTGTCATAAGCATCTTGAAGTGATTAAGGTTAAAGTGAACAAACTATGGAGTATATGCTTGACAAAGTATAAGTTGGCAATCTCAAGTCCCTTGAATGCGAGGGCCACACCTCATGCTACTCAACTTCAGTCACCTGTAAGTTCTTGTCATTGTAAGTGCATGCGTATCATAGAGAACCACCAACAGGGTACCCCTTTCACATGGTACATGAGCTATACCATAACCAAAATGACAAGGCAAGCAAACAATGAGCATCTCAGCGATCTTTTTATTTACTATGTGCATAGCTTTTTATTGAGGATGCTTCATAGATAGCTCATTATGGTGATGCTGCAAGTTTCCACCATAATTAGGCATGGCTTAGGCTAGCGTCCCAGGCGTTTATCTAACACAACATACATAACTCCATGGACTTACAAGCTCCCTCTTTATTTCACACCGGATACATCCATAGACAAAAGAGCATGATATCAATTGTGTACAAAGTACAAGTGCAAGGTTGAAAGCGTTCCCCATGACAGCATGGTTCTGCTAATTCCAACATATAAGTGCAAGCATATACAACATAGATAACACAATGGTTCAAGTTAATTAGGGGAAAGAAATATAAAGTGTGCCATCAAGATTGTGAGGGATTTAATCACTAAGTTTTCACATAACAAAATAGTTTTTAATTGGAAGATAGCTGAAAATAAGAATATACTTGGAATGGTGTAACACACCATGCATAGGAGTTTATAGTGGACACTTTGGAATAACTTGGTTTCTTGTGAGTTGGAAGCATGAGTAGAGCTTACTCATACAAGTGGAGGCTAGCAAAAGACTGGGAGCAACCAACTAAGAGAGCATAATGGCCATAATCATGCAGAGCAACAAAGCATTACTGATCAAAGCATAGAGTAGTACTACAAGTCAAGGAATAAATGATCATAGAGGCTATGGTGAATTGTTCATAGTCATAACATGGTGTGAGCATGTGCCAAGTCAACCCAAACAAAGCATCAAAGGAGAATACCGCAATACTATGCTTTTGTATGCTAAAACAACGCATGATTCCTTTAAGGAACATTAAGCAATCCTAATTGTTTGGAACAAGTCATGCTACATCAATAATCACTAAGCATAAGGTCAAAATAAGATCTAGCATGACATGATAAAGTCTAAGCCACCGTCAAAACAAGCTCCCTTTTGTACCACTATAAGCATGAAACTTTCTACTCTTTTCCAACACCAAACAACTTATTTGAAACAACTCACAAAGATAATAATCAATAATGATCAGTGAGCTTGTCTCACAAATCCCCAAAGAAGAACTAAAATGTTCTAAGCTGAAAGCACAAGAAAACTAAGGCTGAACGCAGTGCTAGCAAAAGAAAACACTGACAAAACAATAAGAATGAAAACTAGAGTGTTCTAGGCAATGGAAACAGAGTGTGTCTCTCTCCAAAAGAAGTGTGGTGTAACCAACCAACTTACTCAAGCAAACTAAGAAAATGAAAACCAAAACCGAAAACTAAGACGCTCCAAGAACAACACAACAATGCATGAAACAATAAAAACGAAGTGTCTAGAAAGACCAGAGATTTTTATTGATGAAGAAGGGGATGCCTTGCGCATCCCCAAGATTTGACGCTTGTAACTCTTGGATATTTCTTGGGGTGACACCGGGTGGCATCCCCAAGCTTGAGCTTTTGTCGATTCTTCATCTCATTACATCATTCTCTCTCTACACCTGAAATTTTTGCTTCATACAAAACTTCACACAATCTTCATTAGCAACATTAGTGTATTCAAAAGATATTAGACCCTTAGGCAAAGCTTTGGAACAGCCAAACTTTTCACTAAAAACATAAGCTACTGTAGCAACTCCTTCAAAAATCTCAATTTCTACTCAAAAAGGAATCAATAAGAAGCAAATGCAAATAATGGCAGAAATCTGTCAAAACAGATCAGCAGGTACAACCCGATTATTTCAAAAATCTTCTGTTGCTCAAATCAAAAAGTGTTGAAATAACACAAGTTATCTAACATACTGGGGGATTTATTCGTAAATTTTCAGCTAAATCTGAGTTACATAGACTCCTCACGAATTTTTAAGGTGGCGGACAGAAATCTGTTTCGGGACAGCAACTCCCCAAATCTTACTTCTCTCTCATTGGAGGTCATTCTTGGCACAAAAATCAAACAAAAAGGATAAGGAGAGGTCATTACAGAAGTAATAACTTCCAATACTCTAGAAAACTCTTGGGTTATCTCCCAACAAGTACTTTTCTTTAACGCCTTTAAGTTAGGCTTGATAGTTTGAGAAGATGCTCACATAAGAAATATGAATTGAAGTAAAAGAGAGCATCAGGAAGAAAATTCAAAACACATCTAAGTTTAACCCACTTCCTATGCATAGGAATCTTGTAAAGAAACAAGTCATGAAAGCACAAAGCAACAAGCATAGAAAATTAAAACAAGTGCAACTTCAAAATTTTCAACATAAAGAGGGGAAACTTAATATTGTTGAGATACATAAAACCATGTTTCCCTCTCTCATAATAACTTTCAGTAGCAACATGAACAAAATTAACAATATAACTATCACATAAAACATTCTTATCATGAGCCACATGCATACAATAATTATTACTCTCCACATAAGAATAGTCATTCTTGTTAATTGTAGTGGGAGCAAATTCAACAAAATAGATATCACTGTCATTCTCATCACTATAATCATCAAATATAGGAGGCATATTGTAATCACAATAAATTTTCTCCTCAATAGTAGGTGGACTGAAAATATCATATTCATCATTGTAATCATCATATATTGGAGGTAAAGTATCATCAAAGAAAACTTTCTCCTCTAAAGCTGGGGGACTAAAAATATAATTTTCATCAAAAATAGCTTCCCCAAGCTTAGACTTTTCCATAGCATTAGCAACAATGGTGTCCAAAGAATTCATACTAATAACATTGCTATTAGCATGCAACTAAAGTTCCATAGGTTTTTTAATTTTCTCTTCAAACACTTCATGTCCTAACTTAAGATAGATACTATAAAGCTCTCTGATTTTGTTGTTGTTTTCCATTTATCCTAACTAGTGAAAACAAGAAACAAAAATAAAAGATTGCAGAATCTAAAGGAAATAACTTCGAGCACTCACACCGGAGGATGTGAGTACATTTTACCTTACCTCCCCGGCAACGGCGCCGGAAAATAGCTTAATGTCTATGCATTTCTATTCTTGTAGATAGTTGTTGGGCCTCCAAGTGTAGAGGTTTGTAGAACAGCACCAAGTTTCCCTTAAGTGGATCACCCAAGGTTTATCGAACTCAGGGAGGAAGTGGTCAAAGGTATCCCTGTCAGGCAACTCTGGAATCAAGATACAAGAAGTATTTTGTGTCCCCAACACACCCAATACACTTGTCAGGTGTATAGGTGCACTAGTTTGGCGAAGAGATAGTGAAATACAAGTGGTAACGGTGCCAGAAAATAGCTTCTTACTTGTTGTTAACGTGGGGTAATGGTGCCAGAAAAGAGTTAATGGCGTGGAGGAAAGGTAAAAGCCCAAAACCTCCCCGGCGAACGGAACAAAGATGGAAGCAAGTAAACATGCAACATATCTAGTAGCAAACGGCGTTTCAATGTTTAGAAACAACGCCTAGGGATCATACTTTCACTAGTGAACACTGTAGGGGTTCGTAGCATGGAAAACAAAAAATTCTACCGCATGCACACAAACAAGCCAAGATCTATCTACTAGATTGTAGCAACGAGTGGATTAGAGTACTCACCCTCGAAGATTCAAAGCGGTTAACAAGAGCAGATTCTTGTGGGTGATGTAGTCGTACACTTGTCGATCTCAAGATCGCGTAGATGATCCTTTCGCGCTGCATTCCGGCAGCGCTTCCACAGTCGGTCACACGTTTGGTACTCGATGAAGACCTTCCTATCCCTTGTTCCAGCAGGCATCGGAGGTTGCAGTTCTCCCCTCGCGATTCCGGCAGCATGACAGCGTGGTGTCGGAAGTAGAGGGAAGATCCCACAGGGATTCTCCTAAGCCGGTGCGAGTTATGTTAGATCTAGGGTTTTTGGTGATCTAGGTTTAGAAGGCTGGAGAGGAGGAGGAGGTGTCGGCAGCGACTAGGGTGACGGCGACGAGCCGCCGGCGGCGCGACGGCGTGCGGCGGCGGCAGCGCACGGGGTGGGAAGGGTTGGATCTTGTGTTGTTTGGGGCAGCCCTCCCCCTCTATTTATGAGATGGGGGTAGCCTTGGGAGGGGGGAGTTTGAATCCATACCCAAACCCAAGTTGGATAGAAGGAAGGACTCTTTCCTTCTTCCACTAGGAAACTATTGTTCCAGTTTGACTTTTCAAACTTCTCTTTTGACTTTCAATTTAGAGCTTTAATTCTCTCTTGCAAATTCCCAAATCAAGTGACCTAGGATATGATCCAATCATTCCACTTACCCATGACACATTCATGGACCATTCCCCTTCCGGTCGGGTTAACCTTCTAGACCCTTCTAGAACCTCTCCGATGAAAACATCAAAATCATTCCCAAACTCCGGAATCAAAATTTCCTTATATGAATCTAATTCTCCGGACCATTCCGGATCTCCTCGTGATATCCCGGATCCCATCCGAGACTTCGAACAACATTCGGTATCCCTACTTACATTTCATATCTACTAAACAACATTGAATCCTTAAGTGTGTGTCCCTACGGTTCGTGAATTATGCAGACATGACCGAGACACTTCTCCGATCAATAACCAATAGTGGAATCTGGAAATTCATATGGCTGCCACATATTTCAACGATTACTTTGCGATCGAATGAACCACTTACATACGATACCAATTTCCCTTTGTCTCGCGATAGTTTACTTATCCGAGGTTTGATCGTCAGTATCTCTGCATACCTAGTTCAACCTCGTTACTGATAAGTACTCTCTTTTCGTTCCCGTGATATGTGATCCCTTGTGAGCCAGTCACATGCTTGCAAGCTAATTGGATGACATTCCACCGAGAGGGCCCAGAGTATATCTATCCGTCATATGGATGGACAAATCCCACTCTTGATCCATGTGCCTCAACACATACTTTCCAAACACTCAATGCGACCTTTATAGCCACCCAATTACGGTGTGGTGTTTGATGTCATCAAACTATCCTTCCGATGATGGTGATTAGCATGATCTCATGGTCGAAGGAATTAGGTTACTATGTATCAGAAAGCTTATAGCAAACGAACTATTGAAATGACTTGATCTTTATGCTACGCTTATCTATAGGAGTATGTCCATCATGCCATTTTCCTAATGACATGATCTTGTTGTTTAATAACATCTCAATGTTCATGATCGAGAAACCACGATGATCTATTAACCAACAAGCTAGTATTATAAAGAGGCTTTACCAGGGACTCTAATTTAGTTTTACAAATCACACAAGTATTAATGTTTCCGGTTAATACTATTATAGCATGAATGTAAACATTTATCATAAACACAAAGATATAATAATAACCACTTTTATTATTTCCTCTAGGGCATATCTCCAACAAAAACTCTCTCATACAAATATCCTCTCTTCATGATACTACTCTTAACTACTCTCCAGTTGGACACTTTAATCCATGGTAGGGCTACAACAGCACACCCCAAAGTCCGCCTTTCCCAATCTAGATAACCCCACACTGTCACCTTGAGCACTAGATGGTTCCAACAAACACCATAATTTCATAGAGACATCCAACTCCAAATATAACTCATAACAAATATTCAATCTAGCCAAAGTGCCACACACGGTATGCCCGCTGTCACTTTCACACACGTGGGGAAAAGCATAGATCTATTAAAGCACAAAGAGTATTTATGTAGACTCAAGCCTAAGTGCCACCATGGCATGCACGCTGTCACTTTCACACACATGGGGAGAGCAGAGATCTAATGAAGCACTTGAGTAGCAAGGTAGATCTATTTGATTGCAAATCTCATGACCACAACAAGATCATGCATAGAGAGAGAGATGAACACATAGCTACCGGTAGAGCCCTTAGCCTTGAAGGAGAACTAATCCCTCCTCGTCATGCGAATCAGTAACGGTGATGGAGATGGTGGTGGAGATCGATGGAGATGGCTCCGGGGGAACTTCCCCATCCCGGCAGGGTGCCGGAACAGAGACTTTCTATCCCCCGAATCTCCCCTTCGGTGGAGGCGGTGCAGCGGAACTTTTTCTGAAAGTATGATGGATTATTTAGGGTTTTCTCCCTAGGGGCTTCTTATAGGCGAAGAGGCGAGGCTGGAAGGCGGCCCGAGGGCCCACACCCTACCCAGGCGCGGGTCAGGGCCTACCCGTGCCTAGGGGGTGTGGTGGCCCTCCTTCACCTCTCCGTCTCCCCTCTGGACTTCGTGTCACCCAAGGTAAAATATTGACTTTGGCTTTTGTCCCGTCCAATTTCGAGAATATTGATTTTCTGCCTTTCTGGAACTAAAAACAGAAGAAAACAGGTAACTGGCACTATGGCATCTTGTTAACAGGTTAGTACCATAAAGTGTATAAAAATATCTCAAAGTGTAGGCAAAGCATAAGACAAATGATAAAAACAAGCATGGAGCATCAAAAATTATAGATACGTTTCTAACGTATCAATTACTATGTCAGATTGATTAATTGTTTTGCCTTATTGATTCTATCATGTATGTGTTGTTTGTGATCTTGTATGCTCTCCGTTTTTAGTAGCTATCTTGTCCAAGTACTTGCTAGTGACTCCAAGAGGGGGTATTTATGCTTGATAGTGGGTTCATGCCTCTATTTAATCTAAGGGAAGTGATAGAAATCTCTAAGGTTGTAGATGTGTTGTGGCCACTAGGGAGAAAACAACGGTCTCTTGTTCATGGAACAAGTTTACCTTACTCACTTTGCTTAAAGCAGTTGTATGTTGGTTGCAACTTAATACTGGAGGGGGGTCGGATGATAACCCGAAGGTGGATTTCTAGTCATAGATGCAGTTGGATGGCGGTCTATGTATCTTGTTGTATTGCCCAATCAAATCTCATAGGATGATGAATGTCTAGTATTGCATTGATATGCCTTGCTCGGTCCTGTCAATTGCCTTGCTGTAATTTATTTACCTAGCATGTCATGTTTGTTTATCTAAGGAGAACACCTCTAGTGAACTATGGACCCTGATCCAATCTTTACCATTGATATATCTTCCACTGTTCCTGTTTACTTGTTGCAAACCACTATTACCTTCCACGCCATACAGTTAATCCTTTGTTACAACAAACCGGTGAGATTGACAACCAATTTGCTAGCAACACCTTTGAGTCGTTTCCTTCCTCCTACTGATTCGATAACCTTGGTTTCTTACTGAGGGAAAACTTGCCGCTGTCCTCATCATACCTTCCTCTTGGGGTCTCCCAACGAAGTGTTCACGCACTCATCTGTGCCCGATGCACGTCCTAGCCATTGGTACTAGGACTAATGTTCGCATTAGTTCCGGGCCCAATCATGGCCAGGACTAATGATCCGGACGGAAGACCCTTTTTCTACTAGTGGTATGCCCCTAGATCTTACAGGTGGCGGACATGAAAACCAAGTGAAATGTAAACCCCTGATAAGTGGTTAAGAAGACTCACTGACTAATCACTTCTACCCATTTCTTAGATAGCAAAAAAGTTCAACTTACAATCGCTAGCACAATTAGCAATATGTAAATGTTTAGACAAGTCACCAAGAACTTTATTATTAAAAAACATGTCTTTGATTGTGAAACGGTTGGGGATTTTGGCACTTTCGTCTATTTACATGGTTTTTTGTGAGTAAAAGAAGATGACATTAGATCAGCAACAATATAGAAAGGAACATAGAGAAAACAAAAATACAGCCGAGCCCTTCTGCAAGTAGACCATGCCGGCGATATAGAGCTATCGGTGGCGCGCCGTCGCATATGCTCCCCTTGATGCCTTGGATCGGCAGCAGTCCCCCAGCGAACGGGAAGTCGCCGAGCACCGGTCCCATAGGACATACCCCGGAGGCCGCCGTCGTCGACGCACCGAACATCATCACCTTCTTCCACCAGATCTTCGAAAGCCAGAACCGCCGTCCCACGGACTCCGGCGAGGGGAAGTCATGCACAGCAGCTCCACCGAGCTGCGAGCACGACGGAGGCAGCAGATCCACAACAGAGCTCCACGGAGCGCCACCGTCGAAGGAGAAGACCGCCACCCGCAAACTCCAACCCGACAGCATCTCCGCCTCCAAGACCGCCACCGTCCGGAAACAAACCTACCCCTACACTATATACAAGCCTAGATTTGTGGATTCCCCAACCTCTTGTCGCCGGAGCGTCCACCGGAGCCGGAGGAATCCACGGATCGACGGCGAGCAAGGTGGGGAGACGAGGTGTTCTCACAAAATCGCCTCTCTCAACTGTAGACGGGATAAAGGGAACGGCCACTGTCCATTTGTGCTATTTTTTTGCGTAGAAAGATTTTGGTTTACGGCCAGAAGCTTTAAGTTCATACAACGAACATGGCACAATCTCATCAAACCCCACAGCTGACCTCTCCAACTAGGTGCGAAAGCAGCTGACCATCAAAGCATTTTAGTTACTACTATGAGTAGTATTTGTATTGACGACTGGAATATCTTTTGTCGTCTAGGGCACAATACTCAAACAAGAGGCATCTTTTTTTTTTTGACAAAAGGCATTTTATTACTCAAACATAATATTGCAGTGTTACAATCCATGAGAGATTACACCTGGCCTTTGCATATCCAAGATGCATCTGCAACAACGACTATGAAGAAAGTTGACATATGCAAAAGACAAGAACCAAGGAGCTTGTCGAATGCCATAAAGCAAATACTATAGGCAATTCAGGATCTTGATGAAGTGAGGCTGATTGAACTACTAATTATAATTGAGGTGCATGTGTGCTAATTCGTGGAGGAAGGCGGCGGCGTGGTCCTCCTTGACGCACCTAGACAGCATGTTGTATTCGTCGTCCTTATTCGGGATACACGCTACGCAGAAGGGCTGGGTCCTCTCCCTACCGAGGCACTTTACCCTCCCCGGCGTACCACTACCAAAATCAGGCGCCTCAAACCCAATGTTCCGCCAGCATGTCACGCCGAGAATGTTGTACCCATCCGGCCGCAGCAGGTCGCTGAAGTCGGACACTTGGGGAGCTGATCCATCCTTCGCACGCTGGACTGCCTTCACTATGTCCATGACGTCGCCGTTCCCGACGGCGCCGCTCGACGCCGTGACCAGGCGCGCCGTGAGACAGTTGCCGTAGTAACCCTCTTTTGCTCCCAGATGCTTGCGCAGGTCAGCTGAAAAAGTAAGCACGGCGAGGTCCTTGGGGCCGGCGCCGATTGCACGGGTCCGGCACCGCCACAAGACCGCTGCGGCTGCCTCGAACACGCTGCACCGCCGGCCGGAGTTCATGGATGCGTGCTTGTCTTTGATGGGGTTGATTAAGCTTGGCTTGAGAGTAATGTCGAGCTCCCTCATCGTCTGAGACGACGACGGTTGGATGCGACCCATGCACTGGAAAAAGTTTGTCGAGAATGTGGGCAGGTGCAGCATGACCGAGTCGTCCCGCCTCACGGGGACGATGGACGGGGACGGCAGCCCGCGAGCCAACTCGGCGACCGCCTGCAAGAACTTGCCCATGCCGACGCCGTCAGCGACGCCGTGGCTCCATGTCACGCCCAAGACGAAGCCGCCGCAAGAGAAGACGGTCACCTGCATCAGTACGAATGGGTCAGCTTCAGAGTACCTGCCGCTGCCGCCGCCGCCGGAGCGGCTTTCAGCTGGGTAGAAGATGGCCAGTTGTTGTTGCAGGTACGGGTCCGACAACGGCTGGACATCCTTGAGGGCGTAGTTCGCCGACGCCGCCACCAACGGCACCCCCTCGCCCGTACATCTGATGACAACTTGGTCGGTGGTGGCTCCGGATGCAAATCGGCCAGCCATAGGGTAATAGTGGACCAGTGCTTGCGATAATCCTCTTCTGATGGTCTCGAACGGCTCTTGGATTGCATTCTCAAACACCAAGAACACCGTGTCTGCGGTGGAGACAAACCACATGTCGTAGCAGGATAAACTGATGTCGTCGGTCGCCGTCGCCGTCGCCGTCGTGGCTGGTGTCACCACCACCGACGGGGACTTGCTGATGATTACCACACCGTCCATGCTTCTTGCGAGTATGTCGATTTTTTGCTCGGATTTCTATCTAGTGTACGTACATATGTATGTATGTGTGTCATGGTCTTAACACTAGCCATTCCAGATTGGTTTATATGTAGAGAGAGAGAGAAAGTCCTCCTCGATCAGCTAGGATGCATACTTCTGCCAACATACGGCAGGTAGAGTGGTTCAATTATCCATCACATGATCCAAGTATGATCGAAGTGGACTGGGTAGGACTTGTCCATCTCCATTTGTTCCAACCCACTACACCACGTCCCTCAGAATTAGCGGAAGTTTATAATTAGTGCGGCTAATGTTGAGCTAATCCACGGCGATTTACAAAAAGTGCCGCAAAACTCTTCATGATTAACGGCGGTTTAGGACATCTTAAAAAAAGGCGGTTTAGGAAACTGCCGCAAGGACCTCTCTCTCTCTCTCTGTGACCTAGCCGCCGCTTCCCCCTCCCCCTCTCCATAGGTCGGTTCCCCTCCTTCCGCCGGCCTGCCGACATCACGAGGAGCTGAGAACCCGATTTATGTGTGGGGTTTTTAATAAAAATAGCGATTTCGAAATATTAGGTTAGGGTTTTGGTAGCCATTTTTAGGGTCTACGCTCAATTGAGATTGAAATGTCCATAATAAGTGATCTTCGACCCTTCGATCGACAACGACATCTTCTTCCTGGCGTTAATGGTTGTGTTTTATGATTAATATTCTATAGGTATGGTCTTTTAGATCTTGCTTCGCCGGATCAGTTTTGGATTATTTCTCATGGTTGGCGCAAGGAGGAGTATCCTCGTATTTTTTATTCCGCCTGCTATGTCCTCGATAATGGTGATTTGTATTTTCAGCTCTCCAGCGACATCAACCAGGATGTTCGATCTATTTTCCATGGAATACTCGTGTTGGTACTTTTGCTGATGTTGGTTTATTACTCTAATGAATACGCATGTGCGCGTAGCCTTGGCATTGCGGCCTAAACTAAAAGTATGGGAGAACCCTCGTTGGTATTTACCGGTTTGTGGTTTGACATCTATGTCATCTTTACTCGGCTGCCTTTAGAAAAGTACCGTAATGGATCTTCTTCATCTTCATCGTGTGAGTATGGAGAATTGTAGACCTATTTTGACACCACTAGCCGCCACTGAGCGCCTTGCTTATAAGCCGGCACACCGATAGGTACCGAGGATTCCACACGGTATTGCATTATTGTTGGAGGACTCTGGTATTTGACGCTTACCCGTCTAGATTTTTTTTGTCAACAAGGTGTGTTAGTTTCTATCGCAGCCGACCAATGAGTATTGGGAAGCCATCAAGCATATATTGCGTTACGTTAAAGGGACCTTGAGCATGGGGCTGACATAAGTTCTCACCCACTGGTATTAGTATTTTCAATGATATTGATTAGGCAAGATGCATTGATGACCGTCGTTCCAACAGTGGGTTTGCTTTGTTCGCTGGCTCAAATCTTGTCTCATGAAGTGCCAGGAAACAGCCACCTATATCTAGATCTAGGACATAGTCAGAGTTTAAAACTTTAGCTAATGGAGCTGCTGAAGCCATCTCGGTAGAGTCACTACTCAAGGAGTTAGGAGTGTCACACCAGCGTACCAACATCTTATGGTGTGACAATCTTGAGGCCATGTACCTGACGGCGAATGCGGTCTTCCACGCTCGAACCCAACACATAGAGATTGATTTACAATTTATGCGAGAGCGTGTTGCTTTTGGAGCTTTACATGTCAGATTCATCTCGAAAAATGACCAACCAGCTGATGTTTTTACTAAACGAGCCACACCGAATATGTTAGATCGTTTTCAATCCAATCTGAATCTTGTACATAGTAGTAATAGTTCAGATTGAGGAAAGTGTTGGAAACGGCCGCGTACACGTGAGCTATTGAAGGCTTTGCCCCACGTATCCCTAAATCAAACTATTGCTACCCTATTTTTGTTAAGAAATTAGAGGGAAAGCAATAAGTTTTAAGCAACATCAGTGAGGTTGACGAATCGTGCCAGTTCGGGAAGTGAATCCCAATTACAGAGAGAAGAATATACCTAACGAATATGATGTTATTATTCTCACTTTGTGACTTGGACACTTTGTAAAATAGCAAGCACGATAATTTGAGGTTTCGTCCATTTGGCATCTAGTAGTAGTTATTAGCCGATGAAAAAGAACTTAGAGATCCTCATTTTTAGACACATAAATACAACTACTGTCATCTTAACATGGGCTGCATAAGCTATATTTGAATTTAATGAGTAATAGCCCTTGTAGATCTGGACGAATGTATGTAGAACATCTCATGCTCCAGTGTTCACCATCGCCTGCCCTTCACGAGCGTGCGCCGGACCTGACATTTAAACATAACTCACATGGCATAGGAAAAATAGCAGCATAATATCTCAAAAACAACAATATCATACTTAGTTCAAGTGAAATGGAATTCGATAAAAAACTATAATTAACTTGCATGGGAAGAACTCAAAAGTTATCTTCCTTGTGTTAAAATGTCTCGCAATCGCAGTCCCTTGAGGGCATCAAACCTCGAATAGAAGCAATCTCCAGAATTACTATAAATATATTACTCTAGTCCTAGACTCATTGTAGGTTCTAGGATTATTTTTGAAAGAAAAACATCTCTTTCTTTCTAATATAATGAGTAGTGCTCTATGTGCATTCAAGCAAAGAAATATAATCTGAAACATACATAAGGAAAACTGTAGCAAAGAAATATAATCTGAAACAAACATAAAGCAAAGAATCTCATGTTTATATGTTAGATGACTGTAATTTCGTAACTTGACATAGATTGACATTGTCTAGTTCCCTTCAAATGCTAGTTCATTGTATTGTCAACTTGTGGTGCCTGCAATGAAATTTACATATCAGCATTATTTAGCTAGATTAGCTTATTCAAGATGTCTGATGCTCGCTAATTGCGGCTTACCCTCAAGATGTCTGATGCTTGCTAATTGCAGACTTTTATTTGTTTGCACATTTGGTCAATTCTTAATTATGAGGATTGCAGTAGCTGGTGTGGTTTGGATTGCATTATAGTTACATCAGATGGTTGCATTATATCAGCTGCAGATCTGACCTTGTATGAATGCTTCATTATGTCCCTGGTCTGCTTAGGAGTGGCATCAAGATGAAATTCAGCACACCAGTAACATATAATGATTCTTCAGATCAGCCCAGCAAACAACATGGCGGCAAAGCGGTGGTGTAGCTCCGTTGACCAGAACCTCCTGGCCTTTCGTGACTACTGCCTCCTATGCTCTCTTGTTGCATCCGTGACTATGCTGCTGTCAGCGATCAGGGTGTTGAATATAACGGATGAGAGGAACAGTTTCTGCATTTTGTGGGGTTCCTGGTACTCTGGTACCTACTCCATGTATAAGAAACTTAAACCCCTGGTACCAAGTATAGTTGATGAAGCAAGGTTCTTGACAGTTTTGGTGACGGTGCCTTGTTCCTACTCCATATATAAGAAACTTAAACCCCTGGTACCAAGTATTGCTGATGAAGCAATGTGCTTGACAGTTTTGGTGACGGTGCCTTGTTCCCCTAGTGCAGCGACAGTGAGGGTCCCGATTGACAGTGTGTTCATCGATTTCTTTTCATTTACTTACTTGCTTGCCCATTCATGGATGACCGTGGAAACATCAGGTCCTTATGTTCATGCCTACCAGGCTAGGATGATGATCTAGTTTAGTGGGAAATTTGGGGGTGAATAAGAAAAACTAATGCGCATGAGGTTGATAGAATACTTGATTTTCATTTGTGTGCACTTGTTGGGGAGTTGAGTGCTTTTTTTCAAGGGTGCTTAATGTTAATTCAGCGTGGTGTCGAATCTGTTGTCTGATCTTGAAATTTGGTTTTTCTACCAAGTTTTTCATGTTTGTGGTTTAATTAGAAACAACCAAGTTCGTGTGACACCTGTAGCATGCTCTTAAATTTGTATGGATTAGAAGAGGGTGCTTAACTAGGATGTATTAGGTGCTGAATGATCCAGGTGATATGTTTGTTTTATGTTCTAGTAATTGAGTGATTTCCTGACTTTCTCAGTCCTCTACTCCAAATGAGAAAGATTATACTGCAAGTTTGTGATATGTTAAACCATATTCCAGATTCTTGTGTCAATTCATGAATGAAGATTGCGCTTGCTCTCATCCATTGTACTTCAAGATTACTATTATTGTGAGGTCTAATACAATGAGGCACTTAACATTTTCAATCAGGATGTTGAACTGCCGTATCATGGGTGCTTAACAAGTGATGGTGTGGTGATGAATTTCATGTCCTGGGTGACTTGTTCTCTAAATCCTTGCACTGAATTGTGAAAAAAAATCTTCATATACATGTAAATTTCTTTTGCCAGGTACCAATGTGGTAGGTATGGAAGTACTAAGCATGCACCTTTTGGGTACTTTTTGGCTACTTAATCCTCTATCTCTTAGTACTAGAACATTCAACTTTTGCGTACCTGACAAGTGAATCTCATATTTTGATTACTGAATTTGTAGGTAGTAAACAATCATGCACATATACCAGAACTACCGACGCTTTCGTATCTGAGTGTTCTCATGTGCACATTAGGTATTCACGATAATGTTCATTGGGAATTTCTTGTCGAAGATGGACACGCTATTCATCACCCCATGGAAGACCTAGCCTTTCTAGTCTTGAACCCTATATTCATATACTTTTGCCGGGTGCATCTATAAACCCGACGAGGTCCATCTTGTAATGTTTTGTACGATTTTGTGATCACACCATGAATAAAGTCTGAGGGAAATTCATCATCTTTATCTTTGATCTAAACCCATTAACCCGAGCCTTCCCCGACCAAATAAACTCTTTTTGATCGTTGGAAGCGAGGTTGTCGGGATCATGAAAACTATCCTTTGTTAGTTGGCGTGAAAGGCAGGATGATAATTGGAAAATACAACCATATTTATCTTCGTTTAAACCAGATATTTCTCACAATTTAGATGAAGTTATTAATCTAGATATGCCACTAGTTTCTGTTTCAATTATATGTTTCGTAGGCCTCCCTCACGTTAGGGTTCCCTGTTCTCTCGCGGCACCACCGTCATTGACGTTTTCCTTCTCGATCGCCACTGTCCTACTCTTTTCGTCTGCCGATCGCTTCTGGCTAGGTGATCTCAGTATCTTCCTCTAGTCCTGGTTTGCGTGCTCATGGTAGACCTACGGTCGGGTCCTTGGCTTGGGAGATCGGAAGGCTAATGGCAACTGTTCTGCCGGAGGGATCCCCGGGTGGAGGTGGAGGAGAAGACATAGAAGCAATGATGAAAAGGATGGGACTATGTGAGGAGGATCTGAATAATGTGGTGTTTGAGGAGGAAGGGCCGCCGCTGGCCGAATTGACAAGATGGATAGCCATAGCTAGGGTTTGCATAGATGTGGAGTACTCAAGCTTCTGGTTCTATAAGAATTTGTGTTCTGCTTGCGATTTTATCCCTAGAGGGAAACTTACACACCTTTCAATTCTCCTAACGCTCGGTGATTGGGAGAGGGTAATGGAGGGAGGCCCTTGGACCTTCCGCGGAAATCTTCTATCCATTGTTTCATACGATGGATTTACCAAACCATCTGCAATGGATCTCTCAAGAATCGATATATGGATTCAAATTCATTATCTCCGTGTGAGATATGTCCCGATGCTTAACTCTTTGGCTCCAAAGGTGGGTGTATGGATTGCTTTTAGCACACGTCCAATGATATTGAAGGAAATTTCTACCGGGTTAGAGTGAAGCTAGATGTAACTAAAGCACTGAAAAGGGTGGCCTCTATGATCCGGGCAGGGAAGAGAGAACTTTTTCTAGCAAAATATGAGAAATTACCAAACTGGTCTCAAGTGTGTGGACTTATGGGGCATGAATACAAAGATCATGGTGATGGTATGCACCCCCAGAGGCGCTGGTTTTCACAGATCTTTGAGCTAGCAGGACTATGAGGGAAGGAGGAAGGTCGGGAAGAGGAAGAGGAGGTTTCAGCAGTGCACGCGGTCCTGCTAGAACGGGTATTGAGGATGATGAGCTAGAAGAGGCGAGGGATGCTATGTCGAAAGATGACAATGATCTAGCAGAAAAAGGACAGTGATCTAGCAGAAAAAGGACAGCTGAGGTCTAGTTTAACGGAGGAGAGAGGTATGATAGTGCTAATGCTCGTACTAACTCAATGAGTAAGGTCAGGGCTTTGGTCTCGCAACTCCAACCAGCGGCTCTCCTTAGCCCTACCAAGGTTAGGGACCCTAAGAAACCAAGAACGAAGGTTGGTGGTACATCAAACGATAAATCTATATCGGCGGGCTCCAGTGAGGAGCGCTGTCGGGATCAATGAAGACCCTAGGAGCTAACTGTAGGGGATTGGGGAATGAACCGGCGTTGCAACCCCGATGTGGTGTTTTTGTCGGAGACTCACTTGGAAGATTATTAATCCTAGTGATGATCGTAGTGGTGGTGTTCTTTTACTTGGAAAAAAGAATTTTCTGTCCAACAAATCTCCTCTGCTCCAAAGTACATTGATGTATGTATTGTGGAAAGCCTAGAGAAGACATGGAGATTGACTAGGATTTACGGCGAATCGCGTTGGAAGGACAAATATAAAACCTGGGATAAAATCCGTGAACTCAATGGGCAATATGATCTCCCTAGGCGATCATCAGTGATTTTAATGAGATCCTATTCTCTCGTGAGAAGGAAGGTGGAGTGGCGAGGCCACACGTATATATGCAGGCCTCTTTTAATTAATAAAGCGTCTATTTTTAAAAAAAAATACATGCAGGCCTTTTGTGATGTTCTTTATGAATATGGCCTCGAGGATTTAGGATATTTTGGTGATCCTTTTACATGGAAAATAGGAAGAGTAAGAGAAAGGCTTGACCAAGTGGTGGTTAATGGAGCGTGGATGCAAATGCACCCAGGTGGCATGGTGCAGCACATGGCGTATGCTTGGTCTGATCATAGAACCTTGTTGTTAGATACGGAGTATCAAAACTTTACAAATACAAATCGCCCATCATCAAGGCGATTTCAAGCTAGATGGATGCATGAGAAAAATTTAGAGAGGTGGTTGGAGATGTTTGGGAAAATGCAAAAACTGCTGAATCGAATGGTGGCGTTTTGGAGAAATTGGCCCATATGCATCGGGCTTTGCATGAATGGGATTTCCGTGTCCTGAAAAAACCTAAGCGCTTGCGCAAAGCCCAAAAGGAGCTCGACGAGGCTCTTAGCGGGCCGATGTGTGATGAGAATGAAGCAAAGGCAAGAGAGATGTCAGAGCTAATCTCTACTATATAATTTGTCTAGAGGTGGTTTTCACCGTCGTCCGTCGTCCGTCGTCCGTCGTGGTGTTTCTTTGTCGTAATTCAAATACAATCCGTTTGCCTCCCGTGCTGGGCTCCAAGAGCTGCATCCGTGTGGAGTCCGTATAGGAGGCTAGCTTCTGTCATCTACTCTTCTGGAGTCTGTACGCGCAGAGGGGAATAGTAAACGAGGCGGCTATCGCAGCAACTGAATCTGGTGTGCAAGGATGTTCCTCTCCGGCAAGAACACAATCCGTTCGGCTTCGACCTACATCGTCAACATGCTCGCCACCAGCTAACCCAGTCGGCCAGTGCTTTCCGAGAGGACCTCGCGCGGTACACGGAGGGCAGAGCTAGACCCGCCCCCAATGATCGGCTAGCGCTGTCCTGGACTCCTCCGTGTCCTCCTCCAGTCCTCCTCACCATGCGGCGGCCGTGCCCACGGCGGCAAGCAGGAGGGAAAAGGCGGAGGAGGGCCCAACGCCCGTCGCGTCACTGGGGACGGTCGGTTCCGGCCATCCACCCTGCGCCGCCCATGATCCCCAACCTGTGCCTCCCACCTCCATCCATGATAAGTTACGGCTGCCTCAGCCGCAGCCGGCGGTGGATCCGTGACGCTCCCTGCCTCCCTCACCTGCGAGTTCCTTCCCCGACGAGTTCCTCTAATTTCTCCCAAATATCGCAGGCTCGACGATGAAGGACAGTTCCCCTTCGGGATGGTCCTACAGCTGAGCACGAAATGGGGGCGTTGCTGGCCGTTAGGTGAAGTGGCAGACCTCGAGGTAAGCATGTACTTCGACCTCGTCGACACGCTTCAGCTCATCTTCCTCGACGCCGACCTGCAGGTAACCTTTCGTAACTCTCTGCTACTTTTTATGATGGATCCTGTGTGATGCAAAGACCGATTAATCATGATAGGAATTGAATCAGCTGTAACATGCCTAGACATACGATAGACCGATTTAGCTGAACGTGCTTAACGAGAAACTTATATTGTAGACAGTATATGTGAGGTGAGGTGATTGCTGAAGTCGCCCCTGCCTTGATTCTTATTCATATCCTCTTTCAGGAGAGTTCATCAGATAGTAAGGTAGAACCAAAAGTAGAGGCGCGTGCACACCAAGCCATCAAGCTTATTTTTCGGCAGTGTACATTGTGAACTGCGCCTACATGAATCAATGATAACGGCTGTAGATTTCTCTATTCTGCAAGTATGACAGCATGTGGACTCTATGTGGAAAGGCCAACTTAATTCTTAACTAGCTCTATTAATCAAACCAACCACTTTAAGAATTCCTCTTACTAATAATAAGATTGTAACAGTGCACTGTTGTTTTTAGACCACAGAAGTTTAGCTCCAGTAATACTGCTTCAGGTTGCTAAAACTCGCATAATCTCACAAAACTTATTTTCATCATCAGAGGTATATTATATCTGAAATTGTGTTCTCATTATGACATTCCTATGGCATGAGAATTGTAGGGATCAAACAATTGTATAAAACCTGAACAGCGATGAACTGATTAGCTGGTGATATGGTACTTCTTAATAAAGTTCTTCCAAGCCGTAAGGAAAAAATATCTGATTCTTTTTACCTTATTAGTCCATGATATCCTGACAAAAGTTGTTTAAATAGTGACTTTGCTGTTTGTTCTCGACATCGCCGTCTCCCTGTTCTGCAGAATTCAGCTGACTTTGCTAGAAATCCGACCACGCTGCTCCTTTGGTGAGTACTCGTTGTTCATCCCACTTCTCCCGAACTCTAACCAGCTATGCTTGATGTAAGGTACACCATGTTCTCTGTTCATTTTCTTGTCCGAGGGTTCATAGGCAGTTGTTCATCGTCGTAGGTAATAGGTACGTAGGTGTTGCAGTACGAGTAGAATCTGAATGATAGTTAGTATGAGTAGGACGTGATGCGTCTTGATGGGGATGGATTGCTTGTTTGTTCATGGTTTTAGTAGGTGACCGGATTGGGCTCCTAGCAGTGAGTTGTAACAGTAAATGATGTTACTTTTTGAGAGGTAAGGGAGTAAAGAAAACGGTACCAAGTTTACATGGATGCCCTCTGTTTGTGGAATTTATTTTTCTTACTTAGTTCTTGCACTCTTGCTCGGCAATCTTTAACCCAGTTACTGTCTTATCTGAACTTTTGAAGACCGCAACCTGGGAGATGCACGAGCAAAGGAGGAGGAGTATGTCAAGCTAACTCATAACCTGGGGAGGATTACGTACTGGGGTGGAAAAAGATGAAAAAACTGGAGAAAGAATATAGTTAGTTAAGAAAAGCACAAACTTGTGATATTTTGTCATTGATGCATCAATTATCTAATTATTTTATTGGTGATGTACCAATTCGGCAATTATAGAAAATCAACAGAGTGAAGATTGTTAAAATTTGGAGAGACCATTGGAGTCCATAAAAAACCTTACTTTCTATGTATATGATGTCCAATTATGCGAAATGTAAATTAGTAAGCTTTTGGAACATTATGTGGCAAAGCGAAAATTATTTCCTATATATTTGGATTATGGGAACTGAACATTGTTGTTTATTTTATATTTACACTATATAGAAAATTTATTAGAACAAGAAGTATATTGGTTACAACGGTCCCGCGCGAATCGACTGACGCAAGTAGAAACACTTCGGTGTTTCACCAGTTTGCTTAGACCACGAGGAAGAGGAATCAAATAAAAAAATTAAAGGATGACGACGATGATTGGGTGGAGGGTACAGAATCACTAAAACATCTTATTTTTTATTATTTCTCTAACCTTCACATCTGAATTCCAGGCTACGGACCCGGCTGTTCTTGATAAAATTGTTCCTAGAGTTAATGCCGACATGAAAGAGAGGTTGCTCGCACCATTCACGCCAGAAGAGGCACAAAGTACTTATAAAGGGTCAAACTGTGGCACAAAGTTATAAAGGCACAAAAATTATAATTTAAAAGTTATATTTTTTTTGTTGTTTGTGTCTACCAGCAGATCGATCTAACAGTTAGCATTATTCTGTCAATGAAAACGTCACACGTCATCACGCCTTCTCACAAGTTTTATTCCCACATGTGCATCATTCGAAGGAATCCGATCAATGTTTCCATGACAGATGTGCCATCGTCGGGAGGTCTATTTCCTTGACGGATGTTTCCTTTAATAAGATGTGCGCCATTCACGCTTGTAGAGGTGTTTGGTAGTCTGTATGGATTTTGGGACTTATCGGGGCATGTCCACGGCCATCACTGCCACACACGATACGCTAAGCCACCTTTCGCATTCTATTTGGTAGTCTGCATGGAGATTTTTTGCATGAGAACAAATACAGAACTCGGGTGCTTGGTTGGCTACACCTATTTCACAGTCAGATTGACACACACACTAAGACAGTCATTAGCAGTAATCTTGTTCTTCTTGCTAGAGGGCTGCAACAGAGATGGAGTGTGGCGGGCACCTCCACTTCCTGGCAACTGCCGGCAACGGCGATGGATGGCAACGACTTGTTCCTAAACATCATTTTCAACCCCATCTTCCTCACGTACATATCTTCCTCACGTACATGTACAGAGAATACTATTATCTACAGAGAGATCTCTATACCTGCATCAAAATGCAAAACTTTCAACACGAAAATCACAGGAAACAACAAGATCAAGCTACTCCTTAAAGGACACTTCGAGCGGTTGCTTGTGTGCGACGATCTAAGCAAACGAGCATAAAAAAGCTTCAACTTTGACCATGAATCTGAAAAGATACAGTTCAGTAGCCTCAAAGCCGATAGTCAGAATGGAACCCCATCGTCGATGCACATCTTTTTCATATACAACTCGACTCGATTCAGGGCATATTTGTGTTAATTGAAAGAGGATACTTGTTATAATTGCGATAAGTAAATAACGAAGAACGAAAATAAAATCATAGCAAAAGAAATACAGATTTAACGTGGAAAAACCTCTACAACAAAGAGAGGAAAAAACCACAGGCGTCAGCTAGCGAAAGTTCACTATATCTGAAAGTGTTTACACAACGCCGGGGATTTTCACAAATACAACTTATTCCAACCAGGGGCGGATCTAGGCCCAGAGCAACCAGGGCCATGGCCCGGGACGCAGCCTAAATTCGGCCTACCATATATCTAACAAAAATAATTTGGCCTGGGGCGCAGCCCACGAATGGCCCAACTCGTGCTAGCCTTCCTCACGGTCACGCTACCCTCACTGCTGCAGGAGTGCGCCGCCACGCCCACACCGGCAGGCCGCTTGCTGCTTGCGGCACTCTCCCGGCCTCCCCTGCTCCCTGGAACCCGTATCACCCTGCACCCTTCCTGTGCGCCAACACCGGTCCGTTGCTGGGCTGGCATGCTTGGCCGCCGCCTTTGGTTCCTGCGGTCCTGTGGCTCCTGCCCGCCCTCTTCGAGTCCTCCACCGCGCGTCCGTCAACTGCCTCTGCCTCCTCTCACTTTTGCTCGGATGCTCCTCACAAGGACTCGATTTAAATTGGTCGTGACTCCCTTCAGCAAGGTAATTTTATCACTAGATCACTTGGATACGTTGATTAGATGGGTTTGTTTATTTTCAATTGAACCGATTCGTCGATTTAGCAATTATTTGTAACCGACTTCATGTTTAGGATCCCAAGATGAGGAGATTTATACATCAATTTTGTGGTATTATAAGACATTTTTAGTAGTTTTTTGAAAATGCATATTCATCGTTGCAATCGAACCAATTTTTTGTGCTATTATAAAACATTTCTTTAGTATTTTTTGCGCTAGTTATTTTTGGTTCGGGGCTTGGTCCAATCCTAGATCCGCCACTGATTCCAACCAACGGCTTATAAGAGGTTTATATATCCGTGGAAACCTAGGTCAGTTGGCTTTTACTTTATAGAATTTGATCAACATATAACAATACTGGAAGCACGATTTGAGTGAGGAGAAAGAAGGAGCTCAAGTACATGTAGAGATAACACTGCCATCTATAGAGAGATCTATATACCTGCATCAAAATGCAAAACTTGCAACACGAAAATCATAGAAAACAATAAGATGATGCTACTCCTCAAATGACACATCGAGCGGTTGCTTGTTTGCGACGAATCTGAAGAAACAAGCACAAAAAAAGTTCTAACTTTGACCACGAGTCTGAACAAAAAACCAACCTCAAAGCCGATGGTTAGAATGGAACTCTATCGTTGATGTGCATCTTTTTTATGTACAACTCGACTTGATTTAAAGCTTTTATGTTCTAATCCTAAGCTATGAAAAATAAAAATGTTTAGGAATGAGAGAGAAAGGGGAGGAAGACAGTGTTACACGCATTCGTGTAGCGATGCACTCGCTTGAGTCAGGCTCGTTGGAAACGGTCAATCAACCGTTGTCCCTAAGTCTGGCTCTGGTCTGTTTTAAAATCCGTATGGGCCACAACGCGTGAGGTGCTGCAGACAAATAAACATACCGATTTTTATCCAACTCAGCATGCCTAGAGAAACTACAAGCTACCAAACGCGCCCGACGCCTACTTTTGCGCACATTTGAAGCCGGACTCATTTTTCTACTTCGCCCTGATGAAGGGGCGGCATGCTCGTCAATCAATCGCGGACGTACTCCCTCCGTTTTAAAATATAAAATGTTTTAGGCTTGTGATGAAAATAAATTTAGACATTTTTTAATATTTAGATTCACCCTAAAATCGAGTGAACCTACATACTAGAATAAGGCTAGATACATTTACTTTACAAATCTAAAATATCTTATATTTTAAAACGGTGAGAGTAGTAGCTAGCACAGCACGGCTAGCAGAATTCATGCGCCCTGGGAAATCACGGACGGAAGTAACTTATGTCCGTGGCGCAACTCCCGAAATAACAAGAGTGCTACCGGTCGCGGGATCTCGCTCACGCTGCCATCGGCGATTGAAGGGACGACTACGATGGCCGTCAGCTAGCGATCGAAGCACGTACGCCAGAAAGCAACTCCACCTCTCAGGAGCGAGCAAAGCGACACGGGCGGCGCAGACGCGGGCTCCGATCGCCCGGCCGGCCGGCTGTACATGCGCGCGCCACCTCGTTCAGCTCGGCCCCTTTTCCCTGGATATTTTTACCGGGCCGGGCCGGGTGAGCTCGACGTGCTGGCATTCTTGTCTCCTGTGTATTCTTATTTCCCTCTTCGAATTTGATCTTTCGCCTTTTGTTTTAGATGATTTGATCTTTCTTTACCACACGTAGACTCCGTACGACGCCTACATGCTTGCTTCCATTTCAGGTCATTCCATCGTTATCCCACGATGGTCAAATACTCAAATATACCCATGATGTTAATCCTTTTTACTACGGAGTTACTACTATAGTTAGCGAACCGGTGGTGCGTGTACAGTAGGGTCTAATCAGTTGTCTGTAAGAGGTTACACCTAGGATTTTTGGTGAGGTGGATGAGAGAGAGGGTGGAAAGAGAAGTAGTCCGTCGATAGAATACAGACGAGCAATTCCCATAAAAATCGGATCTTACAGACTGCATCTTTACGGAGTACATCCTCTATCGTGGGCCTTTTCAAGTTACAACCGAAGCACCCTGCAAAAAAAAAGGGATTTTCTTGCTGTTGCTCAACAAAATCTCCAGATTATGCGGTGGTATAGATAGGCTACGGGACAACCCACCGTAGAAACTATTTTCTCCATCGTCTATAGCTGATCTGGACGAGATTTACAGACACCAGCCATCGAAACAAATGCACATGCCCTTAATTAGAATTTAGAACGTGAAGCGAAAGCAACCCACGCACGTATGGGTCTCTTTCCTCCAAAGATTTCCTCGCGTGACTTGTTTTGCCTTACAATACCCATTCACTCAACGACGTACTGTAGGTGTCTCCGTTAGTTGGCGTCTAAGCTAGGGAAAAAGATCGCCTAGATCCGGCCGGGAAGTGGGAGGCGCGTTGCTTGGTATGCAACTAAAATAATTTGTCATCTATGGAAGGTATTATCATGGATGTATTAATAACCGTCAACAGCTATATAAAAAGCACAAAAGGCAATAAAAATACAATAATAAATAGGTTCTTTGACCATTTAGCGATAACTATAGACACTAGGACGAGCCAAAGGCGCGCGGCCATCCTTGTCCCACCATCACCGGAGCTGACCAAAGCTTGTCATACTAGAGATTGTCGTAGTCGACAGACCTGAATTCATCGCGCTAAGATTTAAAAGGACTAGTGTATCAAGCAACAACCATCGTCAATGATGATAAACACATATCAGAAAAAGCTGACATGAAACCACACCAATGAACAAGAAAAGCGACCTCACCAACACACACGAAAACCAACAAGATATGGAGATACCGTATGGCATTGTATAACATGAAAAATTATATACTTCAGTATTATTTAGAAATAATTTTTAGACAAAACTAGTTTTGTTGGCCACAGTACTAATAGAGATTTTCCACGTTATACCCCCTTCAACCTACAATCCTACCTCCCCTGGCTACATGCATAGGTCCTCTCTTATTTTTATTGATTTCTCATGTCTCAACCACATGTCCCATTAATGCTAATCACAAAGACGGGTAATACTAGCGTGTCCTCTTGCATAAATTGTGCATACAAAAGCATTCTCGTGCAGTCTTTAGATATTTCAAACATCCCTATGTAAGTTTTTTTGTGTCTCTGTTGGTAGATCGAGTCATTATGTGCATGAAAACGTTACATATCATCACACTACCTCGCATTTTTTTTATTCCCAGATATGCGCCATTCGTAGGAGGGCTTACAACATTTCCTTGCCAGATGCACCATCGATGGGACGTCCATCTCAGCTTCTTGATGATAGCACACAAAATCGAGACATATAAATCATTGCAACAATTTACTCATGGCTACACAATAACGACTGGGGAGTTTATAGCAAAAGTTAACAATATGTGCAGAAAATATTCACTTTAGTTGCAGCCAAATGATTTGTCACTACTACATATTCCCTTTTAGCCGAGGGTCAAATTACCGTCGGATATCTTAATTCACCATCGGATATTGTCATAACCGACGGTACACCGTCGGCTATCTCTCGTAGGCTATGCTTGGTTTGGTCGTCCATTACACTCATAGCTGACGGTACTGTCACGTATTTTGTTTGCCTACGGAATTAAACCGACGGTGAGCCGTCATGCATGATTTGGTTATCATGTGCCTTGCAATACCCCGACAACACTTATAGCTCATGGTAACCTTGGGCTATTCTTTTTTTCGACAGTTGTTGCATCCCGTCAGTTTTCGTAATAGCATACAATAATTTAAACCGTTCAGGGTTAGTAATTACCAAGAGAAGATCCAATCTGTCATTTAGTGAGATTACAAACGGTGCATACTATACACCTCAGCGTTTATTATTTTGGTTTAGATGCCAAAATTTACCAATATTGATCCCTGATCCGCTTTTCTTTTTTTTCAGCTCATGTCGTTATTTTTTAGCTCATCTGACCTATGATTTGTTCACCATCGCAATATTTCCATTTATTCCAACTCCTGGGACCCAAAATTTCATACGCATTGGAGAAATATAACATATACATACATATATAAAAAGCCAATTACATAAGACACTGCAGAGAATTTTATAATTTCGAGATTCACAATTGCCAAAGGAACTTAATCGTGAATACAAGACCAGTGCTTCTAGTCTTATAGAAGCTACATTGTCTCGATCTAGCGAAGACGAGCACGTCGCTGGATGGTGAGATAGGCGGTGGTGGAGGACGCCTGGGATCTCGCTGGTAGAGAACTAGCCTCTGGATTACTATGAGAAACCCCTCCGGTTATGGATGCACATCTGGCCTCCACAGCTTGGTCTCGCCGTTATCATCGCCAAATCCTAAACCAAAACAGAGATACTATGAGAAACCGGTACACAGAAAGGGATAGAAGGCACGGGAGGAAAACTGTCATCCAAATCGTCAGGGCATCCATAACCGGACAACAATTAGTACAAACGAGAATCTGGTCCAATTTAGAAGATCAAACAACAATTAATTAGTATACTTGGAAAAGATGAATACAACTACGCACATAGATCATAGGCCGATTGATTGTCAATTGGAAAAGATAACCATGTGGGACACACATCTGCCATGATCTGATCACTTAAGGAGACAAACCACAAATGGCAACTTAAATCAGAAGAAATTACCTTTTGGAAAAATCGGGCGACTCAGTGCGCTCTGGACGCCTCCTAGGTTCCTGGTGGATCTCGAACGGCGTTGTCCACCGTCCAGTCATGACAGTAAATTCTCTTGGGGTGTGTTCAGTTGGTGTCATGAAGTGGAATGGAATGGAATGGTTCCACACTTGAGAGCCGTTCTAGTGTTCAGTTGAGAAGTGGAATGGAACGAGGTGGTTTCTCAAAAGAGAATATTCCCTCTAGATCCAGAATGCACTCATTCCACCAAATTGGTGGAATCTACCCGTTCCTCTATGCTAAAGTCACCCAAATGTTCTCGCTCTCTCTATTCTCTTGTCATCTTTTTTGCTAAATGCATCCAAACATAGAACGGAACCATTCCATTCCACTTTTTTGGCCCAACTGAACATAGGATGAAACCATTCTATTACACATTTTTTGCCCTAACCAAACACAAGAACGGAACCAACCCATTCCAGTGGAATGGAACCATGACATTCCATTCCACTTCGTTCCCGAACTGAACACACCCTTGGTGTCTTGAGAACTCCTCCAAATCAGAGCACGCCTTTGGAAGACTGGAAAATGACGATCGCCTGCTTGGACGGGATCATCTGGAGGTAGAAGGAGGAAGGCAAAACAGGGGGACATGAGAAGTGGAGGCGCAGATTGGGGACGTGGGTAGATAAAGATGTGCCTGTCGTCCACGCGCCCAACTTTTCCGCTGTGGAGGATATATAAAATCCGACCATATGCGCGGGGCGCTGCGTGCAGTTGAAACAAAATTAGATGGACAAAATAATATTTATCTAAGATATGAGATAAATTAAATAACAGACTAAATAAATATGAATATACAAGATAATACGAGTATTTACATGAGCTTTTGAACCCGAGCGCAGTGCGATATTTGGGCAGGTACTACTTAAAAGTGACCCAAGGGTACGACTAAATTGTTGGCTATAATAGCTAATAAATGACCGTGGAAGTACTACCATCACGCATTAGATGATACCGTAGGGCATTACATTTGGATAACCGAGAGTTAGTTTCTCTCCGTCGGCTATAAACCTCAATAACCAATCGTGAAAGTAGAAACCTCGGGTATTAATGCACACCATCAAGTATTAGGATGAATATCCGAGAGTTAATTCCTTCCTGTCAGACAATGGACGATACCGTCAGTTATTAGTAGTCATGTCCGAGAGGTTTCCGATATCCGCCGGGCATGATCCCTACCGTCGTTTATTAGCATATTAGCCGACGCCCTGTCGGTTATTAGATTTCCCCGTCGGAAATCTGGGGATTTCAAGTAGTGTGTAGCATCTACGTAGAAATTGTCCCAACATTTTATTTGTACCATTTTGTGTAGCCATCATGAATTAAAAGGAAGACTATATATTTATAGTGAACTTTTTCACTTTGTGATAATTTATCATGTTATTAATGATATGTTTTGTTTACAATTTATACTATCATAAGAGAGGTATAATTAGAAAAAATGATATTGCATACATGTTTTTATGTGCTACAGTATTCCTTATTATGTAAATATTTTGTAATGCTAAACTAAAATTGTATTTTGACATGGAACAGGTTTTACTATTTAGTTGAGATGTTCAAAAACACTTAACTATTACAATGTATTTCACTATAAACCTAAGCAAAGCAGCATGTTTGTATGTGTGATATCTACAAAGGTTGATAGAGTGTCTTAGAATATGGATATAGGTAATAAATCTATAGAGGTTTCTAGAGATATGTTATGGGAAGTCAAGTAGATCATTCTAGATTGTACAACGTGTAAGTAGTGTGTCCTCGAATCTCATCTTCAACTATTGGTTGGTGGGACTAAGGAGGGAGGGGTATAGATCGCCATATGAAAATTACAGTATTGTTCACGTGATTTGTACATTGAATCTTTCTAAATTTGCAGCCATTCTAGAGATGCAAGCGACTTGTGCTCTCTCTAGCTCACTCAAAACAAATCCATTCCACCTGAGACCAACCGTATCAAGTAATGTTTGTATATCATTACTAGTCAATTTCAGTAATCATGTATTGCACGAAAGATAGATATACAACCCTAGTATACTTCTTGAACATCATATCTCGTACTACATCATATTCATGTACCTTGTGGTATGTATGGACTAGGCGCCTTAAGATAAAAAGGACCCTTCGGTGGCGGGGTGCCCTTATTGCATGGATTATGGCATGTTGATTGGCATGGCACCTTCTTTTCTTAGAGCGCATTTGGTAGCCTGCATTAGGACCGGCTAGCATCTAGGGAGACGAAATCGGCCCGATTGTTTGCCTGCATGGGTATTTGGACTTCACCAGCACCATTCTTAAAGCGCCCCAGAGACAGGCCCGGGGCAACGGTTAGATCGACCGTTTACGTGGAGCAAGCCCTGGGCACGAATATTAAAGCACCCATCGATGCAATTCTTGTACGCACTTGTGTGATGGTTTTTTCTCTCTTGTTTCCTAAAGTGTGTGACTTGGGATTAGCACAAATATGCTCCAAATCAACTCAAGCTCTATATGAAAAAGAGGCAAATCGACAGTAGGGTTCCATTTCGATAATCGGCACCGAGGTTCGTGTTGTGTATCATCTCAGATTCATAGTCAAAGTTAGAGATTTTTGGGAGGAATTTCTTCAGATCCATCGCACATAATCAATCTTTCGAAGGGTGCTTTGAGGTGTATCTTGATCTTATTGTTCCCTATAACTCTTATATTGCAAGTTTTTCGTTTTGTTGTAGGGTTAGGGATCCCTCTAAAAATGTACATGTTCTCTGTTAACTTGTACGGGAGGAGGATGAAGGGCTTCTCTCTCCATCCTCAAACATGCTCTCACATATGCACTTGTAATCAACACAATTATGCTTGAATTCAAAACACATGAAAAATATGAGCATTGGTGACGGGTTCCATTTCAACCATTGGCACAGAGTTTTGTGTTCTGTATCTTCTCAGATTTTTGGTGAAAGTTGTAATTTGATAGGCGAATTTCGTCAGATTCGTCACACAGATTCAACCGTTTGAGGTGTAGCTTGATCATGATGTTCTCCACAACTCTCGTGTTCGAAGATTTTCGTTCTTGTGGAGGTGTAGGAATTCATCTGTAGCTTACCTAAGGTTGAAGATGAAAGTCTATGAAAACCCAGGTCGTGCAGGCGGAAGAGCTGCAGCGGCCGGCGTTCTTCGTGTCCTCCCACACCGCCGTCCGTCGCTAGGGCCGCTGAAGAAGGTGTCGCGCTAGCAGAATACAAAAACACTAACTGCTAACGACGGTTTAGGTGTATATATTAATGTGACGTCTAAATCCAATGCAGGCAACCCAAACAATATGGGTATGGTAGCTCAATCGATGCACCCTCTAGAAATACAGGCTACCAAACCAGAAGCGAAAAGTGTCTCAACGCTCGTATGTGCGTGGCAATGCCAGCCGCAGCACTTCCCAACTAAGCTACAAAAGGCATACAGGCTACCAAACACCCTCTTATTGTCGGTGCTTTTTTTATTTGATTGACGAGCATGCATGTCGCCCATTTGTCAGGGCAAAGACGAAAAACGAGACCGGCTTAAAAAAAAGCACCGACACCGGGACGTGGCGGTGGACTACTTAACTTGGCCGTCTCCAAGTTTAAAGTAATCGAATTAGCGGTGACAGGAATTGAACCGGTGCGGACCAGAAGAGAGCCTCTCCCACGAGGCAGCGGCACAACCCATCTAGGGTTCCTTCCCTCCATCGGTCCGTTCGTCTCCGGCGGCCTTAGGGTCTTGGAGACGTGGCGGACCATGGGCCCTTGTCGGCGGAAGGTCTGAGTGTTTTGTTTAGACTCCTTTTAGTGTCTTTTTTAGGATGTTGAGACGGCGGCTACGTCCTGAAATCAGAATAAGGTACTCCCCGTCATATCCTTGCTTCGGTGGTGCGTCTAGCATCGATGAATGGCATGTAGAGTCGTGTGTCCGGCGGATCTCTTGGAATCTAGTCGTTTTTCGTTGGTGTGTTGTTTTGAGGTCAGTCTCTTCCGATCTACGTTGGTCATCTTCGGCGATGGTTGCTGCTCTGGTGCGTTGGTCCTTTAGTACCTTAGCACGACGAATTTCCGTATGTCTACTACAACAAGCTCTACCACGACAAGCTTTGTCCGGCTCCGGTGATGGAGGGGCAAGGACGGCGACGCGCCTTCGACTCGTGTCAGTGTTTGTAGTCGTCGCTAGATGGTTCATTGACCTATTTGTAATTTTTATTACTTTTAAAACTCTTTATACCGCTGTTAATAATTATTAATAAATCGGTGGAATTTGCAGCAAAAAAAAAAAAAAAAAACTTAGCCGTCTCCATTCCTTGATGGAGTGCAACAACGCACATGCATGATGGGCTCGCCCCGGGAGCACGTGATTCACAGGTAGAGCTAGCACGGCTAGCATTTATGCGCCCCCGCGAAGCGCGGACGGAAGTAACGTACTACTACGTGCCTGCCAAAATAACACGAGAGCTACCGGCCACGCGATCTCGCTCACGCTGCCGTCGGCGATAGACGAGAGACGACTACGATGGCCGTCAGGGATCGAAGCACACTAGAAAGAAGCGAGCAAAGCGACACGGCGCGGCGCAGACGGGCTCCGGTCGCCCGGCCGGCTCTGCTTGCTCGACACGTAGGCGGACTGTCGTGCACGCGCCGCCTCCATCAGCTCGGCCCCCTTTTCTCTGGATATTTTTACCCGGTCCCGGCTGGGGTGATCTCGACGCGTTGGCATTCTGGTCTCGTGTGTATCCTTTCCCTCTTCGAATTTGATCTTTCTTTACCACACGTAGACTCCGTACGGCGCCTACATGCTTTGCTTCCATTTCAGGTCCTTCGATCGTTATTCCCACATGGTCAAATATACAACCCGTGATAATGTTAATCCTTTTACTACTTAGACAGTAGCGGACCAAGAACAATTTGAAGCCTGGGCAAACTACAAATTTAAAAGTTAAAATTGCTATCTTCAATCAAACTTTCATTAAAATACACTGCATCATCCGGCCAGAAGTCCGGGCACTTGCCCGGGCTGAAGGGGCCTTGCGTTCGCCACTGTACTTAGAGCATGTATAATGAAAGGTGCTTAGAGAAGTGTTTACAAGAATAAACCAACCATTTTGCTAAGCATTGATACTTATTTCTATAGAAGAGGTGTTTAGTTAGGCATCTAACTAGTATAAATAAGCACCGGGGAAATACTTGGATGTAACAATATCGACCTTTTGAATGTCATCTCTGCTTTCCCAGCAAAGATTGCTACGTTTCATAGGGAAATACTTGAATGTGACAACATCGACCTTTCGAATGTCATCTCTGCTTTCCCAGCAAATATTGCTACGTTCCATAGGGAAATACTTGGATGTGACAATATCGACCTTCTGAATGTCCTCTTTGCTTTCCCAGCAAAGATTGCTACGTTCCACAGGAAATTACTTGGGTCAGCCCCTGCACTTCAGGCGACTCCGTAAAGTAGATCTTCAGCCCTTCATTGACAATATTGCAGGAAAGCTTCCTGGGTGGAAAGGGAAGTTTCTTGCTCGACCTGGAAGAATTACCCTTGCCAAGTCCGTCCTCATGGCCATCGCAGTCTACCACACTATAGTCGTTCCCTTATCCAAATGGGCTAGAGATAAGATTACTCGCATTGCAAGGAACTTCGTCTGGGCCGGCGACAAAAGCGAACACGCGGCAAGAGGAAGAGCATTAGTTAGTTGGACGACACTCTGCAGACCGAAAGATCTGGGCGGGCTTGGGATGCCTCACCTGCAATGGACAGGACGGGCACTCAGACTCCAGTGGCCTTGGCTATAGTGGACTGACCCCCAACGCACCTGGGCGGGTTCTAAGCTCCCATGTGACGATGCCGACATGGACCTCTTCAGAGCTTCCATGAAAATCTCTCTGGGAGATGATGAGACAGCCTCATTCTGGGACGACGGCTGGTCTCAGCATGGCCCCATACGCCTTTGGGCGCCGAACCTTTTCAAGATTGCTTCAAGAAAAACCAAAAGCGTGGCCAAAGAGCTAGCTGACGGAAACTGGATACGCGTCATTTCTAGCCTGATCACTTCGGTGCAGCTTGTCCAGTACATCAAAGTTTGGGATATGGTTGCGAATACGCAGCAGACTGCAGGACAAAAATATGGGATAGTTTGGACTTTGACGACGGATGGAAACTATAGTGCTACATCTGCGTACCTTGCGCAATTTCACGGCAGCCACCCCAAGTTCATTGCCCAAAAGTTGTGGACTACCCATGCCAAACCCAAATGCAAGATTTTTGGCTGGCTGACCATGCATGGCAAGCTCCTTACGGGTGGTAACTTAGCCACCAGTGGGTGGACGCACGACCCTATCTGCGCTATTTGCCTTCGCGCGCCTGAGACGGCCGATCACCTCTGCAAAGACTGTCCTTTTACTACAGCAGTCTGGAACCTCACCCAAGTTTGGGACAACGCCGCGGGAAGGGGGGTTCCCATGGCAACGACTTCCATTCTCTCACAGAATGGTGGGACAATCTGATTGTCGGAAGACCATAGAATGCAAAAATAACTTTAAGTAGTTGGCTGCTATATGTCCTTTGGAACGCATGGAAAGAGAGAAACAGACGAATCTTTACCGGACGGCGGCTGACTTATGTCGAGGTGGATGAGATCGCGTGGGGGGATATCAGGCAACGCGTCCGGGCTTTTGTGTCCTTTGGGCCTGCCATTCCTGCGGAGCCTGATTAGGCGTTTTTCGGTTTTTTTTTTTTGTGTTTTTGGGCATGTTTTCATCTTAACCAAAACATGCCCCCATGTACTGTGTATTTCGCTTTTCCTCTATCTATTTGAAAAGGCAGAGCTCTGTTGGATTATTAGGCATAATTTCCACGATTAATTTCAGAATATAAATCATGACAAAACCAGCTACTAGCTCATGTAACTCGAACATACTAGATGTACTGAACAACAGGATGATCGGAAACAAACAGCAGCTTAACATGTACTCGTAGAACATGATGAATAACCAAACAGAAGCACGTAGCACGTACCGTTCGGTTGTCGTAGTAGAAACTTTGGGGAAGATTGATCGAAGCAGATGGCGACGAAGACGGCGGTAGGCAGCACCGCCCGACTTGGATGGAAGACGACCCGTGATGACGAACTTGAGCAGTCGCGCGGAGCGCTTCCCAACAACCTTATTCGCCCTCTCCCGTACAGGATCACAAGGGCGAGTGGTTCCCGTGACGTGACGTGACGAGGCGAGCGTGCGAGCGGCGTCGGAGGAGGAGCGCGCGTGTATCTCTCTTATTGCCACTCACTTACAAAGTGGTGCAACACTCCACCTCATAAGATGGTGCAACTCTCCTCCAACTTTCCATGTGGGACTAAATTTTAGCTCTCACTCCACTCCCATGTGAGCTGCCACAAACATGGGCCCAAAGACATATGGACTGCCATAAATTTGGGCTTTGAGATAAGATTTAGAAAAAATCTGAAATACACATGGATTAGCCCATTATTTCTGACAAGCTCCTCCCGGTTGCTTTAAGAAAAAACACCGACGCTAAAAAAAAAACCGATTTTTTTCTAAGCATCTTGTATTGTACATGCTCTTACTATACTTAGCTAACCGGCGGTGGACTTCGAATTTAGAACGTTCGTGAAGCGAAAGCAACCCACACACGGGTCTCTTTCCTCCAACGATTTCCTCGCGTGACTTGTTTTGCCTTGCAAAAGCCATTCGCTCAACGTCGTACGTGTCCCCGTTAGCAGGAGGGATCGAGGATTTGACGATAGGGGTATTAGAACTATAACTAGCATGTTGGAATTTATAGTAATCCCACAATACTTTAATTAAGAGGATATATTCATTAAAACGATATTACAAATATAATAAATATTAAACATCATGCATATTAAGGTACGGTATTTTATATGTCACGATATTTTTATAATAAATATTTTTTGGGTACTAGACTTAAATTGCATTTTTTCTCACAAATAATATTTTACTATTTAATTGGGGTGTTTAAAAAAACTATGGTTACAATGGATTTCACTGTAAATCTTAGGAAACCGATATCATCAACATGTTTGATATGTGATATTTACAAAACTTGATAGAGGTATCTTAGAATGTATGAATCCGAGAAATAAATTAGTAAAGGTTTCTAGAGACCAGAGTACATATGTGGAAATTAAATAGGTAAATCTAGATTGTATAAAGTGTCAAGTACTACTTGGTTCTCCAATCCCATCTTCAACTCTTGGTTCGTGGGGCCGGAGAGGGGGGTATAGTTTGCTATGCGAAAAATATAAATATAGTGTTGTTCACTTGAATTTACATTCATGGTTTCTAATCTTTGCACCACTTATGAATATATAAAGTGACTTGGGCTATTCCAACTCAGCTCGAAACAAATTCGATCCACCTAAAACCAACCCCCTTAGGCAGTGTTTTTATTTAATGGCTTGTTTCAATGAACATATAGTACACCAAATATAGATATAGAACCCCTGCTATATTTCTTGAACCACATATATATCTCGTACAACACGTTTATGTACCTTGTGGTAGTATGGACTAGCGTCTTAAGATAAAAACGACCCTTCGGTGGTGGGGTGCCTTTATTTCCTGGATTATGACCGGTTGCAGGGGCGGAGCCAGGATTCGAGGACCATTGTAGAACCTTTGGCACACAAATATACATCAATTCGTAAGTATAATATCCGTTGACCAATCAAATTATGGTAACATAGGCTTTGCATTTCAAACAATGCCACATTCTACTATTTTTTAGCTATAGGTCCACCAGAATTGTGGAACAAATCCAAAAGCTAACCACTGTGGTATTTTTGTTGTAGTTTGTTCCCAATTCATACTATCTATTACCGTCTTCGTAGAATTTCTTTGAAAAATAGATAAATTTGACATTCAATTGAACTTTTGCCTTGTGCAATTTCATATCAAAAGACAAGGCACTATATAATTTATCACAGATTTACAAAATAGTAACTTCGTTGTACCTGAACATGCTGTCTCTGATAGATGGAACATAATTTATCACAGATGGTTGGCATGACACCTTCTTTTCTTAATTTTTGTTGCTTTCCCCCGAACTATGATACGCCAAGAGACTGCCCGAACTATCGGCTTCGTTTTCCAAACATCGTTGTATAAGGATACTCCATATGGCATACGGGTGCTCCTTTCCTGAAACGAGCTATTGCTTCAGTTCTCAACCACTGATCTTATGTTTCCTGACGTGAAGGCGGCTTTATCGATTGTGCAGGGTGAGCGACGACTTGGAAGAGCAACTGGTGTTTTCCATCATCCCGCACACTTCTTTTTGGGCGTGTTTGGTTGTTCGTGTCTTTTACTCGTACCTAGAGATCATGGATCCACAGAAGCTGCATGCAGCAATACAACCTCTCGTGTCAAAAGGGTCATTTGTTTGATTCCTTGTATTCTTATTTCCCTAGGGGTTGAGAAACCAAACCCCAGTTGTTTGGTTCCATGCATTCTAGGATTTTAGCAAATCGATGCATGTTTGGAGAGCGGCATTGTCCCTGCAAGCCTTAGCTCATGGCTAGTGAGGTGAGCTTATCCAACGTCATCAAGACAGAGACAAAATTCAGAAAAGTGCAATTCAGAGAAATACTAGCTTATATTAACACATATTTGACATAATAAGTCGTGGCGTGTGTGCTGCAGCACGAGTTCACGAGCAACTTCCTATGATGCAGCACTAGTTCATCACATACTAAGGGGTTACAACTGAATACCACCTCCCAAAATATACAGACCAAAGTTCAGGGGTCACCGCAACCATAGTTCATCGGCCTATCTACTCCCAAAATACACATCACAGCCATCATCATCAACACCGCTACCAGCATCTCCTCGAACATCTCAGTCCGCTGCTTAGAGGTAGTGCATGTTCAGGAAGGCCGTGAACCAGCTCAACCTGCGCTCAGGGGTCATTGCAAGATACCGGGTTGCCTGTCCGCTGTGCTCCATCAGGTGGATAAGAGCATGGTGTATCTGTAGGGTTCGAAGCATAGAAAAAAATTCCTATGATGGGAACAACTATGTACCAAGATCTATCTACTAGATACAAACAACGGGCGGATGTATATCCGTAGAGAACATACCCTTGAAGATCGACAAAGCTTAACGAGTCTGAACTCGTGGTTGATGTAGACGATCTCTTGCTGATCTCAAGATCGAGAGGAAGTCCTTAGCACCGCAACTTAGCGGCGCATCCGTGCTCGCACACACGTCCGAGGCACCGAGCAACCTCTGCCTCCTCGCTCCAGCGATGCAACGGAAGCACGTATCTTTCTTGCCGAATAGCCACCGGGAACATGTATCTCGCTAGTCCGAGACCATGGGGGATAAATTCTAGAGGTGGAGAGAGATCCTTCACGAGGAGGTGTGAGTGAGAAGTGAGGAGGGGTGCCTTTTATAGGAGAGGGGGAACCCCAAGGGGGTGGCCCGCGCATGGGTGCTTCCCCTTGCCCTCCCCTCATTCATGTGAGTGGACACTCCACTCACAAAATCCTTTCAAATCCCTCCACTAAAAATCCCAGTCAAACTTGTTATTAAATTTCCACCAAATTTAATGCAAACTCTCATTAAATAAAAATCATTTTATTTATTCAGAATTTTGTCAATTACTTTAATGACAAACATTCACATATAACCCCTTTCTAGTATTCCATTTCACATGCAAAAACACTTTCTGCAATGTCACCCAAAAACCTGTTTCGGTATCTAGTGAAATAAATTCATGCGCTTGTTATTCTTTCCGGCATGAAACTTTTGCTCCAATTGGATGTCGGTGTCTCTTAAGTGTGTCACCCTATGGTTTGCGAATAATGTGGACATGATTGAGACTCCTCTCGGATCAATAATCAGAAGCGGGATCTGGAGACCCATACTGACTCCCACACATTCAACGATGACTTTCTTGTGATCGTCGGAACCTTCTACGCTAGTATCTTAATCCTTTTGTTTCGCGATATATTACATGTCTGAGATTCGATCATCGGTATCTCCATACCTAGTTTGATCTCGTTACTGACATGCACTCTTTTCTCGTTCCCGTGATATAACATTCTAGTGATCAAATCACTTGCTTGCAAGCTAATCAATGTGATATCACCGAGAGGGCCCAGAGTATATCTATTCGTCATCGGGATGAACAAATTCCACTCTCGATCCATGGGCCTCAACATAACACTTTATTAGTTCTGAACCCATCTTTATAATCACCCTGTTACGATGTGACCTTTGATGTTATCAAGAAACTCTTACGGTGTTAGTGATTGACATGATCTCATGGTCTAAGGATTAGGATCATTTCGTAAGTTGTTATAGCAATATAAACTCAATGACTTTGATAGTAATGATATACTTCGGATGAATGTTCATCACACCATTACACTAATGTTGTGATCTCGTTATTAACAACATCCAATGTCTATGATCAGGAAACCTTGATCATCTTGTTAATCAACGAGCTAGTTTATGAGAGGCATAACTAGGAACTTTTTGTTTGTTTACTAAACACACATGTATTAACATTTCTGTATTAATACAATTATAGCATGCAAAATAAACATCTATCATATACATGGAATACACATAATAAACACTTTATTATTGCCTCTCAGGGCATATTCCCTTCAGTATCCCACTTGCACTAGAGACAATAATTTAGTTACATAGTGATGAATCTAACACCCATGGAGTTCTGGTGTTGATCATGTTCTGCTCTAGGGAGAGTTTTATTCAAAGGATCTGCTACATTGAATCTGTGTGTACTTTACAAATCTTTATATCTCTATCTTTGACATGCTCGCGGATGAAGTGAAACCGGCGCTTAATATGCTTGGAATTATTGTGAGACCTTGGTTCTTTGGCATTGGCAATGGCACCATTGTTATCACAATAGATCACCATTGGGTCCAATGCGCTTGCAACCACACCTAGTTTGGATATGAACTCCTTCATCCAAACCGCTTCCTGAGCCGCTTCCGAAGCAGCATCATATTCGGCCTCCATTGTTGATCCCGCCACCACAGGTTGTTTGGAACTCCTCCAACTAACCACTCCGCCATTCATGAGAAATACGTATCTGGATTGAGACTTAGAGTCATCCGGATCGGTGTCAAAGCTAGCGTCAACATAACACTTAGCGACGAGCTCTTCTTCACCTCCGTACACAAGAAACATATCCTTAGTTCTTTGCAAGTACTTAAGGATATTCTTGACCACTATCCAGTGTTCCGAACCTGGATCCGATTGGTACCTACTAGTCAAACTAATAGCATGTGCCACATCCGGTCTTGTACATAGGATGGCGTAGATTATAGAGCCTATGGCTGAAGCATAGGGGAATTTGTCCATTATCTCTCTTTCTTCCGCCGTAGCCGGACTTTGAGTCTTACTCAATGTCTTGCCTTGCAACATAGGTAAGAACCCCTTCTTACTTCCGTACATTTTAAACTTCTTTAAAATCTTATCAAGGTATGTACTTTGCGATAGCCCTATTAGGCGTCTAGATCTATCTCTATAGATCTTTATGCCTAATATGTATGACGCTTCACCAAGGTCCTTCATTGAAAAATTGCTATTTAGATAACTTTTAACACTGTTTAAATGATCTATATCATTTCCGATCAATAATATGCCATCCACATATAATATCAGAAATGCCACATTGTTCCCACTCACTTTCTTGTAAATACAAGCTTCTCCATAAGTTTGGACAAATCCAAACTGTTTGATCACCTCATCAAAGCGGAGATTCCAACTTCGTGATGCTTGCTTCTATCCATAGATGGATCGCTGAAGTTTGCACACCTTGTTAGCATCCTTAGGATCGACAAAACCCTTTGGTTGTATCATATACAACTCTTCTTCAATATTACCATTGAGAAACGCGGTTTTAACATCCATCTTCCATATCTCATAATCGAAATATGCAGTAATTGCTAACATAATCCTAACTGACTTTAGCATCGCTACGGGAGAGAATGTCTCATCGTAGTCAACTCCTTGAATTTTTCGAAACCCCTTTGCGATAAGTCGAGCTTTATAGACGGTTACATTACCATCAGCATCAGTTTTTCTTTTGAAAATCCATTTATTCTCCACGGCCTTTCGGTCGTGAGGTAAGTCCACTAAGTTCCAAACTTGATTTTCATACATGGATTCCATCTCGGATTTCATGGCTTCTAACCATTTGTTGGAATCCGGGCTCATCATCGCTTCTTCATACGTCGCAGGGTCATCAATTTCATCAACCATGAAATTCATAACAGGGTTTCCGTAAAGCTCACGAGCTGCACGCGTCCTGCTAGACCTGCGAGGTTCGGTAGTACTCTCTTTCGAAGTTTCATGATTATTATCATTCATTCCCTCTTCAACCGGTGAAGCCAACTCCGGAACGACTTTCGGCGCTGCGCTACTCGCCATACTTTGAAGAGAAGGTTCAATAACCTCTTCGAGTTCTACCTTCCGACTACTCACACCTTTCGCGAGAAACTCTTTTTCTAGAAAGGATCCATTCTTGGCAACAAAAACCTTGCCCTAGGATCTGTGATAGAAGGAATAACCAATAGTTTCCTTAGGGTATCCTATGAAGATGCATTTTTCCGCTTTGGGTTCGAGTTTATCCGGTTGAAGTTTCTTCACATAAACATCGCATCCCCAAACTTTAAGAAATGACAGCTTAGGTTTGTTTCCAAACCACAATGCATACGGTGTATTTTCAACGGATTTAGATGGTGCCCGATTTAAAGTGAATGCAGCAGTTTCTAGTGCATAACCCCAAAATGACAACGGCAAGTCCATCAGAGACATCGTCGATCGAACCGTATCCAATAAAGTACGATTACGATGTTCAGACACACCATTTCGCTATGGTGTTCCGGCTGGTGTGAGTTGTGAAACAATTCCACACTCTTTCATATGAGTGCTAAACTCGTAACTTAGATACTCTCCTCCACGGTCAGACTGTAGAAATCTGATCTTTCTATTACAATGATTTTCCACTTCACTCTGAAATTTCTTGAACTTTTCAAAGGTTTCAGACTTGTGTTTCATCAAGTAGGTATAACCGTATCTACTCAAATCATCCGTGAAAGTAACAAAATAATGATATCCACATCGCGCCGACACACTCATTGGACCACATACATCAGAATGTATGATTTCCAATAAATCTGTCGCCCGTTCCATTGAACGGAAAACGGCGTTCTAGTCATATTGCCCATAAGGCATGGCTCACATGTATCAAATGATTCAAAATCAAGTGATTCCAAAAGTCCATCTGAATGGGGCTTCTTCATGCATTTAACGCCAATATGACCTAGACGGCAGTGCCACATATATGCGGATATATCATCATTAAGTTTAATCCTTTTAGCATCAACATTATTTAATATGTGTGACATTATCATCGAGATCCAACAGAAATAAACCATTCATCATCGATGCATGACCATAAAAGATTTCATTCATATAAATAGAACAACCATTGTTCTTGGATTTAAATGAATAACCACTTCACATCAAACACGATCCAGATACAATGTTCATGCTCAGTGCTGGCACCAGATAACAATTATTCAACTTTATTACTAATCCCGACGGCAGGTGGAGAGGTAGCGTTCCGACGGCGATCACATCAACACTTGATCCATTGCCGACACGCATCTTGACCTCATCCCTTGCTAGTGGTCACTTGTTCCGCAGCCCCTGATTCGAGTTACAAATATTAGCAACTGAACCGATATCAAATACCCAGGTGCTACTGCGAGCACTAGTCAAGTACACATCAATAACATGTAAATCATATATACCTCTGTTTGCCTTGTCGGCTTCTTGTCTGCCAAATACTTGGGGCAGTTGCGCTTCCAGTGGCCAGTCCCCTTACAATAGTAGCACTCGGTATCAGACTTAGGGCCAACTCAGGGTTTCTTTTCAGGCACGGTAACTGGCTTGCCGCCCTTACTTCCCTTCTGTTTACCCTTCTTATCTTTCTTGAAACCATTGTTCTTATTGATCATCAACACTTTATGTTCCTTCTTGATCTCCACTTCTGTAGTTTTAAGCATTGACAGAAGCTCGGGGTGAGACTTCTTCATGCCTTGCATATTATAGTTTATCACGAAGCTCTTATAGCTAGGTGGCAGAGACTGCAGAACACGATGGATGCCTAAGTCAATGGGAATCGATATTCCCAAGGACACAAGCTTATCGGTGTAATCCAACATCTTGAGTACATGCTCACTTACGGAGCTGTGCTCTTCCATCATGCAGTTAAAGAACTCTGAAGTATTGTAGCTCTCTACAGCAGCATGTTTGTCGAAAATCATTTTCAACTCACCTATTGTATCAAATGCATTATCGTTTTCGAAACGCTTTCGAAGTTCTGGCTCTAGCCCATACAATATGCCGCAATGAACTAAGTTGTGGTCCTCCTGACGAGTCTGATAGACATTCTTCTCCTTGTTAGGGGCATCATCAAAAAGTGGGGGGCCTAGCGGCGCTTCTAGCACATATTGCTTTTGTTCAGCAAAGAGGAGAATCCTCAAATTCATGGCCCATTCGGTAAAGTTTCTACCGTTCGTTGCAAGTTTCTATTTCTCCATGAACACATTGAAATTAAAAGCAGGTGGCGCCATCTACAACAGAATTTGTAAAGTTTAGACTAAGTTTATGATAGATCGAGTTCAACTAATCCACATTAAGAATGAAATCCCACTCAAAAACGGCATACCTCGTGCCTTTTTGGTGATTACATGAACCAAATCCACTACACCAAGTCTGATCATCACGTGAGACGGTGTAGCTTCAAAGGCAAGCACCAAATGAGCATCATATCTACTATATGACTCATGCTTAACCTTTCGGTCCGTGTTCCGAGGCCATGTCTGTACATGATAGGATCGCCAAGTAAGAACCTTAGTATTCACATGTGTAACTATCTTACACCCGAGATATGGTCGTGGATCCAAGAACACCCGATCATCACGTGATGTCTTGGAGCGACGAAAACATAATCGGTGCATACTTAAGGAAAAGAACACATTCTTATCTTGATATTTAAATTAGGGATCATCTTATTATGCTAATAAAATGCCAAACAAGCAATATAAGATGCTATCAAACATCACATGTTTATAAGTGAAATGATATGGTTCCCGCATATGATCTCTATCATGTGCACCGTGGTATGATCACTATCATACCTCTATGTGTGAGGCCAAGGTCCATGGAACTTACAGGCTATGTGTGTTATAAGAGTATCATCTTATACTTCCACTTACAACATCACCATATCATAACACTAGCCCAGCAACAATCTAAACAAGACGCCTCTAATTTATCCATTGCAAGTTTTATGTGGCTTAGGGCTTTCGAAGATAGAACCGTTCATACCTACGAACATGAACCACAACGAGGATAACCAAATTGTTGACAACTCGTTGCAAATTAGATATTGACTATGGTAGGAGAGACAGACGCCCGCTAGCCACTTATGCAAACTAGTTGCATGTCAAGCGTGGAACAGGTCTCAAGTGTGAGGACATGTAAAGTTTGTCCGGGCCGCTTCATCCCACTATGCCACCAATATCCAAAATACAACTAAGAAGCAATAACATGATGATCATCGCCCACATACTCATATGTGTAATACCCGTGTAAAGTATATACGCATAGATCAGGCTCTGATACCACTGTAGGGTTCGCAGCATAGAAAACAAAAAATTTCCTACGATGGGAACAACTATGTACCAAGATCTATCTACTAGATACAAACAACAGGCGGATGTATATCCGTAGATAACATACCCTTGAAGATCGACAAAGCTTAACAAGTCCGAACTCGTGGTTGATGTAGATGATCTCTTGCCGGTCTCAAGATCGAGAGGAAGTCCTTAGCACCGCAACTTAGCGGCGCATCCGTGCTCGCACACACGTCCGAGGCACCGAGCAACCTCTGCCTCCTTGCTCCAGTGATGTAGCGGAAGCACAACTCTTTCTTGCCGAATAGCCACCGGGAACATGTATCTCGCTAGTCCGAGACCATGGGGGATAAATTCTAGAGGGGGAGAGAGATCCTTCACGAGGAGGTGTGAGTGAGAAGTGAGGAGGGGTGCCTTTTATAGGAGAGGGAGGAACCCCAAGGGGGTGGCCCGCGCATGGGGGCTTCCCCCTTGCCCTCCCCTCATTCAGGTGGGTGGACACTCCACTCACAAAATCCTTTCAAATCCCTCCACTCAAAATCCAACTCAAACTTGCTATTAAATTTCCACCAAATTTAATGCAAACTCTCATTAAATAAAACTCCTTTTATTTATTCAGAATTTTGTCAATTACTTTAATGACAAACATTCACATATAACCCCTTGCTATTCCATTCCACATGCAAAAACACTTTCTGCAATTTCACCCGAAAACCTGTTTCGGTATCTAATGAAATAAATTCATGCACTTGTTATTCTTTCCAGCATGAAACTTTTGCTCCAATTGGATGTCGGTGTCTCTTAAGTGTGTCATCCTACGGTTCGCGAATAACGTGGACATGATCGAGACTCCTCTCGGATCAATAATCAGAAGCGGGATCTGGAGACCCATACTGACTCCCACACATTCAACGATGACTTTCTTGTGATCGTCGGAACCTTCTACGCTAGTATCTTAATCCTTTTGTTTCGCGATATATTACATGTCCGAGATTCGATCATCGTTATCTCCATACCTAGTTTGATCTCTTTACTGACATGCACTCTTTTCTCGTTCCCGTGATATAACATTCTAGTGATCAAATCACTTGCTTGCAAGCTAATCAATGTGATATCATCGAGAGGGACCAGAGTATACCTATCCGTCATTGGGATGAACAAATTCCACTCTCGATACATGGGCCTCAACACAACATTTTATTAGTTCTGGACCCATCTTTATAATCACCCTGTTACGGTGTGACGTTTGATGTTATCAAGAAACTCTTACGGTATTAGTGATTGACATGATCTCATGGTCTAAGGATTAGGATCACTTCGTAAGTTGTTACAACAATATAAACTCAATGACTTTGATCGTAATGCTATACTTCGGATGAATGTTCATCACACCATTACACTAATGTTGTGATCTCTTTATTAACAGCATCCAATGTCTATGATCAGGAAACCTTGATCATCTTGTTAATCAACGAGCTAATGAGAGAGGCATAACTAGAAACTTTATGTTTGTTTATTAAACACACATGTATTAACATTTCCGCATTAATTCAATTATAGCATGTAAAATAAACATCTATCATATACTTGGAATACACATAATAAACACTTTATTATTGCCTCTCAGGGCATATTCCCTTCAGTCTCCCACTTGCACTAGAGACAATAATCTAGTTACATAGTGATGAATCTTGATCATGTTTTTCTTTAGGGAGAGTTTTAGTCAACGGATCTGCTACATTGAGATTTGTGTGTACTTTACAAATCTTTATATCTCCATCCTTGACATGCTCGCAGATGGAGTGAAACCGGCGCTTAATATGCTTGGAATTCTTGTGAGACCTTGGTTCTTTGGCATTGGCAATGGCACCATTGTTGTCACAATAGAACACCATTGGGTCCAACGCGCTTGCAACCACACCTAGTTCGGATATGAACTCCTTCAACCAAACCGCTTACTGAGCCGCTTCCGAAGCACCAACATATTCGGCCTCCGTTGTTGATCCCGCCACCACAAGTTGTTTGGAACTCCTCCAACTAACCGTTCCGCCATTCATGAGAAATACGTATCCGGATTGAGACTTAGAGTCATCTGGATTGGTGTCAAAGCTAGCGTCTACATAACACTTAGCGACGAGCTCTTCTTCACCTCCGTACACAAGAAACATATCCTTAGTTCTTTGCAAGTATTTAAGGATATTCTTGACCATTATCTAGTGTTCCGAACCTGGATCCGATTGGTACCTACTAGTCAAACTAGTAGCATGTGCCACATCCGGTCTTTTACATAGCATGGCGTACATTATAGAGCCTACAGCTGAAGCATAGGGGACTTTGTCCATTATCTCTCTTTCTTCCGTCATAGCCGGACTTTGAGTCTTACTCAATGTCTTGCCTTGCAACATAGGTAAGAACCCCTTCTTACTTCCGTCCATTTTAAACTTCTTTAAAATCTTATCAAGGTATGTACTTTGCGATAGCCTATTAGGCGTCTAGATCTATCTCTATAGATCTTTATGCCTAATATGTATGACGCTTCACCTAGGTCCTTCATTGAAAATTTGCTATTTAGATAAATTTGAACACTGTTTAAAAGATCTATATCATTTCCGATCAATAATATGTCATCCACATATAATATCAGAAATGCCACATTGCTCCCACTCACTTTCTTGTAAATACAAGCTTCTCCATAAGTTTGGACAAATCCAAACTCTTTGATCACCTCATCAAAGCGGAGATTCCAACTTCGCAATGCTTGCTTCAGTCCATAGATGGATCGCTGAAGTTTGCACACCTTGTTAGCATCCTTAGGATCGACAAAACCCTTTGGTTGAATCATATACAACTCTTCTTCAATATTACCATTGAGAAACGCGGTTTTGACATCCATCTGCCATATCTCATAATCGAAATATGTAGCAATTGCTAACATAATCCTAACTGACTTTAGCATCGCTACGGGAGAGAATGTCTCGTCGTGGTTAACTCCTTAAATTTGTCGAAACCCCTTTGCGACAAGTCGAGCTTTATAGGCAGTTACATTACCATCAGCATCAGTTTTCCTTTTGAAAATCCATTTATTCTCCCCGGCCTTTCGGTCATGAGGTAAGTCCACCAAGTTCCAAACTTGATTTTCATACATGGATTCCATCTCGGATTTCATGGCTTCTAACCATTTGTTGGAATTCGGGATCATCATCGCTTCTTCATACGTCGTAGGGTCATCAATTTCATCAACCATAAAGCTTTGTTGGTTGTTATTATCATGGGGCATGTTCTCGTTTTATGGTGCTGACGGAGAAAGTCATGGAGACCGAGATCTGGGGACAGACAATGGTGGTTCGAGTCTGGGTGGTGATGAGGAATTGGCTAGGTGACTTGTGAATTGGAGCAGTGGCATGCAAGTGGGGTGACTGCATAGGAGAGGTTCATGGTCCTACCTCTCAGGATGAAAACCTAGGGTTTGGATTTAATTGGTTGTGCCTGGCAATGGCCTTGTTGAAGGTATTGTTTTGAGTGCGCGTACTTTCTTCAGGGTGAAAACCTAGATCTTTAATCGGACGATGACGGTGTTTGTGCACTGTTTCCTTCTTGGAGGCGTTGTTTTTGGAGAAGCTGGACTTCTGGTGTTGTCTTGGTGGTGGTAGTACTGCTGTTTCAATGAATGAGTCACTGTAGCGGGACTTTTCTTTTTTGTAATTCTTCTTTGTTTTTTTGTTGTGTGCATCCGTGTGGCCGCTAGGGCAATGCGTTGTTGTAGAGGCTGCATGTGATTGGTATCATCTGATATTAATATATGCTCCTTTCCACACACAAAAAAAACTCTTGTAGAGCTATTTTCCTTCGGTTTTGGAGCAGTCTTCCACCTTTTCTTCCTGTTGTTTTCTGGCTAAATCTTGTCTCATGGGTATAAGCGGTTTCAAACTGGGGTTATATCTTGATGCTGCTTTTGGAATGTTTTGGCTTGCTCCTTCCCTCTCACGCCCAAGTCATCTGTCTTTAGGCATCCTACCCTGAGTGGCTTCTAGAATCGTCATATAACACGACTCGCATCCCAATAACCTCCTTCTTGAACGACTTTTGCCAAACTTACGACTTTCGTTGTCAAGTCCATGTTTTGGCTAAAAATGGGTGTCGATAGGTTCAAATCGAGTAGTCGCCTTTTTTCTCCATTGACGTTCTATGAACAAAAATGAATTTTTGAATTAAATGGAGAATCCAAGATCTTTTATCGTTTCTACCTTACAATTTTGCTAGATATAAAACAATAAAATAAATAATATATACAAAAATATAGATTTTGATAAGTTTTGATTTTTGTGGTACTTTAGTTAACAGAAAAAATCCTTTCGCTGGATAAGGGGTCGATGTATCCAGGATTGTATCAATGCAGTGGATTGTGAATCCACCATGAGCGGTTCAATTCCCGTCGTTTTGTCCATCGCATAATTGCAAATTCCAAAAATGCAATTTCCCCCCTCATGTTAGGCATGCCCATAGGACAATCTTGTGTTGCATACTTGTCTATGACAACTGTCGTTTAGGCTCTTCGTGATTTGTATTAAACCTTTTTACTTTTTGATAATTTATGTTGTCACTGATATGTTCTTTAATGTACATTATTTGTACACCATTTTAAATGTTATTTCCAGGTATAATTTTAAAAATTAACAATTCAAACAGGTCATGCATATTAAGGTACAATATTTTATATGTCATGATATTTTCATTAATAAATATATTTTTGGTACTAGACTTAAATTGCATTTTTTTCTCACAAAACATATTTTACTATTTAATTGGGGTGTTTAAAAAAACTATTGTCGCAATGGATTTCACTATAAATCTTAGGAAATCGATATCATCATGTTTGATGTGTGATATTTACAGAACTTGATAGAGGTGTCTTAGAATGTATGAATCCAGTAAATAAATTAGTAGAGGTTTCTAGAGACAAGAGTACATATGTGGAAATTAAATAGGTAAATCTAGATTGTATAAAGTGTCAAGTACTACTTGGTCCTCGAATCCCATCTTCAACTCTTTGGTTGGTGGGGCCGCAGAGGTGGGTATAGTTTGCCATGTGAAAATATAGCGTTGTTCACTTGAATTTACATTCATGGTTTCTAATCTTTGCACCACTTATGGAGATATAAAGTGACTTGGGCTACTCCAACTCAGCTCGAAACAAATTTGATCCACCTGAAACCAACCCCCTTAGGTAGTGCTTTTATTTAACGGCTTGTTTCAATAAACATATAGTACAACAAAAATAGACATACAACCCCTGCTATATTTCTTGAGCCACCTATATATCTCGTACAACACGTTTATGTACCTTGTGGTAGTATGGACTAGCGTCTTAAGATAAAAAGGACCCTTCAGTGGCGGGATGCCTTTATTTTTTGGATTTTGGATTATGGCCGGTCGCAGGGGCGGAGCCAGGATTCGAGGACCATTGCAGAACCTTTGGCACACAAATATACATCAATTCGTAAGTATAATATCCGCGTTGACGGATCAAATTCTGGTAACATAGGCTTTGCATTTCAAACAATGCCACATTCTACTATTTTTTAGCTATAGGTCCACCAGACTTGTGGAACAAATCCAAAAGCTAACCACGTGTGGTATTTTTTGCTGCAGTTTGTTCTCAAATCATACTATCTATTAGGGCGTCTCCAATGCTTATTTTCAAAAGAGGCCATAAGCTGGGCCCAGCACTTATGAAATAGCAGACTAAAACCAACGCAGTGTATAAATTGAGTTAAACTTTAAGGTGGAGCCCACGGGCCAGTTTTTTTCTTTTTCTACCGAACCACATTTTCCCTATGGCCGCGCGAGACATATCAAGAAAATCCCCAATCGTACCAGGTTCGGCTCGGAGCGAGGACCACGATGGCGACGGTCATGGCCGGCGTGCGGCGCTCTTGGCGACCCTCGGACCGTGCGTCTCCGCGCTAACTGGTCGTAGGCGGCCGCGCTGGAACTTCACGCCGCGGTGGCCGGCGTCGAGGTTGTCGGAATCGGCCGCGATCTGGTCGTAGGCGGCCGTGCTGAAACTTCACGCCGCGGTGGCCGACGTCGAGGTCGTCGGAATCGGCCGCATGGGCAAAGCTGCTGTGCGTGGCGGCCGTCCTCACGGATGTTGGTCTGGGCCACCTCCACACCGGAGTCCAAGCTTCTCGTCACGGTCATCTCTATGTGAGTAACTAACTAATCATGTGTGTCTTGAGCTGAAGAAAAATTGTCGTACTGCAGTGTTGTTGTCTTTGGGTTTGTATTGAGATGAAATGGATAAATCTGAAAGTGAACTGTATGTTGTGTTTGCAATTTTATTCAGACGAAATTGATAAAATTAGTACATATAGATAAACTTGCTGAAGAAAGATTAAGAACTTACATTGCACATAAAATAGTACATATGTATTACAAACTGGTCCAAATGATGGAGAAATGAACTATAAATTAAAAAGTTAAACAAATCTTGAACTAGATAATACTAATCTTGGTCTTGTTCGTCGTTGAATTGTTGCCAAATATGTTGTACTAGATCTTACTTCAGTTGTCGATGCATCGGTCGATCGTGGATACGAGTGTTCACTTCAAGAACAGTTGCGAAATCATGGATTGGACCATGGGCATAGCCTTCAATTTGTTCAGAACTCCCTTGGTCATATGTGTAATCTTGGTTTATGTTATTTTCTTCTCTCTCATCTTCATTTATCATGTTATGCATAATAATACAACCATACATAATATCAGCAAGATCTTCCCTGTGCCACATACGCACAGGTGTGCGTACTATGGCCCAACGTTTTTGCAAAACCCCAAACGAGCGCTCTACATCTTTTATACAAGCCTCTTGCTTCTGTGCGAACAACTTAGCCTCAGGAGTCTGGGGTAGTGGGATTGTTTTGACAAATGTTGCCCACTCCGGATAAATGCCATCCGCTAGGTAGTATCCCATATTATATTCTCTCCCATTTACATGAAATTGGACTGCCGGGGCTCTTCCTTGTAGCAATTTTGTGAATAAGTTAGACTGGTTCAACACATTGAGATCATTGTTTGAACCAGCTACACCAAAAAAGGCATGCCAGATCCAAAGGTCCGCCGAGGCTACTGCTTCTAACATGATTGTTGGACCTGCTTTATCACCACGTTGAAATTGTCCCCTCCATCCTACTGGACACATTTCCCATTGCCAGTGCATGCAGTCCACACTACCTAACATCCCTGGAAATCCACGTGCCTCCCCTTCTTAAAGCAAACGCTGAATATCATCACTATTAGGCCTTCGGAGATATTGCTGACCAAATATGTGTCTAATACCTTGAACAAAGTTGAGCATGCACTCTATAGTTGTGCTGTCTGGAATCCCAAAAGATTCGTCCATAAGGTCGGCAGATGTTCCATAGCCAACATTCAGAGTGCGGCTGTGCATTTCATTATTGGGGATAGACCGACCTTGCCAAAGGCATCTCTCCTTAGACAAAAATATGGGGACCATTGACCAAGGGCTTGAACAATGTGTGAAAATAGATTCTTTCTCATGCGGTACCTTCTATGAAACTGATAATCGGTGAACAATGAATTTTCAGAGAAGTAGAGACCAAACAATCGATTATGGTCACCTTCATGATCTCTGACCATGTACCTCCGTGTGTAGCTCCTTCGCTGATTAGGTAAACCATTTATCTCTGCATCTAGTTGAGCTTCAAGATGAGCTTCAAGATGAGCTTCAAGATGATTCTCCATTGGATCTTCCATCATCTCTTCAAGGTAATCACTGCCAATGGTGCCATCTGAATGGTTGCTCTCTTCTTGGGACACCTGAGACATTTCTATGAAGAGGAGTAAGTTGGTATGTTGGATGTATTGCAATCTGAACTGCTTCTTGTATATATAGATGGAAATTAGCAACAGCTAGTTTTCTAACAGCTATATTCCAACAGCTCTTTCTGCTGCTGTCAGTTTTCCAACTTGGTTGTTTCCCAACAGCTCTTTTTGCACCAACTTTTATAACAGCTAGATTCTTTGGATGCCTTTAGCATGCAATAATTGAATATGTTTACTAATAATATATATTACAAGATACTTAAAGATACATTGACATTACAAGAAACTAAAAGATACATTGGCATTATAGGATACTAAAAGATACATTGGCATTGATACTGAGAGGTACAACCTAACTAAATAATTCTAGCTGAAGATGCTCCAAGACCTGATTATGTCGTGCCAGCCTTGCCACATCGAAATCTGAAGTATCTTTCTCCATCAAATCTAAGTACCTTTCCATCTTGCGCATACGTGTCTTATCTTTTGATGCTTCTGCTACTGCAACTTGCGCTTGTGCTTTCTTTGACATAGCTTCGTGATATAGCCTCATGTTTTCACATGGATCTTTGACCAACTCTTTATATTTTCCTTTGTGTCTTGCTTTTGCTGCCTTTTCCCTCGGGACGCTTTTCCCGGGTAAGATCTGTGTCTTCTCCTTCTTGGTTGCTTGATGACGTGTATGCTCCTGCTTCTGAAATTTTTGTCCTCTTACTGTTATCACCTTGTTTACCTTTGTTCAAATACACTCTGCGCCATTTAGGTTTATCCTTGACCAGCTCCCACAAATACTCCATTGTGAATGCTTTATTCTTGTTTTCACTTTTGTACCACTCACGGGTTTTGCTCATTAGCATCTTATCGCATTGCCCACTACTATAAGTGCTCTTTGCTCGCTCATAAATCACATGGAATGCTGTAACAATCTTGTTCACAGTACTCCAATGGGTCTTGCATTGCTTTTGAGTCCTTACTAATCCATTTGCTGGCCTATTCTTGTTAAATTCTTCAGCAACGCTTGCCCAGTAGAATTCTGATTTCTTTGCATTACCACTAATACAATAATTGGAATGGGCTAACCATGTGCTTGCAAGCCGCAGATTCTCTTCATCATTCCAGTTGAGGCGCACTGATCTCCTTTCATCTTCCTCTGGACTACTAGCATTTGACTCTACATTTTGTGTAGATTGCTCTTCTAAGCTTGTGCGGGGAGGGACTAAGCCTTGTCCTTGCGAGGATGCACTGACAAAATCTCGGATCAAAGGCGACACAGGATACCCATTGGGTGATGCATGAATACCTGCGGCTCGACCCACTCCACTTGGTGAGTTCACAAAATCTTGTTGTTGCATACCTTGAAAGCTTGTTGGCAGACCATGTTGCTGGTATTTGTTTCAAAACCCAAATGGGTGAAGATTTTGAAAGAAATGAGAGGGTGGGCTGTCTTGGGAGTACTGAGATTGTGGCATCCCATATGGAGGTGGTGAATAGCCTGTGGAGCTAGAGTAGTTGTGAGAATAGCTCTGGGGATATTGAGATACTGGGATATTTACATGTTCTGATTGTTGATGTGGATTTGGGGAGTTTGTCTCATGTGGTTTGGGAAGCTTATGTCTCGTCCATCCATGGCAATAGCTGATATTTCAAATGCTCTCAAGAACTTGTGATTTACTATGTGTTCATTATCCTTTTTATAGGCAATATTGTAGATGGTGTGAAGAAGAGATTGAAGAAGGCAACAGTCTGTTTGCTACCTTGGAGAAGCTGGAGATAACCAAAAATCCATTTGCTACAGGAGAGAAGCTGAAGGCAACGGTTATTTTGGCAACGGTCACATGTGAATAGTGCAGAGCAAGTCAGAGGAACAGTGGTTTTATTATTTTCTATTTCCTTGTGGCCGGGCTACACCGGTATGACCCGGTCTTAAGTATTTTTCCTTATGGCCAACGCTCACAATGTGTAAGGTCGACCTTAAGGCCACGTTTTCTCTTATGGCCCGGTCTTAAATCCATATTGGAGACGCCCTTACTGCCTTTGTAGAATATCTTTGAAAAACAAATAAATTTTACATTCAGTTGAACGTTTTACTTGTGCAATTCCATATCAAAAGACAAGGCACTACATAATTTATCACAAATCTACAAAATAGTAACTTAGTTGTACCTGAACATGTTGTCTCCGACAGATGGAACATAATTTATCACAGATGGTTGGAATGGCACCTTCTGTTCTTAATTTTTATTGCTTTCCTCTGAACTATGATGTGCCAAGAGACTTCCCGGACTACCGGCTCCGTTTTCCAAACATCTTTGTAAAAGGGTACTCCATATGGCATACGGGTGCTCCTTGCCTGAAACGAGCTATAGCTTCAGTTCGCGACCACTGATCGTATGTTTCCTGACGTGAAGGCGGCTTTATCGATTGTGCAGGGTGAGCGATGACTTGGAAGAGCAACCGGTGTTTTCCATCATCCCGCGCGCTTCTTCTTGGACGTGTTTCGTTGCCCGTGCCTTTTACTCGTACCTAAAGGTCATGGCTTTACCGAAGCTGCGCGCGGCAATGCAACCTCTCGTGTCAAAAGGGTCATTCGTTTGATTCCTTGTATTCTCATTTCTCTAGGGGTTGAGAAGCCAAACCCCGGTTATTTGGTTCCATGCATTCTAGGATTTCAGCAAATCGATGCATGTTTGAATAGCTGCATTGTCCCTGCTAGTCTTACCTCCTGGCTAGTGAGATGAGCTTATCCAACATCATCAAAACAGAGAATATAGTTCATAAAAGTGCAATTCAGAGAACTACTAGCTTATATTAACACTGGTTTGACATAATAAGTCGTGGCATGTGTGCTGCAGCACGAGTTCACGAGCAACTTACCATGATGCAACAATAGTTCATCACATACATAGGGGTTATAACTGAATACCACCTCCCAAAATATACAGACCAAAGTTCAGGGGTCACCGCAACCATAGTTCATCGGCCTAGCTACTCCCAAAATTCACATCACAGCCATCATCATCAACACCGCTACCAACACCTCCTCGAACAGCTCAGTCTATTTCTCAGAGGTACTGCATGTTCAGGAAGGCCGTGAACCAGCTCAACATGTGTTCAGGGGTCGTGGCAAGATACCAGGTCCCATGTCCGCTGTGCTCCATCAGGTGGGTAAGAGCATGGTGTATCATCGTCACAGAGACATGCACAACGGGAATGCGAGGACCATAGATCATCTTCATCTGAGCATAGTTTTCAATGGGCTTGTTGATCAACTCGATGTCCGATGGCTAAGCCTGCATGAGAATCACAGTTAGTTCATGGCATGTAGTTCATATGTGAGCATTACAAAAACTAATGCAAGTGCAAAAATAGCATACCTTGATGTGCTCATAGTAAGCTTCATCATCCATCATGATAGCAGAGGTCTCCTCAATCCAGCGCACGTTCTCAAGCCTCTTGATCTGCAGCACCCGAATCCAGTGCACTCTCCAGTGCCTCATGTGGTTATACACCTGGTTCGGAGTGACTGTCCAACCGCAGAACTTGAAGACACCATCAGCAACCAAGCGCATGTCCGCCTGTCTGAATCTCCACACTACTGAATCCCCTTTCTCGATCAACTGGACGACCCGATTCAGGACAAAGGTGGACAGGGATGTTGGCCATGACATGGCCAACTTCCTCCTGGCCACCGCATCAGGCATCGGCACATAACGCAGAGGCAACACGGAGGTTGCAAATAGATCAGGGGACACAACCTTCTCCTACGGCAGCAGGGATAACAATGTGTTCAGTTCTAGGGGAAGAACTATACTTATAACACTAATCCTATCTGCAGCACTTGGCAATCCTCATAGGACAACATGAAAACTGACTGCCAGAATGCTCAGGTCCAGATCTAGAACACCAGCTCACAGCTTAGAACTGTGAGCAAGAACATGGCAATAGATCTAAGCTAAGAGAGCTAGGGTTAGGTGTTTTTTACCACGATCTTAATCTCGCTTGACGAGGACGACCTGTCCAACATAGCCGAGGAGGAAGACTTGCCTGAGATAAGCTAGACCCATCAGAGTAGAAGGCGCCGCTTACCCGCTCGTAGGTGAGGAAGAGGATTTGGAGGGAGAGCTCGAAATTGGGCGAAATGGTGGCGAGGATTTTGGAGCCGGCGGAGGAGCGGCGTAAATAGCCACGGCGAATCGGCGGACGGTAACCCCAATTTCTCCCGCAGATTTTGCGAGCTCCCGCCATCCGTCCCTTGCACGAGCGCGTGCAGCTTCTTCCCCGTGAGCGCGAGAAGAAGTTGGCTCCATGAAAACGTCCGATTTCATCGTTTCTCCAGGGTCTGGCTGATGAGCGCTTTAAAAATCATATGATGTAAAGATTTCATTCGTCGCACGAAACCAAACGGCCTTTATTTTTTCCACCCGGTACAAGAAACGGGGAAATAGTAACCAAATACGCCGCTTGTACACACATTTGAAGCCGGGCTCGTGTTTCTTCTCCTCCCGGAAGAATGGGCGTAATGCTCCTTAATCAAAGAAAAAAAACAAAGCACCGACACCGGGACGTGACGGTGGAATGGGCCGTCTCCACTCCTTGATGGAGTCCAACGAACATGAATGATGGGCTCGCCCCGGGACTGAAGCACGTGATTCACAGGTAGAGCTAGCATTCATGCGCCCCCGCGAAGCGCGGATGGAAAGTAACGTACTAGTACGTGCCTGCCAAAATAACTAAGAGCTACCGGCCACGCGATCTCGCTCACGCTGCCGCGTCGGCGATTCAAGAATCAAGAGACCGACTACGATGGCCGTCAGGGATCGAAGCACGCCACAAAGAAGCGAGCAAAGCCACACGGCGCGGCGCGGCGCGGAAGGGCTCGGCCGGCTCTACTTGCACGCGCCGCCTCCATCGGCTCGGCCCCCTTTTCCCTGGATATCTATTTTCTTTTCTTTACTCGGCCGGGTGATCTCGCCGCGCTGGCATTCTGGTCTCCTCTCCTGTGTATCCTTTCTCTTCGATTTTCATGTCATATTTACCACGCAGACTCCGTACGGCTTACAATCGTTATTCCCCGATGGTCAAATATACAACCCGTGATAATGTTAATCCTTTTTTTACTTACTTACCATACTTAGCTAACCGGCGGTGGACTTGGAATTTCGAACGTGAAGCGAAAGCAACCCCACGCACGTACATGGGTCTCTTCCATCCAACGATTTCCTCGCGTGACTTGTTTTGCCTTACAATATCCCATTCGCTCAACGACGTACTGATTCGAGGAATACTGTACGTGTCTCCGTTGGTTGGCGTCTAAGCTGGGGAAAGGATCGCCTGGATCCGGCCGGGAAGTGGGTGGCGCGTTGCTTTGTTGATACCGTACTAGTACTTGTCGCTCGATCCCCGTGTGCTTGTGCGCTTCTAAATAATTTTAAATTTTAAATAATTGGCAACAAAGAATATAACCATCCTGCAAATAAAAGAAGGTAAATCGACCGGCTAAAGCCATCATTTTTGTGCGACACTTTTTGTAACTACCTACACAAGATATGTCTCCACTGTGATCTGTGGCGTCTGTGGCGTCTTATATTTTCGAGTTGTGTCGATAAATTTCCTCATTTCGATCACAACAACCGTATTGGTAGATCCCCTATTTCTACCATGGAAATAGTGTTAAGCTCGTAGATGCTTTATTTTTACTGGTAGCTTTTCTAGGTGCCATGTCACTATTTTGTATGCCTAATATCGGACATTACATTTTTTAGGTATTACATTTTATATAATTATATTTACCAACCTTGCCGTATGTTTTTTTGAATTTACTTGTGTCAAATCTAAGCTGTTTTTGTTTCTTGGGAGAACTCCCACTATTAGTATCACGTTGTTTAATCACAAAAATGAACATCACTTTTGAAAAACAAGTTGTGAATATACCACTTTTTATTTGACAAGCGGAGTAGTTTTAACATTTTCCAAGTATTCACCGCGGGGTGGCGGCCGGTGGTGTGGTGATCTGAGACTGCCATGGCAGCTTTTTGGCAGGAGCTTGTCATTTTTTTTTTCGTGTTGCTGATGCGGAAGGTGCCGAACTTCTAGCGTGTCCTAGGGGCTTACTTGTGGCAAAGAAGATGCAGGTGTTTGGTTTTGGAGACAGACAACATTGAGGTTGCAGCGAAGCTCAAGAAGGAAGGGCAGGACTGGTCAGTGAAATAAAAGCTATCCTTGTTGATTTCGAAGAAACCTTGGTGCGATCAGTATGGCAATCTGCGAATGATGTCGTCCACAAAATGGCAAAAGAGAGTTGTGATAATAATTTATATAAGGTGTGGTTTCATGTGGCACTTGAATGGATCTTATTGGACTCTGTTACGGTTGAATAAAATCGCAGCAATTTGATTAAAAAACATTTTTGAGTATTTACTGTTTTACCGGTGAGGGCCTTTTGGCAAGCAACGGAGGAACGACGGTCAACTCGTCGGTAACACAGTTACCCACCTCACACTGAAAATAACTAACCAAGGAATACAGAAAAGAATGCGAAATTTATTTAAATAATACATTTTTTTAATATTTATCAGATCTATTACACGTTTTCTGGATTTTACAAAAGTAGTACTTTGTCGGTCTGGAGGAAGTCGATAGAGTCGCTAGGGCCCGCGTCGGCCAATCGGCCTAGGGCAGGCCGAGTGCCCCAATTGGTCTGGGCAGGCCGACTGCCCAATCTGCCTGGGTCAAACCGACTGGGATGCTATGAGCCAATTTAAAAAGCAAATGCTAGTTGATTGTTGTCTGTTTGAGTTCTTTTGTTACTTGGCTTTTACTCGATATATAGGGGAGTGAGTGTCACGTACTTAGGCATGTTAATTACTTGTTCTGTTTCAATCATTCCGATGCACTCTTGTCTTGCCGCTCTAGCTATGTATTACTCACAATAATAATACTAGTGCACATCTGCGAGCTGTAGACTGCATCAAGTCACCATGCAGCATCAGTGAATCGTGGACTGCACAATAATAGCACTCTTGTCGGCTTGCTCCAGGCCGATTGGGGCAGTCGGCTTGCCCTAGAACAATTGGGACATCCTGTCTGTCCTAGGCCGATTGGGGCAAAACGGGCCCAGCGGCCCCACGCGTCGATGTTCAATCGTCTTGCTTCAGGCCGATTGGCCCAATCGGTTTCCTTCAGATCGACAAAGTACTACTTTTGTAAAATATTAAAAACGTGTAATAGATCTAGAAAATATTAAAAAAGTGTATTATTTTAAAAAAAAATGCGAAAAGAATAGGGTTGGTAATTTTGTTCCAACGCTGCTATCACACAATAAAATCTGAACTATTTCTGGTCGATGCCCAAAATCCAATCATTCATGGGTGACAGCTGAGTGCAGCAAACCACATGATCCAGGATCGTACCAGGATCATAAGAGAAGCGTCGGGTGTGCAGTAGTTTCGATTTTGTTCTTCATCATATCAGCACGAGGATTTTTATATCGGCGAAAAAATCAGGAATATGATTTTCTATAAAAAAAAACAGTGAGCGCATGGATTTTATAATGCAAAAAAAATCAGCACGGGGATCGGTGGAAAATAATCAGCACGGGCATTCCATTCCATTCCCCTTCCTTCCATTATCCTCTCTCGCGGACGGTGGACCCATCCCCCTATTTCAACAGCGCCCATGCTCTCTCTTGCCTTTCAACAGCACGAAAGCTCCTCAAGCCCAGCCACAACGCAACCCCAAAAACCATTTTCATTCCTCTCCCCACCTCCGATTCGACGCCCGGCGGCATGAGGACGGCCACGGCGGCGGCGTCGGCGGCGGAGGCGCACCAGTCGCGGCTGCTCTATGAGCTCAGCGCGCTCGTGCTCACGATCATCCGGCCGCCGGGGGAGGCGGAGATGCCGCGGCAGGTGTCGGCGGCGGGGGTAGCCTCCATGATGTTGGGCGCCTCCATGGCGCTCATGCTCTGCGGCTCGCTCACCTTCATGCTGGGATTCTTCCTCATGCCCTGGGTCGTCGGCCTCGCCTGCGTCTTCCTCTTCGTCGGGTTCGTCACCAACCTCTCCGGGATCGGGAAGGCCATCCTCTGCTGGCCCGCCGCGTGCACCTCCTCCTCCTTTCCAAAGGACGCCTCCACATGTACGTGATCTGGTCGTCCTCTTCCTTCAGCGTCATGTTCGAGGGGAAAATAATTACCTACTACGGCTTGTCTGTTTCTGTATTCTGGATTATTCGACATTGCGATGCGATTCTATGTAAATTCAGCGTAATCGGGGAGGGATTCGGGGATTGGCGGGTTTCTGGGCTCTATTGTGGTCAGATGCGCCGAATTGGGCGTATGTGCTCAATTCCTGTCCAAATTTGAAGCAGCCATGGTCTATGGGCACTCTAAATTGTTCTGAATGTTGTTATTCATGAACCCTATAGGCGGATCAGATTCGAATTTTAGGATTGGTCTACCAATTCAGGGCATCATATTCATGCTTATGAGCAGAAATTGTTCTTTTTCTTCACAAAAGCTTTGCCTCTTTCACACTCTAGGCAATTGAATATAACTTGGGATTTAAGCACCCGTCATCCCTACCCCCATAGACTAGAGAAGGCAAAAGGAAAACAATCGGTGACTTCTAATTCACGCCAGTGCGAGTTTATTGCCTGGATAATGTAGTTCTTGAATTTAGATATAGAAAATAAAAACTGTCTAAGCTGCTGCTTGATGAGTTAACTGCCTAACCGACCGTATGAAATCAAAGGTGGGCAAGGAGCATATAAAGTCAAAAAGTACATATAAAAGTGATGGTCGATTTGATTCCCCAAGTGCTTTAGTGGTTCTTAAGCAGGAGACAAGAAAAAGAAACTTTATATCTTTGCTAATGTTGACCGGACATGGGTAGGGTTCTTAGGAAATAAACTTCATAGGAAGAATACATAAGAATTGATGATACTGTAGAAAAAAAAGAGCTGTCTTAGTCTTCTAAGCGAAAAAAACAAGAGAAGAAAATTTATGCTTACCTATATTATTTTAGCATTTCGCTGTCACTCCTACATTTCCAATAGGCACGGAATTTTGAAATAGACAATTTTGTATTTTTGTTAGAGACTGTCTTCCAAGTGAGTAGTTGCGGACAAGTTGAACCTTGGTTTCCTCCCCAACCACGGTTTGCTCTAGAGCAGTTATATTTACACGTTGAAGTCTCTAGTCTCTACCGCTATTTTCACATTATATATTATGCTGATAGCTTTTTAAGTACACAGTCAAGATCCAAGTTTGCAATCTAAACTCAGTTGGTAATTCCTGTCCATGTTCTTCGTTGCTAGTACTAAATAGTGTTGTACATATGTCATTATCATGCTTCTAAGACTTTTTGCCTATGTATTGCTTGCTCAACTATCCAATACAAGAGTATAACTTGACTTTTTCCTTGTCCTCTTCTCACAGGGCATATATTTCCCAAGCCTCCATTCATGTAGAGGTGAAGTCGTATACGGGGTGGGCTCCCCACAGAGATGTATAGAAGCAGACGAGTTTGGGCAGCATTGTCAGTGTTGCGAAATGAACTGTATTTTCCTTCCTGGGCAACTTTTACCATGTAACACTGCAACAAGTCTAAATGGTTTGAAACTACAGATAGGATGATACGTCGTGACAACAAACTTTGTACATACGGGGAAGAATGCTCTGGTGTATGGGGTGTATAATTGTTTAAGGAATGGAGAGCCTTTTTTCTTTTTTCTTATTTTCGGATAAGCTTGTATCTTACTCGCCATGCTTTCGCTGCGGTTCGAGGGGAATTACTGGAATTGGATATTTTCGCCAGTGGAAGGCTTGTAATGCCACCTATACTTGAAATTGTATGTGTATGTCTGTTCATCACAAATGAATTGTCCATTTTGGAGAGGGAAAAGTAAGAGGGTGATTGTTCTTTGTCCAGTTCTGATGGCAACTGTTCTGTTGGCATTCTCTTTTTTTTTCTAACAAATGTTGGCATTCTCTTCTTTTATTTGAAAGGAATCACTGCAATCTGCAAATTGTGTTCATAAGAGGGCTAGAAATGCCTCCTGTACTTGGAATTTTACTTAGTATGATTCAGATCATATGTTTTCCCATTATAAAAATTTAAAGAAAAGAGGGTATTGTCCAATCAGGTGGTAGTGGCGTCTGGCTTTTGATCACACTACAATTTGTCTCCTCTGCTTGAACTTGACCTGTCCTTGTTTGAGCTAAGAAGGATAAACGGTGCTTCAGGAAAGTGCCTCTTCTCATGGACCCAAAAGAGCTATGAGATAGCTACAGATAACTGCAGATGCTGGGATTCTCAGGCTGCCCCTTACTAACAGCTCAAAAACGGCTGCCCTCAGGCCCAACGAACTGGAAAGCTATGAAAGCTAACAGTAGAGCAACCTCAAGAAGCAAAGTTAAGTTCTTCCAGCAACGACAAGCAACCGGGTCCTTCTGATGTATTCGCGTCAGCATCAACGAGATCGGACAGGAACTAGAGACAAGACCAAACACAGAATTAGACAACCACATGTATTTGTACTTCTATAAACTTCACGCACTAGAGATGGTGTAAGACACGGAAACAGTCTGCCAAATCTCGATCGATTCTTTCTCAATTTAACAAAAGATAAAATGGACACGACAGATGCCGTGAACCCAAGCAAGAACTGAATTGCTAAGCTTCTCCCACTACTTCCACCAATAACATTGCTGTGAGAATACCAGAATACAATACAGGGTTTCACATTTCACCACCAGCAGGTCTCAGTAAGAACAAAAGTTTTAAGCCATTTAGCACAAATACCACAGCAATAATATTTCTTTTGGAAAAGATTGTTTGTCTTCCATCAGGGAGAACAGCTTCTAGGTTCTTAGCCGTAGTTGAGGCGGAACATGTCGTTCTGCACGTAGAAGTTCCCTGGTCCAACTGGCATCAAGTGGAACATCTGCACCAACAGCACAACTGTAATCTTAGCAAAGAAATCATGGACATGTCACACAATCTTTTCAGTAAATTTGAACACACCAAAACAATAACATATCGATAAATACATACAAAAAACCGCTAAGGTAATCTATGAATTCAATGCAATAATCTATGAAGGCAAAAACAAAAATTCCACATATCATAGTAAAACAAAATACAACTGACAAAGACACAAATTCAACCAGGCATGTGCAGTCATACCATAATGATATGAAAGGAAAAGGCATACAGGCAAAGCATGTGCAATTTTCCCGCAAAAGTAACAGACAATGAGACAATAAAGGTAATTCAGAAAATATTGCATTTGAACCCCAAAGATTATGGCAGATACACATGAGTGAATGGCTAATGATACTGTTTTACCACACAAGAGCGGAAGTCAACCACAGGAATTTATCAAACCTTTAGAAGAACATGTAATGGAGGAAGGCAGAGCAAGCGATTTTTAGCCGAAATCACATTAGCACAATTTACACCATACGGTGGTAAACAGTAGCTACCGCACCATGCAAAAACACCATTAGGGGTACAGCAGAGGCATCAACTTAAAACTTGACTATGAAAAGCGAAGAGAAAAATAATAGAGCTTCACTTTTTATATTATGACTACAACAGCCAAAAGAAAACATGTACAAAATGCATTTCGATATTCCTAAGGAAATAGAACACCTGATTTAATGGGTTCTGCAGAAAGAACACCACAGTGTCATTGAATATTTACGATAATTATACATATCCCAATCCTTTCACCAAGAGATCACCAACGAACACATACTTACAGGAATAGGCATAAATGAATGGCAATTGGTAACAAACAACAAACCTTTTGTCACAGGAAGCACTGAAGTAATGGTACAGATCACATCAAGAATCCAACAGACTACCAGAAAAACATAAAAGAGACTAGGCTCATGAAAGATCACATAGGCAGTTAAATATCAATACTGCAATCACAGGATAATAGTAGATCCCGAGACTAAGCTCATAAAATTCCAATCTCCAGGGTTATAGCCATTAGCAAGAGAACACATCAAACAAATCTACAGCATTGATGAGCCAGTTATAATGCACTGAAAATAAACTAATTGACAGCAGACAAGTCAGAACGCTGCAAGTAACAATCGAGAATAAGCCAGAACAATCTAACACCATTCGCATAAATTCCTGGTGGAGATCTAAAAATTCATCATAGCATCTGCAGGCAACCAACTCCATCATATCATCCAGTTAAGATGAAGCAACTAAGAACAGCACATTTAACTATTGGGAGATTAAGAGCAATTTAGCATTCTTCACATGGTATCCCTGGTGGACATCTAACAATTCCTCGTGGCATCCGCAAGCCAACAACTACAGATACCTAACAATTCACGTGTCCACATAACATCCCTGACGGAGATCTAACGATTCATCCTACCATCGACAAGTCAAGAATGACAGTCACCTGACGCCGTCCTAAACCGTTTCTAGATGAAGATCTAAGCGGAAAAGTTCTCGACGATAGATATCACGCTTCAATTAGAACATTCCAGTGAGCACGAAATAGATAGGGCCAGAGGATCGGAGGCCGTACCTGCGAGAACTTGATCTGGTGTTCGCCCTCGCCGGCCTGGAGGGATCCGGAGACGAAGACGAGCATGCCGCCCGTGGGGCCGGCAGGCTGGCAGTCGACGGTGACGACGTGGTGGAGGCACTTTTCGAAGGGGAGGGAGGTGAGCTTGGCGGAGATGGCGGCGGCGCCCATGAACTTCTCGCCCTCGAAGGAAAGCATGGAGCCCTCCTGGTAGAGCCCCACCAGACCCGCACGGTTGGAGTCGAACGTGCGGTAGTAGTGTTCGACGAAAGCCTTGGCAACTCCATCGGGGTCCATCTCCGCCGCGCCGCCGCCGCCGCCGCCGCCTGTGGGGGTTAGGGTTTGAGGAGGGGAGTCCCTGGTTTTGCCCGGTCGCGTATGGAGTGTCTGAGTTTGCGTGCGAACGACGCGGCGGGGTGGAATTGAATAGAATCGACGGCCTCGGCTGGAAGGGGCCCGCCAAACTTTCTACTCCCTCCGCCAAATTTCCACGACGCGCAATTTGAAAACGAGTAAAATTCAGCTGTAGTACCTAAACTTAGCATCCTTTTTCGATACTGTCATCGATCTTAGAAATACGCAATTTACGGTCACTAAATACGGCTGGTGTGTCATGATGGTCACTGGCGTCTGTACCGGTTTCTGTATAGGGATGTATTCGCTTACGTGACACCGAGTGGACCCAATTTGTCAGCCTCTACACACATACAGGAAACTATTTTACAATGTTAAAAATCAGAAGGGCTCAAGTGCAAAATGCCAAAGAGATAAAGTTTCTTCTCCCCTGGCTCCGGCGGCTGGTGCCGCCCTTCCCAACCCGACGCCTCCCTCCCCACCCTGGCGCCTCCCTCCCCACCCTGGCGCCTCCCCCGGCCCTTCCCTTACTGGCGCTGCTCCCTCCATATCTCCCCGCGCAGGCGCTGCTCCCTCCCTATCTCGGCGCAACTTGCGGCACCGCGGCGGGGAGGGCACGACGAGGAGGAGGTGACGGGAGTCGGGCGTTCGCCCCCGTGCTCGTGCTGCTCCTTGCGGGCGGGCGGAGTGAGGAGGCACGGTCGCCGGTGGGGGAAGGGGCGGCACATGCGTGGGAAGGAAGGGGTCGGCGTGGGAAGGAAGGGGCCTGTGCGGGCGTTGGGAGGAAGGGTCGCCGACGACCTCCTGCCCCAGCACAACTCCAGCAGAAACCACCACTGTCGAGGAAGGAGTCTAGCCAGCACTGGCCGGGCGTGGCCGCGGAGCTGAAGCCGCTGCCCCTCCCGTTCCATGCTTCCCATGGCCGGCAGAGAGGAGGAAGAAGGGGAGTGTGACACTGACAGGTGGGCCCCACCTATCAGTCTGGACCAAAGGACCCTACATGTTAATCTTTAGGCTTGGGCTTAACTTAGGGGAGGTTTTTTTTGCAAAAAAGTTACACTATTTCTGTTTGGACCGGTCAACATCAGTCGAATACATTGCTATACACAGGCCCAGTGACCGTCATGACACATCCGCCGTATTTAGTGACCGTAATTTGCGTATTCCTAAGGTCGATGACCGTATCGAAAAAGGGTGCCAAGTTAAGGTACTAACAGTGAATTTTACTCTTTGAAAATATACTACATACTATCTGTACTTCTAGCATTGTAAAATCAAAAACTTGATCAAACTCTTTGCATTTTTGTAACATGTGAAAAAAATGTTTTGAAAGATTTGTTGTAATACTACATTTTTGGTACGCGTGCGAGGGATTTATTACAAATCATGGGAAGGTCCATCAAATATGATCTACTCTATGCGAAAATTGGGGTGGCGCTATTTTTCACCGTATTTTATATAAATATTAGCTTGGAAATCACATTTTGAAACTTAGAAAATGGGAAATTATTTATTGTAAAAAAGGTTGGAAACATTTTTTTGGAAAAAATGTTTGTCATGGAGGATGCACCTTTATGTTAATGCACGCATATTATAATAAATAATAAGATGAGAATAGGTAAATGAAGGAAAAAATGAGTTTTCATTCTTTGTTGAGAGCAAGGCACAATGGAATATGCTCTAAAGGCAATCATGGATGATGTACTTCTCAATGTTTTCATAAAGTTAATTAAAGTGTCTTTGTATGAACTTTTATTTGGATCATAGAATATGTGATTTGGTTGTGAAATTACGTATTTATATTGTTCCTACTAAGTTGTCCTTAGTCATTGAAGTTGTGTGTACACTAATGTGTAAGTTGGTTGATGACTCGGTTCTACTTGTCATGGGTATGGTGATGCTAATCCAACTTACAATGACTCGGCTAAAGTATTGAACGAGTCGAACAGTCCCTTATTGAGAAACAACGAGGAAGTTGTCATTTGTTAGTTCGGAATTCTTAGATTCGAGGGGATCGCACGATCCAAGTTATGGATCAGCTAGCTTAGGGTCTTACAAAAGTTGTTCTGTAACTCAAGCCAAAGGAACCTATACAAAAGTCACATTGGAAAGGATCATCTTATTTCTTCATGTCATTTGTGGGTTGGCACGTTTTGTTAGAAACCACCGTGAGCTATTGACCTGAGTCCAGGTGTACACGGGCAATGCTTTGCTTGCCTTTGAGTGTTTACACTATATGGAATAGGGAGCAACAATGAATAATTCCTACTGTGCTTATAAATTGGATCTCTCTAAAGTTTATGATAGAGTTGATTGGACTTTCTTGGAGGAGGTAATGCATAAAATGGGTTTCTCTCATCAGTGGATTCATTGGATAATGTTATGTGTGACCACGGTGAGGTACTCCGTCAAATTTAATAGAGCCTTATTGGAAGCGTTCTCCCCCACTAGAGGTTTCCGTCAGGGTGACCCATTATCCTCTTTCTTATTTCTTTTTGTTGCTCATGGTCTTTCTACTTTGTTGAATTCAGAAGTTAATGCGGGAGGCTTATCCCCGGTGAAGGTATGTCGAAGAGCACCGGGTGTATCCCACTTGTTGTTCGCATATGATATTTTCCTATTCTTTAAGGCGGTGGGTGACCAGTCCTTGTTGAGAAATAGAGCAATTTACCAAGCGAATTATCCATAATAAACGCTAGATAAAACATGACTAGAATAATAGGTAATATACTAATCATGTTTAATAGTGAATAAAAAATAAGGCATATATTCAAACAAACTGCAAGGCATAAAACTCTGGATAGAATCAGAACAAGATTGAGACAGAAGATGTACACGACAGTAGCAGAAGTAGAACCGCCGGCGTTGGAACCGTCATTGGCCATGTCGTCGAGGAAGAGGGTGCTGATGTCGGGGAAGAAGTCCTCGTCGGGGAAGACGTCGCTATCTGTGAGGGAGTCCGTGACGAAGCCAGTAGTCGCGCTGATAGCGCTCCCCAAAAACCTTATCGCCCTTCTCCCGTACAGGACTCGAAGCAGCGGGGTCTCGGAGGCCTACTGTCCCGGCTCGCGGTGCACGCCGCAAGACGGGATGGGGAAGATGAAAGTAGCGCAGTGCTCTGGAACTCGAGGCAAGGGATGTGTTACAGCGCAACTGAGAGGAGGCGCGACCTCTCTCTCTTATAGGCGCAGAGGGGAGAAGGCAGACGGTGCAGAAGATGAAACGAACAGGCGCATTTAACTCGTATTAAACGTCCATTCAAAGCAAACGTTTCACCTTCGTATTAAACGTCCATTCAAAGCAAACGTTTCACCTTCGTATATCTGTTCATATACCATTCATGCGTGGCAAAATAAAGCTCGGCTCGGCGAGATTCCCGCAACCCGCGGCGCGCGCGCGCGCGCGTCGTGACGAGGCGAGCGAGGAGGAGGAGCGCGCGTGTGGAACTCTCTCCTTCTCCTTCTCATCCTTTTACCAAGTGGTAGAAGAGCTCACCTTATAAGCTGGTCCAACTTCCACTCAACTAGCAATGTGGGACTAAACATTTGTCCCACCTCTTGTCTTGCATGAATGGGCCACATGGGCCTCTAGGATTTTCAGGAATTATTTAAATAGAAAATGGGCTAGACATTTTGGGACAAAATTCCAACAATCCCCCACCAGATCCCAGAGGCACATGTAATCTGCCTTTGGTTCCAAAACACTGTTTATATACCGGTACTATAGTGGAGACTGTTAAGTTAAACTTCCACCTAGAATTCTATGCTACACTAGGTTGCAACTTGTACAGTGGACTATGCCTTGAACTGCAAGTTTGCTGCAATCTAGCTTCACACGAAGTCTTGACCGATACTGGGCTACCGTGGGACTTCCCCGCGGGTGGAGCTTATACGTCATACTCCATGACCTTTCATGAGTTTATTAGAGAGCACCCTACTCTCATAGACTGCGACGTTTTAACGGTCAGACTCATATAGGTGTGTTCTTCAAAGATGTTCTGCAGGACAACATATTTGCTTAGGATAAGCCACTTAGAACACATTAAGATAATAAATCAACCTGCCATGCAGAATAGGAAAGTATTGCATCTTTATGGAGTGGTGTTTATTAAAGTAGGGATACTTTCCTCTCAGCTAACCAACAGCTTTTTTTCCAATTCTAATTCACGGGATCTCCGATCATATAGAGTGGTTTACCACTATGGAAAGCTCAAATTGTGGGTCTCATACCCATCTCCTTTGATGCATTTTCTATCACGTTGCGTGATAGACCCTTTGTGAAGGGATCTGCCAAGTTTTTAGATGTTTGGATATAATCCAATGCAATAACTCCGGAGTTTCTCATTTTCCTGACAGATTTCAGTCTCCTCTTCATATGTCTTGAGGACTTCATATTATCCTTAGAACTGTTCACCTTAATAATCACAGTTTGATTATCACAGTTCATTGGAATTGCGGGTATAGGTTTTTCAACCACAGGTAAGTCCATCAAGAGTTCACGAAGCCACTCTGCTTCAACAGTGGCCGTGTCTAGTGCTGTGAGTTCTGCTTCCATAGTTGACCTCGTTAAGATGGTCTGCTTGCAAGACTTCCAAGAAACAGCGCCACCACCAAGTGTGAAAACATATCCACTCGTGGCCTTTATCTCATCAGCATCAGATATCCAATTTGAATCACTATAACCCTCTAGTACCCTCGGATACCCGGTATAGTATATGCCATAGCTCGCAGTACCTTTTAGATATCGCATAACTCTTTCAAGAGCATGCCAGTGATCATCTCCTGGATTTGAGACAAATCGACTGAGTTTGCTTACAGCAAAGGCGATGTCAGGTCTCGTGGCACTAGCTAAATACATAAGCGAGCCAATGATTTGAGAGTATCTTAGTTGGTCTCTAGCATTTCCTCGATTCTTTTGAAGCAACACACTAGGATCATACGGTGTAGGAGAAAAATTGACGTCGCTATACCCGAAACGACTCAAGATCATTTCCACATAGTGGGACTGAAGCAATGTAATCCCACCATCATCATCTCTCAATAGCTTGATGTTCAGGATGACATCAGCTACTCCCAGATCCTTCATCTCAAAGGAACGAGATAAGAAATCTTTGACCTCCTTAATTGCATTAAGGTTGGTTCCGAAAATCAGTATGTCATCAACATACAAACAAAGGATGACTCCCTCACCCCCACCATGGCGATAGTATACGCACTTGTCAGCTTCGTTTACAACAAAGCCTGCAGCGGTTAAGGTTTTATCAAATTTTTCGTGCCACTGCTTAGGTGCTTGTTTAAGACCATATAAAGACTTCAGTAGCTTGCACACTTTTCTTTCTTGACCATTTACTACAAAACCATCTGGTTGATCCATATAAATTTCCTCATCCAACTCTCCATTTAGGAAAGCTGTCTTAACGTCCATTTGATGAACGAGAAGACCGTGTGAGGCAGCAAGAGAAAGTAGTACTCGAATGGTGGTCAACCTTGCTACAGGTGAGTAAGTGTCAAAGAAGTCTTCACCTTCCTTTTGGGTATAACCCTTGGCCACAAGCCTTGCCTTGTACTTCTCAATAGTACCATCAGGTCTTAGTTTCTTCTTGAACACCCATTTACATCCTACAGGTTTGCACCCATAAGGACGATCAGTGATCTCCCACGTTTCATTAGCTAAGATGGAATTCATCTCACTATGAACAGCTTCCTTCCAGTAGTCAGCATCAGGAGATGCATAAGCTTCTGAAATGGAAGTGGGAGTGTCATCCACAAGGTACACAATGAAATCATCACCAAAAGACTTTGCAGTCCTTTGTCTCTTGCTCCTTTTAGGAATCTCATTATCATCCTCCTTAGGACTTTCAGAGTGTTCAATCGGAATGGTAGGTTCAGAGAATATAGCAAATTCCTGATTAGATGAACTAGGTATCTCCGGATTTGATGAGTAAGGTTTATCCTTCATTGGAAAGATATCCTCAAAGAAAGTCGCATCAGTTGACTCCATGATTGTACCGACATGAATGTCAGGTACTTCAGATTTTACTATCAAGAATCTATAACCAATGCTATGAAAAGCATAGCCCAGAAAAACACAATCAATGGTTTTTGGTCCAAGCTTGCGCTTCTTGGGGATAGGTACATTAACCTTTGCCAAACAACCCCAAGTACGTAAGTAAGAGATTTTTAGTCTTTTCTTCTCCCATTCTTCGAATGGAGTAATTTCTTTGTTCTTTGTGGGAACTCGGTTTAGGACATGACACGCGGTCAATAATGCCTCCCCCCACCATTCCTTAGAAAGACCCGATGTGTCTAACATGGCGTTAACCAAATCTGTTAGAGTACGGTTCTTTCTTTCGGCTACTCCATTTGACTGGGGTGAGTAGGGAGGCGTCCTCTCATGAATTATGCCATGTTCCGCACAAAAGAAATCAAACTCGTTGGAAAAATACTCTCCACCACGATCAGACCTAAGCCTCTTGATCTTTCGATCAAGTTGATTTTCTGCCTCAGCTTTATAGATTTTGAAGAAACTCAAAGCCTCATCTTTTGATTTTAGAAGATACACATGACAATATCTCGTAGAGTCATCGATCAAAGTCATGAAGTATTTCTTTCCACCTTTTGTTAACACACCATTCATCTCACAAAGATCAGAATGTATGAGCTCTAGTGGTGTTAAATTTCTCACTTCTGCAGTCGTATGTGACTTGCGAGGTTGTTTAGCTTGCACGCAGACTTAGCACTTAGATCCCTTAACAGTTGAGAAATCAGGGATTAAATTCATTTTCGCTAGCCGCGTCATACAACCAAAATTAATATGACAAAGACGAGAGTGCCAGACATTTGATTCAAAATTTGTGTAAATATGATTAACAACTTTATTACAAATGTCTGACATAGATAAGCGGAACAAGCCTCCGCATTCATAGCCTTTACCAATAAAAGTTCCATACTTCGAAATTACAAATTTATTGGACTCGAATACAATCTTGTAGCCATCTCGACACAGAAGAGATCCGCTAACAAGATTTTTATTTATTGAGGGAACATGATGCACGTTCTTCAGGCGCACAGTCTTTCCCGAAGTGAACTTCAGATCGACCGTACCAACACCATGAACAGAAGCATGCGAGCCGTTCCCCATCAGCACGGTTTGAGTCCCTCTGACCTGATATGAAGAAAACATGGAAATATCAGAACAGACATGTACATTAGCGCCCGTGTCAATCCACCAATCAGGAGAATGACATAATGAAAGAACAGTAGGTAATATACCATACCCAACATCTTTCATCTCAACGTCGCCCATGACAACATTAGCAGTCTTGCTGCTCTTCCCATGTTGGCGTTTGTCAAAGCGGTTGGGACAAGCAGGAGCCCAATGATTAGGATCACCGCACACATGACAAGCACCTTTCCTCTTATCAGTCTTCTTCTTGAAGCTGGTGGACTGTGAGGCCTTGTTCTTTCCATCGAACTTTCCTTTGTCATCAAACTTTCCTTTGTTCTTGAACTTGTGAGGCTGGAAGTTCCTTTTCTGTACCAGGTTGGCATTAGAACCTCCCTCGGTACCTCGAGCACGTGTGTCTTTTGCTCTCGCCTTCTCTTCCACATCAAGAGTCCCAATGAGATCCGTCACGGAGAACTCTTGTCTCTTGTGCTTCAGAGAAGTAGCAAAATTCCTCCATGACTGGGGAAGTTTGGCAATGATGCCTCCGGCAACAAACTTGTCTGGTAACACACAAGTGAAGTGCTCAAGCTCCCTGGCAAGTGACTGTATCTCATGAGCCTGCTCCACAATGGAGCGGTCATCAATCATCTTATAGTCATAGAATTGTTCCATGACATACAGTTCACTGCCAGCATCAGAGACTCCAAATTTTCTCTCGAGCGCATCCCACATATCTTTGCCATTGCTAAATGACAGATATGAATCGACAATATTGTCACCAAGGATGCTGATCAAGGCAGCCTTGAAAGTAGTATCAAGTTTTTGGAACGCCTCTTCCTGAGCGGGATTAAGTTCCCCCTCAGGTGCACCATAGATGGCGTTATAGCAGCTCATGGTCTGAAACCAGAGCACTGCTCTCGCACGCCACCGTTTGTAATTCACACCTTCAAACACAGGTGGCTTCATAGAAGCAACAAAGCCACTTGGGGCAAATTGCCTGAAATAAGGTTTTTGGATTGTTGAGAAATAGAGCAATTTACCAAGCGAATTATCCATAATAAACGCTAGATAAAACATGACTAGAATAATAGGTAATATACTAATCATGTTTAATAGTGAATACAAAATAAGGCATATATTCAAACAAACTGCAAGGCATAAAACTCTGGATAGAATCAGAACAAGATTGAGACAGAAGATGTACACGGCAGTAGCAGAAGTAGAACCGCCGGCGTTGGAACCATCATTGGCCATGTCGTCGAGGAAGAGGGTGTTGATGTCGGGGAAGAAGTCCTCGTCGGGGAAGACGTCGCTATCTGTGAGGGAGTCCGTGACGAAGCCAGTAGTCGCGCTGATAGCGCTCCCCAAAAACCTTATCGCCCTTCTCCCGTACAGGACTCGAAGCAGCGGGGTCTCGGAGGCCTACTGTCCCGGCTCGCGGTGCACGCCGCAAGACGGGATGGGGAAGATGAAAGTAGCGCAGTGCTCTGGAACTCGAGGCAAGGGATGTGTTACAGCGCAACTGAGAGGAGGCGCGACCTCTCTCTCTTATAGGCGCAGAGGAGAAGGCAGACGGTGCAGAAGATGAAACGAACATGCGCATTTAACTCGTATTAAACGTCCATTCAAAGGCATGGCAAAATAAAGCTCGGCTCGGCGAGATTTCCGCAACCCGGCGCGCGCGCGCGCGCGTCGTGGCGTGGCGTGGCGTGGCGTGGCGAGCGAGGAGGAGGAGGAGCGCGCGTGTGGAACTCTCTCCTTCTCCTTCTCATCCTTTTACCAAGTGGTAGAAGAGCTCACCTTATAAGCTGGTCCAACTTCCACTCAACTAGCAATGTGGGACTAAACATTTGTCCCACCTCTTGTCTTGCATGAATGGGCCACATGGGCCTTTAGGATTTTCAGGAATTATTTAAATAGAAAATGGGCTAGACATTTTGGGCCAAAATTCCAACAGTCCTTGCGTGTCAAGCAAATTATTGACACATATGCAGCAAGCACGGTACAACTTATAAACCCAGCTAAGTGCTCTATGTGTTTTAGCAAACTATGTCATGTATCGGTACAACAAGAAGTGAGACAAATTCTTGAGTTGGAAAGAGACCAATATGAGGATAAATATCTTGGTTTACCAACACCGGAAGGGCGGATGAATAGAGGCAAATTTCAGAACATGCAAGCAAAGTTATGCAAGCGGATCATGCTGTGGGAAGATTTATCTCAAGGAGGGAACGAGATAATGATCAAATCTGTTGCACAAGCACTACATACATATATAACATGTGTTTTCAAATTACCCATGTCGGTGTGCGATGACCTATCAAAACTGATAAGAGACTTTTGGTGAGGGGAAGAAAGAGGAAAAAGGAAGACGCATTGGCTAAGCTGGGATAATATTATGAGGCCGAAACACGATGGGTGCCTAGGTTTCCGTGATATGCGTATTTTCAACCAAGCCCTCTTAGCTCGTCAAGCCTGGGGGCTCATTGTGAGACCTAATAGCTTATGTGCTCAAGGCTAAATACTACCCACAAGGTAATATTGTTGATACAGTTTTTATGGGAAATCCTTCTTCTACTTGGACAGCCATATCACATGGGCTAGACTTGCTTAAGAAGGGTTTATATGGAGGGTCGGTAATGGTGATTCAGTGAGGATTTGGAGAGATAATTGGATTCCACTTGTCTCTTGGCTTAAACCCTATAGCCAACGTGGCATGTCAAGATTGAATAGGGTGTCTAGCCTGATTGATGAGAAAGGGAAGTGTAAAGAGGACCTGGTCCGGAGATCCTTTCTTCCGGTCCACGTAAAGGATATTCTCAAAATCAAACCGTCACGGTAGCTGGAGGCGGATTTTCTTGCCTGGCAACATGAGAAGAGCGGTGTGTTCACCGTGCGGAGCGCCTACAAGTTAGGCCTAACCCTGGTGCGCCAGGAGCAGGACATTGCAACGTCGAGCAATGCTCCTATGGGTGGCAAACCAATATGGAGGAAAATCTGGAAGAGCAATGTACCTGAGAATGTGCGAATATTTGCTTGGAGATCGGTACATGGTGCACTTGCGACGGAGATGAATAAGTTGCGGTGTGGTATACCTGTTACTGGTACCTGTCAGGTGTGCTGCAAGGAACCAGAGGATACTTCCCATATGTTGTTCTGATGCCCCATGCCCTCATAATGTGGCGGTCTATGATGGAGATATGGTCGTTGCCCAATTGTGAGCAACTCAATGGTCCACGTGAATCATGGTTAGAAGAGTTCATGTTGCCTTTGTCAATGAAAGTTTTGTACAAAGTACTTTTGATCATATGGTGCATCTGGTACTGTCGAAATGAATTTACTCATGATAAGCCTTTGCCTATTGTTGAAGGCTCAAGGAGTTTCTTATGTAGCTATATATCCTCAATAGCCAATTCAATGCAATTATCTACAGAGGTGATCATGAAAGGAAAGATGCCAATGGAGGAACCTAAGCTGGAAGTGAAGAAGCAGGGCCCGATTGATATGCACTGGAAACGACCACCATTCGGACACGTTAAGCTGAATGTTGATGGTTCATTTATCCAATCGGATGGCTCGACGAGTGCTGGAATGATTCTCAGAAGGCATGATGGTTCAATCGTGTTTTCTTTGTGTCGCGTTTCGTTGCGATGCGGATCAGCTTTGGAGGCGGAGCTGCATGCTCTAATGGAGGGAGTTTCTCTGGCTAGTGAGTGGTCTGATGTACCAATTCTAATTGAAACTGATAGTGTTGAAGTCCTCCGACTCATGAAGAGAAGCGCGCAAAAGATTTTTCAGTCATGTTTGCTTCGCCCTCCCCCCTCCCCCTCCCCCTTCTCCTCTTTCAAACTTTGACAAACAAAAAATCGATACCGATTGTTTAGAGGACCGTACGAACCTACCCGAAGTCCGTATGATCCTCTTAGACGTATACTCACCATATACGTATACTCATGTGTCCGCGAAAGGTGAAAATCCAAAGTTATATAACAGCAATTTAAAATATAACATGCAAAGACGTAGATTGTGATAATGAAAGGCGGAATCAGCCGACTGTGGATTATACCCAGTCCGTACACGTATAGAGAGATATATGTCGCCTCGGTACGGGTTTTACACAGGTAAAAAAATAAAACGATCCATGCAGCTTAAATTTAGGGGGAGGGGAGGGAGGGAGACCGAAGCACTTTTTCAGTACTTTCGCATCTCACGGCTGAAGCTAGGACGCTCATGTCTTGGAATCGTGTGAAGGATATCTCCGAAATTCGTAGAGTTAACAGCCATACTGCTGTATGGTTAGGGTCTGGACAGATTGCCTTCTGGATACCTTCTAAGGGATAATACAATCCCTTTACCTCGCAAAAAACACGAATCAATGTGTTACTCCATGTCTCCCTCCGTCCCAACGCATGTGACATCCTTGTTCCGTGTGCTAAAATGTGGACCATTGTCAGCATTATTTGTTCATTCAAATATGAAATTCAATGGTATAGCATGCTTAACACGGAAATGCAATTCCCCCTAGGAGGGGCCCCCGGCACCATCATTGGCGTCCATTAGTTGGAGATTCGTGCAAGTCAACCTGCGAGACCTGCCTCGCTCGCTCGCCTGGCTTGGTAAATTCCTGCCTCGCTCGCTCGCGTAGTTGCGCCTGGGGGCCAAAAAATCTGCCTAGCTCGCTCGCTTCTGCCTCGTCCCACTTTATGTTCTCGCTAGGAGGTCGCGTTGTGCTCGTCTTCCTCGCCCCTCCGCATTCTCTCCCCTGCCAGATTAAGCGACGAACCCTAGAACGAGCGAGCTCCGTCGTCCTGCGTCGCCCTCGTGCTCTCGACGTGCTCCACCTCGTGCTCCCCCTTGTGCTCTCAACGTCTCTCGACGGATAGAATCCTTCTGCGCGTGGGGGATTTCATCCCCTGTCTTTCACTCCCTTCCCCCTACTCGCCGTGCTCCGATCTGCTGAGTGCTCCGCCGTATCGATCCCCCCTCCTCCACATCCTCCCACTCGCTGATACCACTCGTCCAGAGCCCCCTCAATGGCGTCTGCGCACGATCCTTTCCGCGTTCGTGTATTCTGAGGAGGATTCGTAGTGGCCGCGATTTCAGCCACAGATTTGTCATAGAGTCGATCTGGTTCCTCGCTAAATCGGAAGGTATTGTTTTAGGATCCCTTAGTTCTTTAATCGTTTCTTTTTTTGCATGCCATGTATACCTGCTTGCTCCATAATTTTGTCTGCTACATTTGTTGTTAATCACTACTAGACCTTGTGATTGAATCGTCAGTCTAGAGCCCATGTTGCTTCATTTTTAAATTTCTGTGATTGAATGTGACTGTCCCGGTTGTATAAATCTCGAGTTCACGTTCTTATATAGGATTTACTGAATCTTCTTCATAGATTCAACATGGTTTCATATAGGATTCATCAAATAATCATACACAGATATTAAGAGAACCAATCATACATACAAGATCCAACAAAACTTCAAAGATTCATACAAGTTTCAGTAGATTATTACACACATGATTTTGTCAAGATACAAGCAAGATCAAACATCAGTTTCATACATGTGTCACCTATCAAGATAGAACAAGTAGTCTCATAACATTTAATCTAATATTAAGAATCATATAAGGAATCATACACGTTTCATACAAGAAACATAAAGAAAAAGAAAAAATCATACACATTTCATACACCTGTCAAAATTAAGGAGAAAGTTTTGACTGCAAGTATTGTTCGATTGATCGAAGTATATTTGTGTGTGCATTGAATTATGTGAGACACTCTGCATGGCGTTTATACAAAGGCTTTGTTAGTGGTGTCGTTGTCATCACATCCTCGTTTTCTCTGCTTCTAGTTTTGGTTGGAGTAGCATGCCGCCACTTTTGATGTGAGAGCCATCGGCAATTAGATTCAATAAACAATTGCGTATCCACATAATGACCAGGACAGTTGGACAGTCTATTTTGAGCCGTGTACATGGTCTGCAATTTATAATTGATTAATCTTTTTACATAGGAAAAATATGATACTCCCTTTTTTACCATGTATGTGTATTTTGTGTATGTGTGTCAGATAGAGAGAGCGAGCTTGATCATTTAAGAAATCTATTCTTGTGAACCTTTCATCTGATCCTAGTTATATCTTGTGTTTTGGTATGTCTCCCAGGAAGATGGCAACCCTCGCACGTGTCTCGATCCATCAATCTCCTTTTCTGAATTATGTTCTGTAGGATGACGTACATGCATAGATTGTCTTGTTTCGGATGCATCCACTGCATAGCTTTAGGACTTCCTTTATACATAGATTGGTTATAGGGCTTCTTCGAAAAAAATGGTTTTACATTGGGCGATTGACATGTTTTCCCCTTAACAGTTAAGGAAAAAGATTTCACTGCAAGTCTTGCTTGGATTGATCAAAGTGTATATTTGTGTCCGTTAAATTATGTGAGACACTTCTGCCTGGTGTTTGTACAAAGGCTTTGTTTGGTGTCATTGTCATCTCATCCTCATTCTGCTTTAGTTTTGTTGAAGTAGCATGCTACCACTTTTGATGTGAGAGCCATCAGCAATTTCTATGTACATGGTCTGCAATTTAATCGGTTAATCTATTTACACAGGAAAAATATGCATACTACCTTTTTTACCATAAAAAATGTATTCTCTGTATGTGTGTGAGATAGACAAAGCGAGCTTGATCATGTAAAATAATAATAATGTATGAACCTTTCGTCTGATCTTAATGGTTTCTTGTGTTTTGGTATGTCTCCCTTTGCATGTGTGGAGTGTAAACATTTGGCTTGTTCGTAATGTTGCATTGTAATCATATACAATATGTTTGTAATGCAACCTTATGTGATGTTGGATTGGTGAAAGTATGTGTGTGTAATTGTGTGAAACACTTATGCACTGCGTTTTGCAAAAGCTATGCCTATCATTGCAGTTTCCTTGTGTTATAGGCTATTGGGGTGGCATGGTGCCACTTATGATCTGATAGACATCACCCCTTATCTAATTCCCTATGGTATGTGTTGTTGAACATGCACTCAGTGTACCCAAATAATGACCAGAGGCCGTTGGACCTCTTCAGATTCTTAACCTAAATCATCTACATAAAGTGTCATTTAACCGGAATAGACTACAATTTGCAAAAACTTTTGGAGATATGCCCAAGAGGCAATAATAAAGTGGTTATTATCATATCTTCATACTTATGATAAATGTTTACATACCATGCTATAATTGTATTAACCGAAAACATTAACACTTGTGTGATTTGTAAACATAAAAGAGTCCCTAGTAAAGCCTCTTGTTAAACTAGCTTGTTGGTTAATATATGATCATGGTTTCCTGATCATGAACATAGAGATGTTATTAACAACAGGGTCATATCATTAGGAGAATGATGTGATGGACATACTCCTATAGATAAGCGTAGCATAAAGATCTAGTCATTTTAATAGTTCAATTGCTATATGCTTTCTGATACATAGTAACCTAATTCCTTCGACCATGAGATCATGCATATCACCTTTACCGGATGGATGATTTGATGACATCAAACACCACACCGTAACTGGGTGGCTATAAAGGTGACATTGAGTGTTCGGAAAGTATTGGTTGAAACACATGGATCAAGAGTGGGATTTGTCCATCCATATGACGGATAGATATACTCTGGGCCCTCTCGGTGAAATGTCATCCAGTTAGCTTGCAAGCATGTGACTGGCTCACAAGGGACCACATATCACGAGAACGAGAAAAGAGTACTTATCAGTAACGAGGTTGAACTAGGTATGCAGAGATACCGACGATCATAACCTCGGATAAGTAAACTATCGTGAGACAAAGGGAAATTGGTATCGTATGTAAGTGGTTCATTCAATCGCAAAGTAATCGTAGAAATATGTGGGAGCCATATGAATTTCCAGATTCCTCTATTGGTTATTGATCGGAGAAGTGTCTCGATCATGTCCGCATAATTCACGAACCGTAGGGAGACACACTTAAGGATTCGATGTTGTTGAGTAGTTATGGAATGATGAGTAAGAGACCGAATATTGTTCAGACTCTCGGATGGGATCCGGGATATCACGAGGAGATCCGGAATGGTCCGGAGAATAAGATTCATATAAGGAAAGTCCTGTTTCGGAGTTGGAGAATGGTTCCGGTGTTTTCATCGGGAATGTTCTAGAAAGTTCCGGAATGTCCGGCATTCTGGAGGGGAAGGGTACATGAATGTGTCATACCAAGTTGGAACGATTGCATCATGTACTAGGTGTCATCGCTGAACAAAATAAAGGGTTTAATCAAATCCTAGTTTGAAAAGTCAAACGCCAATTTGAAAAGTCAAATGGCTATTTTGGAAGGTGGAGGGGAAGTAGGAAACCTACTTGGGGAGGAGTTCCTCCCCTCCACCGCCGGCCCACTTGGGATCCGAGTTGGGGAGGGACTCCCCTCCCCTGGCGCGCCTCCCTCCACCTATATAAGGAGGGGCAGGGCTGCCCCTCCAAGTACACAAGACCTCCACCCCAAAACCCTAGCCCGTCGCCGCCACCTCCTGTTGCCGCCGCCTAGGGCTCCCCTAGCCGCCGACTTGGGCAAGCCCCAAGCCCTAGCCGCCGGACCTAGAACCTCCTCCTTGGTGTGTCTAAACCCTAGATCGCTGAGGAGCTCTCTGATAGTCCACCATACTCGCTCCGGCTTAAGGCGAAGCCCTGCGAGATCTCCCCTCTACTTCCGATACCACGCCGTTGTGCTGCCGGAATCGCGAGGAGAGTGCTACAACCTCCACTGCCTGCTAGAACAAGGGAGAGGAAGGTCTTCATCGAGTACCGAACGTGTGACCGACTGCGGAAGCGCTGCCGGAACGCAGCGCCGGAAGGATCATCTACGCGATCTTGATATCGGCAAGTGTATGACTACATCCCCACGAGAATTTGCTCTCGTTAACCGCTTTGGAATCTTCGAGGGTGAGTTCCTCTATCGACTCGTTGCTACAATCTAGTAGATAGATCTTGGCTTGTTTGTGTGCATGCGGTAGAATTTTTTTGTTTTCCATGCTACGAACCCCTACAGTGGTATCAGAGCCGTGTCTATATGTAGATCTGTTGCACGAGTAGAATATAATGGTCATTGTGGGCGTTGATGCTTTTATTGTCGATTGCTTCTTGTGTACTTTGCATCTTGCGGGATGGTGGGATGAAGCGGCCCGGGCTAACCTTACATGACATCGTTCATGAGACTTGCTCCACGCTTGACATGCAACTTGTATTGCATAAGTGGCTTTGCGGGTGCCTGTTTCTCCCAACATAGTTTAGATTCAATTTACAACGGGTGATTGTCAATACTAGTATCAATGTTGTGGTTCATGTTCGTAAGTTAGAACGACACTTATTGAAAGCCCCAAACCACGTAAAACATGCAAAGAAAGTAGAGGCGTCTAACTTTGTTTTGCAGGGGTGTGCAGTGATGTGATATGGCCATGATTGTGATTATATTTGATGTATGCAATGTTCCTTATTGTAAGTTGGCAACCGGCAAGAGCCATATGGTTGTCTTTAATTTATGTTAAGACCCGCGTGTCTATTCAAAGTAGTTGTAATAGTTGAAGCCGGTGGACGACAACCATGGAGAAGCGTCATTGACCTTGATGCAATGCCAGTGATGATGGAGATCATGTTCGTGCTTAAAGATGGAGATCGGAAGCACAAAGAAGAAAGGCCATATCATATCACATATTATGAATTGCATGTGATGTTAATCCTTTATGCATCTTGTACTGCTTAGTTAACAACGGTAGCATTATAAGATGATCCCTCATGCACATGAATTTCAAGTCATAAAGTGTTCACCCTTAGTTAGCACCGTTGCTAAAGCTTGTTGTTTCGAAGCACCACGTGATGATCGGGTGTGTTAGATTCCGCAAGTATATACAACGTGAGCAAGTCAGATTTGCTCATGCGGAATCTAAGGTTTGATCTTGACGAGCCTAGCATGTACAGACATGGTCTCGGAACACGGATCACCGAAAGGTAAAGCATGAATCATATAGTAGATATGATGAACATGTTGATTGTTCGCCATTGAAGCTACATCAACTCTCGTGATGATCGGTTTTGATGTGGTGGATTTGGTTCATGTGATCACTAAAACAATGTGAGGGATATTGTTTTGAGTGGGAGTTCAACGGCAATATGATTAAAAGTTGAACACTATTTATCATAAATTAAATCAAAGTGAATTTGCATAGTTCTTGTAGTCATTGGCATCCGTTTACCACCTTGCGCTTAGTTTTAATTGAGATGATAGAACTAAAGAATTATGGTTAGTTACTTTACGAACTGGTATCGTATTGTTTTGAAGTGTTAATCTAAAGTTTAAAAGTGCTATTGCAAACTTTCAGTAAAGTTCCGGTTACTCCATGAAGTTTAATAATTGGTATTAAAACAAGAGTGACAATTCCATGAGTTAGTGTATGAGTATCATGTTTTTTTGAGAATGTATGAGTATCATGTTTGTCTCCATGATTCTTGATATTCAAAGAATTGTCTTAATATCAAGTTTATCTAGGATTTGAAAGAGTTGTTTCAGAAACCATGATGTGTGGAAGATATTGTGATATCTGAAACGAAGTTTTGGTTGCAACATGATAGAGTATAATATGGCAAAAGTCATGTTCTCATATTTGATGAGAATTTGCAAAAGGTTGGAGACACTAGTTGTCCTAATCCACCAAAAGTTTTGGAGAGCAACATTATACTCGCGATTCACCGTTATAAGCTAAAAGTAGCTTGATCATGGATAATTCCATGATAAGGGTGGATATTTGATGTAGGTAAAATGTTTACTACACCAAGAGATTACTAAAGAAAGGAATTTGAAAGAACACCAAACATTTGATGATGGTGATCTACTTCAAAGTGCAAATCCAAAGACATTGGTATTTAATTATACACGATTTGGACTATGTGTCATATGTATGACTCCACTATTGATGTTGATAGATTCTTTCAAACAGAAAAGGAAATACTGAAAGAGAATCTCATAAATATATGGCAGAAAAGAAAAGACTAGAATTGTTCAGCTTAAGTATATAAATGATATACATGTTATGGCTATATTCTTTGCTTATTAAACAATGTGGTTCTTAAGTATTTGATACTGAATTTGTTGGTGTGAATCGTCATACAAAACAACACAATTCATGAACTACAATGTCCTAAGTAACTAGCAAAAGAATATGTGATGATGTTCATCGAGAACAAATAAAGGGTTATTGTGCTGCTTGTTAAACATCAAAGCTTGCCTTCAAGATTTGTTTTATCAGGTATTATGAGAACAAAAGGGTTGTTCAAATAATTGTCGTAATCCATAAAAGATGGATGATTCACAAATCTCGTTGGAGAAATCACATCCATAAAACTAGTGCTAAAAATGTCGAAAGACAAATTGATTGAAAGATCACTTAGGAAGTGACATCGCCGTTTAAATTATATTGGAAAGAAAAACATGAAGAAACTCCATGTGGATGGAATTTTTGGAGTCTTTTGATTTTGATCAAATGACGCTTGTGAAAACTTTCCTAGAGATAATTAAAACTTCGTTCATAGGCCAAAAGGGAACGAATGACTAGCTTATTGGAACTTGTACATATTGTTGTATGAAGTCCATTATGTGTAGTCAAGAGCGATGGATTTCAACTTCATATGCTTTCTCCGAATCTGAGTGAATATATGAATATTTACTTAATAAGGATGAAGTATGAAACATTTGAAAGGTTCAAAGACTTTCAAGATGAAGTGCAAAATCATTGTAACAAGAATATAAATAGTTTATGATAAGATCATAAAGGAAGATATTTGAGTTACAAGTTTAGCATAATACCTAAAGATTTAAGGAATCGTTCCGTGGATTTACATTTCCCGAAACACCATAAGAGTATGGAGCGTTCGAGATATGTAATTAAACCTTGTTTGACATGGTAAGATCGAAGGTGTAATTCATAAAACTGCCATTATATTTTAAAGTTAAAAGCTTTAGAGACTACCGTTTTTCCACTGAAAATAGCTCCATCATAATCCGTTGAAATGACACCATATAAAGTTATGGTTTGGGATGAAACCCAAGTTGTCCTTTCTTAAACATTGGTGTGCTATGCATAAGAAAGATGTTTGCAACCAAAGTCGGATGAACCTGTCTTTGTATATTATTTCGAATAACTATTCCTCCATAACATCGGAGACAAAAGTGTTTGTCGCTTAGAACGTAAAGTTTCTTTGAGAAGGAATTTTTCGTGAAAAGATAAGTGGGAGGACAGTAGAACTTTGATAAGGTTAAAAGAACCTTAGCTATATGTGCAGAGTTGCGCAACGCTGAAAAGTGTTCCAGAGGCAGCAACAATGCTCATGGCTCACGTTCCTCAAAGGTTGTGGTCACGGAGATCTAAGTTCCTTTTGAAACAAGTAGGGCGGGTAAACAATTAAATACCAAGATTTGAGAGTTAAATCATTATTTGACAATAATGATCTGACTACATGCAAAGAAGCGATGATGGGCCCTGACTCCGTCAAATGGCTTGAAGCCATAAAATCCATGATAGTTCCATATACGAGAGATCAAGCTTTGAACTTGAAAGACCCTCTGGAAAGGTACAAGACCTTACAGTCGTATTTGGATCTATAAAGAAATAGACATGGATGTTTCACATCTATGAAATAGTCGACATGTTGGGAAAGAGTTCACAACAATGTTCAAAGGTTGTATATGACAAGATTTGATATTTCATAGCGATATTTAGTCTAGACGGATTAATGTAGCAACCACTACATATAATTTTGTTATATGGTAGTTGAATAAACAAAACAAGTTCTTCTAATAGAATTGTTACCTAGGACGTGTGCATGACACGGTCCATAGGGTTTTGTTAATTCAAAGGATTTTAAAAGCATATGCAAACTCCAATGGTTGAAGTGAGCATCGCGGAGTTGGAATCTTCACAATGATGAAATTGTTAAAAGAGTTTAAATTCATCAGAGACAATGAAGATGCTTGCATTTGCAAGAAATTAAGTGGGAGCGCTAAGACATGTTTCTAATACATTATGTGGAAGACATATTGTTGATTGGAAATGATGTATCTTTTATTAACACATATTAAGAATTTCATCTCGATGAAAGGCTTAGGCAAAACCCAAATATTTGGCATCAATAGACGCTAATATGGTTATGCCAAAAGTACATAGATGATATATTGAATGAGTTCAATATAGAAACTACAAGAAAGGTTCTTGTTGCACAGAAAGGATTGAATGAGTTCAATATTGATGATATATTCAAGTGTATTGACACTTGGTAAGTGAAACAAAGATTCAAGTATAGATTGATACTTGATGTATGAAATCACAAAGAGTATTTATATCAATCATACCATGATATGTACAAATCCAGATATGTCTTGTACTCTAAATGTTATGAGCATATACCAGAATGATTCATAATATGATTATTGGACGATAGTAAGGATATTCTTATGATCTTTTGGAAGAACTAAGAGTATATTATTTTGTAGAAGTGGCAAATAGATGGTTAGTTCATTCTAAAAGTACTACATTGATACTAGTTTTGTCACAAAGTACAAATTAAGTTTATCTCGATCTAAACTAACGGTGTCACAATTGTTGGAGATATGCCCTAGAGGCAATAATAAATATAGTTATTATTATATCTTTGTGTTTATGATAAATGTTTGCATTCATGCTATAATAGTATTAACAAGGAAACATTGATACTTGTGTGATTTGTAAACTTAATTTGAAGTCCCTAGTATAGCCTCTATACATCACTAGCTTGTTGGTTGATAAATGATTATGGTTTCCCTATCATGAACATTGAGATGTTATCAACAACAAGATCATATCGTTAGGAGAATGATATGATGGACATACTCCTATAGATAAGCGTAGCATAAAGATCAAGTCATTTCAATAGTTCAATTGCTATATGCTTTCTGATACATAGTAACCTAATTCCTTCGACCATGAGATCATGCATATCACCTTTACCGGATGGATGCTTTGATGACATCAAACACCACACCGTAACTGGGTGGCTATAAAGGTGGCATTGAGTGTTCGGAAAGTATTGGTTGAGACACATGGATCAAGAGTGGGATTTTTCCATCCATATGACGGATAGATATACTCTGGGCCCTCTCGGTGGAATGTCATCCAATTAGCTTGCAAGCATGTGACTGGCTCACAAGGGATCACATATCACGGGAACGAGAAAAGAGTACTTATCGGTAACGAGGTTGAACTAGGTATGCAGAGATACCGACGATCATAACCTCGGATAAGTAAACTATCGTGAGACAAAGGGAAATTGGTATCGTATGTAAGTGGTTCATTCGATCGCAAAGTAATCATAGAAATATGTGGGAGCCATATGAATTTCCAGATTCCTCTATTGGTTATTGTTCGGAGAAGTGTCTCGATCATGTCCGCATAATTCACGAACCGTAGGGAGACACACTTAAGGATTCGACGTTGTTTGAGTAGTTATGGTATGATGAGAAAGAGACCGAATGATGTTCGGAGTCTCGGATGGGATCCGGGATATCACGAGGAGATCCGGAATGGTCCGGAGAATAAGATTTATATAAGGAAAGTCCCGTTTCGGAGTTCGGGAATGATTCCGGTGTTTTCATCGGGAATGTTCTAGAAGGTTCCGGAATGTCCGGCACTCCGGAGGGGAAGGGGTACATGAATGTGTCATTGCATATTGGAATGATTGCATCATGTACTAAGTGTCATCGCTGTTCCAAATAAAGGATTAATTCAAATCCTAGTTTGAAAAGTCGAATAGCTAGTTTGAGAAGTCAAACGGCTAAAATTGGAAAGAGGAAAAGAGGAGGAAGTGGGAAACCGAGTTGGGGAGGGAATCCCTCCTCCAACCGGCGGCGGCCCCTCCAAGCCGAGTTGGGGAGGGACTCCCCTCCCTCCCCTTGGCCGCCGGCCCCTCCACCTATATAAGGAGGGGCAGGGCTCCCTCCTCTAGACACACAAGTACCTCTCCTCAAACCCTAGCTTGGCGCCTACCACCATAGCCGCCGCCGCCCCCTAGGGTTTTGCCCTAGCCGCCGACTTGGGGGTCCCCGGAACCCTAGCCGCCGGCTCTGTCACCTCCTCCTTGGTGTGTCTAAACCCTAGATCGCCGAGGAGCTCTCTCATACTCCACCATACTCGCTCCGGCTTAAGGAGAAGCCCTGCGAGATCTCCCCTCTACTTCCGGTACCACGCCGTTGTGCTGCCGAAATCGCGAGGAGAGTGCTACAACCTCCGCTGCCTGCTGGAACAAGGGAGAGGAAGGTCTTCGTCGAGTACCGAACGTGTGACCGACTGCGGGAGCGCTGCCGGAACGCAGCGCCGGAAGGATCGTCTACGCGATCTTGAGATCGGAAAGAGTACGACTACATCACCCACGAGAATCCGCTCTCGTTAAACACTTTGGAATCTTCGAGGGTGAGTTATTCTATCGACTCGTTGCTACAATCTAGTAGATAGATCTTGGCTTGTTTGTTTGTATGCGGTAGAAATTTTTTGTTTTCCATGCTACGAAACCCTACAGTGGTATCAGAGCCGTGTCTATATGTAGATCTGTTGCACGAGTAGAACACAATGGTCATTGTGGGCGTTGATGCTTTTATTGTCGATTGCTTCTTGTGTACTTTGCATCTTGCGGTATGTTGGGATGAAGCGGCCCGGGCTAACCTTACATGACATCGTTCATGAGACTTGCTCCACGCTTGACATGCAACTTGTATTGCATAAGTGGCTTTGCGGGTGCCTGTTTCTCCTAGCATAGTTAAGATCCAATTTACAACGGGTGATTAACAATACTAGTATCAATGTTGTGGTTCTTGTTCGTAAGTTAGAACGACACTTATTGAAAGCCCCAAACCACGTAAAACATGCAAAGAAAGTAGATGCGTCTAACTTTGTTTTGAAGGGGTGTGCTGTGATGTGATATGGCCATGATTGTGATTATATTTGATGTATGCAATGTTCCTTATTGTAAGTTGTCAACCGGCAGGAGCCATATGGTTGTCTTTAATTTATGTTAAGACCCACGTGTCTATTCAAAGTAGTTGGAATAGTTGAAGCCGGTGGACGACAACCATGGAGAGGCGTCATTGACCTTGATGCAATGCCGGTGATGATGGAGATCATGTTCGTGCTTGAAGATGGAGATCGGAAGCACAAAGAAGAAAGGCCATATCATATCACATATTTTGAATTGCATGTGATGTTAATCCTTTTTGCATCTTGTATTGCTTAGTAGACGACGGTAGCATTATAAGATGATCCCTCATGCACATGAATTTCAAGTCATAAAGTGTTCACCCTTAGTTAGCACCGTTGCTAAAGCTTGTTGTTTCGAAGCACCACGTGATGATCGGGTGTGTTAGATTCCGCAAGTGTATACAACGTGAGCAAGCCAGATTTGCTCATGCGGAAACTAAGGTTTGATCTTGACGAGCCTAGCATGTACAGACATGGTCTCGGAACACGGATCACCGAAAGGTAAAGCATGAATCATATAGTAGATATGATGAACATGACGATTGTTCGCCATTGAAACTATATCAACTCTCGTGATGATCGGTGTTGATGTAGTGGATTTGGTTCGTGTGATCACTAAAACAATGTGAGGGATGTTGTTTTGAGTGGGAGTTCACCTAGATTAACTTTATTATTAATTTGAACTCAATTTGTCATAAACTTAGTCTAAACTATTGCAAATATGTTGTAGATCAACGGCAACCCCTACCATCAATTTTAATGCGTTCCTAGAGAAAGAAAAGTTGAAAAACAATGGAAGCAACTTCGCGGATTGGTTCCGCAATTTGAGGATTGTCCTCACAACTGGTAATTTGACCTATGTGCTGGATGCACCGCTGGGTGACCCACCTGCAGATGATGCTCCCGATGAAGTAAAGAATGTTTACCTCACTCGGAAGACTCAGTACTCCACAGTTCAGTGTGCTATCTTGTATGGTTTAGAATCGGAGCTTCAGAAAAGGTTTGAGAATTCAGACCCATATGATATTGTCGAGGATCTCAAATTGATCTTTGAGACTCATGCGGCAATTGAAAGCTATGAGGCTTCTGAAAAGTTCTTTAACTGCAAGATGGAAGAGGGCAGCTCCGTCAGTGAGCATGTGCTTAAGATGTCTGGGCACGCAAACAAACTTCAAAGTTTGGGTATTGTGATTCCTAATGCTTTGGGGATTTATCGTGTCCTCCAATCACTGCCACCAAGTTACAAGAACTTTGTGATGAACTACAACATGCAGAACATGAACAAGACGTTGTCAGAACTCTTTGCCATGTTGAAATCTGCAGAAGTGGAGATCAAGAAAGAGCACCAAGTGTTGTTGGTCAATAAGACCACCAAATTCAAGAAAGGCAAGTCTAAGCAGAAGGGACACTTCAAGAAGGGTGGTAAGAAAGCTACCACGCCGACGAAGAAGACCAAGGCTGGACCTAAGCCTGATACTAAGTGCTTTTACTGCAAGGGAGAAGGTCACTGGAAGAGGAATTGCCCAAAGTACTTGGCGGATTTGAAGAACGGCAACATCAAGAAGAAAGGTATATCTGATATACATGTTATTGATGTGTATCTCACTAGTACTCGTAGTAGTGCCTGGGTATTTGATACTGGTTCGGTTGCTCATATTTGTAACTCGAAACAGGTGCTGCAGAATAAACGGAAGCTAGCAAAGAACGAGGTGACGATGCGCGTGGGAAACGGATCAAAGGTTGATGTGATCGCGGTCGGCACGCTACCCCTTCATCTACCATCGGGATTAGTTTTATACTTAAATAATTGTTATTTGGTGCCTGCGTTGAGCATGAACATTATATCGGGATCTTGTTTATTGCGAGACGGTTACTTGTTTAAGTCAGAGAATAATGGTTGTTCGATTTATATGAGTAATATGTTTTATGCACATGCACCTTTGATAGATGGTCTATTATTATTGAATCTCGATAATGGAAATACACATATCAACAACATTGAGGCTAAACGTTTGAAATCAAGCGATAATTCGACCTATATGTGGCACTGTCGTCTTGGTCACATTGGAGTGAAGCGTATGAAGAAACTCCATTCCGATGGACTTCTTGAATCACTTGATTTCGAATCACTTGATAGATGCGAAGCATGTCTGATGGGTAAAATGACTAAGACTCCATTTTCTGGTATGATGGAGCGAGCTACGGACTTATTGGAAATTATACATACCGATGTTTGTGGTCCAATGAGTGTAGCATCGCGCAGTGGTTATCGTTATGTTCTTACCTTCACGGATGACTTGAGTAGATATGAGTATATCTATTTCATGAAACATAAGTCCGAAACTTTCGAGAAGTTTAAGGAGTTTCAAAGTGAGGTAGAGAATCAACGTAACAAGAAGATTAAATTTCTGCGTTCTGATCGTGGAGGTGAATATCTAAGTTACGAGTTTGGCGAGCATTTGAAGAAATGCGGAATACTTTCACAGTTGACACCGCCGGGAACACCACAGCGTAATGGTGTGTCCGAACGTCGTAATCAAACTCTCTTAGATATGGTTCGTTTTATGATGTCACTTACAGATTTACCGCTATCATTTTGGGGTTATGCATTAGAAACAACCGCATTCACTTTAAATAGGGCACTGTCTAAATCCGTTGAAACGACACCGTATGAATTATGGTTTGGGAAGAAACCTAGATTGTCGTTCCTTAAAGTTTGGGGATGCGAAGCCTATGTAAAGAAGTTACAGCCGGACAAGCTTGAACCCAAAGCGGAAAAATGCGTCTTCATAGGATACCCGAAGGAAACTATTGGGTATACCTTCTATCACAGATCCGAAGGCAAAATCTTCGTTGCTAAGAATGGATCCTTTCTAGAGAAGGAATTTCTCTCGAAAGAAGTGACTGGAAGGAAAGTAGAACTCGACGAGGTTGTCGAACCTTCTCTCGAAATTGCGAGTAGCGCAGCACCGGAAGAAGTTCCTGTGGTGCCTGCACCAATTAGAGAGGAAGCTAATGATGGTGATCATGAAACTTCGGTTGAAGTTGCTACAGAGCCTCGGAGGTCAACGAGAACTCGTACCACTCCAGATTGGTATGATCCCGTTATGAGTGTCATGTTGGTGGACAACACCGATGACCCTGAGACATACGAGGAAGCGATGATGAGCCCAGATTCCAATAAATGGCAAGAAGCCATGAAATCCGAGATTGGATCCATGTACGAAAACCAAGTATGGACTTTGATGGACTTACCGGATGGCCGGAAGGCTGTCGAGAACAAATGGATCTTCAAGAAGAAAACAGATTCTGATGGTAATGTTACTGTCTATAAAGCTCGACTTGTCGCAAAAGGGTTTCGACAAATTCAAGGAGTTGACTACGATGAGACTTTCTCACCAGTAGCGAAGCTAAAGTCTGTGAGGATTATGTTAGCAATCGCTGCATATTATGATTATGAGATATGGCAGATGGATGTCAAAACAACATTCCTCAATGGAGACATTGATGAAGAGTTGTATATGATGCAACCCAAAGGTTTTGTCGATCCTAAAGATGCTAACAAAGTATGCAAACTTCAACGGTCCATTTATGGATTGAAGCAAGCATCCCGAAGTTGGAATCAACGTTTTGATAAGGTGATCAAAAGTTTTGGTTTTATACAAACTTATGGAGAAGCTTGTATTTACAAGAAAGTGAGTGGGAGCTCTGTAGCATTCTTAATACTATATGTGGATGACATATTGTTGATTGGGAATGATGTAGACCTTCTTAATAGTGTCAAGGAATATTTGAATAATAGTTTTTTAATGAAGGATCTTGTCGAAGCGGCTTACATATTAGGCATAAAGATTTATAGAGATAGATCGAAACGCCAAATATCATTGTCACAGAGTACATATTTGGACAAAGTTCTAAAGAGATTTGGAATGGAAGATAGCAAGAAAGGGTTCTTGCCCATGTTGCCCAATACGACCTTGAGTAAAACTCAAAGTCCGACATCGGCAGAAGATAGAGAAAGCATGAGTAAGACTCCCTATGCCTCAGCCATAGGATCTCTAATGTATGCCATGCTATGTACTAGACCCGACATTGCATATGCTGTTAGTTTGACTAACAGATATCAAAGTGATCCAGGAGTGGATCATTGGACAGCGGTCAAAAACATCCTTAAGTACTTGAGAAGAACTAAGGATATGGTTCTTTCTTATGGAGGTGATGAACAACTCATTGTTAATGGTTACACCGATGCTAGTTGGAACACTGATCCGGATGATTCTAAATCACAATCTGGATACGTATTTATTTTGAATGGTGCAGCAGTTAGCTGGAGGAGTGCAAAGCAAAGCGTTGTGGCGAGATCTTCAACTGAATCGGAATACATGGCTGCTTCGGAGGCTTCACAAGAAGCGATATGGATGAAAGAGTTCATTACAGAGCTGGGTGTGGTTCCTAGTGCGCTGGACCCAATGTCTATCTACTGTGATAACATGGGCGCCATAGCCAATGCGCAAGAACCAAGGTCACACAAGAAGCTGAAGCACATCAAGCTATGTTTTCACGCTATTCGAGAACATATCCAAGATGGGGATATAAAGATTTGCAAAGTACACACAGATCTGAATGTGGCGGATCCATTGACTAAACCTCTCCCGAGGGAAAAACATGACCAACACCAAACTGCCATGGGTGTTCGGTATATTACCATGTAATCTAGATTAGATGACTCTAGTGCAAGTGGGAGACTGTTGGAGATATGCCCTAGAGGCAATAATAAATATAGTTATTATTATATCTTTGTGTTTATGATAAATGTTTGCATTCATGCTATAATAGTATTAACAAGGAAACATTGATACTTGTGTGATTTGTAAACTTAATTTGAAGTCCCTAGTATAGCCTCTATACATCACTAGCTTGTTGGTTGATAAATGATTGTGGTTTCCCTATCATGAACATTGAGATGTTATCAACAACAAGATCATATCGTTAGGAGAATGATATGATGGACATACTCCTATAGATAAGCGTAGCATAAAGATCAAGTCATTTCAATAGTTCAATTGCTATATGCTTTCTGATACATAGTAACCTAATTCCTTCGACCATGAGATCATGCATATCACCTTTACCGGATGGATGCTTTGATGACATCAAACACCACACCGTAACTGGGTGGCTATAAAGGTGGCATTGAGTGTTCGGAAAGTATTGGTTGAGACACATGGATCAAGAGTGGGATTTGTCCATCCATATGACGGATAGATATACTCTGGGCCCTCTCGGTGAAATGTCATCCAATTAGCTTGCAAGCATGTGACTGGCTCACAAGGGATCACATATCACGGGAACGAGAAAAGAGTACTTATCAGTAACGAGGTTGAACTAGGTATGCAGAGATACCGACGATCATAACCTCGGATAAGTAAACTATCGTGAGACAAAGGGAAATTGATATCGTATGTAAGTGGTTCATTCGATCGCAAAGTAATCGTATAAATATGTGGGAGCCATATGAATTTCCAGATTCCTCTATTGGTTATTGATCGGAGAAGTGTCTCGATCATGTCCGCATAATTCACGAACCGTAGGGAGACACACTTAAGGATTCGATGTTGTTGAGTAGTTATGGAATGATGAGTAAGAGACCGAATGTTGTTCAGAGTCTCGGATGGGATCCGGGATATCACGAGGAGATCCGGAATGGTCCGGAGAATAAGATTCATATAAGGAAAGTCCTGTTTCGGAGTTGGAGAATGGTTCCGGTGTTTTCATCGGGAATGTTCTAGAAAGTTCCGGAATGTCCGGCACTCCGGAGGGGAAGGGTACATGAATGTGTCATACCAAGTTGGAATGATTGCATCATGTACTAGGTGTCATCGCTGAACAAAATAAAGGGTTTAATCAAATCCTAGTTTGAAAAGTCAAACGCTAATTTGAAAAGTCAAACGGCTATTTTGGAAGTTGGAGGGGAAATAGGAAACCTACTTGGGGAGGAGTTCCTCCCCTCCACCGCCGGCCCACTTGGGATCCGAGTTGGGGAGGGACTCCCCTCCCCTGGCACGCCTCCCTCCATCTATATAAGGAGGGGCAGGGCTGCCCCTCCAAGTACACAAGACCTCCACCCCAAAACCCTAGCCCGGCGCCGCCACCTCCTATTGCCGTTGCCGCCGCCTAGGGCTCCCCTAGCCGCCGACTTGGGCAAGCCCCAAGCCCTATCCGCCGGCCCTAGCACCTCCTCCTTGGTGTGTCTAAACCCTAGATCGCCGAGGAGCTCTCTCATAGTCCACCATACTCGCTCCGGCTTAAGGCGAAGCCCTGCGAGATCTCCCCTCTACTTCCGGTACCACGCCGTTGTGCTGCCGGAATCGCGAGGAGAGTGCTACAACTTCCGCTGCCTGCTGGAACAAGGGAGAGGAAGGTCTTCATCGAGTACCGAACGTGTGACCGACTGCGGAAGCGCTGCCGGAACGCAGCGCCGGAAGGATCGTCTACTCGAACTTGAGATCGGCAAGTGTACGACTACATCACCCACGAGAATCTGCTCTCGTTAACCGCTTTGGAATCTTTGAGGGTGAGTTCCTCTATCGACTCGTTGCTACAATCTAGTAGATAGATCTTGGCTTGTTTGTGTGCATGCGGTAGAATTTTTTTATTTCCATGCTACGAACCCCTACAAAAACAAGCAGCAAACTTGAACGTAAATTTATGAAACACTTTAATGCTTCACAAATGAATGTACTACGAGCCATCACCTAAAATTGAAAGATAAATTTTAGAAATGATTTAAAGCTTAAAAAATCAATGGATTAGGACCCAAAAAACCGCATCAAATTTTAAATTCAGTTTTTCATAGATCGTAAGCTATTCCATAACCAAATAGCTGCCTTCCCCCGAGTACAGAAACAAAAAATCTCTCAAATCAAATCATCTGACATACAATGTTCTCTAGTTCGGAAATAGATATATTTCAACGAGCCAGCACCTCTAATTTTCTATTTATTCATCTTCTTTTCCACTTGAACTATCCATGTAATTGTAGTCATCCTCTGATGGAGTCATGTTGTAGCACCGGCTTGCCTTGTGATCTGGCAGTTTACACACACTACAGCATGGCTTTTTCCTCTTTCCTTTCCCATTATCTTTATTTTCTGGGCATGTGTTCTTCTTGTGACCATGTAGTTTATAGACACTGCAAAATCTTGTTTGTTTGATCGAGGAAACAATATCTTCTCTACCATCAATCGATTTCTTCTTAACCATACGACGTTTTTCAGTAGGAGAAAGTAAACGTTTAACACGCTTGCGCCCACTAGTAGACTTGATAATTAAAGGTGCCTTCAATTTTGACAAGTCAAATTTGCTTACCACTGCACCCTTCTTTCCATGAAAATATATTTGTAACCACCACGCTGTGCACAGTGCCACTCATTATCGCTTGACTCATAACAATGTTCTGGTTCATCAGGTTCAGTTTATCCTGTTGTAGCCAATATATCACTAACAACTTTTATACCATTTCCAAAATGCTTCATCATAATTGTGAACGTTTCCATGTCTTGGTTTCTGAATTTAACAGCTTTCATAGCCGTTTCATACAAAAGGCTATCACGGAATGTATGTGATTTCATTGATTTGTTGTCCTTCTGCAGATAACTTAGATTTCTAGGTAGTACATCACGGGCATCCTTTGTACAACGCTTCAAGATATAGCGTTCAGAAATTTTCGCAACTCCAAGATAATTCATAATATGCGATTTTTAAGTATGTTAAAACATTTCTAGGAAAAAACATTACTGACCAAAAGAAATATGGATTATTGATAATACACTTACCCTAATAGCATGGCAACACAAAATTCCAAAATGGGTGAACAGACCACACTCGCATTCGAAAATATCTTTTTCTGCGTCTACACTGAGGCGGAAACATACTCGAACCCAAGGTTGCCTTAGATCGGAATAGGCATGGTTAACTTCAAAGATGTTAGAATCCTCAGAAGTGGCAACTACATAATGGTAAGACTTCTCAAGTTCGGTTGTAAAAAGTTTTAACGAACTTCTGGTGTAAATCTTGCAAGCATGGTTTTGAATAGGCCACATCTTTTTGTTGATTTCTTCACAACCTACAAATATTTTATAAACATAAGTGCTAATCTATCAATAAGTTATATGCAAGTTAAAGTATATGAGCAAAATATTTTTTACCAATTTTGACTTATGCTCCTCTCTGTCCTCCTCCATAGCTCTATCAAACATCATATCATTGTACTTCTCAACAAAATTATTCATAGTTGAGTTGCCCCTAACATAAGTCTTCAAAATATGGTTTGCACTTTCTCCCCATTGTGTACTCATCATCCTAGCACAAAACTTGTCTTTCGAGTATGGCTTCGCCCACATTCTTCTAACCTCATATATCCTAACCATAAATGGGTTAGTTCTTAGCTTGTATCTGCTGATTAGATCTTTCCATGCATTTTCAAATTCATCTTTTGTCAACATCTCATTTAACAACTTGTGGAATTCTTGTCTGAAAGCAGAATTTTTTGCGTACACTGGACCTAATGATTCTTGAGCCTTCCACAACACGTGACATTTGCACCACAAGTGAGTTGTGTTAGGCATGCTTGCTTGTATAGCCTTTTATCATCGCCTGACATTAGTCTACCAATACGAAATACTTCAAGTTAGACATATGGCTGACCATTTATCTAAGTAAGTCTGAAACAAATTTGAGCAAATAAAATTCACCTGTAAGTATAGTTACTGGAGCTTTGCCACCCATCAAAGATAGAAACTCGTTGAATACCCATATGAAACTTTTTATCTTCTCATCTCTCATCAACACTCCAGCATATATTACTGACTGGAAATGATTGTTTACTCCAACAAACAATCCAAATGGTATCTTGTATATGTTAGTATAGAATGTTGTATAAAACGTGAACACATCACCAAAGCATTGATACTGCATTTTTCTACGATGGTTTGTCCATATCAAGGTCTTGATCCGGTTGTGCTTGTCAACATCAACACTATATGAAAAATCTGGATCTTCCTCCCTCATTTTTTAAAAAATAGCAAGAGTTTCCTTTGCATCGTTGTGCATCTACTCACGTGCTAACTGCTGGCAAAGGGTTTTCAAAGATCTCTTGGTGAATGGCAAGTATCTAACAGATCCATAAATGCTTCCCATAATACTATGTACTTTGCCTAATAGGACGTTGTTTTCCCTTAAGTACTTAATCATGTGTCTAGCATATTGATCTATCCTTCTGTGAGAACCCCACTGCATTTTCTCTCCACACGATTCTGAGAGAACGAGATTATGTCCTTCAACAAACTTAGAAATATACCAACCATGGTCCTTTGTGCGTAATAGCCTTACAACAGCTTTGCAGCCACATCTCTGAGATTGGTTAATACACCTCTTATCAAATCCCTATTTTCATTCTATTTAGTTAGCAAATATACATATTATATAAATAATAAACTACAGCAATGTGTAACGAAACTTTACCTGGTTCGCACATTGCAATTCCTGCATTGTCCTGTAACCATTAACCCTATTACTGTCACTCTTGCCGTAACTGATTCCGAAACCCTTCTCCCAAAAAATACAAATTGTAGAATTCATAAGCCTCACCAGCGGAATTAAAAGAAGTACCCACAATTGGTTGAAATATTGGCCCTGACATGCGATCGGAAGAACTCCTCATAGCTTTCTCAATAGCACCCATGGTTCTAGATTCCCTGCAGGTAGGAAGTTTCTCTCCTTTCTTGTGACGTTTCCTTAGAAAAAATGTAGAAAGATAATTTTGGGTTAATATCATCAATATCTAGATAACCTTACCAGTAAGCTTTCTAAACTTTATTATTACAAGTTGCATTATATCTTTGCCAAACTTTAAATAGTTCTGCGGGGTTTAATGTTTATCTACAATGTTTCCAACAATCCCACACCATGCGAAATTTTGAAGTATTCTGCATTCAGGAACTAGATCGGGTATGTCTTAACTTTATGACATGAAATTATGTACTATTACTCAAACTAACTTCATAGCTGATACATAATTGGTATTCTGTACAACCATATAATAAACCACCTACATAAACTATGATTACTCCCAAGTAAACAACATTTTGCTCAATCTAGCAGGTATAAACAAAAAATGCATGAGAAATAAAACTAAGTTTTTATACACGATAATTTATTCCAGAACAAAAAAGCTTTATATTCTCCCTTTCAGTAACCTTGCTATAGTATACAATTCTAAGTTCCATTATTTCTTTTCCTTACTTTATTACAACAAGCTTAATAATGCAATTAATATCATTTCATAGTATGCATATAGGATCCACTTTCTTAGTTCCAAATTCAAATAATTTATATACTCAAACGGTGCATACATTTACAAACTATGGTGTTATTCATACCTCAGTTATTAGTTCCAAAATTTAAATAAAACGGTTCCTAAGACGTTAAGCTAGCGACATTGCGCATACCTTTTATTTTTTCCAGGATCAGTTGTGTCTATGTTTTCAATACTTTTTATCTGATTTGTACGAGCAAGAACTGCTTGTTCGGTTGTTTCTACTGGAATAGGGTTAGAAGGATGTATGTTGCCATCATTATCATCATCATCTTCTGAATATATGTCAGCATATGGCAACATGTAATTTTCTTGTATATCATCTTTAGATTCCTCTGACACGTAATCTGATAAATCGACTCGATCAATTTCGTCATCTAGTTCTTCAGAATTACCTATTATTCTGTCTTTTACATTTTCATCGCTTACATCCGATATGCTGCAATTCCAAGCAATTAGTTAGAACAATGTACATGAAAAACTTTCATTCGAACAATAATCATGTCTATATACTTTCTCGAAAACCGAAAAAATATTTTACCTTAGATTTTCCTCAACATCATAGCTGCTCACTGTGTCCCCAGTATCAATCAATTCAGATTCAATATTACATTGTTCAGTGCAACTGCCGTTTCTGTTTTTAGGAATACATATAATTAGTAACTTTTTGGACGAAATCTTCAATAACCATATTGGGAAGAACAAAAATGCAATATTTTTGTCTCTCAAATTCCGATACAAACTTCCAGAACAAACAATTCTATAGCTTCAAACCTACAACACCAATATTTGCAATTTCTATATCGTTTCCTAGAATGGACCAAATGAGTGGCAACGGCACAAAAAAGTTAACCTTATATCTAAACCCCACAATCCTATTTCCAAAATTTAGTCCCCATATTTTGTAACTTCTATATCACTAACGAGTGCCCCATCTCATTAATAAGATACGCCTATGAAATTAAGACGAAACTGCTATGTACCATCCCATCTGAATTGTACCCAATGATTTCCAATATATGTTATTGGACCAAAATTGTAAGACCTTCCTTTAATTGGGAACAAAGAAGCCAGCAATCATACCTTGGAATGGGGAAAGAACATGTTGCACGATTCTCTAGAAAAGCCAATAACTGGAGGTAACAGAAATCACCCGCCATCATATGCATGATGGAGAACTCCAGATCTTGAGACAGAGGAACAATATAATACAACGGCAAGATTTTGGAGGCTAGTGGGGAGATTGATGGGCGGCACATGGAAGGGCAGAATAGCCCACAAATCTGGAGAACTCCAGTTTCTTGGCTGACTGTGGAGTCCAATTCAATCAGTAGTGAAGCAGAGACGGGGAAGACGCTGCCTATAATCTACCTAACGTTATCCTCGAGGCTGTGTTGTGTGTTTGAGGCATTTTTTTGGCCGGAAGTTACCATCCCAGGCTAAAAGGAGGCATTGACCACTCAGACTTTTGCACCAATCCCAAAGAAACAGACGGCAACGATGGTGCCGAGGGTACAACCTAGGAGAGGGAAATCCGCACTCATGCTTAACATATAATCCATGTTTCACTAGTCGAAATTTTGACCTTGAAAACATGTACGCCGCCCAACGTGGGTCGTGGGACAGAAGAAGTATGATGTTAACTGAAGATCTTTGACAGTTAGATAGTTTGGGTCTTGACATGCCGCCGGCGGTATTCCTCGGCGGCACCCTCTCTCTTTTCTCGCCGCCACCTTGTCTTCCCAGTTCCCACCCCCGTGGCTCAGGTTCGCCTGTCCGCCGCTCAGTGGCCGTGGTGTTACCGGCCGCGATCGGGGGTCGCATACTCCCGTGTGCTCCCCAATGTGGCGGCCTGCCGTGAGGGAAGGCATTGCCCGATGGAAAACGATACAATACCCCCGGGGGATCCCGTAACTTCTATCCCCCGGGTCACGTGGCGTGTCGTCGTGGTGGGCCAGCTAGTCTATCGTTCCCCAATCTTTTTCTCCCGTGTACTGTCTAGCCATGGCTGCACCTTGGATAGCGCCGCCGGCGCACACCAGCTGGCCGGAGCCCCCGCGCCCTCCTCCGCCCCTCACTTCGCGCCCGTCGCCGCCGCCTGCTCGCTCTCGATGCTGGCCCACCGCCGTCTTGCTCGCCGGAGCTAGTACCGTCTTCTCCTCTGCCGGCGTACGTACGCGTCATCAAGCCGTTGAACCCGTTCTTCCTCCACCTCGCCGCGCAGCCTTGCCTCGCCGCCTCGCCTTGTCGGCTCGCCGCGCCGCTGCAGCCGCGGCGCTCGACCAAGAATCAGAGGCGCTGGACCTCGACGACTCCAGCCTCCACATCTTTGGACGTACTCCGCCATGGGCATGAGATCTGGCCGTCGACGAGCTGTGCTGCTCGCGTGGATGGTGGCTTTGCGCCGGTTTGCGGTGGCAGGTGCTGCTGGCGCCGGTGGTGGTGCTGCCCCGCCTTGATGGTGGTGCTACTCCTTGCCCCCGCTACATCCGTGCGAGGCTCTGCTACAAGTTGTCAAAGGGCTTGCTACATAGGCATGCCGACCTCGCTACATAGGAACGGCGGACGAAAGGTATAGGGGAGGCGTCTTTTGCTACAAGCGGTGTGAGGCTCTGCTACAAAGGCACGACAACCTTGCTACAAAGGCATGCCAACCTTGCTACAGAGGTATGGAATCGTCTTCTAAGGCGACGACGTTATCCTTGCTACAGAGGTACACATCACCTTCTCTGGTGATAGCGTTTTTGCTACAAATGGTGCAAAGCCCCGCTACAGGGGCACAACGGCCTTGCTACAGAGGTAGGGCGGCGTCTTCTTTGGTGTCATCATGTTCTCTGTCGATAGAGCTTTTTTTTGCTATAATTGTTTTTTTTTTGCTACAACCGTTTTATGAATTTGCTACAAAAGCGTAAAGTTTTTGCTACATACATTTTGTACTCTTGCTACAATAGCATAATTTTTTTGCTACACGGTCTCCGGCGAGGTCTCCGGCGAAAGTCTCCGGTGAGATCTCCGGCAAAGTCGGGTTTGCTACATTAGCACAACTTTTTTGCTATCACCGTTCTGCATTTTTGCTATAATAGCGTAACGTTTTTGCTACACGGTCTCCGGTGAGGTCTAGCGGCGAAAGCCTCCGGCGAGTCTCCGGTGAGGTCGGGTTTGCTACATTAGCATAATTTTTTTGCTACACGGTCGCCGGCGAGGTCTCCGGCGAAATCTCCGACGAGGTCCAGTCTGTTTTTTTATTTTCTGAACTGAACCGTTTTTTGCTACAATGTAGCAAAAGCGGGACAAATGTAGCAAAAACGGGGCAAATATAGCAAAAGCGGGATTTTGAATTCACACGTGGTTGGCTGGGGACCCGGGGGATAAAAACCACATATCCCGCGCGGGACGCGTAGGGCTGTCCTTGCCCGATGCGTAAAGAGTTGGGAAGGGATTGGGAATCCGTTTTGCCTCGTACGTCGTTTGCGGATGTTTTCGCCACAGCCTTACCTGCTGGTGGTTTCCTAATGCGATTCCGTCTTCCCCCTCTCCGAGAGCCTTGTTGAAACCGATATGAAGATTCAGATAGAGAGGAGCAAAGCGGCTCCATGGGGCGGATGCAGAACGGTGGCCATATCCTGTCTGCTAGCTCCTCCGACCTCTCATTATCGACGGCGGCATAGCGATCTCACAGGCCGATGGATCCAGTTTCGTTAGGTTGTAGATTTTCGTATTGGCACTAGCTGCTTTTCTTTAATGCGGTTCTTCCACAAAACCGGATGAAGGTTCCACCTAACGATTCTGTCCTCTGCACCACTAATCATGGAACTGATGTTGCTGCAGATGGATCGATTGCTTCCCCACAGGATGGTGACTCTCAAATTAGCAAAAGAGCACGATTTTCGTTGCCGGAACTTCCAGAGGTACGATCACGAGATGCTGATAGTACCTATTTCACTTTGCTGTAGTTTAGGTCCAGTTTCCTCCTGTATTCGAATTAATCCTTTGAAACATCAACCTAGCCTTTTTTTAAGATTCATATTAGTTGACTTAGATTCATCTAGATATAAATGTTTCTAGCCAAGTTTTAGTGCTAGATACATCCGTATCTAGATAAATCCGAGTTAACTAATATGGATCGGAGGGGATAGATGTAACTTCATTCTTTTTTCAAACGGTATACCGGGGTGTGTTGAGAGGTGGAGCCCGGATCTATAAAAACCCGAGGCAAATTTTGAATTTAGTGTTGAAATTAGGCTAGTTGCTATGCTAAATCAATTTTCTCTAACATCTAGGTAACAACAACATCTGCACCAGGGCCATGGCCCCGGTTGCGAGGGGTGTAGCCTATTCAACATGATGTTGAACTTGTCCACTTGTGCATGCAGGAAATCTGGTATCATATACATTCCTTGATGCCAATGCGAGACGCTGCCAGGGTTGCCTGTGTGTCTCATGACTTCCTGCGCTCCTGGAGATGCCATCCCAATCTCACTTTCACCAAGGAAACAATGTACTTAAAAGAAAATTTGCGCCACTGGAGAGGGGACTCAAATGATAAAAGAGATACTACGGTGGTAGAAGAGAGTATAACAACAAGCAAAATAGTGGGCTACTCACGGTGGTAGCGGTGCACCCATATAATGCCGTTGGATCAACCTATAAAGCATTTTCCACCCTACATCTGATCTAACGCCGTTAACAGACCAAGCCGACCCTTGTTTTTTATTTTCCCCGCACCGAGAGCCAAGTCCACCCGTAGTCACCCTCTCTGCTTCCTTCGCCCACGTGACCACGTCCTAGATTCCCCACACCGCGCCTCCCAGCCAATCCCCATCTCCAGGCCGCCGGTGGCATCCCACGCGCCCCCGCGCCTCTCGATGGCCGACAGGAACACACACACCTGCAAGAACCACGCGCATCCACGCCTCACGGCCACCGGCGTGATATCCCTCTCCTCTCCGTCTCTGGTCGAAACCAAATCGCGCGGTGGGGGTGATTGGAGGGCGGTGGTGGCTGGGCGAGCAAGCCTGATCTTGACTGTGGGATCTACGCGGGTGGAGCACCGCGGCTGCGAGGCAGCGACCGGTATGGCCGGTGCCAGCAGTAAGAGGGTAGTGGCAGGGCTCCCTGTTCCTCGAAGCATCTCACCCATGTTATGGATTGGTCTCGCGATGATGCAGCGGAAGATTTGTTCTTACGCCGGCATAGACCTGGCTCGCGTGGGGGCAACCCGTGCTCATCCAGCGCGTTGATGGATTTGAGGTTGGGAGCAAAACCAGGGGCTTCTATTGCTGCCGTTGTTGATGGATTTATATTCCAAGCGCATGAGATTATTTATCTCCTGCTGCTCTTGACTTGGTGGTACCTTCTCCTTTCTTTCTGATAAGCACTTTGCGGGGTTTGCTGTGTGGTTTCGCACATGGATTTGAGGTTGGGTTTGTTTGGTGATCCATCCAATGCATTAGTCGATTTTTTTGAATTATGCTAGCCGATTTTAGAGCTAGCCTGATGGATTTGTGTCTACAATGCTATGATTTGCAGATTCATGTGACGAATCCATGGTGACGATGCCGAAACCAATTGTTGTTTTGTATGTCAATCCTTTTCTGCTGCAATTTCTTTTCTAGAGCCTCACTGAGAGGCAGATTAGTATGCTATTTTCTTTTGCAAGTATTTTTTCTAAATCAATACTGAAAGACAGATTACTAGTGTACGTCACTGTAACCGTCTCGTGGTGCTAAGGAGAGGAAGGGGCTGGAGATCTGCGTCCGCTTGGGTTGGCGCAACGCCACCTTCTCCGCCAGGACGAGCTGGTCACGGGCTCACCGTTCGGCGCCCGTCCATCCTTCTCCTCAAGGTCGTCGTTCGTCGTTCGGAGGGAGCTGGCCTGCTCCGGCCGTAGCGTGTGGCGAGGAGGGAGGAGGCCCGCTCCGGCCATGGCGTGTTCCGACGAGGACGGACGAGTCCAGGAGCGGCACGCCGTCTGTGGTGTGCGGCGAGCAGGAAGGACATTTGTAGGAGTAGAACATTTGTTTGGACCTGTTCTTTTTTCCGGTTAACAGTGGGATTGCTTTCTCTGCATTTTTTATTCTTGCCCGTTTTCATGATTGGGCAGGCTCTAAATGATCTTAGGTGAGCTCCCTTCGTTCGGTGTTTCTATATCTATGATTTTGGTATGGCATTTTCAAGATCCAGATTTGTTCCATGTTTCTTCAATGTATGAGAATAGGAATTCCCATTCTTTCTTTTCCTGCTTTGCAATTTACTCCCATTATCTGTACATGCACCGTTACATAATGTATGGAGCACCACTCAACTGGTGATCTAGAGTAGGCACAGAACGATATTAGTTAAAATGGTTGTTTTGATTTATTTTCGATCACTGCATGTTTCGTACTGTACTTGATAGGCTGTAATGGCCAAAAATCAGGGTATGCTTCAAGCGGAGACTTTCCCGTCGGATAGGAAACGCAGATGGCTAGTTTTTTTTTGTTGGGAACGGTGGCCACAAAGTCTAACAGATGTTAACGGATGAGTTAACGGCAGCATGCATCACGGAACAATATCGAACGCCTGTAAACGGGTGCACAGCTACCACCCCGGGCAGCAAATCCACGTCGACCGTAACCTGACAACCACAGAGGCACTGGCGTGAAGACATTGGAGCTTGATTTCTATGGTCCTTACAACACCAAATCTTATAATCGCTTCAATAGTTGGCTGCACATTGCTGTTACGCAAGTCATGGAAGAATTTACCCTTTGTCTGTTGTGAGATAAGTCAAAATACACCTTCCCTTGCTCGCTTTTATCTGCTGACAGGAGCGGAAACACGATCCGGTATCTCAGCCTTGATCATTGTGCCTTGCGTCCTACTGTTAACCTTGATTTGAGATGCCTGACAGAGTTGAAACTGTACGAAGTGCGTATTACGGGGGATGGGCTAGGTCGTCTACTTTCCAATTCATTTGTTTTGGAAAAATTGAAACTCACATACTGTGGTGATATAATTCGCCTCGAGTACCTTGCCTGCTTCGGAGGCTCAGCTGTGTGGAGGTGTTTGAATGCTTGGGTCTTCAAGTTATAGAGAACAAAGCTCCAAATATCTCCAACTTTGACATTATAAGTGGTGTAGTACAACTCTCACTTGGAGAGCCATTGCAAGTGAAGGAGCTCAAGTTGTCTCTTAGGTGTGTTATCAGTTATGCTATTGAGAAGCTCCCGTCCAGTGTGCCAAATCTTGAGATTCTCACCTTATGTTCTCATCGTGAGGTATGCAAGCTCTTATGTTTCAGGTGATAAATATGCATATAACGATAGTCAAAGTATATTGGAACATGCATAATAATGTGGCATCCTTATGCAGATAGTCAATGCACCGATGGTAACCAACAAATTTCTCCACCTCAAGGAGTTGAATATCTCTATCTGTGAATGGAGCTCCGACCCCGAATTTGACTTTTTATCCTTGGTTTCGTTCCTCGATGCTTCTCCTTCCTTGGAGATTTTTGTCTTGTTTGTAAGTACATGATCATCCTGCAAGGGTTATTATTTAATAATTATATGGTGGAATCATTAATTCAAATATGTGGTCCATTTTTTTTCTAGGTATCGTTGGAGTCGAAGTATGACTTGGTTGTTTGGGATCCCTCAACTCTGAGGCAAATGCCAGATCACCACCATGACAAGCTCAAGATTGTGAAGATCGCTGGTTTCTGTCCCCAAAAGAGCTTGGTTGAGCTAACACGGCATATTCTACGGAGTGCAACGTCACTTGAGTCCCTTGTCTTAGACACTATAACTGTAAAGAATCAGGAAGTGCTCTACCCTGAGCAGGTCATATATCATCGAGGCGTACAAATCGATCGTGGTCGTGAAGCTCTACATTGAGGATAAAGTCCCATCTACAGTTAGGTTAGATGTTGTGGAGCCTTGCAAGGGGTGCCATGCTATGCGTTGTAGAATTTAGAGGTCAAACTATTGGTACTTGTTCATTTCTTTTCCGGCAGTGTGTTTTGACAAACGCCGGAAAATAGCAGAGTTCTCTAACAAATTTTCCCTATAAACTATGACTTGTGTTCCATAGACCGTGATTAACTGTTGTGGTTCTGGTCCATCCAGTTTACTCGTGCAGAGAAATAATCCTCTAGAACATCTCCTTTAGGGATCAAATTCGTGTTGTTGCCCAATATTTATTTGTGTATTGAGATTTGCGCTCTGTAAATACGTTGCCAGAGCTGTCCAATGATTGGGGGCCTATGACATTGACATTATATTTTCAATGCCTTAGTAGACTGTCCAAAGTACGCAATATTTGTTGGATATATTGTCCTTGATCATTGCTGTGATATCTTATAAAAATTGATTCCTTTCCCTCCTACTGAAACTTTGTAAAAAAGATGTGAACTATATATTTTATTGATGAAAGAATGGCAATTCTGACAAATTTTATTTTTTTGAAAGTAAAGCGTAACGCAACAAGCGAAGTAATTTGCTTTGTTCTTCCGGTACAGTTTTTACTATCCCAACTATTATGACATGCACGCCAGCGTAAAGAAAATTATGTCGTGCAGATGTGCAACTTTTACTGATGCATAGCTACTTGATCCAGGGAAAGTAGCCAGATAGCGCGATCCTAGGATCATAATATGGTAACTTGGTGAAAAATCATGGAAAACATATCAAGCATGTAATAATAATAGATCTCTGGACACCTACATATGTGATTTTTTGGTTGGGAAAAATAATCAGCAGCATGTAAAGTTGCAATAACGGTAATCCATACATAGTTATTCAAAACAAAAAAAAATGGTCTTAAGAATTGATAATGTTTTCTGAGCAAGAAAATGAATGCTAAGAAAACGTGTCGGCACTAGTCTCGACAAAATAGGGACCGCACGTTAACCTTGGTGTTGTAGAAGCGGATGAGCAATGGTGGTGGCTTGCTAGCCGGAAATAGCATTTTTTTTTTTGAAAAGGAGGAAAACGTGTCGGCACCAGTGGCGGCTTTAGGAATTTGCAACCTGGTATTCATTTGGCTAACTTGGTATTCATTTTATAAAAATCAACTTTATTTTGCTAAAATCGTAGCTCTTTTGTCTTGTGTTGGAAAAATCATTGGTATTCCCTTGAATACCAGGGAATACCCCTAGCGCCGCCCTGGTCGGCACTAGTCTCAACAAAAGAGGGACCGCACGTTAACCTTGGCGTTGGAGAAGCGGATGAGCAATGGTGGTGGCTTGCTAGCCGGAAACAGCATTTTTTTTTTGAAAAGGAGGAAAACCCTGGCCTCTGCATAGATTAGCCATGAATAGCTAGATTTTAGGTACGTCAATTTTTCGCTATCATTAGCCGGCCGGTTATCTATAGACATGAGATGTTTGGTGTGGTGCTTATATTAGTTACTGTTCCCATGAACGCCTTAGCTCTAGGAGGCTAAACCGGCTCTACAACACTCCTGATTCTCCAATCATCTAGTAGCCGCTGGCATTGCAGGAGCAGAGCCGGTTAACATGGAGTCGTCGCGCAGGCCCTTTGCTGCCGCTGGCTTCCTCGTCCTTCTGCTGCTCCTCGTGACCACCGGTGAGTAGGCTAATTAGCTAGTCTCTCGTGATACAATAGGATTTGCTTGAATAGTTGAATGTATGGCATCGTACCGTACGTATTTGATACAATAGGCTATATGCTCACTAGTTATAACGCTTATTTGTTTGTAACTTTCCTACATATGATTGCAAGCATACATGCAACACAATAATCTTATTTTTAATCTGTATACATTTAAGAACTACATCCTCTGGGACATTGTACGAGTTTTTATGAATTATCTGGCAACTGCCGAATTTTCATGCATGGATTAGCAGATAGCAAAAAAGTATACAGGCCACTAGGGTCTAGGGCAAAGGAATAACCGAAAAGGATCATAGAAGAAGAGAAGACAACAAAAGACCAAGATCAGCACGAGATCTCTCTCTCTCTCAAGGTGGTACGTAAGTTATTGCCATGCCCCAACGAATGATTGGCGTGGAAAGATTATGCGGCAAACTTCTTTTGGTTCTAGCATTCTTTGGAGCTATTGATCTCTGGGGAATCTAGTAGTCCTCCATAGTTCCATATTTCATTTTTCAAACATACAAGAGCACAAAAAACGTATTGATTTTGTTTACATGATGGATGGTGTACTTTCGGCCTCTCCACACCCGAAGATGCAAGCTGCCAATATTGTTTGTAAACATTACAATTAACATATTGACACTATTATACAAATTGTATGTCTTAAAAGGTACATTTTCAGTGAACCAACTGATAGGTTAAACCAATGTAAACCACTATATTTGAAAGATCTTTTTGTTTTCTCATAATCCAACTAATTAATAAATGTATCTTTATGCCTTATAACTTACTATAAAACCGCAACAATTGTTTATATATTTATAAACCTATTTACCAAACATGGATCGGAGTCTTCTATTTTAAATGCTCTATATAATTAATATGATGCAATAGAATACCACATCAATTGAACATGAAAGGAAAATTATCTACTTTTCAAGGTAGCTTCAACACAAATGTTAGTCATAGTTTATAAGAAACACACTATCATTTCAAATAGAAACGATCTATTTGTGAAACTACAAATCTTTTCCAAACAAACAGAAGTATTTTGACATATCTAGGCTCTAAATTAGACCAGAAAACTTCCTTTTATATGAAAAAGGTTGATGATGCGTGTTTGTCTTGTATCTGTTCTTTGTCAAAGGTGGTTACAACTCAGCCTAAGAAAAAGGTGTGCGCAAAGATGAGTGCCCACTTCAAGGGGGCGTTTATCTTTAAAGTTGGAATGTGAACAACAATGCAAGGAGGGATTATCTCAGGGCCAATGTAGTGGCTTCCGTTGCACATGCAGTGATTATGGATGTTTCATAAGTTAAAATTACTAGAAATGCATCTTCTTATTTTAACAAATTTTAAGACAATTTAACCAAGAATACGTTGTTACTTGGTCAATAAATTGTATTGCTTTGGTATTTAAGTATATATATGTTATTTCTATTCATATGTCTGTGATGTCCAAAATTTGTGAATAAATAGAGTAAAAGGGTGGCAAACAAACTATTAACGAAGCCGTCCAAACCATTTTATTCTCTAAAGATCATAACATTCTCATTTTTTCGCATTATTGAAGGTATCTTTGTCTTGCATATTGCTATAAAGTTTTATCCATCGCTTATCTTTTTTCAGACATGGTTACAAATGACCCCGTAAAACAAACAAACACAATCCATGTTGGCACGTAGATTTTACAGCCAGTTAATGAGATATACTACTACATAAAAATAAGTTACAGTTGTACTAACAAAGCATAGATAATAAAACATAAGCATCCATTACAAAAATCTACGCATTTAACAACTTCTGCTCCTCTTCAAACAAACATATTTATTTTAACATCCAGCCACACAACTAGGCGAAATGTTTTACTAGCACTAGATATACGTGGAAAAGTTACTGATATGTTCTTGTGTAACTCTTCTTTCTCAGAGGTGGTTACATCCCAAGGATATACGCGAAAGGTGTGCTCAAAGCCGAGCAACCGGTTCAACGGTCCGTGCCTCTTTAGAATCGACTGTGTACTAGAGTGCAAGAAGGAGGGGTTCCCTCGAGGCCGTTGCAGCAATTTTGCCGGCAAATGCTTATGCAGCTCTCAGGGATGCCCTTATTAGTTTAAGAAAGACAATTTGATGAAGAATGCATCGCTACTCCATATTACAATGTATTGTATTGCTTTGAGTTTCAATTGGATATTTATATTTCTTCTGTTAGTCGGCGTGTGTGCGGTGAATCTGCACCTAAAGTGTGTGCATAACTTTTTCTTGAAAAGGAAAGCAAGAAATTATGCGATGCATGTGGTCAAGTGATATGGGTTAACACACCACAAAATTAAGTGCGTATGAAACTTAATAGAGAAATGGTCGTGATATCGTGGGACTTATGCACGCGTTACCAAAACCATACGATGTTGACACATGCTTCACGCGGGACTTTCGGAATCAAGTTTTCCATACAGGTACGCTGTCGAACGATCGCACACCTAATTGTCCATTTTAAAGATCTCATTTGAAAGAGGCAATCTTGTCTAAGACCCTCGTTTGCTAAGAGCATCTCTAGTAGATACCGCAAAACTCGGAACCACAAAAGTCGTTTGCGGTAAATCGCAAACCTGTTTTGCGGTAAAAAGGTTGTTCCGGCAGAACAGATCTCGTATATCTATACCGTCGCAGAGTCGTCTTCCTCATAGGCGTGCAGGTCTCTCGCGCACGTTCTATGTCCATCCCTCACGCACGTACCTTCCCCTGCGTGCATGCGGCGGGCATAAATCTTTGAGCCCAAACTTGTGACCGTTCACAGATGGGGGATTTTCATCAGGTGACACCGGTGGAAAAAGGGGCTCTAGTCCCGGGCCGCAACGGGCTCTAGTCCCGGTTTTGGTTCCGGGACTGCGAAAACGGGACTAGAGCCCCCCCTCCCTCCCTCTAGTCCCGGCTGGCAAAGGCCCGCGACTGATAACAGCCACGTGGTTGTTTCAGCGCCGCGGGGGGCGGAACCCTCTAGTCCCGGGCTGTAACACCACCCGGGACTAAAAGGTTTCCTGCCGCGGCAGAGAAACACCATATTTCTCTGCCGCGGCAGAGATTGTGTATTTCCTTTTTTTTTTGCCATTTTGTTCCTTTTTCGTTTTGTGTTTCACTATAACTTAACAAACATATATTTCAGTAGACATATTATACGCTACTATATACACACTACACGTCGATGCATTTATATAAGATCGATCCCTTGCAAGCATACATATAATCAATCATATCAAAAGGAAGAAATGTTTTGAAAATTACATGGTCATTGATGATTATATATATCATATGAGCTACATGGAGATGACTAAGGCAAATCGAATTCCACGTCATTCGCATAATGCTCTCCATGTACATCAAGGACTTCCTTCATCATAAATCCCGCCAGCTCCTCTTGAATTGCTCTTATGCGCTGGTCTGGCTCTAGTGTCTCCCGCAAATCATAAATATAATGTGAGTCAACTTTCTGCTCACTGGTCAACTCGCGGATGTACTCGCAGACGTAGTATCCACATAAATGAGTTCCCGGTGGCTGCTGTAAACTCTTCGCCATTTTATAAGTTAGCTCCTCTTTGAATGGACCTGGTATTTTCTGTCTGAACCGTGTCCAACACCTGCTCGGCAAAGAAAATGAACAAAGGAGTTATTAGTTACTTGATATCAGGAAATGAATGAAAGAGGATGATATAATGCGATAATGATTGAAATTACTTATGGAGCATTGCTTTCATGTCGCTCCACTTCTCTTGGTCCCAACTTAATGAGTCGTGGACTTCGACTAGGGACTTGTCAACTTGAATGTTTAGCAAGATCCAGTGGAATCTGCGGATATTTACATAAGCATACATGCATAGCTCATCCAGTAAGCAAAAATAAAATGTGTACAAGATATAAACACTCACTTGAAGTTGTAAGGAAATAGTATTTCCTTAACAAAATTATGCTCGGTTAAGAACCTGGACAGGTCTTCTTCCACGTCTTTGGGGTGATTCTTTAACGTATATTCATTAATGATATATGGGTCAATGAACCCAACGTCGTATCTTCTAGCTCTTTTGCATTCAAGCATCTTCATTCTGCGGAATATAATATCATCATACAAAAGGATATATAGTTAGGATAATATATTAAATGCAATGAAGGAGCTAAAGCTACAAACTTAATTATAGAAATAAATAACTTACAGATAGTAGCAACCAATGATTGATTTGTCGAGGGCGCGCTGGTTGTATAACTGAAACAGTTCGGTCATTTGAACCTGTATCGAGTATGGTTTGAAGTGATGCTCCTTTCTAACGTCCACCGGAAACCAATCTTTATGATGCTTTTTTTCTGCTTGCGACATGTACCATTCATGCAGATTTCGCATATGTGTGGATAGATGCGCGAGCTCCTCATTACTGACTAGAGGCTGCCCTTGGACATACTACCGTACTATCTGACCCACTGGCGTATCTTCATAGCCTAAATATTGACCAAGAGACATATTTGCTTCGTTAGCAAGTGCTTTGGCCTGCGATACAGTGATTCCCATAAGTGCAGCACTATTACGGGCTCTAGGGTCCATTATTTGCATGTCCATATCCATTTCAGCTCTGAAGGCCTTGTCGAGGTCTGAAATGACTTTGAGCGGGGCGATCGATTGATTCTTCTGTGCTCGGAGCTGGGCAACTTGCTTCCCGCTTTTTGCACTTGTGATTTTTTTCTTCTGTGCTTGCTTAATAATCTCCCGGTCATAGTCTGATTCCAGATTCATCGATATCTGGGATGGTTGCTCAAGAAAGGACTTAGCCCACTTTTTTGTTTTTTCGTTATATACCGGCTTTGGCTCAGGCTTTTTGGGTGCAAAATGCGCCTTAACTTGGGCAGCCACATCCGCGTTAGTTTCCTCGTCGGTCTTGTCATAAGGTCTCTTTGGAAGAGCCGGCGGGATATCGACTATCTTCGGCGTTTGACCTTTCTTCGATGTGGGGCGCGGGGGACCGTCGAACTTCCGTTTCTTCGACGAGGTAGTAGTATTGCACGGAGGCGGAGGCGGAGATCGAGTTGATGTACTCCTGCTGCGGCGATCGTCAGCGGGGCGGGGTGGACTTGGAGGTTGGCGATAATCGGGTTGGGGTGGACTTGGAGGTTGGCGATAATCGGGTTGGGGTGGACTTGGAGGTTGACGATATTCGATGCGGGGTGGATTTGGATTCCTTGGAGTCGGTGGCCTTGGCGCCGAGCCTGGAAACTTGATGTACTTCTTATTCCATAGAATGATGTTGCTCTTGACATCTCCTAGTTTCGTAAGGCCTTCAGGCGTAGCGATTTCAATCTTTAGGTCCGCAAAATCCTCCACTATGTCATCCACCGTGACACGAGCATAGCCTGGTGGAATCGGAAGTGAATGGTGGAGTGCTCCAGGTAGACAAGGTAAAGCAGTGCCGATCTCCACCTTGAAGGACAGGTTGTTCATTGGCTGATGTAGCTCACATTGTGCCATCTCTCTGACATCATCCACGGGGTAGTGAGGAGCCGGTGCATCATCCAGCAGTGCTTGATCATCAGCACGGACCTCCGTGGAAGCCACGCTGCTTCTCCGTTGGCTAAGATCCAATGCAGGATCATCAGACCGCTGGTGAGTTGACGACAGCGGCCTTTGGCTAATTTCATGCATGAGGTTCTTCAGATCAGCTAGGTCCTGCTCTACCCTGGAGATCCGGTCTGCCTCCCGGTCCTTCTTTCTCTGACGGCTTCTGTAACTAGCATCGTATAGAGGAAACCCTTTCTTCCACGAGACACCGGCGCCTTTGCCTCGTGTTCGTCCTCCCTTTTCAGGATTCCCTAGGGCGCGTGTCAGCTCGTCGTTCTCTCTCTCGAGACGGAACAATCCCAATTGAGCATCGTTCATTGCTTGAATAAGGTCTTTGGAGGGTTTTAGAATTTTATCATGAAATAATGTTTTCCCTGTTTCTGGGTCCAAGGATCCCCCGTGCCCGTACCACCAGTGCTTTGACCTCTCGGGCCATCCATCTGTACCAGGAGTGACGCCTCTAGCCCTCATATCCTTCTCCATAGTTTCCCACTTAGGGATGGCACTCTTGTAGCCACCTGTCCCCATTTTATGATGGTATTTCTTGTTGGCAGCATTTAACGCGTTCTTTGCCGACTTTGCCTTTGCTTTATCAGATTGCTTGTACTGTACAAAATCGGGCCACTGTTCTCTCAACTTCTCGTTTACTCCTTTGAAGTCTGGAGTTTTCTTTTTCGCGACATATTTCGCGTATAAATTTTTCTTGTGGTTCCGGTACAGTTCAGCCATCTTGCTTAGTGCCCACTCCTTGAATTTTTCTCTTTTATCAAGCCCACCCGGCCTTGGGGTAATACCATCTACCTCAAATTCCTCATACTCTGGAGGTAGTATGAAATGCGCTATGAGCTTCTGCCAAAGGTCATCTTTGGCATCATCGGTGACATAGCTGTTGGATTCTTCACCGGGTTTCTTTGACTTATTCCATTCTTGGATGGTGATCGGCAGGTTGTCCCTAACAAGCACCCCGCATTGATTTATAAACATCCTCCGTTGCTTCTCTGGAGCAATCGGTTCACCATCATCATCTATTTCTTCGATGGTGAACCTCTGATTACCATCCAACTTTTTGTTCGGCCCTCGTTTCGTTCGAGCTGTCGATTGCTTCGATCCGGTGGGCTAAAAGAAGAAGAGAGAGTGATTAATATATATCTAGATCAGTTAATGAATAGAGGTAACACGAGACTTTATATATATATATATGTACCTCGCCGGATCCTGTCGAGGGGCCATCATTATTGTTGGCATTTGTTTGCCCTTCGTCCATCTGGTCTTCCCCTTGGTTTTCCTCTAGTCCTTCACCGGATGGATTCAGATATGAGGATATCTCTTCCTCGAGCAAAATATCTTCGGCCGTGCCCGTAATAAGAGGAATTTCACCTCTGATCATGCCCTGAAGAAAACCTTCACCGATGCGACCAGGATCTTCGGATGGATCCATGACTTAATTATCTATAACAAAAAGAGAGTTAAACAGGTTAGAAAAAACAATAATGCTAATAACTAAAACAATATAATCCTAATTATAATAACTTAAACAAAAAAATAACCCTAATCCTAAAGGGCTTCAATCTCGATCTCGATCTCGATATCGTATTCTACCGAGAAGCACCAAACACCAGAAAAAAATAAAGGGGAAACAATCAACACATGGCATCGATGCAATGCTCAAGCAAGTATGATTATATGACAAGTTGAATTGCATTGAATTGAAACCCTAAAACATGCTCGGCAAATTAATCGGGGTTTCGAGGGGTGAAAACCCTAACTCGGGGAAACTCCGGAACATATGAGAGGGGTGCATTTGTTCTTCTAATTATACTTGTCGTTTAAGTTGTTGAACAATTCATGATTATAGGTTAAATAGATAGGTTTTAATTTTCTGAACATTTTGATATATTATTTGTATTTTTCTGACTTATAAATTAAAAGTTATTGAATTTACAATATTTAATCAAATTCTGGAATTACTAAAAAGGGTTATTTCATCATTATGACATCAGCGGAGGGGGTTAAACTTTTTGTACCGCTACTAAGCCTAGCCACTATGACTGACCAGTGGGCCGGGGTACTGGCCACCTTAGCATGCCACGCAAGGAAGAGGGACCGGGGGGTTGATTATTTTCACGAGCCAGTGAAGGCGGCGCGCGCGGGACGGCGATTGACGGCGGCGCGGGACGGCGAACTGGCCTGGGAAGAGGAAGGAAGCAGGAGGGTGCCTGAGGTCAGTGAGGCCGAGGGAGGTCGAGGGTGCAGTGGCCGGAATCGGCGACGGACGCGGCGGCCGGAGACGGGGAAGGAGCGGACGGGGAGCTCGACTGGGGGCGTGGGGCTTCGATTCCTTCGGTGAGGCTCTGCGGTACGGCACGTGGCGGCACGGCGGGGTGGTGGCCGGAGACGAGGGCGGCGGCGCGGTGGAATCCGGCAGCACCTCCCCTGCGTCGAGCTCTCGCCGTCGTCTGCGCGCGTCTCCTCGTCGATTTCGCCAAGTGCTGGGTTGGGGAGGCCAGGGGTGGGCGCAAGTTACTTATACCCCCACCCGTTTAGTCCCGGGCTAAGCCACCGCCCGCGACTAAAGGGTCTTTAGTCGCGGGCCGTGGCTTAACCCGCGACTAAAGACCCCCCCTTTAGTCGCGGGCTAAGCCAAGGCCCGGGACTAAAGGTCTTTTTCGGCCGTTTCGTTTTCGCGCGCGCACTGACCCTTTAGTCCCGGGTCCATCCACGACCCGCGACTGTTTGCTTTTTTGTAAATTTTCTTTTTTAATTCAAAACTAATATAAAAACTTTGAAAAATCATATCTTTTATTGTAATAATCCAAATAAAACAAATAATATGTCTATTATTATCAGAAAAATATAAAGAATTTTAATATAATATCCATTTATCTCTTTGCATCATTTATAAATTATTTCATTTGTAAATTTTAATTTTTAATTCAAAACTAATATAAAAACTTTGAAAAATCATATCTTTTATTGTAATAATCCAAATAAAATAAATAATATGTCTATTATTATCAGAAAAATATAAAGAATTTTAATATAATTTCCATTTATCTGTTTGCATCATTTATAAATTATTTAATTTGTAAATTTTCTTTTTTAATTCAAAACTAATATAAAAACTTTGAAAAATCATATCTTTTATTGTAATAATCCAAATAAAACAAATAATATGTCTATTATTATCAGAAAAATATAAAGAATTTTAATATAATATCCATTTATCTGTTTGCATCATTTATAAATTATTTCATTTGTAAATTTTCTTTTTTAATTCAAAACTAATATAAAAACTTTGAAAAATCATATCTTTTCTTGTAATAATCCAAATAAAACAAATAATATGTCTATTATTATCAGAAAAATATAAAGAATTTTAATATAATATCCATTTATCTGTTTGCATCATTTATAAATTATTTCATTTGTAAATTTTCTTTTTTATTCAAAACTAATATAAAAACTTTGAAAAATCATATCTTTTATTGTAATAATCCAAATAAAACAAATAATATGTCTATTATTATCAGAAAAATATAATCCAAATAAAACAAATAAAAATATCTTTTATTCCCACCTTTTCCCGCCAAGTTTTCTCGCCCTTTCCTTTCTAGCCGGGACTAAAGATATTTCCCGCCATTTCCCAAAGCTTCACGCCAAGTTTTCCCGCCCTTTCCCTCTATATTTAGGGTGATCGTGCCATGGCTATCCACATATCCACACCTTCCTCTCTTAGAACAATGGACAACGCCTACTGGGCCATTCTGACCCTCGACGAGACCGAGGCGCTGTGCGCCTCCAACTACCCTTGTCCTCCGGGCTACCGGCCGCCCGCCGGCTGGATGCTGAGCGCTGGAGGGGTTCCTGTCCCTCCTGTCCCTCATGGTTCCGCACGCCAGGCGGACATCACAAACCACTTCTACCACAAGCTCACGCCGGAGCAGCGGATGGATCCCCAGTGGGATCCCGACAACTACGACACCTAGAATGCCTTCTTCGCTAATAGGCGGGAAAGGGAGCTCGCCAGGTACGAGGGTGATGGCCCGCCACCGGTGAACCACAACGAAGTCGGCCGTCGTCTGTGGTCGGCGAACCGTACTATCATCGGAGTGATGCGCTACATCGCCGGGGGAGACCATCCTCGCCTACGGTGCCCACGAGTCCACCCGCCACAGGCCCCACACCGTCCCGGCGGTAGCGGCATCGTCTTCCAGGAGACCCCTCTTCCGCCCACCGTGAATCCGAGGCTGGAATGGCCCCTGGTATATGCCATGGATGGGCTGAGGATCCCCGGAGTGGCAGGTGACGATGACGATGATGATGACGATGAGGATGAAGACCCTAAAGCTGCGTACTATAGGACTAGGCATGATTATGACTAAAGGGGCGGCTTTAGTCCTGAGTGTTAGCTAGTCCCGGTTTGTCCTGGTTTTTAATATTAATAAATGTTTTGAGTGTTACCTAATAAATAGAGGGAAATGCCTATATAAAGAGAGGGTTCATCTTTAGTCCCGGTTGGAGAAACCAACCGCGACTGAAGGGATTGCGGCAGACTGGGCCAGGCAACACTAATAATAGGGGTGAGTGTTGACATTATGTCGTGCGGCTTGTACCTTATCCCGGATGGTGTCACCAACCGGGACTAAAGATGAACCTGTTGGAGACACCAACCGGGACTAAAGATGAGTCAGCACTAATAATAGGGGTGAGTGTCGACATTATGTCGTGAGTGTCGAAATTATGCCGAGCTGCTTGTACTATAAATAGGCATCCTTGTGAGTCTAGTCCTCCAGCCAGTTTGAGGCATCTCCAAGATGGTTTTCGAGAGCAGGGACACCACTCCGTCCAGTTTCAGGGAGATGCCGACGGAGCCCAGTCCTCCGGTATCTCCGAGAAACTGGTCATAGAGGCACTCCCTAATATGTGAAATTAGTTAGCTCCCAGGCGTATTGATCTAGTTAGAGAAGTTACAAGCTGCAAGATGGTTTTCGAGAGCAGGGACACCACTACAACCAGTTTCAGGGAGATGCCGACGGATCCCAGTCCTCCGGCATCTCCGAGAAACTGGTCTTAGAGGCACTCCCTAATATGTGACCGCGCGCGTTTGGAGATCAGATCTTAATGGTAAGTATGAATCGGTACTAAAGGCCCTCCTTTAGTCCCGGTCCAACCACAAAATGGGACTAACACACTCAAGATTGTTTGCAGACAACACTATAAAAATGGACACATGCATGGAACATCTTAACTCATAAAATGTTACAATTATTACATATCATTTCTTCGCTTGTGTTCCTTTCTGATCCCGTCGTATCCATGGAGCATCTTCATTCATTAACATGATGGTTGGGTCATCCTTCACCGCGAAGGGCGGAATTTCATGGAACTTATCACAATCTTCTGACATGTCTGTCTTGTCCTCCACTCCCATGATGTTTCTTTTTCCTGAAAGAACTATGTGGCGCTTTGGCTCATCGTCTGATGTATTCTTTTTCTTATTTTTTTGTTTTCTAGGTTTGGTAGACATGTCCTTCACATAGAAAACCTGGGCCACATCATTGGCTAGGACGAATGGTTCGTCTAAGTACCCAAGATTGTTGAGATCCAACGATGGCATTCCGTATTTCTTGTCTACCTCAAACCCTCCTCCCGTCAGCTTGACCCATTTGCACCGAAACAAGGGGACCTTAAAAGTAGGTCCATAGTCAAGTTCCCATATCTCCTCTATGTAACCATAATATATGGTCTTTGACCCATTGTTGTCTGTTGCATCAAAGCGGACACCACTGTTTTGGTTGGTGCTCTTTTATCTTGGGCTATCGTGTAAAATGTATACCCATTTATCTCGTACCCTTGGAAAGTCGATATAGTCGAAGATGGTGACCTAGAGAACAAGTATAGCTGATCTCCAAGAGTGTTGTTTTTGATGAGATGTTGCAACCAACCGCCAAAACTCTTCATGTGTTCATCTCTAATCCAAGAGTCATCCTTTCCAGGGTTGTTGGAGCGTAAGATTTTCTTGTGTTCCTCGATATATGGGGCTGCCAAGATAGAATTCTGTAGAACGGTGTAATGTGCTTCGGTGTAAGAATGCCCGTCTCTACATATTATTGATTTCCTTCCTAGAGTACCCTTTCCACTCAGTCTCCCCTCATACCGCGATTGAGGAAGACCAATCGGCTTAAGGTCAGGAACAAAGTCAACACAAAATTCAATGACCTCCTCTGTTCCATAGCCCTTGGAGATTCCCATGAACCTCTCAAAGGGAAACATATTGTGTAGAAATACAGGACCGAGAATGGAAATCTCTTCGACTAGGTGAACCAGCAGGTGCGTCATAATATTGAAGAAGGATGGTGGGAACACCAACTCAAAACTGACAAGACATTGGACCACATCATTCTGTAACCGTGGTAGATCTTCAGGATTGATTATCTTCTGAGAGATTGCATTGAGAAATGCACATAGCTTCACAATGGGTACTCGAACATTATCCGGTAGAAGCCCCCTCAATGCAATCGGAAGCATTTGCGTCATAATCACGTGGCAGTCATGAGAATTTAGGTTTTGGAACCTTTTTTCTGCCATATTTATTATCCCCTTTATATTCGACGAGAAGCCAGACGGGACCTTAATACTGCTTAGGCATTCAAAAAATATTTCCTTCTCTTGTTTGGTAAGAGCGTAGCTGGCATGACCTTGAAACCATTCTGGATGCAGGCCATCTGGGTCTTCCATACGTTGATGGTCCTTTCGTGCTTCCGGTGTATCTTTTGTCTGCCCATACACGCCCAAGAAGCCTAGCACGTTCAGGCAAAGATTCTTCGTCACATGCATCACATCGATTGCAGAGCGGACCTCTAAGAATTTCCAATATGGTAGCTCCCAAAATATAGATTTCTTCTTCCACATGGGTGCGTGTCCTTCAGCGTCTTTCGGAACATATTTTCCTCCAGGACCCTTTCCAAAGGTTACCAGTTGATCCAAATCTTTCACCATATCAAATATATCAGCACCAGTACGCTCCTTAGGCTTCGTCTGGTGACATGCCAGACCGTTGAAATGCTTGCCTTTATTTCTTAAGGGATGCTTGGCCAAAAGAAATCGACGATGCTCATTGTATACATTCTTCTTACAATGTTCCAAATATATACTTGCAGTCTCATCTAAACAGTGTGTGCATGCATTGTATCCCTTGTTTGACTGTCCTGAAAGGTTACTAAGAGCAGGCCAATCATTGATTGTTATGAAAAGCAATGCTCGAAGGTTAAATTCTTCCTGCTTGTGCTGATCCCACACGCGTATCCCGGGTTCGTGCCACAACTGTAAAAGTTCTTCCACTAATGGCCTTAGGTACACATCAATGTCGTTGCCGGGTTGCTTCGGACCTTGGATCAAGACTGGCATCATAATGAACTTCAGCTTCATGCACAACCAAGGAGTAAGGTTATAGATGCATAGAGTCACGGTCCAGGTGCTGTGACTGGATCTCTGCTCCCCAAAGGGATTCATGCCATATGTACTTAGACCAAACCTTAAACTCCTTGCGTCATCTGCAAAGTCCGGGTACTTTCTATCGATTTTTCTCCATTGCGACCCATAAGCGGGGTGTCTCAACATCCCGTCTGACTTACATTCCTCTTTATGCCATCGCAACAACTTGGCGTACTCTTTGTTTCTGAATAAGCGTTTCAACCGTGGTATTATAGGAGCATACCACATCACCTTCGCAGGAACCCTCTTCCGGGGGGGCTCTCCCTCAACGTCACTAGGGTCATCTCGTCTAATCTTATACTGAAGTGAAGTGCATACCGGGCATGCATCTAAATTCTCATACTCCTCACCGCGGTAGAGGATGCAGTCATTAGGGCATGCATGTATCTTCTGAACCTCTAAACCTAGAGGGCAGACAACCTTTTTTGCTTCGTATGTACTGGCGGGCAATACATTATCTTTTGGAAGCATATTCTTCATCATTTTCAGCAACTTTTCAAATGAGGAGTCAGGTATAGCACACTCAGCCTTCCATCGCAGCAATTCCAGTGTGCTGCCCAGCTTTTTCAGACCATTTTTGCAATTTGGGCACAACAACTTTTTGTGATCCTCTAGCATGTGATTGAACTTCTCCCTATCCTTTTCAGTTTCACAATCTCTTCGTGCATCGGCAATGGTCCGACCAAGATCATCAGCGGGTTCATCATGTGTCTCTTCTTCATCCTCCCCTTCAGCATCCCCCATGGAAGTATCTCCGTACTCAGGGAAACCATGATAGTTGTCATCCTCCTCCTCTTCTTCATTGTCTTCCATTATAACCCCTCTCTCTCTCCGTGCTTGGTCCAACAATTATAACTGGGCATGAAGCCGGACTTCAACAGGTGGCTGTGAAGGGTTTTTGAGTAAGAGTAATCCTTCTGATTCCTACATCCATTACATGGACAGAATACAAAACCATTGTGCTTGTTTGCATCAGCAACACGGATGAATTCATGCACGCCATTAATGAACTCGCCAAAGCGTCGGTCAGTATCGTACATCCATTCCCGGACCATCTGCATTATAGTAAAAATATATCAAAAACCATTACGCAACATGATAAAATTATTACAAGTTATATTGAGAGCTTCTAGAGCACTAATTTTGAATTTTGAAAAATTTACATGCACCAATTTGTGAATTGGAGAAAACAATCAACATGATAAATGTGGAGTTTTTTATTATTGTTCCATCAGTGAAAACCTCATTCCATTCTAAGCTCCGAAACTCTAAAATTACACATTTCAATTTTCAGTAACTATGTGCCTAATCAAAATTTGTTACACATATATATCAAAATCCTTCTAGCTACTACTTCTAGAACATGCATGCATTTGATCCATATCTCTATACTTCTAGAGCATTATATAGAGCTAAAGTAGCAATAAGATATGAAAGAATGAAGTTCTAACCTTTTAAAGATTTGGATTTAGATGTTGCAAACTAAATCTTGACAAATCTTGAGAAAAAAAATGGCATGAACTCTCTTGCTTTGTTTGAGAAAAATGGCCACCATATGCTTTAGGGAAGCTGGCCAGGGAGTTGTGTATATATAGTAATGGACAATTAGTCCCGGGCCGTGATACGACCCGGGACTAATAGTCCACGAAAAATGGCCACCATATGCTCCAGGTTATTAGTCCCGGGCCGTATTACGGGCCGGGACTAATACTCTGGTCCGGCCCGGGACTAATGAGTATGTCCTTTTCTAGCCGTTGGGGGCCTCACGGACCGGGACTAGTGCTAGCACTAGTCGCGGTTCGTGACGGGCCGGGACTGATGGGCTTCCAGTGATCGAACGGAAGATGGTTTTTCCAGTAGTGTGAGATATGCTTCAACTGCTTTGGTACCCGAAGAGTAAGGCCAAGATATTTGAATTTATCATTCCACCATGGTTATTAGATAATGTTGCAGGATATACAATGAAGTAAGAACGATACCAGGAGCATCAAAGAAAGACCCACATATAAGTACTCACAGTGCCTTAGTTCCACCCACAAAAAAAACATGTAAGGTAAGAGTCTCAAGATTTGGCACACTAGACGTAAGCTTGTCAATATGATAAGTGATGACATGGTGACTCCGTGAGAACCAAGTGCTAGCATGGTGGCTTGTGCTCTAGGTGTGGAGCTAAGCCCACCCGGGTTCGAGTCCCTCCATTGCGGTTATTCGTTGGAGGGTCTTGGACTAAACGGGTTATTATCAAAGCGGTAAATTGATGTAGAGTCTCATCTATCTAACAAAATATAACCATGGGAGGGATCATTCCCCTGGTGGTAACTGTTTTGATACGTGATGACATGGTTATGGTCTGATGTCAGATTCTTCACTTGCAGCGATTCATCAAATTAAAGTGAAAACTAGAGATATTTGGGCTTTATTCTCTATCATCACTGTAGAACCTACTGAAAGTGAAGATGACCTTATAGTTGTTGAACAACTTCTGGTTCTTGATGACACAAATGTGATTACTTGAGTTATAACCAATCCAATGAAGCATATGTTGGGGAATGTGCTATACAAAACAAAAAATCTAGCGCATAAGCAAGATCATATGCAAGGTGAGAGGTAACAGATCATACCCTCGTGACGAGGTTGATGTAGTCACGAGTCGATCCACATAACTAGACTTGTCTAGTTGCAAGGAGATGTATTATGCCTCAAAACTCTCACACAATAATGCACCGAAGAAGAAGACATTGTCCAAGTAGTTGGTGCATCTATTCCCGCAGTTAGTTGATTAGCCACGATAAGATCTCCCTGCAAAGATCCGCACGATCAAGTGTTGCACGTGCAACACCTAAGGTATATCCACGCGTACATGTTTAGGGTCACTGCATCGCCATGTGATCAACCACAAGGACGAAGAGGGGAATCAAATCGATGAAGATCCTATGCTCCATGAATGTCGCCTAGATTAGATCTAAACGGTGTACAAGACCCGGCAGCGCTCCCGCATGAGAGAAGAGAGGAGCACCTAGCGCAGGCCCGTCCTAGGGTTTTGGTTGGCGATGGCGTGGTAGTGGGGGCACTAGGGCATCGGGGTCGGTGGTGCATTAGGGGCGTGACTGCGCATCAGGGCGGCGATGACTAGGGTTTCATGCAGTGGGTTTTTGTGGCATGGACGAGGCAATGGGCTACAATTTGAGGTTCCTTTGGGGCTCTCATTGGCCTCCATTTATAGGTTTTAGACCCTAGGGTCGTTTATAAACCTGCCCCTAAGTTTGAGAGAGTTACAATAGTTTTCCGTCAAACGAAACCTACTAGAATAGACCTTCTAGACTTTTTATGATAGCCTAGGATGTCATGGTACCTTCTAGAACCTTCCATAACCTTCTGGTGCTTTCGGGACCTTCCATATATGCCCGAAACAATTTTGGACACTCTCGGGAACATTCTAGACACTTCTAGGATTATCTGAGACCTCTTAGAACCATTATGATACCATCCTAGACACTCGAAACCCTTCTCTCTTATCTTCATATAGCACCTGTGATAGGGTTTAACCTCTTGGGTGGCCCGATCTTCACGGATCTCATGGTCAAATCACTGGGAAACAAGGGGAGAGGGAGAAGGTAGCGAAAGCGAACACACACCTCGTGAAGAACACGATGAACACACGCAAAACTCACACGATACAAGGCCGATTGCTCTCGAACGACGGCCACCGGCCCGATATAATCCTCGCAAGGAAAGATCGGTCAACGTGCTCCCTCAAATCCACATCGGAGATGGAAGAACACCTTGGGGAGAGTCTTGACAGCTTGGAGAAGAGACACCGACTCCAAGGCTGTGTACAATGATGGATGCGTGATGCAAAGTCCAATCAAGGTTGGTGACGATAGTTGGTCCCCTTGGTAAAGGGCATGAGGCAAAACTAGAGATTCCATACAAGGGGGTTGTCTTTACTCTATCATCTATGCCTAATGGATACATGAGGGGTGGGGGGCCAGCCACTAAACAAGGGGGTAGTTTGGGGATAAAATAGGCAAGAAGGTAAGTAAAGGGAATATTCCAGGGCATCAAACCCAGGTCCACGCGCAGACGGGGGGATTCCGGCAGTAAGTCCAGCGGTGCCGGATCCTGCGCCGGAAGTTCCGGCGGTCGCCGATTATTCCAGTCGTCGCCGGTCTGGCATACAGAAGCATATTTCGGCAGTGAGTCCGGTCCACCGGTCCTGACGCTGGGGATTCCGGCAGTGAGCCTGGTTTGCCGGTGCTGTCACTGGAGATTCTAGCGGTGGCTCCGATCCGCTGGTCCTGGCGCCGGATCAAGCTGGAGCTTCTTCCGCCTCCTCTTCCAAGCCTCCGTCTTGTCGGGCATGAGTCATCGGGCTTCCTCCCTTGTCTCCGTACTTGTCGGTGTGAACCTATCATGGTCATAGGACGGAGTATGAAGTAGTATACCATTCAAAAGGGTAGTAAGTGGGATCTCAAAGAGGATAGGATTCACCTTAGGAGTCCATGACGAGTTGGCATAAGTTGGAGACCTTGATATGGTAATGACCATAGGTCGGGGTACATCAGCTCCCCCCTTCAAAAAGAGTCGTCCTCGACTCTACATGCTCATCACGAAGTAGACGAGGTCGAGAGACATTCTTGATCCTGGAGTTCACCATATAGTCGTCCTCGGGAAGATTGACTTGACAACACTTCAATGTTCCTTCACCTTCCATGAAGCCTACAAAGCCCACAACAAAAGCAAAGAAACACTCAAAGAGTAGCCAATTCATTAATATTATAGCATGAGTACTCAAGTAGAAGGAAGTCACCTTAGCTTGTAGAGATAGCTAGATGAAGGGTAGGCATAGGTAACTCTCTTTGGTTCTTCTTGTCAATACATGGTCCATTGAGGTTGACGTGTATGCATTTGTAGCTTCACACAACAAAGACCAAGCAAAATATTTTTGCATGTGGTAGAGGATCATGTAATTTGTGGCATGTCCATTCTTGTTTACAACACTATTAGCACAATACAAGGATAGCAAATGGGTTACATATGCAAGGTCAAAGTGCATGGGAATCGTTTGAACACCATCCAAATGTGTGAACTCAAAAACTCCATATAACGTAGTAGTGTGGCACTCAAAGCAATTGACTAAGATATATATCAACATCTTTGATGCAGGAATAGGAGAATTTGGAAAAAACACATGAGGAAGCATATCCAAAACAATAGCATTATGTGTGCAAACCAACCATTGGAAAGAGAAATTGTTCAACATGTTGGATGTCACACACAAATCATCAAAATCAAATATCATGGGAATATGAGTATCCCAAGCGGAAGAAAAAACAACATGTTTGCAAACAAACCAACTGAAAGAGAAAGTGGTTCTTATGTTTGTTGCAATAACTATACGAGATACTTGGAAGCTCTCGTGACAATACATGCTCTTATTGACATTATGGTTACACACAAAACGTCGGGAAGAGAAATTGTTCAACATTTTGTTGCAACACACAAAGCATCAATATCCAATTCGCAAACAAACATGAATGTCACAAGGTGAAATAATACCATCAACATACTTGCAAGCAAACCATAGTAAAGAGCAATTTTCCAACATGAAAGATGCAAAACATGCAAAAGCTATTAGAGCTAGGTTCGATCTTGAACTTACTTGTGGGATGCTCTCGAGACCTCTTTTGTCAACTCATGCTCAACCATGGTTGACATTCTCGTGCGGGTATCTACACACATCATACACAAAAGGAAGAACATGTGTTCATGGTAGAGAAACACATCATCCATCATGACATATCTCTTCTTGTGCACATCACTATTAGTGTCAATCAAGTATGAAATAGATGCATGGTGAGTATGCAAGTGGGGAACACGCTTATCATGGCAATCATCAAAATCTCCAAAAATTGAGAAAGCTATGGGGTCCATATCATTATAACGCATATGATAAATATTGTTGCAAGCAAAACAAGTGAAAGAGCAAGCAATGGGAGAAATTGAATGACTATCATGACAAAGCATGTTTGATTAAATTGGAGGATACACAAAATATGTATAGCATGGCATGTGTATGGAAAGTGTATCGCAATCAAACAATTCCACATGATAAATATTATGCAAAGGCCAAGCATCACATGGGAATATGAATGAAGCATATGTAATGTCACAAGTATCATCCATAGCATGCATATACTCACAATTCATCATGTCCACTAGTGGGATCATGGCATCATCAACGCCCTTATTTTTACCTTGTTCATACCTCTCATATGAAGTGGGTGTTGTGGAAGTAGTGGCCTCCTTGTGTATGTCTTCGTCTTCTTGATGTATCCATAGCATAGCATCATCTTCGTCCACCAAGTACATCTTCTCCAACTGAGGCATCATTGCTTCATGGCTTGGCGCGTCTTTATCCATGGAACCTAGCACACCATAAGAGTACACACTAGAGGTAGAGGGTAAGTCATTAGAAATCTAAATGGTCTCACTTGACCTATCAACTACCACTATCAACTCACTAGGTGTATCACTCATGCCCTCAAAGTGGAAGCACTCAATCTCACATAAGGTGGAGTCACTCATCTCACTCAAGTGGGCTAAGTGGCTCTCATACTCACATGATATTGGTACCACATCATCACTCAAGCATATAGGGATAGGCTTGGTTTCCTCAACTCCATGCGCCTCCTTTGGTGAAGGGAAAATCCCATGCTCACCATTCTCAAATCTATCACCTTTAAGGTTGGATTCCGTAAGATGGGCATCACCGCTTGCCTCCATGGTTGAAGGGAAAATCCCATGCTTGACCGTCTTGTGGACATCTTGTAGTGGTGGAAGTAGGCTCATGTTGTTGTCGAGAGCGGTTCTTAGATCGACTTCATCACATATGTGGCCTTGGCTTCCTCCATATTGAAGTGTAGACCTCCTCTTGCCATACTCATCCAACTTGGCTAAGTAGAGGGCTTCATTTTTCTGATTCACGAGGTCTTGGAAGTAAAGTGTAGTCATTGAGGCTTGGTGGCGTGGAGGAAGGCTTGATCTTGGTGCCATTATGGTGGTGGCACTAGTAGTTGAAGGTGCCTTAGTATGGTGTCGACGGAGGTAATTTGCGTGCCTTGCCGAAGGTTTATGTTTGTGAGGCACTTGGTCATCCACATGACGCTCGCGACGATGGTCATTTTTCTTGGCACTCTTCTTGTGCTTGTGGTGCCTTCTTGAGCTTGATTGAGCATTATGGATGTTGGTCATCATGAATTCTTCGTCTTTATGGCGAAGATGCCTTTGATGATGTCTTGTATCCTATTTTTGGTGGCGATGATCATGATAGGATGTTTGTCGAAGATTCTTATTTCTTGGTGCCTCTTGTTGTATATGATGTTTGGACGCCCTTCTTCTTGGAGTAGGGGTGCTTAACGCCTAGGAGGTGGTGGTTCTTGGCACCTTGGAGATGGTGGTGCTTGGAGCCTTGGATATGGTGGAGCTTGATGCCATCTAGGTGGTGGCACTTGATGCTTTGTAGATGGTGGTGCTTCACGCCTTGGAGGTGATAGCGCTTGACGCCTTGGAGGTGGATCATCAAAGTAGGTGGTGTCCTTTGGTGTGGCATGCTTGGCCTTGAAGGTCTTGGATTCTTGATGATGCGCCTCCTCTTTCTTGGCGTAGTAGTCTTCCATCTCCAAGCAGTGGAGAAATTCTTCATGGCTCATGGAGGAGCCATCAAAGTCAATGAAGTTCTCCGTGTCCTCCATGGTTGGCGATGCGTCGTTGATGTCACACTCAAAGTCGTCCATGCTTGGGGAGTCATTGTTGTTGTAGTACTCCATATCACCCAAGCATGTGGAGCCATTGTCGGTGTAGTGCTCCATATCCTCCATGCATGAGGAGAAATTATCGATGTAGATCTCCAAGTCTTCCATGCTTGAGGAGCCATAGTTGATGTCATGCTCCATGTCTTCCATGCCTGTGGAGTCGTCGTATATGTAGTGCTTCGGGTCCTCAAAGCATTAGGAGCCGTTGTCAGTGTAGTGTTCCGTCATGTCCCCTATACTTGTGGAGTCATAGTCATGGTGGCTCATCATGGATTCTTCATAGATATCATCCTCGGTTCTGGAGTCCCTAGACATGATTCATAAGACCAAGTGTTGTATATGGAAGTGGTAGAGGGTGTTGCGGATGCCACGTCAAACCTTACTTCTTAGAAGATAGTATCGTACAAGTGGACACATTTGAGAGCAATAAACCAAGCAAAGTGAAGTTCGTGCGGAACACCAAAACCAACTAACTACTTAAAAAACATACACACACACAAAGCTTATGGTGGATAGGTAAGGAAAGTAGCATGTCAATAAACAATCCGAAATCAAGATGTTGTAATGGCAAGTAAAAAACCACAATGATCACAAAGCAAACAAGTCAATCCACAAGATAGGAAATATGTATAAGGAAACACACACAGTGGGATAAATGGGACTTGTGCGATAGAGAAAGTGAGCTAAGAACCAAATGATTACCTAGCGAAGACTGTAATATCATGTCACACAAGTACAAGGAGAGACGCTAGTTCGATTGCACAAAATTGGTGGGTTACAAGATATGCATAATAAGTACCACCTATATGATGTTCATCGAGCTTGCGCTTCCTATTCTATGAGGCACTTGTATATTTATTTCTTTTCTTTTTATTTTTCTTTATTTTTTCTCTATATCTTTATATCTCTCCTTTTATTTTTGACTTGCCTCTTCCTTGTGCCAACAACTATACACGATAATATATGAGATAGCGCTCACAACGTTTGCTCGGAATTCTACAAGGTATCAAATGTGCATAGCCCAAGCAATCATAAGAGGAGCTAGTCTCAATAGATTTTTGTTAGTCACAAAGATAATGGAGTTCACAAAGGAATGCATGTAGGGAAAAGTCACGAAATGTTTATACCGTTCGTCGTCGATCTTCACACTTTATTATTGGATTACACCTTTCTCACGGAATTTGGATGGAGTACATAGCATTAACAACGCAGATGATGATGTAGATATCCTTCTCCTCTTCTAAACGAGCTAAAGAACACAAAAATCCGAGTTCAAATGCAAAATTTATGCTCAAAACGGTTTTTCCAGACCTGGCGCCAGAATGATTTCGTGACGCGAAAACGCGATTTATGCAGAAAAACTCGACGGAAAACTTCAGATCGGAGGGGCAAATGATGGAATTAGGCCATGAGAACGCATGGGAAGGTAGATCAACAAGTTTAGCAAGTAATCCACGGATCAAAACCTACCAAAACTCATTCAAATCACAGATTGATCCAAAACACAAATTGGGGATATTTTTGGTGGAATTTTCGAATATATGGGGAAAGACCAAATCGATGAGGAATTCGTGGCAACCAAAAGCTGCTGATACCAGATGATAGGGGTTAAACTCTTGGGTGGCCCGATCTTTATGGATCTCATGGTAAGTCGATGGGAAAGTGAAGGTAAATGGAGAAGATAGCGGAAACGAACACACACCTCGCGAAGAACACAATGAACACACGCAAAACTCACACAATACAATGTGATTTCTCCTGAACGGCGGTCACCGGTCCGATAGAATCCTCACAAGGAAAGATCGGTCAACGTGCTCCCTCAAATCCAAAGTGGAGAAGGAAGAACACCTTGGGGGATCTTGATATCTTGGAGAAGAGACACCGACTCCAAAGCCTTGTACAACGATGGATGCGTGATGCAAAGTCCAATCGAGGTTGGTGACGATAGTCGGTCCCCTTGGTAAAAGGGATGATGCATAACTAGATATTCTACATAAGGGGTGATACGTCCAAAACGTATCTACTTTCTCGAACACTTTGCTATTGTTTCTCCTCTGAACTTGTGTGATTTGGATACAACTAACACGGACTGACGATGTTTTCAGCAGAATTACCTTCGTGTCTTGTTTTTGTGTAGAAAATGAACTATGCCAAAAATTATATTTCACCAGAAGATCCACGGAGCCAGAAGACGAGACGGGGAAGGGGCCCGGGGGGCCCACACCCATGTTAGGCGCGGGCCCACCACTGACCGCGCCTAGGGGGTGTAGCCACCCCAGGCACCCCCTCGGCCTCCCTCTGCGCCTATAAGTTGCCTTTCGACCTAAAAACTGAGGAGGGTTCGATAGTTTTCCAGAAAGAGTTCCGCTCCGCCGCCGCTACCAAAAACCAAGATTCGGACCCAGAAACTCCATTCTGGCACCCTGCCAGGACGGGTAATTTGGAGAGGATCATCGCCATTGTCATCACCAACGCATCTCCATCAACCACCGATGTTTCCCTCATCCATGAGTGAGTAATCCCCCACTGTAGGCTTGGGGATCGTAGGGATTGGATGAGTTCTATCATGTAATCGAATAATATTTGTTAGGGCATAGTGCCTAGTATCTCTATTAGTGCTATTTAACTTTGTTGCAAATTTTTGTGCTTAATGCTTGTCACTAGGGCCCGAGTGCCATGATCTCAGATCTGAACTTATTATTGAATCATTATGATAGTATTGTTTGTGATCTTATCTACAAGTTGTGTACACATATCATTGTCCGGATCCAAAGGCCCCAAAGTGACAATAGTTGGGACAACTTGAGGGGACGACTGTGGTGTGAGGATCACATGTGTTCACGGAGTGTTAATGCTTTGCTCCGGTGCTCTATTAAAAGTAGCACCTTAATTCCCAGTAGTTCCCTAGAGGCCCCGCTGCCACAGGCTAGCTGGACAAAAGATGTTGTGCAAGTTCTCATTGCGAGCACATATGACTATATTTGGAGCACATGCCTAGGATTGTTTAGTACTTGGATGCTTGTTATTATTTATCTGCAATGCCCTAGATCTTGAAGTTACATGTTTAGACTTGCCCATGCAACACCCATACATCCATCCCTATGCCTACCGCACTCGAATCCCACTATTTACTATTACTATTACTATTGCTAATGTTTCACTGCTGCTGTTGCTTTACTATTGCTACTACCAAATTGTTGCTACTGATAAACTTCTATGAGCAAGAACTATTTCCAGGTGCAGCTGAACTGACAACTCAGTTGTTAAGGCTTACAAGTATTCTTTGGCTCCCCTTGTGTCGAATCAATAAATTGGGTAATACTACACGCGAAGGTTGTTGCGATCCCCTATACTTGTGGGTCATCAAGACTATTTTCTAGCACCGTTGTAGGGGAGCATAGCTTTATTTGTAAGTTCACTTGGATCTATTATTGTTTACTACTACTCCTTTCATCATGGGGAAGTCTCGTGATGGAAAGTTCCCTATTTTACCATCCACTATAAGAAGATGTAGAGTCCTAAACAGCTCCGTTGCTCTTGATTCACCGGCTGTTATAAGTAAGCTTGTTACACCACCACCACATACACATGCTACACACACTGCTACTACTGCTGAGTCTGAAACTGCTTTTGATACTGATGATGTTACTTCTACTGTGCTTGATGCGAGTGGTTCATTAGGTCCTTTTCTAGATGCTACTATGGCTAGTCTAGGAAATACTGAAACTCCTAGTGAAGACACTGTTACACCTGTTGGCTCACCTGAGTCTAGTGAGAGTTATGATATTAATGTTGGTTACATTGAGTTCACTGATGATTTTGTTGAAGAGTGCCGAAACACACATGGTACTAGTGCTATTAAGAGTCTCCTTGCTAGACGTACTATTATGCCTAAGTTGTCCTCTGATCCTAAGTTTGCCACTTCTCCCATAGATATTAAAGATAAAGATTATGATTTCTCTCTTGATTTATCTTATTTAGATATTGTTGAGAAAGAACCTTTCTGTGGGACTGAAAATGAGTGTTGTGGCCCATATGAATGAGCTTTCTACTATGAGTGCTTTATTCTCTGATGATTTTAAAATGCGCAAGTACTTTGTTGCTAAGATCTTCCCTTTTTCACTAAAAGGAGAAGCTAGGGCTTGGTTTAATATATTACCTCCTGGTTCCATTGATATCCCTGATTGCTTGATTGCTTCTTTCTTCTAGAAATATTTTCCTTCCAGTGCTAGACATGCTGCTTTGCAGATACTTTTTGATTTTAAACAGGGAGAAGAAGAGAAATTGCCTGAGTCATGGACAAGGTTATGTGCCTTGATTCATGCACATCCTGGATGTCCATTACCTAAGAATGAGCTTCTTGATATTTATTATAATGGACTAACTGATGATTCTAGGACCTACCTAGATAGCTTTGCTGATTGTGTTTTTAGGAAAAGAACTCCTACAGATGCTGAAGAATTAATGGCTAAGATAAGCAAGAATTATGATGATTGGACTTCAACTGAGCTGAATACACCTGAGCCTATTACTCCTGAATCAGTTATGCCTGAACCAGTTCCAACACCAACAACAAAGAAGAGGGGATTTATTGCATTAAATGATGAAGTGATGAAGGAAGCTAAGAAGTGTCTAAAGGAGAAAGTTATTAGAGCTGAAGATGTGAAGAATCTACCTCCTATAGAAGAATTATGTAAGCCAATTCCCCACTCATCTACTATTGAGGTACACTCTCTCCAACACTTTGATGAAGGTGATATTCCTTATGGTAAGCCTCCTGATCAATGCTTAGAGGAACTTGGCATTTTTATTGTTAAGCAAGGTAGTTTTAATAAACAAGTTCAGAATCATTTATTAGAAAACTCTAGAGCTATCAATGAGTTGAAAGATATTGTGGAAAGAACTTCTAATGATATTAAAATGCTTTGTAAACACTTTCAAATGGTTCAAACCCAACTTGATCAACTTTCTAAGGTACAGAAGGATATGCTAATTAATGCTTCAGGAGATAAACATGCTTATGGAATTAGAACTAGGAGTGGTATAGCTACTCAAGATCCTTTATATCCTGAAGGACACCCTAAAAGAATAGAGCAGGATTCCCAACAAGGTGAGAGTAGTGGTAGTCCTCGTAAGAGAAAGAAAAAGAAACATAAAATAGTTGAGGAACCACTTGAACCTACTATAGATCCTAATAGTATATCTGTCTCTGATGCTGAAACTGAGAATGGTAATGATAAAAATGATACTCCTGGTAAGGAGGAAGTTAAGGAAGAACCTGAGAAGCACGCTAAGAACACTAGGTACACAAAGGAAGATTTTATTGCTAATAAACATGGTAAAGAGAGAGAACCTTGGGTGCAGAAACCTATGCCTTTTCCAGGTAAGAAACACAAGTCAAAGGAGGAAGAACACTACAACACGTTTTGTGAGTGGATGAAACCTTTATGTTTGCAAATTCCTTTGACTGATGCTATTAAATTCCCTCCTTATTCAAAGTATATGAATGATATTGTCTCTAATAAAAGGAAGATTCCTAATGAGGATATTTCTACTTTGCTTGCTAATTACTCCTTCAATGGTAAGGTTCCAAAGAAACTTGGTGATCCAGGTATACCAACTATTCCTTGCTCCATTAAGAATAATTATGTTAGAACTGCTTTATGTGATTTGGGAGCTAAAGTTAGTGTTATGCCTTTTTCTCTCTACAAGAGACTTCAGCTAGAAAAGTTGATACCAACTGACATATCTTTGCAAATGGCTGATAAGTTAACTACTATTCCTGTTGGTATATGTGAGGATGTTCCTGTTAAAGTTGCTCATAATTGCATTGTTTTAACTGATTTTGTTGTGCTTGAAATGCCTGAAGATGATAATATGTCTATTATTCTTGGGAGACCTTCTCTTAATACTACAGGTGCTGTCATCAATTGTAATCAAGGAAAAGTAACATTCAATATTAATGACAAAGAGCATACTGTCTATTTACCCAAGAAGGTTGCTAGAAGCTATTGCCTGAATTCCATTGAAAATATTGAGAGCATCAAGGTTGGAGAGATTTATTGTCCCATTCCACAAGAAAATTTTGAAACTATTATGATTGGGACCATTGCTATCAAGTATGAGGTAACATAATAACCTTGTGGAATGCAAAGTTTTGCTTCATATAAGATTGTTTGGGTAACAAGACATGATCAACCTTGTTAACAAAAGGATTTTAATGAACAAAATAATGTTTTCACGGTGGTTATACTTGCTTTCTTTTACTTTTATCCTTCCTAGTCTTTGCTTTAGCTTTAATTTTTAGTTGTTTGCTTGTTAGAGTTTCTTAGAGCTATTGTAGTTTGGATTTTGTTTTGCTTTTGCTTCTTCTGAAAAAACTGTTTCTACGAGAAAATCAATTTTCATACCCTGAAAATTGGCCAAAAATAAAGTTTCCCGAAAATCCCAGAAAATTCAAAATAAATGTTTCCTTGAAAAAAGGGGCAGAGAGACACCTGAAGTTACCTAGGGGGCCACCCCAGGCCACCACACCCATGGTAGGCGCGGCCTACCAGGGGTGGCGCCTAGGGGGTCTGGCCCACCTGGGCCCCTTCATGTTGCCTCCTCAAAGCCACCTTCTTTCTCTCTCCCGAAAAACACCGGAAAACTTTCTGAAGCTCGAGTTCTTGCTGTTCTTGCTTGCTATTTTCGATCTCCTTGTTCAGCCCATCTCAAGTGCTGATTTTGGAGGGTTTGCTCCTTGGTATGTGTCTCCTCCACTTGTCCAATTAGATTTGTGATTGGTAGATTGTATCTTGAGTATTTTGCTGCTATAGGTGTCAGGTTGTTTGAGCTTGCATGCTTGTTCTATGCTTAGAGATTTCATTTTGATGCATGTGTAGTCCTCTAGCAAGTTCCTATAGTAGTTGCTCATCATTTATCAACTTAGAAACCACTTGTTTTAATGTTTGTCCAAAAAGTTCATAATTAAAGAAAGGTCATGGACAACCATACATTTGGTGAAATATTTGAGAGTGATGCACCTAGAAGGGCAAGGCTTCTAAGGTCATCCACCAGTACTAGACCCTCATACAATGAGGATCTCATTACTCCACGGTTTAGTGACGAGGGAGATGAAGGGGATGTGCACCCCTCCACCTTTCCTTGCCAAACTTTCTTGTGGGCTGCTGGGATTCTTAATGATTTTATGACTTTGGTTCGGAAGGCTGGACTAACAAGTTACATGCAAGATGAGAGCGCACAATATGCTTTGCTCACTAAAACATTTGTGGAGAGCTTTTATTTTACTAACAGCGTGTTTAAGCCTGCTATGTCTTTCAAAATTTATGGCAGGGCTCATTCTATGACTTTGAAGCAAATTTGCAAGGCCCTGGGACTTGGTACAGCTGGGTCATCAAAGAAGATTCCAGCTCTACCCGCTGATATGTTGGAGCTTTACCGAGGAATAACCAATGATGATGACCGCAGAGCTTAGCGAGGGAAGATAAAGAATACTCAACTCCCAACCATCAGGTACTTTGCCTACTATCTTGCCACCAGTGTTCTTGGTAGGGAGAACACTAGTAATATTTCCAACTATCAATTGGCCTTCTTAGCAGCTGCGCTCAACAATGAAGATAAGTATAATATTGGTTCTCTTGTTGCTCGTCGCTTAGCTGTTAAGGGACCCATTTATGGGGGAATTATTGCTACTCATGTTGCTGCTGCCTTGAACATTGTTGTTGATCCACATGATAAAGTTTTAGCTCCTCAGAGGCTTGATCTTGCTACCATGAAGGCGCACCACTTTGTCACCACTGTCTCTACCCTTGAGAACTTGGTTTATAGAATGCTTTTTATTGACGGGGAAGAGAGAGAGATACCTCTACCCCAAAGCACTTTGTTCAGTATTTCTCAGGGACCTTTGTCACACTCGAAGGCAGAGATAGATGACAAGTTGCACTCTCTTAACTTCCACGGGCACTATCAGGAGGAAGCACCATCATACGACCCCTCTGTGTATTACACGGGGAGGCCTCGAGCTCGTACCAGGATGAGGGAGCTTCCTCGACATACTATGGAGGTTCATCCTCTTGGACACGATGGGATTGAGCCCCACTTAGGCCAAAAGCCTAAGCTTGTGGGGAGGTATACCGACATCGCACTCATATATATATATCATGTTTGGTCGGTTCTTTGTATATCCATTGTTTCGCTTTCTTTTTGGTTCTTGTTGCTTCTTTCTCAAAAACACAAAAATACCAAAACTATTTTCGTTGTTTCTCTTGGTTTGTTTCTTTGCTTTGGTTTGCCTTAAAAGAAAAAAATCCAAAAAGATTTTGCTTTGTTTGCTTCTTGTTTGGTTTGCTTTTATTTGTTTGCTTGTTTCTAAAAATCGAAAACACCAAAAATATTTGTTCTTCTTCTTTGGTTCTGTGATTTCTTTGCAGGGTTCAGCCGTCCTCAGTGGATTTTGGTTTCATGTTATTATTCAAGTCACACAAGTGAAGGGCAATAATGAAGATTAAGACAACTTGAGGTGTGGTAAGAGGCTGGTAACGAACTCTATTTGTTTCATTTTTGTAAATATACTCTTCATTGTGAGCATGCTTAGCATGTTTGTGTAAGGTGTATGTCATTATGGATGCTTAGTAGTTCTTGATTGTCTATGATTAGCTCCAGCTTGCTAATAGTTTATAGCATGTCATATGAATGTTTGCTTGCATTGTTTTATTCATACTTTGGTATGATATTGTGGTATCCTCCTCTGACTGTTCATGTGAATCGACTTGGCACATGCTCATGCATGCATATGACTAATCAATAGTAATTAAGCCTCGATGATTTATTTTGCCTTAGAGTTCTTGTATCACGTTCATGCCATAATTAGTATTTTTTGTTGCAAGCATGATTATGACAGCTCTTGCTCTCTTGTTTGTTGCTCCCTCTATATTGCTAGCCTTCACTTGCATTGAGCATGTGCTCTACCTGTGCTTCCAACTCCCCAAAACCAATATTGCCAGCTGTGTCCACCATACCTACCTATTAGCATCATTTGCTACTTCAGTGCGTATTATATATGCCGTGTTTTCTTCCAAATAAAATGTTTGTTTGTTTTGAGGAAGTTAGTTAGTAAAGCTCTCATGAACTTGATGGTACACTTTATTCCTTGCGCTTAATAATTCTGAACCATTGTGACCTGTCCATGAAAGTTATATGCTTGCAAATTATATGCTGGGAGTTAGCAGAACCGCGTTGTCACGGGGAACGCTTTCAACACTTTTTGGATATCCCATCCAGTTGATTCCTTGCTCTTTTTTGCGGATGTCGACGATGTGAAATAAATGGGGAGGTTGTGAGTTCATGGAGTCTATACATTGTGTTAGAGAAACGTCTGGGCCACTAGCCTAAGCCATGCCTAATCATGGTGGAAACTTGCACCATCACCATAATGAGCATTTATGAAGCATCCTCAATAAAAAGCTATACACATAGTAAATAAAAAGATCGCTGAGATGCTCATTGTCTGCTTGCCTTGTCATTTTGATCGAGGCATAGCTCCTGGATCATGTGCAAGGGGTACCCCGTTGGCGGTTCTCTATGATATGCATGTATTTACAATGATAAGAACTTTCAGGTGACCAAAGTTGAGTAGCATGCGGAGCGGCCCTCATATTCAAGGGACTTGGGATTTCTAGTCTATGGTCTGTCAAGCATATGATTAAGAGTGGACCTTACTTTCACCTTAACCACATGAAGATGCCTATGATAGGGGCAATGAGAGTTCAAAGCTAATGTGTACCTTCCTTTCAGCATTGGGAAGCCTTTCAAACCTTTCAAAACCGTTTTCACAACCTTGTTGAGTCACCACTTATTCTATGAGCACCTTCTTGAGAGCATAGTTATCATTCTTGTGTTTGTTCCAAAACTTGATTAATTATGTCATGACTTTGATGCTTGTATCTCTGATATCTTTATCTCTAGTCTTCACTTGAACTTTAGAGGTGCCTTGGCATTCATATTGTGCTCTACAGACAAAGGCAAGCGAGATACCACTCTATCATACCTTACTATGAGCATTGCAATGTTGCTTATGTTTATGTTTCATGCTACTTATTATTATTGAGTTGGTTTCTCTTCATAGCTTGCAATGACTATTGAGTAGACTTAGTGCATATTCTTTATTATGAATTGTCTAAGCATCTACTCTTGTGCTGAGAATATTTACATCATATGAAGCAATGTGTTCGTGAAAATTCTTTTATCGCACTTAGTTTTCAACTGAATTGTTTGAGGACAAGCAATAAGCTAAGCTTGGGGGGAGTTGATACATCCAAAACATATCTACTTTCTCGAACACTTTGGTATTTTTCTCCTCTAAACTTGTGTGATTTGGATACAACTAACACAGACAGACGCTGTTTTCAGAAGAATTACCTTGGTGTCTTGTTTTTGTGCATAAAATGAACTATCAGGAAAAATCCCAGAAAATATGCCAAAAATTATATTTCACCAAAAGATCCACGGAGCTATAAGACGAGACGGAGAAGGGGCCTGGGGGTCCCACACCCATGCCAGGCGTGGGCCCACCATTGGTTGCACCTGGGGTGCATCCACCCTAGGCACTCCCTCGGACTCCCTCTTCGCTTATAAGTTGCCTTTCGACCTAAAAACCGAGGGGGTTCGATAGTTTTCCAGAAAGAGTTCCGCTCCACCGCCGCCACCAGAAACCAAGATTCGGACCCATAAACTCTGTTCTAGCACCCTGCCGAGATGGGGAATTTGGAGAGGATCATCGCCATTGTCATCACCAACGCATCTCCATCAACCACCGATGTTTCCCTCATCCATGAGTGAGTAATCCCCCGTTGTAGGCTTGGGGATGGTAGGGATTGGATGGGTTCTATCATGTAATCGAATAAGATTTGTTAGGGCATAGTGCCTAGTATCTCTATTAGTGCTATTTGACTTTGTTGCAACTTGTTGTGCTTAATGCTTGTCACTAGGGCCCGAGTGCCATGATCTCAGATCTGAACTTATTATTGAATCATTATGATAGTATTGTTTGTGATCTTATCTGCAAGTTGTGTACACATATCATTGTCCGGATCCAAAGGCCCCAAAGTGACAATAATTGGGACAACCGGAGGGGTGGCTGTGGTGTGAGGATCACATGTGTTCACGGAGTGTTAATGCTTTGCTCCGGTGCTCTATTAAAAGGAGCACCTTAATTGCCAGTAGTTCCCTAGAGGCCCCGCTGCCACAGGCTGGTTGGACAGAAGATGTTGTGCAAGTTCTCATTTTGAGCACGTATGACTATATTTGGAGCACATGCCTAGGATTGTTTAGTACTTGGATGCTTGTTATTATTTATCTGCAATGCCCTAGATCTTGAAGTTACATGTTTAGACTCGTCCATGCAATGCCCGTACATCCATCCCTATGCCTACCGCACTCGAATCCCACTATTTACTATTACTATTGCTACTGTTTCACTGCTGCTATTGCTTTACTATTTCTACTACCAAACTGTTGCTACTGATAAACTTCTATGAGCAAGAAATATTTCCAGGTGCAGCTGAACTGACAACTCAGTTGTTAAGGCTTGCAAGTATTCTTTGGCTCCCCTTGTGTCGAATCAATAAATTGGGTAATACTACCCGCGAAGACTGTTGGGATCCCCTATACTTGTGGGTCATCAAGGGGGTTGTCTTTAGTCTATCATCTATGCCTAATGGATACATGAGGGGTGGGGGATCTATTTATAGGCCAGCCACTAAACAAGGGGGTATTTTGGGGATAAAATAGGCAAGAATGTAAGTAAAGGGAATATTCCAGGGCATCAAACCCAGATCCGCACACAGACGGGGGGATTTTGGCAGTAAGTCTGGTGGCGCCGGATCCTCTACCAGAAGTTCCGGCGGTCGCCGATTATTCCGGTCATCACCGGTGTGGCATACAGAAGCGTATTCTGGTGGTGGGTCCAGTCCACCGGTCCTGGCACCGGGGATTCTGGCGGTGAGCCCGGTTTTCTGGTGCTATCGACGGAGATTTCGGCGGTGGCTCTGGTCTGCCGGTCCTAGTGCCGAATCAAGATGGCGGCTTCTTTTGCCTCCTCTTCCAAGCCTCCATCTTGTCGAGCGTGAGTCCTAGGGCTTCCTCCCTTGTCTCTGTACTTGTCGTTGTGAGCCTATCATGGTCATAGGACGGAGTATTAAGTAGTATACCATTCAAAAGGGTAGGAAGTGGGATCTCAAAGAGGATAGGATTCACCTTAGGAGTCCATGACGACTTGGCATAAGTTTTAGACCTTGATGTGGTAATGACAGTAGGTCGGGCTACATCAAATTGCATTCTTAAATATCGCTAGACCATTAAGTGTGTGACCCTATGGGTTTGGATATGTGAGAACATGTCTAGAACACCTTCTGCAACAATGACCAACATATGGATCTTGATAGACGTGATGATATCCACACATAACACAGAGATATTTATCGTGTGAACCTTCTATATTAATTCTGGATGCGTGTCGCATTGCTTACATAAACAGATGTGTAACACTAGGTTATCCTTGTTACCTGGTCTATACTTTTTTACTCATTCTGCATTATCGATGTTCATGTGATCAACACCTTGATCACATGTTCAGCTAAACGATGATAAACATCATAATACTTGATTGAGCCTAGAGTGTATATCTCCATCATGAGAAGTATAAATTTCTACTACTACAACATGTAAAATGTTGGCATATTATCTGGTAAGAACCGAGACAATTCTGGATACTCTCGGGACCATTATAGACACTTCTAGGATTACCCGAGACCACTTCAAACCATTTTAATACCATTCGAGACACTCTTGAAACCCTTCTCTCTTATCTTCATATAGCACTCCCATTATTAAATATCGCTAGATCGTTAATTGTGTGACCCTATGGGTTTGGATATGTGACATGTCTAGAACACCTTTCGCGGTAATGACCAACATATGGATCTTGATAGCCATGATGATCCCTACACATAACATGGAGATATTTATCGTATGAACCTTCCGCATTACTTCTCGATGTGTGTTGCATTGCTTACATAAACCAAGGTGAAACACTAGGTTATCCTCATTACCATGTTTATACTCTTTTAATCATTCCACATTATCGATGTTCATGTGATCAAAACCTTGATCAAGTGTTTGGCCAGACGATGATGAACATCATAATACTCGAGTGAGACTAGAGTGTATCTCTCCATTATCAGGAGTATAATTTCCCAAAACTACAACATGTAGAATGTTAGCATATTATCCCATAAGCACCAAGGCTGACTTCATAATTACTTAGTCACGAAGTAATGTTTGAATATCCCGCTACATCCATATCGTATGAAATTCAAAACATAAGGATCATTGTCAAACGATCTTATTAACGGTAATACTTGCCATTGAGAAACTACTGCTAACAACATTGACGATGTGTTACACGATATATCATTCGGGGGTCTATCCAACACCATTGTTCCACTAACAATGTTGTTCTCATATATCACCGACAACCTTGGAACAACTTTAGTTTTTCCCATAGTCACAAAACCGGGAATATCAATGATACATAAACTAGTCTTGGAGGCAAGATTAGGGATATCTTTTTGGTGTTTATAATTCCACGCATGTATTCAGGTTTGTCGTGTCTTGGTTTTTGACATCGTGGGTATGAGCCCCCCTTTGTTGTTCGGCCAGGGACGCAACGTCCGGCAAGCTCAGTCGGTGAGCTAGACGAGCACAATCACAGAGAGATACATGAGGTTTTTTACCCACGTTCAGGTCCGCCATAAGCGGAGCCCTACGCCTCCACAACTGTCTACTATCTGATTGCCACTAGATTACAATGGGTTCCTTCTCCCGAAAAGGAACTACACCCTAAGCCAACTGCCCCCCCCTTCTCACTCAACCTGGGCCTCCTTTTGAAGGATATATGCCCTAGAGGCAAGTAATAAAGTGTTTTATTTAATGTATCTCTTGTATGTTCATAATACATTTCATGACGTGCTATAATTGTATTAATACAAAACATTAATACACGTGTGGTATGTAAACAAACAGTGTCTCTAGTTACCTCTAGCGAACTAGCTCATTGGTCAACATGATGATCTACGGTTTTTTAGATCATTGGCATTAGTGCCAATGGACAATGAGGTCATATCATTGAATGATGTGATATACATATACCCAAAGTTATATCACAATGAGATCTAGTTACAAACGTTTGCCATTGATGATAACATAGAAACCTCGCAACCTAATCCTTTGACAGTGAGATAATACAAAATCACCATTACTGAAAGGAGCCTTGGTGGTATCAAGCATCAAGATGTGAAAGGGTGATCAAAAAGGTACCGTCGGGTTTCCTAAAGGGACGTGTTGAGGAGTATGTATCAAGACCATGATTTGCCAATCCAAGTATTGGATAGATACACATGGCTAACTCGGTGACGTTGCATTAACGAAGTTTGCAAGTGTATGACTCGGTCATGGAATGCAACAACACGGGAACGAGTAAACGAGTTCATCGGTAATGATACCGAACTAGTTATGGAGATACCAAAGATCAAATCTCGGATGAACTAGGCATCGAGTGACAAAAGGAGTGGGATGTGACATTGAAGGTTCAGGTTGATAAGATACGTGAAACGCACGGGTGGTCATTATGGTCATCTAGGTCCCGCTCATTATCATTGACGTGAGAGGGGTCTTAGTCATGTCCGGAGTGTTTCCAAACCGAAGAGTGGCACACTTATGGGTGGGGGAGCTTAGGGATTAATTCGGCACCACAGGAGAAATGAGAGAGAAACTGGAAAAGTTCCATCTAATGCCCGATGATGACTGGAGGGGTCCGGAAGGTGTTCCGGAGTGAAAGATATAATAATATATCTGTTTTATATTAATTAGATGAATTAATATTAAAATATAATATTTTATTTTATTTTTGGAGGAAACGCATGCCTAATGTGCCACACCCTAAGGGGAGGCCCAAAGAGGCAAGGCACCAAAGGAGGGGAGGGCCATGCGGCCAAACCCTAGGGGGCATCCCCCATGTGGGGCCCACCTAGGGCTGGAGGCGGCTGTGGGGAGCCCCCCATACCATGCCCTAAGGTTTGCCCCTCCCCTCTTCCTATAAATAGAGGGGAACCCCCTCCCCTCTAGACACAACATTCTCTCCTTTGGCTCTCATTTCCTTAGAAGCTCTCACTATAATATCATAGAGTACTTTGAGGGATCTAGTTTCTCCACCTCCACACTATCGTCGTGCATTGGACGTCTCGACTTCTTTCTTCTGCTGCTGCTCGGTTGGATCAGAGTCTGGGAGACGTCGCCTACACCGAACGTGTTTAGAACTTCGGAGGTGCCACAAATGGGGCACTAGGAGTTGCTTATATTCATCAACATACGCCTACCTGCATAAGGCGTGCCACGGTCTTAAAGGGTATGAATATCGTCTCCTTCTCCGTTACTTATGTCTACATAGAATAGATATTGGTTATCATGTCTGCGTATTTAGATTTTTTTTGTTTTCTGCTGTGAACCCCAACCCTTTTATACCGTAAGGGGACACCACAAGGGTCAGAACACATGCGGCGGAGGGCCTGAGGCCTTGCGGCGAGCTAGGATGTGCATGGCACAGACATGGCGGGTAAGAACTGTTGTCACGCTGAAACCTAGTAAGGTAGCCTAGGGTATAGGTCAGAGGTAGCTTCGCGGATCATGATGTGGGTTACATTGTCCGGGCATACTAGTCAGGGTCTCTAATTGCCCTGACGGGGGCATATACTCAGGCGCGGCGACCCTTATCGCCTGCTGTTCCTCCGCATGCTTTCCCCTCGGGGGACAAGTCCTGTAACCAGGCCCCGGACCATTGAGGGGAGTCTCGTGGGTTCCCGTACCCAGGCCCTCCTAGGGCCTAGAAACAACAGTAGCCCCCGGGCATTAGTTTAGCCGAGGTCGCCCGACGCCGAGTGATGCCCTTTTTCCCATGGGACCCACCGCGGGGTTTCGCCCCGCTTTTGTCGGTAGTGTTTATGGGTGCAAACTTGCGGTTTACCTAATGAGTCATTCCCGACACTTGGGGGAAGTGCACCGGTTTTAGCACGGGTTAATGGGAGGAAAATTAGTATGGGTCCTTATTAATCAGGCATTCCCTCCTCCCTCTTTCTCCTCTGCTTCTTCTTGCGCGCTTCTCACCAGCCCCTTCCCATACCCCTGTTGTAACGATGGACCGAGAAGCGACGGTGGTCGGCAAAGGGGCTTCATCGTCTAGGACGAGGTTGGGAGCAGCAAAAAATAAGGAGCTTCCTCTTCCTCAATTTGCACCAACCTTGGACGACAACAAGCTTTGGGATTTATCCGTTCACATGGCGGGTCGGCGCCATGAAGGGGGAGCCACAGAAGTCCACCTCCCTTTCTGCATGGCGAGGGAGGGGAGATGCCGATTTATGCCTGCTTCCTCCGCATGGGGCTCATCCGTCCTTGCTCGGAGTTCTTCCTTGAGGTGATGAAGGTGTACGGCCTTCGTCTTGTGAAGATGCACCCCAACATCATGTTGGCCTTAACGTCTTTTGCTCACCTCTGCGAGGCCTTCGTTGGGGTGATGCCTTCGGGGCATCACGTTTAGCCTCTAGAAGCTATGCCCCCGATAGTACCCCTCGGGCCAGTTCAAGTCCAAGTGGGACAAATGGCGTGGTGAGTTTTTTATGGTGGTGGTCGGAGATTTTCTGCCCTGGATGCAAGACCCGGAGATGGAGGCTCGATCTACTCTGTCATGGATCAGGCCGAGTTCCTAGGACGCGGATGTGGATCCCATCACGGATCGGATCCAGGAGCTGGCGGAAGATGGGCTATCCATCCATGCCGCAATATCTGACTTTCTCCAGCAGCGCCCGCTGTAGAAGAGATCTCATACAGTGCGGGAGTACAGTAGTAGCAAGGATACAACTCGCGTCCATCCTGGGAAGAAAAGCGACCTTTCCCTGGAAGCCTACCAAGCTATGATGCGGAAGCTTTTAACTCCGAGGGCGGTCGATGACCTGCCGGCGTTGGTGGTGCCTCTCTACTAAGACGCTCAATGGGACTTCATCCTGGAGAGCCTTCCCGTTTATAGCGCCAGAGGGGTGGCAAAAGGCAATGAATCTAGAAGTGACGACATGGGAGCCAAGGATTCACTGGCCCCCGAATCATCCGGGGCCCTTTCTTTGAAAGACGATGAGGGAGAGGAAGTCTCCTAGGATGAGGTCGGCACGGAGGAGACTCACATGAAGGAGAGAGGGGTGCACTCGGGTAGCCCCTCCGCTGGCGCCCGACCCCTCTCCCCGCCTCCCAATGACCCCCACGGTAAGGCAGTTGCTATGTACCTTCTTCCCAGGAGTCATCCAACAGTTCCTCCCGCGAGGTTGCTCCCAGAGGGTGCACTACACAGAGTACCGGACCCTTCTTGGGAGCGTCCGAGGGATCTTACTCTGGGTAAGCGGCCTAGAACATGGGTCTCTCCTCCCTTGCTAAAGAAACCGAAGTGGTCCCTCGATGCCCAGTGCTGGTAATGATCCTTTCCTCCTTCATTCTGTTGAGATTATGCCTTTGATCCATTGCGGGCTGATGCTTGTGCCATTCTCAGGGGAGCGTTGAGCGCTCAAGGGGCTGAAAAATAAGTACACCTTCCTGGGTTTTTTGCCGCTAGCATGGAAAAACCTTCTGATATATCGGTAAAGTACGCCATGGTCTGGCTACGCCAGGGTCCCCTCTCCTTGTTCCCTTGCCGCGATATCTTCTAACTAGCTCTACCGCTACTGCTTCCGATTTTTCCATGTCGATCGGGGTCTCCATTCCTACCATCTTGTCATTGGAGGAGGAGGGAGCTTTGGTTACTGACGGTGCTAGCCTTCAAGAGCTAATGCGAGCGGGCATGACCTCTCCAGGGTGGGAGCTCTCCACCATCCCTCTGGTTCACATCCTCCACTCTAGGTGGGGTCCTTCGAACTCCTCTGAAGGCATGTGCGTAGCCCCGAGTGAGGATCCTCTGTCATGGGAGGCCGCCGCAGTCTGCCCCCAGGCAGACGCCCGCTCCTAGGATCAGGGCACTCGGGAGCTTATGCGAAATACACTGGAGGCCTGCGATGGGATGTGTGCTACTCTCAGGTGTTCACTCACCCAGGTCGAAGTGCTCTCGCCCATTGAAGCGGAGCGGGCCTGTGCCCCATAGCTGGAGATGCTGCGAGGCGAGAACACTCGACTCCTGGAGTCTGTCACCGCATTCTCCCATGCCAGGGAAGAGGCGTTGTGGGAACTCCCAGACCTCCACGCGAAGGTGACGTGTTTGGAAGAAGGGGCCCAAGAAGCTGCTAGCCATTTGCAGGAGGACAGAATCAAGGCGGAAAGCGCGCGCCACTCTCTTGACTTCGAGATGGAGCGGAGTGGATCGTGCACTACCACCTTGCTAGATGCGATCTCCCATATGGATGATGCTCCCGCGCCTTCAAGTGGCTCACATTGGTCTTCCTGAAAGGGACGATGTCTAAGTACACTCCTTCTTTGTGGCGCTCGTGGACCGCGTGAAATGCCTACACGCAGTCGTTGACGCCAAACTAGAAGATGAAGGGAAGTATATGGTGGCGGAGGTGGCCAAATTGGTGTTGTCTAGGGTCCACCACCACCTCCCTGGGTTTGATGCCGAGACTATCTTCCGGTCCCTGGCCCCAGGAGCGTACCTACAGGCCGCGTAGGATGTCGTGAAGACAACCATGGAGAAGGTGGTGCAGGTGATGGGCCACCAATCCGAAGACTAGGCGTCATGCTGGGTTGGCCCTAGCCTTTACCAAAGCGATTCTTATGTCTTGTCTGTATCTTTAACTTCGGCCTTGATGCTATTGGCATCGTATCTTCTATCAAGACTGTGCTTGTGCTCGGGTGTCTTGGGAGCCCGTCACCCGCCCACTCCCGCTCCAGGAAGAAGGTCTCCGAACGGGTTTTCTTCTTATTGGGAGGAGCGGGAGGGGGCACTTGGCTGGGTTTGCTTCGTGGCTATGGTGCCGCAACCTCTCCCTCCCACCGGATGGGGGTGACTATGGGTAGGTTGCAACCGCCAATCCCCTTTCATGTCTTATGTGCCGTTACCCACCTTGCAAAATCCGTAGGTGGGACTATTGCATGAAAGGATGGTAGCTGAGTTACGTCTTTTCCTCTTGGCAAGCTTGCCCCTTACTAACGCCCATCTTATGGAAGGCAATTATGGCGAGAGGGTTGCCTCTTGTTATTTGGGGATATCTATCGCCTTCCTATTGCCATACTTCGGGGGAGGTGCGAACCTCAGTGACTGATTCGAGTCCTCTAAGGTAAGCGAACGTTAGCTAGTGCCCCGTTCCTAGGACTTGCTCGACGCCTCTCTCCAGCTGTCATGCGGGGGAGGTATATATCGCGACGAGCCCTAGCGCTCACCCAGGAAATGCAGGTGCGGAGGGCCTCAGGATTATGTACGTGTGCCCATCCGTGGTGGTGCCACCTAGAGAGCTAATCCGAGAAATATGCAACCATTCTTAATGTGATACCTATTAGCAAGGTAGCCTGAATAAACGATAATCAAGATGAGTGCATGACAAACCACTTCATCTGTGTTCATCCATGGGATCTACCTCCGGAGATAGTACTTGTGCTTAGGGGCTCTCCGTCCACACAAGACTGTTTTGTGGTGAGGGCACCCTCACCATATTCTGCTCAGAGGTGGGATTCCCCGCCCTAATGTAACATCCCAACATTTAGGAACAAACGAAGGGTAGATTTAGGAAATTGTGCATGTGCATGCATTCATCTGCAAAAATGTGGGTAAATTTTTTGCCAAATAAAAACTTAAAGTGATTAGAGTTTCTTTCACTCTCTAAGTTTAGGAATAGCTTTGGAGAGCGATCGTTATAAATTTTGACGTGATCTTTATGAAATAGTGTGTTTTGAGGAAAGAAATTTGAATTCAAAACTTGATATTTGAGTTTATATTTTAAAAGATTAGAGTTATGATTTAGTAATATTATTTAATCAAGAAATAATATATAGTAACAGAAACTCTAAATAAGAAATACAATCAAACAAATGAATATTTATTCCATATTTTTATTCCATGAATAAGTTACAAAAAAGTAACTCATCAAGTCAATGAAGAATCTTTACAGAAATGAGATTACAAAAAGAGGAATATATATTAATAAACTATTACAAATTTCTTACAAAAGAATGAAATAAAATTACAAAGGATTACATCTGTCTAAAAAGTGAAACTATACTAATCTTGAATCTTCAAATCTTGTACCTGCAAAATAAATAAACAAAAAGGACAATTGAAGGTTAAGTTATTAATTTTTACTCTCAGTAGAGAGCAGTGAGTTGGACTACTCAACTTTACATCATTGAGTAAATCGTTTAGGGGCAAGTTTCACCAATATGAAAGAATCTAATCTTTCATAATAAATAAGCCATAAGTCAAATGATCACAGCAATTAAAGGGGCAAGTTTCACCAGGCAGGTTAATAGTAACAAGATAAAAAGGTAGAACACCTCATTGAGCATATCCACAACCATGCAGCAGACACACAAGTAGCTCACTCACCAAAATGCATGGTGTGCTGTTAACACAGCCACAGCTGCTTCAACAAATAAAAGATCCAAGCACAGTCGTGGGCAAGCACTAGTGCACCTATCCATTGCTCACACTACACAAGAACAAGCATCTTAGCCAAAGCCAAGCAAACCAGCCAACAAAACTCCACACCAGATCAACCCAAACATCACCAGATGGTGGAATAAGGAGGGGATTATTAGGTGGACAGCAAGGCCAAGCCACAGGAGCTAGGAGGAGCAGGCTAGATCAAGGCCAAGCACAGGAACCAGGGGAAACAAGAACAACATCAGGAGGTGAAGGACAGGATCAAGCCAGCAACACCACCAGCACAACAAACCACTACAATCATCAGTTTTTGTGGTGAGAGTCATAAACATCCACATGATCTGTTCATCTTATCCAAACAGAAATATGTGGTGTTTCATAAGACCACCTCTCAATGATCATCCAAGTGGGGTGAACCTATCCTAGAGGTTTTAAATATAAAGGTCAGAACCAAACTCTATAAAAAAACACCAAAATCTAAAACCAGCCTCATAGATTTGGTGATACCAAAGGCAACTTATATATTCCATCATCTGTTCTTATAAAATCTAGGCACATCTCCAAGAAAGAGTAGCACCTCATATCTTATAAGCTATAAAAAATCAATTAACTTAACCAACTAAGATCCAAGATCCAGCAAGCAACTATAATGCCTTAGCCAAATTTGAAAGTGACAGCAACATAGGAACTTAGTTCCTAGAGCCTCAGACCAGCATCATAGGCATGAACAATAAGTGAACTTTTCAATTATTATTAAGCATCTATCAAGTCTCAAGTAATGACCATAAGTGAAGCCAGCAACAAGATCAACTTGTGTGCCATTCTAAGATGGTTCACAAGAAATGATCCTACATCTAAGCCAACCAGATATTCTAGCTTTCATAAATAAACCAGCAGGACAATCTATATCATTTCCTTGAGATATACTCAGAGATCATTTAATTTATCCAAAGAAACATTAGACTCTACTAATCAAGTTCAGTATATGGATAGACATATAAGCCAACACTTACAGAATATCAAGACACTGACAGAATCATTAGACTCTACTAATCAAGTTCAGTCTATCAAGACACTGACAGAATCATTAGACTCTACTAATCAAGTTCAGTCTATCAAGACACTAACAGAATATGAACATACCAAGTAACAACATCACCAATTAGAGACAAATCTATGAACCACTAGCATCAGATCCAACATTAGCCTTAGACCAACAACAACATCACATAATCAAAGGATGACAACAAGAACTAAGGTGCAGAGAACACAAATTCTCACTAAGCATCATTTTACAAGCACCATGGATGAACCCTAGAATCAGTGAAAACACTAAATATAGATTGGCCACTAGATACACACAGAGGGACTCAAGGTAGCTATAGGCACTAGTGTTCATAGAGACACAACTCACAGGAGGTCCTCGCTGAAGAATTGAAGAGGAAGCAGAAGGGCCGACGAGCTCGTGGCGGCATGCGGAGCACCCCAGGGGGCGCTGCAACCCTCACCAGCCATGGCGGCAGCCACAACAGTGCACGAGCACTGCACACCACCACAGGAGGATCAGCAGCGGCAATAGCAGCACCATCCCCAAACCCTAGGGTTCGGGAACGAGGCTAGCCTGGCCACAGGAGGGCTCCGAAATCAAATCGAAGCGGAGAAGATGGACGAGCATTGTCGACAACCTCGCCCTGCACCACGACAGCAGCCAGGGAGGACCACGGCGGCGAGCATCACACGACAGCGGCGCCAGCACCCCACGGGGTCGAGGAGGAGAGGAGGTAAGGTCGAGAGAGAGAGAGAGAGAGAGAGAGAGAGAGAGAGAGAGAGGGAATGGGCCAATAGGGCCAGAACCCTTCGGGGTGCCCTTTTGGTCTAGTCACTTGGGCCAAATTGGCCCAATAAGCCTAATAGAACTAGCCCAAAACTTAAAAGAAGTTTTAATAATTAATAAACGACCAAAATACCCCTAGAGTTAAATAAAATCCTGGAAAATAAAATAGAAATCTAAAAATTGTAAATAAAATATTTCTGGATTTATAATAATCCAACATATTTAAGTAAATTAATAAATAATTTCTTTATATATTATTTTTAGTCAAGAATATTACCATATGTTCATTCCGTATGGAATTTTATAAAATTAAAGGAAGAGGATAAAAATAAATAAAAATCAATTTTATTATATATTTATTATTGTAGTATTTTAGAAAAATACTAAATAAATGTTTAAAGTTATAAAAAGAAATTCTTTTATTAATTCTTAGAAGAATTATTAAGTAAATAAATAAATATAAGAGTTTATATTAAATGTTTAATTCTAAAAATAAATTATTACCTTATAAAATGGCAAATATGAATATTAAAGATTATTCTTTAAAATGAAATCATTTATTACTTAAAGGAATTTTTTGAACTAAAATAATGGGTAAAACACACAAAGAAGATAAATCATAGATAATGCATTACATTAGTATGCATATTCATATTGCTTCTTTAAATATTGTCCTTACCGGGCAATAATGATGTTTTGTAGACATAGAAGCTCAAGGTCCAGTGCAAGCAGCTGACTTCACTACCTTGCAATCACAAGGCAAGTTCATCACTTGCTCATGTCCTTTTAAGAGTCTTTATCAAAGTATTTGCAAATTTTGTGTTATCATCTATGTTTCAAGGAAAGAAAATATTATTTTCTCAAATAAATAAATTGTTGATATCATCCTAAGTGATGATATAATGGAGCAATAGAACTTAGGTTTCTATTTGCAACAATGATAATCAACTAGGAACTTAACAACCCATGACATCAGTGATTCTAGCGCCGTATATCACGCGTTAACCATGATATTTTGGAATGGGACAGAGAAGTCAGTTGTATCTTCTTCCTCTTGCATGTAGCCGGATGTGTAGGTCGTGGCTGTTATCACTCGTAGCATGCATATTAATTGGTAATTCGTAGAGGATATGCAGCATATGGGTGGGAACCCTCATCGTCCCACGATAGTTCTGGCATCTAACGGTATGTATAAACCATTGTCATAATTTAATGGGTGGGCATGGTGTACACCAAGGAGGCATGTGAGGTCACGAAGGGGGCAGTGATTGGCTTGGATCACCTATTGGTCCCCACATCATGGAATTGTGGACGGGAAAGTACGCCCGGTTGTGCAACAAGGAGTTGATCTCTCATGGGTAAAGTAACGCACCAATGCAGAGTATAAAAAACTGTAACTTGTTACTCCCTGTTTCGGGAAGGAGCTACGGAAGCGGCAGGAAAGGAACTCCATGAAAGTTCTGGTAAACCTGTGAAGGCTGATGGGCATAGTTTTAATAATAAAATAAATCTTTGAAGAAATATTTACGAAAACTGCATAGTGCCAAGGACTTATAGTCCGAGGTGGTAGATAGAGCATCAAATTTCCCACCTTGCATATAATGAACTTGTTGGGTAACGTTGTTACTCACCTTTTCCTTTGATCCCGTGCTTAGACTCTAAGGATCCCGAAGACACTCCAATGTATGCAGTAGAATGCCAAGAAGATGTCTTCTACGAGGAGCCTAACCTGTCAGGTGGTGTTGAAGGAGTGGATTACGAGATCCGATATGGAGTAGATGGAAACGAGTTAGCTTAGTTGCCCTAGTTATTAGTAATCAACGGAGCCGAGCAGCATGAACCTTATATAATAAGCTACTGAGCTCAACTCTTAGTTGGAGTTGTTACTTTCAACTTCCGCTGAAACACTTTATATTTTGGTTTGTAAGTTGAATCTTTTGAAGTCTTGAACTTCTGGTATTGTAATAATAATATGTGTATGTTTGTAATATGGACCCGCAATGTTTCTGTTGTACCACTCTGAGGGATGTGATATTTACGGAACGGTGTTCTGTGGATGCCATGTCAACGACTATAGTGTACTACACATGCAGTGGTATGTTGGGTCACCGCACCTAATGATACCAACCGCGGGCAAGCCCGAATAGGCATCACGACTGGAGGCTTAGGGTCCTCCAGTCAGCCCGCACGTCGGGGGGAGGTATTCCTAAAAAACCTTCCCCGTGCACGTGTGCCCCGGGTATCCCGGGTCATGATGCCCTGTTTTTTGGAGCCCTCGAGCATGAAAGTGTCGGTGCCACTTTGAGTTAGCCGGGCGCGGCTTCCTAGGCTGACTCAGAGAGCACCTTATGCTCCCAGGGGGCGTAAGCCACCCGCTGGGAGGACACACTTTTCTCAAGGGAGCCCCCTACTGCATATGGCCCGTCCCCCTATGCCATTTTCGCTTCGCAGCGTGAAAAGGGGGCGGCCGCAATTTGCTTGGTGCTGCTTATACCACCCTGGCATCAAATGGATGATGGCGTCTAATAGCCATGAGTGGGGTTTTCACTCTCCTTTCATGGTGTAAGGAGGGTGAGATCAAGGGGTGGCAGCCGCATCCCCTTGAGGAAGAGAGCCCTCGGGCCATGATTCTCAGGGAAAACCTCCCCGGACCACGGGCCGCAGGTGGTGTAGGAGTAATTTCCCTGATGACTCGTTCGACGATATCTCAGGAGTTGCATGGAGGGTGGAAGTAACCACCCTTCATCGTCATTGAGGGGTCGCAGGGAGGACATCCCCCCTATACCGATGGGGCGCCATCAGAGGTGCCCCTCTCTCCTTTCTTGATCAAGGGAGGAGGAGGAGGCTAAGCAGTCTTCTCCTAAGACCGAGCCGAGCCCCCAACATCGCCCCGTGCAACGAATTCGGCTTCAGCGAGGAGTTATGTCAATGAACTGAAGTATCTGCTGCCGATCCTTCGCCGTAGGGGTGTGTTGTGCCTGCTCCGGTAGAAGGCATCGATTGACAATTCTGGAAGTGTTTTGAGGTCGGAACTGAGCACGAGGATGAACCGCTGGATGTAGCTCCTGAGGTCATCGTCCTGGACCTGAGTAAGCCTGCATAAGCAGTTGGTATGTAAAGTGTGCCACTCTTTTGCGGAAGGGCATGTGGCTGGGACGACCCTTCTCAGGTAGTAACAATGAGGCGGCTCTGTCCGTGGCGCGGAGTGACGAGGGCGTGGTTTTGTCGATGGGATCTTGTCCTGAAGCCTCCACCGATGAGCGAGTCGCCCGGGCGGTGCTCTAGCGAGTGGGATCCCCCGAGCCTCCCTGAAGGGTACCTTGCTTCTTCTTCTTCATGGACAAGGGATGCACTGTTGCTGACTAAAGTAGTCGTGTGAGCGCCCCCTGCCTAGCACGCCAGATGTCCTATCTTGGTTTTCGACACTGGGGGTATGAGTCCCCCTTTGTTATTCGTCCAGGGGTGCAACAACTGGTGAGATCAATCGGCAAGCTTGACAAACACAATCATAGAGAGAGATGTGAGGTTTTTTACCCAGGTTCAGGTCCGCCTTGAGCGGAGCCCGGCGTCCTGCAACTGTCTACTATCTGATTGTCACTGGATTACAATGAGTTCCTTCTCTCGGGAAGGAACAATAATCTAAGCCAGCTGTCCCTCCTCTCTCTCGACCTGGGCCTCCTTTTATAACGTAAGGGGACACCACAAGGGTTGGAACACACGCGGTGGAGGGCTTGAGGCCACGCGGCGAGCCAGGCTATGCATTGCACCAACATGGCGAGTAAGAACTGTTGTCACAATGAACCCTAGTAATGTAGCCTGAGGTATAGGTCAGGGGTAGCTTCATGGATCATGACGTCGGTTACGTTCCCCAGGCATATTAGCCGGGGTTTCTGATTGCCCTGACGGGGGCAGTTACTCGGGCACGACGACCCTTCTCGCCTATTGTTCCTTTGAGTTGAGGGGAGTCCCGTGGATTCCCATATCCTGTCCCTTCCCGGGGCCCGGAAACGACAGGGTTTTTCTCCAAATACTCATTATTCAGAACTACTACAATTATAGCATAGAACAATAAACTTAATCATGAAATATAAATAATACAAATTATTATTGCCCATAGGGCATATTTTCAATAACATACTAGTGCAAGAAGAACTACAATAGCTAGTGATTCAGATGCGTACTAGTGCAACATTGTTTAGAAGAATGGAATTTTAGAAGAATCTTGAAGCTTCATATTTCAAGGTTACTTTCTTATAAGCAACAGTATTGGAAAAAGAGGTGTACTGAGAGATGGATCAAATTTGGTGATGAGAACTCAAAGTTTTTTCATACGGTGGCTACAGAGAGACAGAGGAAGAATGCCATTTCCACTCTGTCCACATCATATGGTATTATTATAGAAGATCATGATGGCAAGGCAAATTTACTGTTTGAAGCTTATAAACTTAGACTGGGAGTAACAGAGCATCATAACATGCGTTTTGATCTGTCAACTTTATTTTCAGATAATACAGACTTACAGTCATTATCATCTCCTTTCTCCAAAGAGGAAATTGACAATGTTGTGAAGAAAATTCCTATTGACAAAAGTCCTGGCCCTGATGGTTTCAATGGATGTTTCCTCAAAACATGTTGGGATATTATTGCTCCTGAATTCTATAACTTATGTCAAGTGTTTGCTGAAGGAGATATTTCTCTACACAACATCAATAGTTCTTTGATAACTTTAGTACCCAAAAAACAATCTCCAGCAAATGTTAATGACTTTAGACCTATCTCTTTGCTGAATACTTGTTTAAAACTGATCACTAAGTTACTAGCAAACAGATTTCAGCAAAAGATTTCAAATATGGTGAGTGAGAATCAATATGGATTTATTAGAGGAAGAACAATACAAGACTGTTTGGCTTGGGCTTTTGAGTATCTACATCAATGTGAAGCATCAAAAAAGAAATTATTGTCGTCAAACTAGATTTTGAGAAGGCATTTGATATGATTGAGCATGATACTATCATTGACATTCTAAAACACATGGGCTTTGATGAAGGTTGGCTAAAATGGATCAGATGCATCTTATCTTCTGGAGACTCTTCTGTGCTTCTGAATGGTGTCCCAGGAAAATCTTTTCATTGTAAGAGGGGAGTTAGGCAGGGTGACCCTCTGTCCCCTTTACTGTTTGTGGCTGCATCTGAAATTCTTCAAGTTGTTATCAATAGTGAGCTTTTGGTAGGGAGATTATCCTTACCAATTCCATGTGGTGGTAATTTTCCAATCATTCAATATGCTGACGATACTATTCTAGTTCTTCAAGATAATCAAGATGAAGTGGCCCACCTAAAATCCATTCTGATGGATTATGCTATATCTACTAGGTTGAAAATAAATTTTTAGAAGACTAGCTTGATCCCTATCAATATATCAGATAACAGAGCTCAAGAATTGGCTTCCATTTTTGGATGTACTGTTGCCTCCATGCATTTCACATACCTAGGACTCCCAATGGGGACAACAAAGCCATTTGTGACAAAGTTTTTGCCTTTGGTGGATATAATTGAAAGAAAGATGACTACTTCCACTCTTCTAATGTCTCATGCTGGAAAATTAACTTATGTCAATGCTATTCTGACATCGGTTTCTACATATATAATGTGCACTATTGAAATCCATCCTAAAATCATTGATCATGTTGATAAAATTAGAAGAAGATGTTTGTGGAGTAAAAATACTGAACAAGGTCAGAAATGTGTGTCGCTTGTAGCTTGGGACTTGGTTTGTAAACCTAAAAATAAAGGTGGTCTTGGAGTTTTAAATATGAAGCTTCAGAATCAAGCCCTACTACTAAAGTTTCTGGAAAAAATCTACAACAAAAAAGATATTCCATGGGTGAAGTTAGTCTGGGACTCATATTATCAAGGGGTTATTCCACATACAGTTAATAGTATTGGTTCCTTCTGGTGGAAATCTGTTATGAAATTGTCACCAATTTTCAGAGGGGTTGCTTCCTGTTGTGTGGGTCAAGGTAATACTGTTCTCTTTTGGAAGGATGAGTGGAATAATGTTATTTGCCAAGTAAAATTTCAGAGACTTTTTTCTTATGCTATCAATGAGGACATTTTTGTACAAGAATTTTGTGTAGCTCAGGAGCTTACTGGATTATTCTACTGTCCTATTTCTAATGAAGCATGGCAAGATTTACAACTGCTACAGAATCATATAAATGAGCTTGAATTACAAGTACAATCTATGGATACATGGAAATTTAATTGGGGAGACAAGTACTCTTCAAGAAAGTTTTATAAATTCTGTTTTAGGTTGGTTAATCCACCAGACCAATTTTCCTGGATTTGGAAATCCAAACTATGGCCAAAACTGAAGGTGTTCTCTTGGTTACTACTGTCAGATAGACTCAACACTATGAATATGATTCGTAGGAGACATTTTAATGTTTGTCAAGGAAACAATCACGATTGCTCACTTTGGAACTTAAACGTAGAGGAAATGCTGGAGCATTTGTTTTTCTTCTGCCCTTTCAGTGGCCAATGTTGGGCAAGACTAAATATTTGCTGGTCAAATAATGCTTGCAGATTCACTTTACTAAACCAAGCAAGATCAGCTTTTCAGGAGCAGCTATTCTTTGAGCTATTTATTATTGCAGCCTGGGGAATCTGGAAAGAGAGAAATAATTTGATTTTTAAAGGGGTCAGGCCTTCTATTGAAGCTTGGAAAGCTAGGGTGAAAGAGGACTTACAACTGCTTAGGTCCAGGGTTAACCAAAACCTGGAACACATTATAGACTAGTTTATAGACATATTGTAGTGTAGTTTGTTGTAAGGCTTGCTTAAACCTTGTTTGGTGCTAAATGCATCATTACTTTGTAAATATATTTATTTTAGTACCACAGTAGGAGCCTCTCCTACAGTTTATGGTCAAAAAACATTGTTTAGAACTTGTTAACCAAGTCAAGGTCCAGCAAGCAAATTCATGCTCCTAACCAGATTCCAATTACAGCTACTGGAAAGTAGAAAACCAATTGAATATACTACCAACTTCTTCTTGTAAGAGTGAAGATTTAGTTTGTGATTCAAATGTGCACACTAGATATATGAGACACAGTGAGCACAACGGTGAAGCTTCAAAATAGGGAGCTAATAAAGCATTCCAGAAAATTTAAGAAAAGATGAGATATACAAAGACTTGGATTGGAAGAGAACCAAAAACTCCATTTCCAATTGAGTTTGTTACAAATATGGAGGAAATTTGATTCATCTGATGAGTAATACTCTTATGATGAAGATTCAGATGGACGATTAGTGAGGATGAAGTGAAATTATCCAAGATTCAATAATAAAAAAACAAAAAAATCACACTTGGCTTGACAATGGTGTTCATAAAAAGAAAAAATCTGTCATGCAAAGAATTGAGAAGATATGGCCTTGTGACAAAAATGAGTACTAAATTTATCAAATCACGGTTGCACCTTTTCCGCGTCAACAAATTCCATATCAAACTGCCTCGTGGTTCAATTTGGACGGGGATCAGATAGTTTAGTTAGTGTGTTGATTTATTGGATTAGAAGTTGGTTCGATTTAGCAAACCTCTATCGCTTCAAGGTTCATTTTGGATTTTTTTTTAAATGACATATTCAGTGTCTATAGTGTTAATGGGTCGACATATTCGGTAGCCATGCACGCAGCACCACACTACATGGTGCAACACTTGTGGTGTCCCCTCACCATTATAAAAGGAGGCATGTGTCGGTCAAGAAGAAGGGACATTAACTCGAAGAAGGGAAGGAATCACCAAATCCTTCCCCGGTAACAACATCTATAACCAGTTCATCCTCCACCATATACACCATAGTTGCAGGACATATGGTTTCGCACAATGCGGCCTGGACATGGATAAAAAACCTGTGTGCTTCTGTGTGATTGTGTGTTCTTTGTGTTCGCCTATCGAGCTTGTTACGCATTGCGCCCCTGGCCAACTAAATAAGGGAGTGTAGATCGTAATCTAGGACACAACAGAGTGCAAATGGGTTTTTAAGAAGAAAACTGGCCAAGACAGAAATGTTTCTGTCTATAAATCATGACTTATCATAAAGGGGTTCTGACAAGTTCAAGGTGTTGAATACGATGAGACCTTCTTACCGATAGCGATGCTTAAGTCGGTTCGGATCATGCTAGCATTAGCAGCCTACTTCGATTGGTCAGTTTGGCAGATGGATGTTACCATGCACAAAATATAGATACTCATGCTTGTAACTGCAAAGGTTATTAGACAAATGTATGAATTTATTTTTTGCAAATCCTATGTGAAAGATTGAGAGTATGAAAGCTACAGTTTTGCAAGATGTGTTTGATGATGTGTTAACTTCAAAGTGCAAGCATGCAAAGAAAGTCTATCATTGACAGATTGATGTGTGGCATGAAGAATAAATAAACCAGAGTTTCATACATATTTCATTTTTTTCACAATTACCTCAGCACGCTAAGATCATCCCTACTACTACACCCATCACAAAGATTATTATACCAAATAACACATTCATATGCATCAGTATCATCTACCTTATATCATATCTACCCCTAATAGGACTAACGTGTTCATGTTTCTCTTTTAGTTGATCTTGGAGAGTTTGAACAATTTATCATCTCCATATCTGCTCTCTAGTCTAAGAAAGATTTTTTAGAGTGCAACCTCCATATTTTATCGTGTAAAATCCCTAGTCAATCACTGAAAAAGTTAGACAACGGAGGATCATGCCATTCCACATACTCGCATCCACCGGTATGTTCAACAGTCCAAAAACGAAATCAAATCGATGTGAACAAAGAAGAAAAAGCAACAAACATATGAGAATGCAGCAAAATTAAGCTTGCCACAACATGCACACACGTGTAATATCTTCTTCCTAAGTTGTGAGCACTCCATGAGGTCCATTGTGGTGCCTCAGTGGTTTGTAGCTGCACATCTTGGCTGGCTCGTATGCCATCGTGTTCACCCATTAGACCACGTATGACCTTGTTGAAAGTGCAATGGACGTCGCCTAGAGGGGGGAGGTGAATAGCCTTGTAAAAATATTACGGTTTAGGCTCAAGTAAATGCGGAATAAAACTAACGTTTAATTTATTAAGCACAAAAACTAACCACTAGGTTCACCTAAGTGCACCAACAACCTATGCTAAGCAATACAAGCAACAAGGTGATAGCAAGATATAATACTTCAAGCACGATGGCTATCACAAAGTAAAGTGCATAAGTAAAGGGCTTGGTTGAGAGATAACCAATAGACGCGGAGACGAAGATTTGTTTCCCGAAGTTCACTTCCAAAGAAGCTACGTCTCTGTTGGAGAGGTGCGATGGCGCAATGCTCTCCGAACGCCACAAATGGATCACCTCAAGGTGTGGTGGCTCGATGCTCACCCAACGCCACACAAGGCCTCACCCCGGATGTGGAAGCACGCAACTCACCGACGCCACAAAAGGCTCACCCTATTCTCTTGAGTGCGCACCACAAAAGACGGGCACTCGCTCTAATATGGGACGCTTGAGGGCGGTCATCGAACCCATACAAGATTGGGGCTAACTCCACAACTCAATTGGAGGCCCCCAACAACAAATCCACAAAAGGATACAATGCCACAAAAGTCCAACAAAGCCACAAAAGGCTACAAGACCACAAAAGGTCAACAATCCAACCACACAATCGTCTAGGGTTCCAAGAACCCAAGAGTAACAAGCCCACAAGCTTGTACTCGCCGAATCTCTAAGGAGAACTCAAACCTATGCAACAAATGCAAGAGGCAAGTCCTTCTCTCTCAAATTCCACCAAAGCTACAAAAGCTATTGTGGGAATAAGAGAGGAAGAACACAAGAGGAGAATACAAAACTCTCCAAGATCTAGATCCCAATGATTCCTTCACAAAGAAGGGATTTGGCTTGGCGGGATTGTAGATCTAGATCTCCTCACTCAAAACCCTCAAAAAGATGCAAGAATCATAGGAAGGGAAAGGGGAGAGGGAAAGCTTCTTCAAGGTCAACAATGGAGGAGAGAGAGAAAGCCAAGAACCAAGAAGAAAAGCTACTTCCCATGAAGGGGAAGAGGAGCCCCTTTTAAAGGCTCCCGGATCTGCCTGTTATGGGCATTCGTGACCCTGGCCGGAACTTCCGGTGGGAAGCCGGAAGTTCCGGTGGCACACAACCAACGGTCAGAAAAAGGCGAGCGGGAGACTGAAAACGCGATCCTGGTCAGAACTTCCGCCGGTCCACTGGAACTTCCGGTGGAAATTCCGACTGAAGTTCTGTCAAATATGACACTTCCAAAATAGAAGTTTACTAATCATGAGAGGAACGAGAGCCGGATTTTCAACCGAAACTTCCAGCGGCAACGAGGCCCGAGCGGAACTTACGGTCCCTGGCCGGAACTTCCGGCGAGGGCGGAATTACCGCCAAAACTTCCGACCCAAATTCCGTCAAATACAACAAACCAGACAGAGAGTATACTGAACGTGAGCGGAAGAAGAATCGGAACTTCCGACGGGAAGCCGGAACTTCCGGTCAGGGAAATTCTGGCGGCAAAATTCCCTAGCGGAACTTCCGATGGGAAGCCGGAACTACCGGTCAGGGAAATTCCAGAAACCAGAAATGCAATAACTTTCGCATCCGAACTCCAAACGAGATGAAACCAATTTTGTTGGAAAGATAATGACGAATGGAGTCCAACAAAACTCGCAAGATCAAAAACCGCAATAAGATATGCAAGTGAAATCCTTATTTGATGAACTAGAGCTTGTTATGATGATGACCACAAGCTCTAGATCCTCTCATGGACAAGAACCAAATAACAACCAAGAAAGATGATGCTATGCATGCAAAGGTTTGATCTCTCTCCGAACAATGCGATCGAGACACCCGCTTGAGAGCCCCTCTTGATAGAATGGCTATCTATTCTAAACCCGGTCTTCCAACTAACAACATGAGACTAGGAAAAGAGAAGCCCTATCAAGATCATACATTTTCCTTGAGCATTCCACTTGAAATTGATGTAGACCGTCTTGCAAAGTGGGAACACCTTTCTTGCTTGCTATTGATCGCTCTTGCTTGATGAAGACTTGCAAATTGCCCCCCCATACTCTATGGGGAAACTCTTCTTGAACTTGTCTTCATCACTCCATGATCACAAGGATGGCAAGCTTCAAGCATGAGATCTTCTAGAGATGGCGCATCTTGAGACCGCCCTTCTTCATCCCTTCTTGAGGTTGATCCAACTTGATGTAACTCTCTGCATTTGCCTTGATCAACCTTCAAGCTCCTTCTTTCTTTAGCTTTCAACCTTGAGACCAATACATGGCCCAAGCGATGCCAATGGACAAACCTACAAGTGAAACGCAATTTACACATTAGTCCATAAAGATTGTCATTAATTACCAAAACCACACATGGGAGCATGCATGCCCTTTCACTTGTGTTCGTCCATCTCGGTCATGGGCTCCCTCCTCCCCCAACGATCGCCCCCTATACATTTTCACTGCTAATGGCTGCACGTAATTACAAATAAATTGATAATTAGTTTGAGAGACCCAAGTCTAATGTCAGTAGTTAGCAAGGTATTCATCAAGCCCAAAATAACAGCCCATTTATGTCATAAACCTGAAAAATCTCATGTTTCAGTGCGTTAGTTTAACGAACAGAGCATCGATGATTGATCGATCTATCATCTATTGGCCTAGGGAGCCTGTCTTTGCTCATCTTTTCGCCGTTTTCCAGGAGCCCATGAAACGACGGAGATTATAGATGTCCTTGTGGCGTTGTGCTGCAGGCATGCCTCTGTCCTACCTCTCTTAACCCTGCTGTAGTGTCCCGCCATCAAACTCGCCGAGCAGCACACTCAACACTAAAGGTATAGGTATGCAGCTCCTCGAAATACGCAATATTAATATATCAACCGCACTTATACATAATTCCGAACCAAAAGAAATGTTGGGGCAACAACACAAGTATTCCCAAAAGAAAAGTAATGGAAACAATGGCGAATCGACGAAGTGATGATGACCCGTAACTACGGCGCCCTCCGACTTGGCCCATCACGCTCCAAGCACCCCCGATGTGCCGAGTACCAAGTAGCACCTTCCTAAAGGGAAGCACCATCGACACGGCATTGCTTCCCGGACCATGGTCCCAGGGTTTCTCCCGGCACTCAAAGTAAAGTGGAGACAGAGGATTCCCACGACACCCTCCAAGAAGGAAAGGTGTCACTCGAAGGCGACACCGCGTCAGGGTCGGACGAGCCGACATGTATTTCTCCTGACCTCTGAAAACTCTGACACAACGGAGCACAACCACCCATCTTCGCCGCCCACTAGCATGCACCACCACGATCTTGAAGTCACCATCACCGTCAGGACACTGACACGTGACCTAAATAACAGAGGCACACGACATCGCCGGAACGAGGGACAATAGTCCTCTTATCCGCGGGGAACCCACCTCCACCGCCGAGAGGCAGTCGTCGACCGGACAGAGCTGCCCGGGCACACGAGGCCCAACCAGGCCCGGCCGGACCCATACAATCTGTTAAGCCCTAGCCACAATGCTGCAACACAAACTAGTACTAGAAGCTTTTTGTCTCGTTTTGTATGGATTACAACCTAGGTATTAGCCTGGTTACTTGTTGTGCTTGCATACAAGAAAATGGATTGATTTATTAGTTGGATTATTATCTCGTATGCACCTATTAAGAACAGAAACAGATTAATTGTTATACAAGCCACTTTGAGTCCAAAATTAAACATAATAGAAATTTGCCATTTCGTTGGGCTGCCAAATGTTTATACTAATATACTTTGTATATTGAGTGGGTATGGACTGTCAAATGTTTATATTGATATACTTTGATGTTTGTATATCGAGTGGATATGTGACGTATTACCCCGTGTCAAAAAAAATATCGCCCCCTCCCCCGTCATAATATTCGCCGTCCTCGTCCGCTGCCCGGAGCGGCAGATCAACCGACGGCCATGACATCGTCCCTTCCGCCTTCGCACTCCAAAATCCCTTTCATCGCCGCGCTCGACGAACCCTACTTTTTTTTACCGAACTGAATTTGATTTCAACCCGAAAACGATCCCCTCGGCTGGTTCTAATAGTCGCTAGCCCACCATTGATAGAAATATCGGTTGCACCTTTTCCGCGTCAACAAATTCCAGCTCAAACTTCCCCAAGGTTCAATTTGGAGCGTGATCAGATAGTTTAGTTATTGTGTTGATTTCTAGGATTAGAAGATGGTTCGATTAATCAAACCTCTATGTATTCAAGGTTTGTTTTGGACTTTTGCTAAACAAAAATGGCATATTTGATGTTGTCAATGGGTCAAATTTAACAGCTCATTTTTTACTGCTTGCTCCAATCGGAAATAAGTGTTGTGGATTTATCTACACCCTCCTTCCATGAATAACTAATTTGGATTTATTTAGATTCAAACGTATCTACACACTACTCCAGATACAGAGTCTGCGGATGCTCTATATAGTAAAATATGTTTAAAGAAAGTCAAGTCAGTTACTTGTGGATGGAGTAAGTAGATCGCATGCAGAATCTGCGGCTGCTCTATATATCTATGACAAGCCTGTTCGCTGCTCCGTATCGGTTTTTTCCAATCGTGCGTCAAGAGAACTTTCTAACCTTTCTGAGAAAATGTATACATTTGGATTACAAGCGTAACACCGCGCGCAGCGGCCGTCCTCCTCTGGCCTCTGCTCTACCTGTTGAAGGCGGTGCAGTCTCGTCTGATCTCCCCGCTCCGTCCGCTCTTCACACCCACCCTCCCGAGCTTGACCATGGCCTCCTTGAACGCCTCGAAGAAGAGCGACTGGTTCCTGGCGAACCCCTCGACCGCCGGCCGCGACGCGGCGCCGTCGTGCAGCGCCTGGTCGGAGGCGAACAGGCCGAGGCCGCGGGCGAGGTTGGCGTAGTAGGCGTTGTCGAAGACGGTGGGCGTGACGGGGTCCATGTCGACGGCGATGGTCGGGCCGACGTCTTGCGGGCACGCCGCCTTGAGCTGCCGCGCGTACGACGCCCTGTAGTACGACGGGTCCGCACCGCCGGAGCCGGAGCGGTAGAGCCGGCCGGCGAAGCGCGCGCAGTGGGAGAAGCCGACGGTGTGCGCGCCCGAGAGCGCGACCATGTCTGGCACGGTGAGGTTGTTGTCGGCGAACATCGCGGCGAGGGCGTCGGGCCGCATGTCCGGCCCCGGAAGCTTGCCCGCGACGTCGCTGGCCTTGGAGACGAGCCCGTCCAGCCGGCCTAGCTCCACGGTCCAGCGAGGACCAGACGACTGTGACGGTGCATGCCACGCCATCAACGTGCACCGGCACACCGGATAGACATTTTCAGGACAGGAAAAGACACGACAGGAGGTTCGAAACATGGGCGAGATTGAGACAGAGCGCATACCATGCTGACGACGTCCCTGGCGGCGAGTGCGAGGACGTCGGCGCAGGAGACGACGCCAGGGCAGGCCTTCTCGACGGCGGCCTTGGCGCGGACGACGGTGTCGAAACCGTCGCCGGCGAGGGACTCGTTGTCCGGCGCGTCCTTCTCGGCGTCGTTGCTGCCGGACGCGATCATCACCGACGCGTCACACCCCTGCCCAGCAACAAACGACAGTAATCATTTAATTTCAGTTCTACTCGAGCTGACGTTTCTCAGTCAGGTGTGGACGAGGGTGGAGTGATGAGTGATGACGTGGACCACATGGTTGGCCACGTCGGATGGCGGCAAGGTGGCGCCTGATTATTATTGGTTCTATATTGATCTAGCCTACCCTAGTGGTTGAAAGACAGGTCGTGCAGTCACATGGCGGAAGCGACGAGTGCGGGCAATAATCTGATAGTACCACAACTGTGTCTCTACCTAACCCCCATGCTGTACTAGCAGTGTCACAGTGTAATAGCCAAATTTACTGTGATCTCAGATGGAATCAATCAATGAGTGTGTGTCCAATTAATGGGATCAGCGGTGCAGATGGAGACGCCTAGACTGGGACAAGCTGCTCGTGCTACTGAGCTGGAAAAAAGAAGCAGCTGCTGCAAGTTGCAGAAATCCTCTTGATTCTTGATCCATATGAACTCCTAGCACTACCAGTGACGAAATCGTGGGAGTTCACAAGGAGGAATCTGAATCGAGAGGAGAAAGTACCGACAACAATGGCGTGGACGGATCGCATCGCATCTCACCGGCTCTCACCTGGACGAAGCAGTCGTGGAAGAAGAGCCGGAGCGTGGCCGGGACGGTGACGAAGGTCTCCCTCACCTTCCTGGCCACCGCCGACCGCACGATCGACTCCACGCGGGGGCACGTCGTCCGGTAGTACCCCGGCGACAGCTTCGCCTCCGCCGACGGCGCCGACGCCGACACCATGGCCGCCACCAGCGCCACGGTGAGCAGGCAGCAGCCTCTTCTCCATCGTCGCTCCATGGACTCAGAAGCTGCTTGCCTCTCAGGGCTCACGGGCTGTGGTGCTTGCTTGTGCTCGTGTCTTGGAATTTTGGTTGATGCGGAGAGAAGGCAGTAGACAGGCACTGCCTCACTGCAGTGTCTGAAAGCAAGAGACGGGACAGGCAAGATGGGTCTCTCTATGTATACAGTTTTCCTCTTTCTTTCCTTGCGATAATTATCGGTGTGCATATTGATGATTGCATTATGGACGTGCCAACTTGCCATCACATTGGACTTTTCAAATGTGAGTGCCAGTGTGGCAGTGTTCCCTGCTATGCTTATCAGCATGAGAAGTTATGGTACACAAAAACTAGAGAGAAAAGGAATCATGGGTTAGTGAGGCTAGGCTGCACGTGGGTCCCAACTGCTTCATCTCCTTGGATTTGGCACCGTCTGATCTCTTGTCAGCCCAGGCAATCAGATCAAGGGATCTTAGCAGGAATCAAAGATGCTTAAATAAATCAAACTGCACTACATGATCTCTCATCATTGGAGATCACGCGCTGTGATTGCCATATGAAAAAGGGTAGTAGCAGTTTTGGGCTCGCAGTGATTCTTTCAATTCAATCGAGTCCAAGCCAGTTTCGATGTTCAGAAAACTTTGCCAGCAAGAGAAACTAGGTCCAACTTTTCAGAGAGTTTTAGGGGGGCTCGTTTAACGATCATGTCTCTTTTCTTATCAGAACTGTAAGATCGAGCAGTTAGCGCACAGTATGCAAGTGCTGACACGCATCGTGGCTAGACTGAAACTCAGGACGACGGCTAATATCAGAGAAGGCATGTCATGTTAATGCTGCACGGTACTGTCTGTGTCTAAACTGAATTACAAAATCTTCGAAGGAAAACGCGACATTTATGTCAACAGGTTAACCATACAAATGCTGTGACGGAATCCAGTTGGGTTGGTGGGAGTATAAGGAGAGCTACGGGCAGAGCTTAGACCCTAGACGCGCCCAGCTTGCGCTCAAAGAGACGACGCAGCAGGTACACCTGCACGACACTGGCTGCGATAAGGGCAGCTGATTCGAACAGCGCCTTGTGGACCGCCCTCTTGCTCATGCTCTCGTTCACTGCATCACGACACACAAGAAACATTGCACTTCAGCAACGATACGTGTTTAAACGGTAATTGCAAATATGCACCAGTAAGATTTATAGATCAGAAGATGGGGCAAATAAAATTTCTGCAGAAATAAGTTAAGACATCAGGGAGAAAGACTATGCAACGGAGGCCAGCTAAGAAATGGAAAAAATTCTGACATAGTACATGACAGCACAAATGAGTTAGACATCAAGGAAAAAGACTGCAACGGAAGGACTCTGCTAAAACATGATGTTTACACAGGATAGAACTTGGCATGCATTCTCACGTTCTGAATTAGTGGAATACACTATACACAATAGTGCCAAAAGTCAAAACCAGTCATCCCTCCTCAAGTTGTTAAATGGTAGTATTAACTCTAGCTGAGGATGCTTGAGTTGTCACCTTCAGACCAAATGAACAGATAACAGAGTAACAGACAGGCTGGAGCGCCTAACGATGCGCAAATTGCTTGTCATGACGCAACAGGAGGATCTCGCCTTCGTCAGCGGTTACAAGTTACAGCTCAGATTTCACTAGTGCTTGAAAGAGAGAATTTGAGAGGAAAAACTTACATATTGCTTGGCGGTCTGTTTGGGCCTCTAGCCAGTGCTGTTCAAACTGAATGCTGTAGAGAGCTTCATCCAACTTTGCAATTTGTTCAAACAAAGGACTAAAATGCTCTGCAATTTGTCGGGACAAATGAATCAGTGCCATGTTGCTTGTCAGACGAGTTAAATAAGCCTGTAGAAAAACTCTTACCATCTTTGGCATGCTGGTCAAAATATGAGAAATGACCAACATGCACGTCAAAGTCCACAGTTTCATGATATGGGGACTTATTAGTGAAGCAGAAACGGTGAACACCTCTCTTCTGGACTATGAATTCAAACTTATCACTAGTCTTGGCACGAGAATCATGGACTTGATTCCCGTTAGGGTCTTTCACCTGCAATAAATCATGACCGAATCAGCTTCGCAGAGGATGTGACTTGCAACAAATAGCTTTGTAAGTGCAGGAGAGTAACTAACTGGTAACAAAAACAGTTAGCCAATTGGTGTTCCTCGCCAACGATGCAAGCTCCAATTTCAGCATAGTACAGTTAATTGGTGTAGTTTACACATGGAGAAGAAGTGGAGATATAAAAAGGAATGGAAAAGAGAAAGAAGACCATACCACAAGATCGACACCATCCGCGGAATAATGCCAGGGTGTTTCGGTCTTGATCACAACAAATGATACATGAACAGTGTCCCCTTCATAATCAACGTTGTGAGAGAAGCACTCTTCCCTATCCATCACAAAACGGATAGCCACGGCACGGCGGAAGAAAGGCACAAGACATAGAACCAAGAAACAAGCCAATCTCAAACTCCTCCCGTCCATCATCTGACCGGCATAAACACAAAAGGAATGAAGTCAGACCCTGTCTAGCTAGGGCTGGAGCATTATCAAACGACGGCAATACAGCATGGTGTCATTCAAGATAGTTGGTCTAACGCTACTCAATTAAACACTCTGATAAACAAGGTCACCGACTTGAAGACAAGCATATAGCATCTCCTCAAATTCACATGTCTACATGACTTCAAATTCACATGAACACGTGACTGCAGTTCAAGATTACACAAACTCACTAGACAGTGTGAAACCAAAGGAATACCTCAATACAAGAATTCATCATGAACAAATCAACAAGCTACTGATGGGGGAGGGAATTTAACAAGTGACAGACCCTAAAATTAAGACCATGCTTGGATTGAATGTAATTTCTGTGTATATTCCTAGGTAAATACCCCCAATCGAAGCAGACAATAAGGACTGAACTAACATATCAGCTTCAGGTGATTGCTTCTTCATAGTATGGACACAGAATCGCACAAGCACAAATTTCTACATCATCGCTGGAAAATACAAACTCACCATGGGGCCGTGATAGCTCTCCAACTGACTGATCTTAAGCTCCAAACTAATACACGGAACCTTGGGGTAAAAGTGAGAAACCCCTCCAAACAAATACGCGCAACGGCCATACTACGAACCAAGCATTACCGCTAGATCTACAGGGCGCCTCCCAGAACAAATCAGCGGGCAGCGCGCATTCTCCCCCTCCATCGATTCGGGCAGCGAAATGAGAGGGCGATACACACAAGGCGCACCGTGATTCCGGCGGAAACAACCATGATAAAGAACCGCAGAACAGAGCACGGACTACCCCCGAGAAATCTCACGAATCTAGCTAGAGAGAGTGCGATTTCCTCCGAAATACAACTCTGATTCGAGCTGCCCCGCGCGGCTGTCTGGTTAATCGATGGAAGCGATAGAAAAACCAAATCGAGCGAAGCGGGAGACGGAAGGATGGATCAGAGCTGACCTTGGGCACAGTTCCGGCAAATCTCCTCCTGTTCGTCGTGAGATCGGCAAATCTCCTCCTTCTGTTCGTCACGAGAGGTTTGCTTTGCCTTTTCGTTGGGTTTACGTGACTTGCTCGTCTGGCCAATTTTTGGGCCTCTGTAAGAACCCGGCATGAGAAGCACGTGAATCTGTGGCCCAGGGCCCACTTTCCGCACGCACCTCAAGGTCCAGGCCATTTACGAGCTTGAGTGATGCTTAAAAAAAAAGATGTTGCTATATTGCAATCGCTCTAAAAAAGTTAAAATATTTTCTAGGTTAAATTGTTTGTCTAAATTAAGATCTGTTTCTATTGTTAGGCTAATCGTGACGAGATCTTCAAAACTAGATCTTATATTAGTACGTTCTAATAACTTATTTTGACCAAAAGTTATTCACCCGTAACACGCTAGTTATCCGGATATCAGAATATAAGTTATCCATCCAATAACATATAAGTTATCCACCACTATAAAATTTTCCATAGATCACGTATTAGAAATGAGTAATTTTTTTTGTTTATCCACAAGTTACTCATCAGTAACACGAGAGTTATCCCGGCTCCAACATATAAGTTACCCACCAAATAATATTTAAGTTATTCATCACTATAAAAAAATATTCATAAATAGAATAGGGCTCGAGTTCGTCGCCCGTCGCCGCTCTCGCAGCGTACGGAAAACTCAACCTCGAAAGACTACGGTGTCAAACATCAAATATAATTTTTTTAAAGGAATTAAATCTAAACTTTTTTCATACGATATAAATAAATGGGGTCTTATGCCTACCCACGCGCAACCAGTAATCTAGCGGCTCGACTTCGTTGTCCGTCGCGTTGCTATCGTGGTGTATGGGTGACGAAGGCTCGAGGGGTTTCAAGGTACCGAGCATTAATTGCACGTCGACGCTAACACATTGAAGACAATAAAGTCTCGGTACCCTAACAACTAGACTACTGCGTTCCAATCAAACTTAATCAATCCGTATGAGCGTCTCTACCTAATATATTCATATGGTGGATAACTTATGTATTACTGGGTGTATAACTTACATATTATGGCAACTCACGTGTTTGGAGTAGATAACTTTTTGGTCCGAATTTTTTTTCTCGAAATATATCAATATACTGTAAGATCTAGTTTTGAAAATCTCGTCGCGACTAGTCCAACAATGAAAACGGATTTTAAATCGACAAACGGTTTGATCTATAAGACATTTTGAATTTTTGATATGATTCTAAACGCACGCGCTCACACCTATTGCTAGGTTTTATAATCTAGCAACCGATCCGAGAGTAGAATTTCGAAAAAAAAAATTACAAGCCTGAGCAGTTCTAAAAATAAGTGAGCTAGGCTAATACTAAAGTTGTAATTGCCCAGTTTTGGAAGATGAAGATTAACTTCACTAAACTCATCGAGCGTTTCAAAAATTACATAACTCCTACGTTTGTTCCAAGTCAATTTTTCTATAATTTGACTGAGTTTTTTTAAAATATGCTAATATTTATAAAGTCATGTCTACATAGTACAAAAATATATATCTAATAAAACTAAATTGATGTTTCAGATATATTTCTCAACGCATTTTTTTTACGAATCAATAGCTTTATATGTTAGTTGACAGGATTACAATCACTCACGAGTGTCAACAAGAAAGCTTGGGTTATAGTTGATCCACAGTTGTTCCTATCATTACTAGCTTGTTTAGCACATAAATAAATGAACGGCCAACAGCCAAAATGCTAAAATTAGAAAAGGTCCTCCTAATCTCTCAAACCTCTTAACAAATTGCTCTTTATTATGACATATTATCATCGTCGGAGTTATAGAAATTCACGGCTAGCAGAGAGTCACTCTCAATGATAACTCGTGGGTATCCTCTTTCATATGGTAACCTAGCTCCTTCGTGGATCGCTAATGCCTATATTGATAGGGCACTTGCAGTTTGTTCAAAACTGATCATGTACCACCAATCTCACACTTCCTGACATAGATTTCTCATGAAAACTAGCATCAGTATTGATTTTGATCGTCCCTTCATCGGGTGGTTTCCACTGACCCTTCTTCTTTTGTACTCTTCGTAGCCTCTCTCTCGACCTGTCTGAGCAAGGTCCAAGGTTGTTTGTAGGACTCATCGAACAAAATCGGTCACACTACGACCTCCTTTTCAATGCTTTCGGGCATTCCTTTCTTTCCAAGCTAACCAGCACCCGCATAGGATCATGGAAACATGCGACACCAAGAGCAGCTTACTGTCAATCAAGTCCATTGCCCAAAATCCGTGGTTTTGATTTCTTTCCAGAAGATCTTTTCCCAAGTACATTAAAAAAATGCATGATACATAGTCTCGTTATGTGTTCCGCATGCTTCACACTATGCAATCCGATCAATATGTCTTGATTGGAGAAACTTTCTGGATGGTATATAGCCTTTGATTACTCTCTACCAAAAAGACTACACTTTGGGCGACACTGACATGACAACTTCCAAAAAAAATCTAGCATGAATCGGTTTTCTCTCCCGATCCGTTCGGCTGGTTAGCTAACTGTAACGATGATAGTAATCTATATGCCAATCTAACCGAGAAGATCCCATTTGACTCTTGCGACCATGCCCACTCGTCCTCTGCAAATCTGTCGAGTGAAATTTGTTGAATGGCTCGGTCTATCAATGTCTATAAGGTTCACATCCATTTTCTCCTCATACCGGCACATTCTTTCCATATCGATCAGTTCATCCACCATTGTCGCTTTAGCCTCGCGAAACTTACATAATGTTTGACCATAACTGTTAGCTGATATCCAAGGATCCTCATACACCTGTGTAGTGCTTCCGTCACCAACACGTTTTATAAGGCCCTTACACAATGCTTCTCTCCCATGCAAAATCACTCGCCAAACATGTGTTAAATTCTTTTTATTTCCCGTAGATAGAAAGTCTGAATCATGGTAATATTTTTCTTGAATCACTTTAGCACACGGTGAGTCAGGTTTAGTCATGAGCCTCCAACCTTGTTTATCTAACATAGCCTAATTAAATAATTTAAAATCTTGGGGGAACCCCACGCCTCCTACTGATTTGGGAACTGTTATGTCACACCGTTTCTTCCAATAGATTTTCTGTTTGTGCTTATCTCCTCCCCACCAGAACCTTGCAAGAATGCTTGTGATTTTTTTCACATCTTTTTCTACATACTTGGTCGAACTTAAAATACTATGACTTGGTACAATCCTACAACTTTAACTAATTTTGTATGAAAGACGAGCCCTTACTAGAGAACCAAAACATAGATTCCTCTGCGCATTTATTTGACTGATGAAACAAACTAATCAGTAAGGGGGATTGCAAAAAACTATTCGCTTGCGTCACTCCAGGGGGCGACTCGAGCGCCCCTGACCTAGAGCAAAGCTTGTGTGGCTGACGATGGAAGTGGGCCTTCATCTCCCCGCGTTGCGGGTGGTGGTGAGTACCTTTCATTCGTACTCGGTGGGTTCTCTGGCTGTTGCAGATCGCCAGTCTTGGACGGCGAGATGCACGTGGAAAAGATGGACACCGAGGCGGCGGCTCCGAGTTTTTTCGGCGTCCTTGGCGAGGGAGGCATGGCGCCTGGTTCAGGGGACTCGGCGTGGCTAATATCCTCATCTCAGCGTGGTGCGGGTAGTGTGGGTGATTGCAGTGGTGCCCACTCAGATCGTTGGCCCGCAATGGGAGCCAACGGGCGAGGGCATGGAAGACTTCGTTCTATCATTGTTTATATTGAGGACCTTAGAACTTTATGTTGTGATTGGATTTTATGTATTAATGAATCATTTGTTTGCTCATGAAAATAGTCTTAGGACCAACCATAAGGGGTATACTTTCTCATGTATATGACTGCACGTATCGTAGGCTCCATCCAAAAGAATAGAACTTGATAAGATGCTCACATGCTGCTGTAGAAATCTCTATGCTAATTAAATCCATGCCTTTCTTGGGGAACGTTTGTCACATATAAGAACACAAACCTGAGTTTGTCCTTTTGTTGCATAGAATATTGAGGTTACTCTTAAAAGAAAGAGCATTTACTTTACTTGCAATTAATTTACAATAGTTTACTTTTCTACAAACTATAAACCCCCAAAACCAAACATTTTGCATCTTTTATTGGTTTACCTGTCAAACTTACTATTAATACCTTCAGCTCCTCGTGGGTCTGACAACCTTTTCTTATTAAAATATACTATAATAGATCTCATGTACTTGGGAGACATCACACACCCTTAATTTTCTGACCGTTCGGTTTCAGGAGGGAGCGTTGCAAAGCTTTAGTGGTTTTTGCCATCACTGGACATGTCTTTTTCGTTCCATGGTGAAGTCAGAGGCAGAGAATGTCATGACGGCTCAGATATGAAGACTAGCCATGGTGGTTTGAGTCTTTGGTTATTTGTGACTCGTAGCAACAGCTTTAGTAAGTGGGGGCAACAACACATGAGAACTACAAAGTCTTATTTTTCAGGACGAAAATCCAAGGTCTGGTCTTAATTAGTCGTGTCTTGCAATGGCCTTTTTGAAGCCATTCTTTTAAAAGCAGACTTTCTCTAGGGTTAAAAACTATGATCGGATGGCAACGACGCTTGAGCACTGCTTCCTTCTTGGATGTTGTCCATGTGGTTTTTGTACTACTGCTATAAGGCATATACCACTATAGCAAGACTTTTCTTTTTTCTTCTTATTTTTGTTTTTTGGTTGTGTGCATCCGTAATACCTTTAAGCACTGCATTGTCGCAGAGGCTGGATGTAATTGGATCTTAATATTAATATATTCTGTTTGTCAAAAAGAAAGCTAACCAATATTTGAACGATTTCGTGAAGCAGCAAAGAACAATAAATAAGGGATTAAACAAGCAAAGCCGCTTAGAATGCAACTCAAACTGATTTGAATGAAGCAGTTATGAGACTAATCTTGTAACAACATCATGTATGGAGGAATGATTTAAAAAGGTCGGATCAAGGTGTATACGTGATCCAGTTTCAAACAATGAGTTAACTTAACAATGATTGTGTAAGGTTTAATACAACCATGTTGGATCTAGTACTAAGAAATGAAGAGAAGATGAGTGCGGCAGCTCAACCAGATGAGAGAACTCTGCCAAAGGGTACCACAGATCAAGAGCCAACATAATCCCTTGAGTTGATTTGCTCGATTTACATGCACATAGTATTTAATAAACCGACTATACATTAAGAGTTACATCTCGATCCAAGTTATTTAGTAAATGACTTGGCCAATACATCTCTACCTGAAGGTGTAAATCAAATCCACCATTTTCCATATGAGCATGGTGTGATGTATTTGAATTCATTCATGTTCTGTGGAGTCTTTTTTTAAAATATTTTTATTTAGTCTTAGTTTTATTAGGAACTTAATCCCCAAAAGAAATTTTGTTAACTCTTTTCTCTTCCATAATTCATTGAAATGGGTGTTTGTGTCACTTGAAATAAGATTTTTCCATTTATAATTATCAAGTTTCTTAAAAAATGTTATTTAACATTCATGAAACAATTTGGTGCATTCTACTTCGTTGTCATGGTATTTATAATCTAGGAATTGTTTGAACATGACCCTCATTGTCTCCTTAATGGTTTGTTTTCGAACGAACATTCTTGAAACAATTTGGTGCATTCTACTTTGTATTATCCTGGAATTTGAACAATACTCTCATTAACGCTTGCTATATTTATTCCCAGATGCGCTTAATTTGATTGTCTTCATGTATTTGGATTCAAACAACATATGTTCACTCAAGTATGTTGTGTGTTTCACAAAGGCTAAATAAGCCGTTCAATTCTAGTGAATACCTGTTTGAAACCCAAGAACTCAAAATGTAGAAATAGAAAAAATGCAGGAAATGTTTTCCTCCAAAGTTCCTATAGCCCTCCTTTGATTCATAGGATAGGAAACCCAAAGGAAAAGGAATAGAGTGCACTTTGATTCATCAAAGGATAGGAAACCCAAAGGAAAAGAAAATAGATAGGATTGAGTTCCTACATGATAAATTCCCATAGGATTAGTTCCTGTAAATCGAACTACTCCTAAAGGGAAAAAATCCGCAAGGTCTCGATCCTATAAAAATCCTGAGGAAATCCTATGAATCAATATCAATCCTATAGATTCATATTCCTCTGTTTTAAACGGCACATAGAATTTTTTTTCTATAGAAATCCTCTACAAAATCCAACATGTTTCCTTTGTTCCAAACGGGGCTTGAAATTGAGATTTAGCTATGCCTATCACCCCGGACAGAAGGGCAAAGTGACAACTGACAAGAGACAAGCTTGAATAGAAGTAGCATGGCCTTTTGAGTTAATAAAAACCCATAAATCTAAACCTGGTTGGTGTCATCAAAGAAAACAAAATACACAAACATGACACAAAATCTTAACTTCCCATGCGAAAACAATTTCTAAATAATCTGGCTGAGCACACACGATTAACCAGCTCAACATAATAGATAGTACTTACTATATAGAAACCAAACATGGTGACAACCTCATCTGATCTTTGCATAGTTACCAACATGGTCTGGCGACCATAATGAAAACCAGACAACCACAATAAGATTGATTCCACAGCAGTGCTAAAAGAGTTTTGAAGTTCCTCGTCAAAATCAGGACACTGAAAGGGAAACTACATGGCATATGCTCGACATAGAAGGCTATGCTTAGGTCAACCGCTGTGCGGCCTCCTTGGCAATGAGCCTTTCCCTGGCCTTGGTCTTCGCCTGGGACTTGGAGCCCATGACGCCGCCTCCCCACTTCTTCCTCACTTCATCGAACTTGTCGTTGAAGTTCGCCTGCAGAAAAGATGAACATTAGAGACGTTAGATGTGTAACAGGAAGAGGACTCAACTGCAGATCGACAATAAGGAGGGTTTCTCAAGCTCTATACCTTGATAGCCTCCAAGATCTTGCTGAAGTCAAGCTTGTCCTCGTTCTTGACAGTGGTCAGGCAAAGAACAGAGGAGGTCTTCTTGTGAACAATCTGGAGACAATTATAAATCCAAAGTAACATTAAGCTGCTGTTACAGATTTAGCAAGCATGGAATAGGGGGAGGCATGAGAAAATATACCGATCCAAGGCGTGATTTTCCCTTAACAATGCAGTATGGGACCTCCATCTTCCTGCACAGAGCTGGGAGCCACACAACCAGCTCAATTGGGTCAACATCATGAGCGATGACAACCAGCTGGGCTTTGCTCTGAAGCAAAATACAGAATTAGTTTCACAAAATTGTTTCCTGTAGAACAAGACTGGAAGCTAAGATTGAGGAATAATTAGGTGAAACAGAAGAGGCAATTCATGCAAGTACCTGCTCAATGAGATAGGTGACATGGTTAAGACCATACTTCACAACAATTGGCTTCTTGGCCTCAACGGTTTTCCCTTCAGCCTCAGCCTGGGCTCTCTTCAGAAGCCTTTCCTTCTTAGCCACCTTGTCCTCAGGGCGGTACTTAAGAAGCATCTTAAACAGGTTGGTGGCTGAAACAAGTGATTCATATCAGAGATAGAGGTATTACAGTAATAGGTTGCAACATGAACTAAAAGCAAATAGGGAATGCATGACTACATGTCTAAACATGGCAAGTACATAGATTACATGTTTTTCTAAGTTTGGCGTGTACCTACAAGAAAAAATTGCTGGTAACAATTCACTTGATGAAATACAATTTATTTACTTGGACGGGCATGTAGACACTACTTAGTGCCATACTGTTATGGCATGTCAATACATTCAGTAAAAAATAACAAAAGGCTAGGGGGTAGTCTACTATGCATTTTTAAGCAGAGAATGCAAGTACATCTTAGAGATCCAGCAAACATTAATGAAAACGCCTATTGCTTAGAAGCACAACTTATGCAAATTAACATAGTACTGGATATGATAACCATGCATATCGTAAGGGGTAACATAGCAGGCATTTAACACGACAACTTCCATTGCCCTAATAATGCAAGAGGAGAGCACCCAATTTCTCCTAACCACAGGAACGTTAAAACACATACATCATCTCTGGTCGTTATCCTGATCACGCTAAGACTGGTTAACTAGGGCACAGTCACAACAGTTCATCCTCGGACTACATCAGGCATTGCGGATTCCTAGTCAAGTGATGCACGATTCAACAAGATATGGACATACCAAGGTTCTTGTCGAGGGTGCGGGTGAACTGGTGGAGCGCCGGGGGCACCTTGAGGCGCTGCTTGAGGATGCGGCGCTGGCGCTGGATGCGCACGACCTTGGGCCACTTGACGAACCTGTGCAGGTCCTTCTTGGGCGGCAGCGCGCCGCCGATGCCGAACTGCTTCGGCCTCTTCTCGAACAGCGGGTTCGTCACCTGCGCCTGCAACAACACCAGCCCAATCGACTCAGATCACACGCGTTACAACCAAGATGACAGAGCGATTTGAAGCAAGGAGAGGGTATTGGTGGTGTGCAGTACCGTCTTCTTCTTCGCCGGCACCGGCGCCTTGCCGCCTCGCTTCGGGGCCTGCGGGATTTGTCATCGACAACGTTTAGACATGATTCAAACACTAGAACCGCAAGTATCTAAACCCTCGCTCTCGAGATCCAGGAAGAGAGAAGGAAACAGAAGTACGCGGGAACAGCGTGCGACGAGATAGGGCTAAGAGGGGACCGGCGGCGGGGACGTACCATTTCGCCGGCGGGGGAGCTTGGGGTTCCGAACGGGAGGCGACGATGCGGAGCAGGCGGATGGGGGAGGCGGCGACTGGCGCTTCGGAGCGGAGAAGGCAGTTTTATAAAGGAAGCGTCTGGAATACGTGGATGTTTTATGAGCGTCGGATGCGGGATGTGCGGGGTGGTGGGGAGGTCTCGGCCGTCCAGTGCCAGGATTAGGGTTTAGGAAATCGCAGCTGGGCCACAGAGAGAGGGGAAGGTGCGGTGGGCTGGAATGGTCTGGGCTAGGCCGCTCTCTCTGTCCATATTCTAAATTATGGTTTGAGCCCATTTGGTTTGGTAACTTTTCCAGGTAAACCCCTCGAGCATTTGGATATTTCGTAGGAGCCCTCCACTCTCAGCAACCTTGCGCCATGGCGAAGCGGCGAGCCGAAGCCGGGAGCCGCCACCCTCCACTGAGCAGCCCATCCCAGGAAAAAAATTCTATCAAAGTATACTGCAATTCACGGAGGCTTTTTGCTGCGTTTCTGGCAGTGTTTCCTTCGACCCCCACGGGCCACCTGCTAGGTCTCGCTCTTCATTCTTGTTCTTCCTAGAGCTAAGCATGACCGTGGATGGAATTGATGTTTCGATTGGTGCTTGTGCGAGAGGTCAAATCTTAGTGATGTTTGGAATTTGGGAAAGCCGTTGTAAATTGGCAGCTAGATTTTACTTGCAGGGGAGAAATTTTAGGTTTTAGGTTGCAGCTGGTACATGATTTTTTTTTTTTTTTTGCAAACTAGGTGAATGGTAGTAGTAGTAGTAGTAGTGTTACTGTGCTTGCAGGTTGTGATATGCTGGTGCTGTGCCTAGTCTGTGTTTTTTTAGTATGGTAATAATGTGGGTTCAACTTGAAGTAATTACTGTATCTAACATTAGTTGAATAAAGTCGCAGAATTGATATATTTATCAGAGACAGGTCGATCCTTAACAAACTGCATAACCTGTCGGAAGGAGCTGCAGACACTATAGGTTTAGCCATCAGATTGTTCATGGTTGATATTCATGTGTGTTTTTAAGTGTATTCCCTTGCTGCAGTAGTCTTGAATTTTTCCTTTACATTATCAAGACATGTTGATTTTGCTTATAAATGTGATTTACTAGGTGTTTCACTAAGCTCTTGGCTCCAGCTTTTCAGATTAGTTGAAGGTAGTGAAAACAACCAACTTTTGACTCTAGAGGGGGTCAAATTAAGATGCGTCCTAACTCATTTCGTAATGCTGACTTACACTTGTTGGTTGCTTCAAATGCTCCAAAAGTTAGCACTGGATTAATAGTCAATGATTAAGGCAATATTATATCAAGATCTCTGCATTGGCATTCCATTTTCCGCGGGGTTAGTAAATGTTAGTTGCAATTGTATAGAAGTGGTCTAATCGCTCTAGCTTCTACATGCTATAGAATATAGAGCCGGAGATTATTTTAAAAAGCGAGATTTGATAACTGGCACTGGGAAATGGTCAAGGCTGTTATCAAGACATGGCATATATGTTTTATTGCCTTGCCTTCGAATACAAGAATATCCGCTTAGTCATAATAGTATGCTTACTGTACGCTATCATGGTTTGGCAGATTCAAACTATAGTAAAAGGCAGGATCATTCAATTTATTATTATTATTATTATTATTTGAGAATTCTAATACTTAGTAATGTGCAGTGGTTGTTTTCCCTTGATCCCATGATTTGGTGTTCTTCAGTCCTCTGAAAGAATAAAGAATACGTGGAATTGATAAGCTTGTCCTGATTGCAGCACATCCAACCCTGCATCTAAGGAGGTTGCTCATTGACTGGCTCTAGAGTTACAGTTCTTCTTCTAAATGCCCATAGCAAGCATGCAATGGTGTTTTCTGGGGGAAAAGGTCTCAAGTGATGCTATTGGTATGTACAACAATGCACTAATACGGTCGTTTTGTCTTGAATAAATTGCTGTACCCGAAGTTCAGTGAAAACCTAATATTAGTCCTTTGGATTGATGAGACTTGTGATGTATCAGTTATTATAGAAGACAATCATACTTTTATTTGATCAGATCGATGGAAAAACCATGGCTGGTTGATATATGTCTTCTCCATTACATCATGTAGACAACTGTTATTTGTTCTTTGCCTTTCTTGTAGCCATACCAATATAACCGAGTTTTCCCCTTTTTGGTCCTTCTCTGGGGTTAGATTTTTCTTGATATTAGATCATTTGATTGATGCTAAACTTCAATTGGTGGGCATGTGTCCAGTCGGCAAATGTGTTTTTATTGATGCTTTGAGATAAAAAAAAAGGTGCCATGAGTTGGTGCTCTGTAATTCAGCGTGGAATGGGGGCTTCAGACAAATTTTGATAGCAAATCAGTGGATGCTTGCATAAGAGATGAACTACGGCAAAACACTATAGTTGATTTAACTTTGCGAAATCCAGTCTAAATTACTTGCAATCACTGTGAGATGAATTGAAATGCTCAATTCTGTTTTGAATTTACAGTATTACACCATACATAGACATCACAAAACTTACAGATTCTATTATGTATCTGTATAACAATATCTTCAATAATTGCTACATTTTAGGAGGAAAACACATGAACATCTAGCATTGCCTTCTCATACAAATAGAAAAAATAAAGAGAGAAAATCTACCACTACCCAATATATGATGAGGTTCTTTACCATACTTGGGAATGCTAAGGTTGTTTCCTATGTGTACATGATAGTTTGAGAATATAAGCTCAACATAAATTCAGAGCTCATCAACTCTGCCACCACGCAATCCAGTGCATGTTATAACTGACCGACAATGACGAGCCGACCCGTGCCCAGCAGCCAGTAGGAGTTCCTCCTGGCAAGGCTGCGCCTCATCCCTGCGGCCATCTGCTTCTCCTCCTCAATCTGTTCCAGCACCTCAGCGAATGCCTTAGTGTTGCAGGGCAGCTCAAGCGGCCCCGCGGACGCGTACCCAAATGCCTCTTCATCCTCCTCCAGCAGTGCCTGGAACAGCGGGTGGTTCACGCACTCGGTGTGCACTACGAACCTCTGCCTCTCGGTGCCGACGTACACCGCGAAGCAGCCTGCCGCCGGCTTTAACATCGCTGGCATGCTCCGGCACCGGTCCAGTGTCTTGGTGATCATCCCAGGCTTCCTCCCTGTCATCTCCTTCAGCAGCCTCTTCTTTTCCATGGCCATGGTGCAGAATACTTCGCAAGCTATCTAGTTGCAAATTTACAGAAAAATATGTACCAAACTTGTAGTTGTGGGGGCAGAGGGGATGATTCGAATGATTTATATAGAAGGATCAGCCAAGACGTGGTCATATTGAGATATGTAGCCAACGAGAGTGACTCAAAGGCTTTTCTTTTCTCGTGAATATACAAAGGAATTGTGCACCAAGAGACGTTTCTTTCATTGAAAAAACATAGGGAGATGTGTGTGTGTGGGTGGGTGGGGCGGGGGGGGGGGGGGGGGTCAGACAGTTCTTGTCTATATAGATTTAAGCTTCTGCCTTATATTTATTTAATCTTCAAAAGATACACCTTGTTGTTTTACTAGCATTTGTACTAAAAATACGTCCATGATACAGTAGTAACTTAATAGTATGTAAACTAGAGTACGAATTCGCAGCTTCAGAAGGTTAACTTCAGGAGGAGCTGCCACTCTGGAAGCCAGCGTGATTATGTTCAACTTGGACCTGGTGGGGGCCAATGCCATGGCGCCATGGCAATAATGCATTACAGTTAGCTGCAAGTTAAATTATGTAATTCTCTCTGACCTGCGTCGCATGATTGCGATTTGTTTGAGATGTCAAACTCCCCTACCACAAGGCTTTGTTTAGCTTAGCAACGATGCATGCAACGCTCCAAACCGACAGTGCACGTTATGGTTTTATTTTATGGAGTCGGGCTTGCAATTGGGGCGCCTGTACATGTCATGAGCAGTCTGGAATTTGATGCCTGGATCTAAGAATACATGAACTATACTTATTAGTGGATAGTGTTTGAGTAGATCTTATTTAACAGTTACTATATCAGTATGTGTCTACAGCTGATACCTTGACCCTGTTGAACTTTGAATTGCAGTTGCCAAGGGTTTATTCAGTGAGGGAATCTCTTCTGGACATATCACTTGACATGAAACTGACCCCATGTTGTATATGTGTAACATGATTTGAATAAATAGCAGAATCGATATTTTTATCAGAGACACATCGATTCCTAGCATTGCATAACTGATTGGAGTTTCGAATGGAGCTGCAGACATTACAGATTTCGCCATTGGAATGTTCTTATTTAGTGTTCATGCAATTTTTTAAGTGTATTCGCTTGCTACCATAGTCTAAACTTTTCTCTTCCAAAACTGCTTTACAAAAGTTCAGTCCATTTTTACATACCACTATATCAACATATGTTGGTCTTGCTTCTGAACTCTATTTATTGGGTGTTTCACCAAGCTCTTGGCTCCATCTTTTCAGATAAGTTGGAGGTAGTGAAAACAGGATTTCCCCAACTTTTGACTCTAGAGGGGTCAAATTAAGATGGGCCGTAACTCATTTCGTAATGCTGACACACACTTGTTGGTTGCTTCAAATGCTCCAAAAGTCAGCACTGGATTAATTAGTCAATGATTAAGGCAATATTATATCAAGATCTCTGCATCTGCATAATGGTTCCATCTGTCCGTGGGGTCGGAGGTTAGAGTCTACGTCTCAATAACTCTTGGAGTACTAGTGTTGTCTGTAGCCGAAACTAATGGCTCTAGCTTCTCCATGCTATAGAATATAGAGCCAGAGATTTAACAACTGGCACTGGGAAATGGCAAGGCTGTTTATCAAGACATGGCATATATGTTTTATACCCTTGCTTTCAGATATCCAAAGAATATCCCTATGTTGAGTCATGATAATATTCTTACTGTACGCTACCAAGATTCAACTAATTTGTTGCAGATTCAAACTATAGGAAAAGGCAGGATCAATCAGTTTATTTATTTTTCTTATATTATTATTTGAGAATTCTAATACTCAGCAATGTGTGGTGGTTGTTTTGTCCTTCCTGATTCTTGATCCCATGCTTTGGTGTTCTTCAGTAAGCTTGTCCTGATTGTAGCACATCCAACACAGTATACCTGAATCTAAGGAGGTTGCTCATTGACTAGCTTTGGAGTTACAGTTATTCGAAATGCCCCTAGAAAGCATCAAGTGGTATTTGCTGGAGAAAAAGCCTCAAGTGGTGCCAGATGCTACTGGTATGTACAGTAATGCACTGATACTATAGTTTTGTCTTGAATAAATTTGTGTACCTGGAGTTCAATGCAAACCTAATATTAGTCCTTTGATTGATGAGACTTGCGATGTATCAGTCATTGCAGATGACAATCATACTTTTTTTTTTCCGCGAAAACGCAAAAAGCTTTGCGTTTCGATTCATTGATAGGGAAAAGAGAGTTCTGTATAATATTTACACTGGCTCAGAGGAGCCAACACCCCGTACAACACAACCCGCTAGGACTACTAGGCCGGTGGCAGCAAGGCGCGAAGGCCAACCACGCCGGCGCGGGCCCAGTCTCGAGCCTCAGACCGTATCGTACGGAGAAGGGGACCCACGTCCGGTGACGCATTGTCGAAGACGACCGCGTTGCGCTGCTTCCAAATCCACCAGGCCGTCAACATGATGAGCGAAGACGTCCCCTTGCGCAAAGCGCGAGGGGTGGAAGTCGAAGCCTGCAGCCACCAGTCCACAAAGTCCCCCTCACCACCCCCCGGAGGCGCGGCCGTGGATCGAATCCAAGATAGCACCTCATGCCAGATTACCTTAGAGAAGGGGCAACCTATCAGGAGGTGGGTCATGGTCTCATCCGACTGGTCGCATAGTGGGCAGCGCGGGGGGTGGGCAAGTCCCCTCCTCGCAAGCCGCTCAGCCGTCCAGCATCGATCCTGGCACGCCAACCAGACGAAGAACTTGACTCTCGGTGGGGCCCAGGTTTGCCAGTTCAGCTGCCAAGACCTCGAAATGATGGACCCCTGGAAGAGGAACTCATAGCAGGACTTAGCCGAGTACTGGGCATCTGAAGTCCATCGCCAGAGCAAGGAGTCGGGTGCAGCGGTCAGCCCAAAGTCACGAATCTGGATCCACAACTGTACGTACTGCCAAAGGGCCAGCGGTTCCAACGCGCCCTGGATGTCGGTGATCCAACTGCGCTCCAGAATAGCCTGCCGGACCGTCCTGCGCTTCCTAGCGCGTTTGGGAATGTGTGGAAAAAGCGCTGGCGCCACCTCCTCGATGGTCCGTCCGTCGAGCCATCGGTCCAGCCAAAACAGTGCCGAAGCACCGTCGCCTACCCGCATCGTGGTCGAGGCGTCAAATACCTGCAGCTCCTTATCCGAGAATCTCAAATCCAAGCCGCGCCAGGGTCGCAGCTGGTCCGTCCGCATCCTCCAAATCCAGCGCGTGCGAAGGCTGGTCGCGGTGCGTGCAAGGTCGGGGACCCCAAGGCCTCCCAGGTACTTAGGCCTGCACACCCTCTCCCAGTTGACGTGACAGTGGTCGCCTTTGGCCTGCCTGAGGGTTCGCTTGTTAAGTCCCAACACGATGATCTGGTGGAGGGGGATAGCCATAAGGACCGATTTAACGAGCGTCAGGCGCCCAGCCTTCGCCATCATGGCGGCTTTCCAAGCCGGCAGCTGGTTTGCGATGCTATCCACCAGTGGTTGGAGTGCGGCCGCCGACACCGGCCGGAGAGCAAGAGGGATCCCCAGGTACTTAACCGGGAAAGGCGCTAGTCGACATCCCATTGTCGCTGCAGCCGCGAGAGCCTCCTCATCCGAGCAAGCAATCGGAGAGATCGAGCACTTGTCATAGTTTGTGCGAAGTCCCGAGGCTTCCCCGAAGAGTGCCAGGATAGCGCGTACAGTGCGCAGCTCAGTCGCGTCCGAATGGCAGAAGATCACCACGTCATCCGCGTAAAGGGAGACCGATGTCACCAGCTCACGGGAGGCGACCCTCTTAAGCATACCTAGCTCGAGGGCCCTGGACAACACCCTGTTCAGTGTGTTGATAAACAGCACGAACAACAACGGCGACAGGGAGTCCCCCTGTCTCAGGCCCCGTCGATGCCAGATGGGGGGGCCCGGCTCGCCATTGAGCATCACCCGTGAACTCGCCGACGGGAGGAGGATAGCCAGCATCTCGCGAAATCTGCGCCCGAATCCCACCTTCCGAAGCACCTCAAACAGCAGCGCCCAAGAGACTGAGTCAAATGCCTTTGCTATGTCTAGCTTGAGCATAACCCGCGGTTCCTTGAGCGATGGAGCAGGCGCGCTGTCTGCTGAACCAACATGAAGTTATCATGTATGCAGCGCTGCTTGATGAAGGCGCATTGGTTCGGGTCCACCATGGCTCCCAGCCTGGGCGCTAGCCTGGATGCCAGCACCTTCGCCCCTAGCTTGGCAAAGATATGGATAAGGCTGATTGGTCTGTAATCTCCTAGGGAGGTCGCATCCGGACTCTTGGGCAGCAGTATAATCAGGGCTTGGTTGAGGCCCTGGAACCCGCGCCCGTTCATGGAGTATAACTTGGAAAAAGCCGCCATAAAGTCAGCCTTCACCACCCCCCAGCAGCGCTGGAGGAACTCAGCCGTGAACCCGTCAGGACCCGGGGCCTTGCCGTGGGGTAGCTGCCTGATCACATCCCAAACCTCCTCCTCGGTGAAAGGGGCCTCCATGTCGGACAGGTCCTCCTGATGGTATCCCAGGAAGTCCAGGTCGAGCGAGTGCTGTCGCGACGTGACAGAACCAAGGAGGCCCCGAAAGTGGTCGTAGGAGGCCTCAGCCATGGTCGCATGGTCCACCGTAATCGCACCCCCCACCCGCAGGCTGCGAATCACATTCTTCTGGCGCCGATAGGAAGCGTGCTGATGGAAGAACGCAGTGTTGGCGTCTCCCTCGCCCAACCATCTAATCTTGGCTCTTTGGCGCGCCATGGTGCGTTCCAAGGAGGCCAGCCCAAGATAGGTGCGCTTCAACAAAGCGCGAAGGCCGCGCTCATCCGGAGAGAGTTGCCTGGACTCCATGGAAACGTCAAGGCGGTAAATGATGACCCGCGCTGTCATCAGCTGCAGCTTGATCGATCCCACCTTCTTGTCCGCCCAACTCATCAACTGTCGGGCAGTGCGTTTGAGCTTGGCCACAAGTCTCCGGTAGGGGTCAGGGTCGCCGTCGATGACCGACCAGGCCGAACCCACCACCTCCTCGAAACCATCGAGGTTCATCCAGAACTGCTCAAACTGAAACCGTCCCCTCCCTGCCGCCACCGGGGTACAGTCTAGGAGCAAAGGACAGTGATCCGAAATCACCGTCGAAAGGCAGCGCAAGGAGCAGCTGCTATGCATCTCCTCCCAGTCCGATGAGCAAAAGACCCTATCGAGGCGGGCCAACGTCGGGGTCTCACGCTCATTGGACCAGGTGTACCTCCTACCGTGTAGGTAGAGCTCCTTCAGCACGCCATCATTCAAGAAACGCCGAAAGCGTCCCATCATGCGGCGGTTGAGGTTATTGTTGTTCTTGTCCTCATCCCGGTAGATCATGTTGAAGTCCCCGCACAGCAACCAGGGCACCGGCCGTACCCTCCGGATCTCCCGAAGTTCGGCGAGGAAGGCCACTTTGGCAGCCTCATCCTGCGGTCCGTAAACGCAGGTCAACCACCATGGTGCGCCAGAAGCTGGAGCGACCCTAGCGGTGACATTGTTCACATCTACGTGTGCGCTATCGAGCTGCACCAACCTACTTTTCCAAGCGATAATAATACCCCCCCTAGTACCGGAAGCAGGCAAGCAGTAGTAAGCGTCAAAATCCGCGCCTAGGGTTTCCATTACAATAGCAGGTGATACAACATCAAGCTTGGTCTCCTGCAAACACACAATGGACGCGTTTGTCGTCATGACAACACTCCTCACACCCGTACGACGCGCACGGTCGTTAAGACCCCGCACGTTGGACACCAAGATCATTGGGTCGTACGACATCGAGACGATCCAAGCACCCGAGGTTGACCAAAGGGTCAAACTGCCACCAAGTGGCCACCCGACATCTCCCCTGGGAGGGGCGTCGCGCAACCCCTGATCGCGGAAAGAGTCCATCCGTAGAGTTCGCCAACCGCCTCAATCATCTCGTCCGTGAGAGGGGTCTCGAACATCCTATGGAAGGCCTCCAAGGCGACGTCAGGGGGTGCCTCATCCTGGGCAATGAGCCCCAACTTCCGCATGAGGTTGCGGACCGCCTTCTGCTCCGAGTTTAGCCCACCCGGTTGCTTGGCGATCCTGGAACTCCTGCGAGGCTAGAAGTTCAGCTCCATCAGCCTGCGCTGCACCGGCGGTGCCAGCAGCGGTGCATCCGATCGTAGCTTCGCAGCTGCGAGGAACTCCCCCAGAGTCCGGGGCCGGGTCGGCGGTGGGGTGTTAAGTCCCGTACCAGACCCGACCCGCCTGCAGTAGTGGATAGGTGGGGAGGCCAGACGAGTCACAGGTGCGGAAGCGACATCAGGCGGGACCGAGACAGGGCTTGAGCGAGTCTGCGACGAGGCGAACACCGTCTCAGGCGCGACCGTCGTCCCCACGCTGTTGGTCCCCTGTCTGTCAATGTCAAACAGCCAACGTGGCATGCCCAGCTCCTCCGCGGCTCGCGCTTGAGTAGCAGCGGTGCCAATCGAGGGGGCGGGGTTAGCCGAGCCGGTCCTCCCAGAGAAGATCACCAGCTGGGTCTCAACTGGGCCCCCAACTGGGCCAGCAGCAGCGCCCTGCCGAGGCGTCCCCAGTGCCACCTGGACGGTAGGCCGGGCCCTCTCTTCAGCAAGGGGGAAGCGGGCCTCAGCGTGACCCGGGCACTCCCTGCCAAGCGGTCGCCCACCTGCGTCATCAGCAGAACGAGCTGGGGACTGGACCCCCGCCTCAGACCCAGCCCGCGAGTCGCCGCCCTGCAACGCGACAAGATCTCTGCGAGCTTCCAGCGCCAGAGGCACAGAGGAGGGAGCGTCCTCGCCCACCTCAACCGCCCTGTCGCCCACCTCATCCGCCCTGTCGCCCACCGAGATGGCCGGCCGCAAAGCAGGAACCCCGTTCGCGCGCGCCCCCTCTCCCACAGACATGGTCAAAGGCAGCGCTTTGGGCAAAGCTGCAGCCGCCCGCACCCTGCGATTGGCGCGTCTGCGTCGCTGCTTGCTGCGCCGCCGCTTTTGGCGTCGCGTCAGGGTCGCGGCCTCGCTGGACTCAGCGTTGCCGGTCCCTAGCGGCGTCAGGGAGGAAGCATCGCTCAGGCCCTCGCGCTGTCGCCCAGCAACCGCCCTTTGGCGTGGAGCGCCGCTCCCGACCGTCCGTCTCGCGCGTGCGTCAGCGGCGACAGGACTGGGGACCCTGCGGCCAGCCACCCCCAGCCCCAGGCCCAGGCGTCGCGACGAACCCATCGTGGCCCCACCCGCGCCCGCCAGCTGGGCATCCGGCCGTTGGCGGAGATGGGACCCACCCGCCTGGCCGCCGAGCCCGCCCCGGCCCCGCGCCGCACCGCCGCCGGAGCCCAAGCCTGCGCCGCCCGGGAGCTGGTCAGGGACTCCGCGGTCGTAGGAGTACCGTCTCGAGGTAGGGTAGCCTGGAGACGAACCTCCTGCGCCGTCGTCGTCTGGTCCCGGTGGTCGCCGCCGGTAATCGGTGAAGGATGTGACGTGGACCAGCAGCGGATGGATCAGCGTGGGGATCTGCGGCGGGGTCACCGCACTCGCCGGTGCCGCCATCGCCTCCGGCTCGATGATGTGGAAATCCACCGCCTTCGGAATGAGGGCAGGGTCCAAACACCACGCGGACAGCCTGAAGGTGTCCATGTCCGCGCGCGACCTGGTGAGCGGGTCGAGGCGCTCCACCCAGGAGTTCGGCGCCAACAGCGTTTCCGCCGCCGCCACGCTCCAAGCGTTCGCCGGCAGACCCTCGATCTCCAGCGTGACATGGACGCCTAGCCCGCCGGCGGAGGTGTTCGACCGGCGCGACCAGGGCCTCATCTCCATCTTGAAGCCATCCGACTGAATGAACTGGGCGCGCAGTACGAGCTCCCGGTCCTCGGGCGTGGCGAAGTAAACCAACATGCTACCGCCACCGTGGCGATGGACGGAGAACACCTCCAGTGGGATGCCGTGGTTCTCCTCGATGGCCTCCGCCACACCCGCCGGCGACACGTCGGAACGCCCGCCCACGAACACCCCCACCAGCGCGTTGTCCAGGGCGCGCTTAGCATCGTCAACCTCTTGCGAACGCGTGAAGACGCACGCGGTGCGCGCCGGCCGGCGAGCCAACTCGCCACCGATGGCCACCGCCGAGGGCGATGCGGTGGAGCCGCGCCTGGACTGCGAGCTGGAGCCCGAGAACGGCAGCGGGGCCATCACATCCCTCATCTCCTCCCGCGCGGGCTGCGCGGTCGCCGGACGAGCCGTCCCCGTCTGCAGGCTGCCGGCACGCGGTTCAGGGTTGCGACCCTGATCACCCCGAGGCGCGGGCGGGCGCGGCGCCTCAAGGAACGGCGCCATCGCACGCGGGTCAGCCGTCGTCCGCCGCGCCCCGCCCGGCAGCGCCGGCCCAGTCACCCTGCCTCCATCGCGACCCGACGGTGCCCGCGCGGAAGGCTGCGTGGCAGCCCTGTCCCTGCGCGCCACGGTCGGTGGCCGCGCGCGTGCGAGGTTGGGCCGCCCTTGCGAGCTGCCCGCGCCGGCCGTGCGCTTGCGGGCAGGTTCATCACCGGCGTCTGGGGGGGTACGCGGCCGCGGCAGCGAGCACTCTCGCGCCATGTGGCCGACGTTCCCGCAACACAGGCACACCGGCCCCGTGGTGCAATCCCTTGCCCTGTGCCCCGACTCGTGGCAGAGCAGGCACAAACCGCGGTAGGCGTCGTAGGCACCTACCTCACGCCCAGCACGCGCCGCCCGAGCCGCCGCCACCCTTCTCCCAGCACGGCGGCCTCGCGCACGCCGGGACCGGGGCTGCTCCCATGGCGCGTCTTCGCCGCCCTCGATGGAGTCGTCCGAACGGTCCAGCTCGTCCACCGCCGCCGACCCGGACTCCCGGTGCACCTCCGAGCGAGGGATGCGCGGGGCCACCACTGGCGCCTCCGGCGCCTTGCCCTTGAGCGCGTCGCGGTATGTCGCCGGCGAGCCATCGGAGTCAGAGTCGCGTCCCCCGTTCCATCTGTCCTCACGTCCCCGCGGTTGCCCCGGTCCGTCAGAGGAGGGATGGGATGGGGAGACGCTCATGGGGGAGGAAGGAGCCGTCACCGGGGTTGGGGAAGGTGGGGAAGGGTGGTCGCCGGGGCTGGAGTGGCCGCCGGCGGAGGGGAGGGGGAAGGGTGCACGCATGTCCTCACCAAAACGCGGTTCAAATCCTGCTCGACAATCATACTTTAATTTGACCAGATCGATGGAAAAATTATGGCCGGTTGATAATTCTTCTCCATAAAATCATTTACTAAACAACTGTTCATTTGTTCTTTATCTTTCTTGTAGCCATTCCAATATAACCAAAGCTTTCCCGTTTTTGTGCCTGTCTCTGGTTAGCTTTTTGTTTATATTAAATCACTTAATTAATTGATCCTATACCTCCATCGATGTGCCATGTGTCTAGTCGGCAAACGTGTTTCTATTGGTGCTTTGAGGTTAAAAAAGCACCATCTGAGTTGAGGATCTGTAATCCAGTGCGAAAATGGGCTTCCGACAAATTTTGATAGCATGGATGCTTTCATAAGAGATGAACCATGTCAAAACACTATAGGTGATTAATCTTAGCATAGTTCCATATAAATTACTTGCACTAAGTGTGAGATGAATTGAAGGCTCAATTATGTTTGGGAATTACAGCATTACACCATATATAGACACCACAAAACTTACAGATTCTATTATGTATCTGTATAATACTATCACCGACAGTTATACAACTTAGGAGGGGAACACACATGAACATCTGCCATTGTCTTCTCATAAAAATAGAAAGAAAAATATCTAGCACTACCGAATATATGATGAGGTTCTTTAGCATACTTTGGACTGCTAAGGTTGCTTCCGAGTGTACATGATAATTTGAGAATATAAGTTCAACAGAAACTCAGCTGATCAACTTGGCCACCATTCAATCCAGTGCATGCTACGACCGGTCAATAATGACCAGCCGATTAGTGCCCAGCAGCCAATAGGAGTTCCTTCTGGTGAGGCTGCGCCTCATCCCTGCGGTTATCTGCCTCTCCTCCACAATCTGCTCCAGCACCCCGGCGAATGCCTTAGCTTCACAGGGCAGCTCAAGCGGCCCTGCAGACGTGTACCCAAATTCCTCTACAGCCTCTTCCAGCAGCTCCCGGAAGAGCGGGTGGTTCACATACTCGGTGCGCACCACAAACCGCTCCCTCCCGGCGCCGACGTACACTGAGAAGCAGCCCTCTGCTGGCTTTAGCCTCGCCGGCGTGCTCCGGCACCGGTCCAGTGTCTTGGTGATCAACCCAGGCTTCCTCCCTCTCATCTCGGTCACCTGCCTCTTCTCAGCCATACCCATGGTACACAATACCTTGCAAGCTATCAAGTTGATAATTTACAGAAAAATGCGTAGCAAGCATGTACTTGGGGGTTGATGAGAAGAGGACTGGAACGATATATATAGAGAGAGAGACAGATCGACCAAAGACGTGGTCTCGTTATCGAAATGTCATATTTCAGATATGGAGCCAATGAGAGTGACTTGAAGGCTTTTCTTTTCTCGCGAATACACAGAAGACTTGAACATCAAGAGACGTTTCTTTCATTGAAAAACAAAGATGGGGGTGGGGGGGATAGTCAGACAATTATTGTGTATATAGAATTAAACTTGTGCCTTATTTATCTAATCATGGAAAGGATGCACCTTGTAGTCTTAGTATCATTTCTACTTATAATACGTTCATGATACAATATAACTTAATAGTATGTTAATTAGAGTAGGACTTGGCAGCCTCGGAAGGTTAGCTCAAGGAGGAGCTGCAACTGTGGAAGCCAGCGTGCGTGACAACATGCCATTATTGTCGACTTGGAGCTGGAGAGGCCAACCGTCATGTCCATAATGCATTAGATTTAGCTGCAAGTTAAATTAACTAATCTCTCTGACCTGCGTTGCATGATTGCGATTAGTTTTGGGGTGTCAAACCCCCCTTTCCCCCAACCACAAGGCTTTGTTTAGCTTAGCAACAATCCATGTAATGCTCCAAACTGACTGTGTGTGTGGAGCTTGTTTTATAGATTGCAATTTGGTGTCTGTACATGCAGCAGTCTGAGATTTGACACCTGGATCTAATAATACGCTATACTTATTAGTGGATAGTGTTTGCGTTGATTTACTTTACAGTTGCTAGATACATACGCGTCTACAGCTGATAGCTTGACCCTGAACTTTGAATTGCCATTGCCAATGGTTTTTTCAGTAAGGGAATCTCCTCTTGACATATCACTTGACATGAAACTAACCCCATGCAGTATCTTTGTGTTTTGTTCCATTGTATCCATAAATCATCAAACTGCATTACCACCATATATAATGGCTCGTTCCAATACACTCCGATCAGACTTAATCGCCTTAGTCTGGTACGGATTTTAGTTCAAATTCCGTGTCCATCTGAAGAATTTTAGTTAGATTAATCATCAAGTCTGGAGAAGAAACATTGAGATTGCAGGGTGTATATATAGCTGTTGTGTTAGTAGGAACCAAGAGAAGCAACATGGTGGCGATTCTGATTAGCTCCATTTCCATCAATCGGTTACAGACATGCGTGCACCTATTCCCTAGTGCCATATGCAAAATTGGGCAACTTCTTCCCTAAACCTCTGCCTGAGTATTTTGGAATTACGGCATTACACCATATATATAGTGCGTCACAAAACTTAAATTCTATTGTGTATCTGTATAAAACTTTCGTCGGCAGTTACTGCCGCTCTTGAGGGGAATAGACATTAACATCTAACATTGCCTTCTCACAAAAAATGGAAAACGAAAAAATCTAACATTGCCCAATCTATGATGAGGTTGTTTGCCATAACTGGGAATGCGAAGTTTGCTTTCAGTGTGTACATGATAGTTTGAGGATATGCTAGGACCGGTCGATGTTGACAGGCCGGGCAGTGCCAAGCAGCTGGTAGGAGTTCCCCCTGACAAGGCCGTACCTCCTTCCTGCCATCATCTGCCTCTCCTGCTCGATCTGCTCCAGCACCATGGCGAATGCCTCAGCATTGCAGGGAAGCTCGAGGGGCCCTTCAGTCGCATACCCAAACACCTCCTCGGCCTCCTCCAGTAGTGCCCGGAACAGCGGGTGGTTCACACACTTGGTGCGAATCACGAACCGCTGCCTCTTGGCACCGACGTACACCGAAAAGCAGCCCTCAGCCAGCTTGTTCCTCACCGGCATGCTCCAGCACCGGTCCAGGGTCTTGGTGATCAGCCCGGCCTTCCTCGTCACAGACCTCTTCTCAACAATGCCCAGGGTGCACAAAACTTAGCAAGCTAACTAGATGCAGTTTTGCAAAAAAATGTGTAGCAAGCTTGGAATTGGGAGGTGAGAACAAGAGGGATGGAATGATATATATAGACGGATCGACCGAGACGTGGTCTGTCAATCGAGAGGCCATATTTGAGATATGGGGCCGGTGGAGTGGCTCTAAGACTTTATTTGCTTGTTGCCAACACGCAACAGACTCCCTCAACATTTCTTTAAAAACAGATGGAAAATAGTCGGAGAATTCTTGCGTATATAGAATCAAGCTTTGCACCTTATTCGCTGAATCTTTGAAAGGGTGCACCTCGTTGCTTTATTAGTAGCTTTTGTACTTAGAACACATTGATGATACAGTAGTGCATAATAATAGGTTAATTAGAGTAGGATTTGGCATGCTCGGAAGGTTAACAAGGAGGAGCTACGACTGTGGAAACCAGCATACGTGACATCATTCCATTATGGTCGACTTGGCGCTGTAGGGGGCAATGGCGGGGCCTCATGCCAATAATGCAATAGATTTAGCTGCAAAATTTAATTAATCCCCTCTGACCTGTGTTTCATGATTGTGATTAGTTTTGAGGTCTCAAACTACCCACCAGCCACAAGGCTTTGTTTAGAGCTTTATTTTATGTATTCAGGATTGCAACAGGGCGCCTGTACATGTCACAGGAGTCTGAGATTTGACACCTGGTTCTAATAATGCATGAAGTATACTTATTTGTGGATAGTGTTTGCGTAGATTTAACTTAACAGTTGCTAATCTGTATGTGTCTACAACTGATAGCTTGAGCCCTGTTGAATTTTGAATTGTCGTTGCCAAGGTATTTTTGCTGTGTGAATCTTTTTTGGAAACACCAGTTGACAAACTGAACCCATGTATTATGTTTGTGTTTTGTTGCCTTGTATTCATAAATCGTCAGATGCATTACCACCATATTGTGGCTCATTTGGATGCACTCTGATCCGACTTAATCGTCTTAGGTTGGGATGCATTTCAGTTAAAATTCAGTGGCCACCTGATGAATTTTGTTAGTTTGATCGATCACTGAGCCAAGGGAAGACGTTGAGCTTGCTGGTGCTTGACAAAATCGCCGGTGTATTGGTGGGATCGAAGAGAAGCAACAGGGTAGTGATTCTGATTAGCTCTACTCCACAACTGTTACAGGTATGTGTGCACCTATTCCCTAGTGCCGTATGCAAAATTGGGCAACTTACTCTGGTATATAACTAACTGAAGCAAAGACATCGCAAAACTTAAATTCTACTTTGTGCATCTTTTGTTACAGAGAATTCTATTGTCTATCTGTATAACACTGTCCTCGACAGCGACTACAACTTAGAAGGGGAATACACATCAGTATGTAACATTGCCTTCTCATAAGTAGAAACAGAAAAGGAACAAGAAAAATATCTAACATTACCCAATCTTTGATGAGTTTGTTCACCATAGATGGTAATGGAAAGGTTGCTTCCAATGAGTATATGATACTTTGAGAGTATGAGCTCAACAGAAACAAAGAGCTCATTAACTCTATCATCCAATCCATTGCATATGTTAGGACCGGCCAAGGACAACAGGCCTGCTGGTGCTGAGCAGCCCGTAGGAGTGCCTCCTGGCAAGGCCTGCCACCCCCTTCTTATCCTCCTCGATCTGCTGCAGCACCCTGGCGAACGCCTCGGTGTTGCAGGGCAGCTCGAGGGGCCCTGCGTCCGCATACCCAAACTCCTCCTCGGCCTCCTCCAGCAGCGCCCGGAACAGCGGGTGGTTCACGCATTTGGTGCGCACCACGAACCGCTGCCTCCCAGCACCGACATACACGGAGAAGCAGCCCTCTGCGGGCTTCTGCCTCGCCGGCGAGCTCCGGCACCGGTCCAGCGTCTTGGTGATCAGTCCAGGCTTCCTCCCTCTCATCTCGGTCGTGGACCTCTTCTCAGCGATGCCCATGGTGCACAGAATTTTGCGAGCTAGCTAGTTGCAAATTGCAAAAGGATGTGTAGCGAACTTGGAATTGGGAGGTGAGGAGGACTGGAGGGAGAGGGGTGGAATGATATATATAGATGGACCGGCCAAGACATGGCCTGTCGATCGAAAGGCAGTATTTCAGATATGGAGCTGATGAGAGTGACCCAAACTTTATTTTCATGTTGTGAACACACGCACAAGACTTCCTTATCATTTCGTTATAAAACAAATGGGGAAATGGAGGAGAAATAGCCCGGCAGTCATTGCACATATATAGTTACAGTTGCACCTTAATTATGTAAGCTCCTTGTTGCTTCATTAGTAACATTTGTACTTATATAATGCATTAACGATACAGTAGTACTTAGTACTAATATGTTGATTAGGTTGTTACGGTTTCACAGGCTCGGTAGGTTAACCTAAGGAGTAACTGCGACTGCGGAAGCATGTGACATCATAATATGCTCTAGTGGTCGACTTGGAGCTGGAAGGGGTCCAATGGCGTGGCGTCATGGCAATAATGCACTACATTTAGCTGAAAAATAGTTAATCCTCTATGTCTCTGACCTGAGTTGCATGATTGGGATTAGTTTTTGAGGCGTCAGACTCCCCAGCCACAAGCTGGCTTTGTTTAGGGTAGCAAAAGTGGATGCAACGCTCCAAAACGACTGTTTTGTTTTATAGACTCAGGCTTTGCAACTCGCGCGTGCATGTACATGTCATCGGTGGTCCATATCTGACACCTGGATCTAATAATACACCAAGTATACTTGTTAGTGGATAGTGTTTGTGTATTAGTGGATAGGGTTTGTGTAGATTTACCTATGTACATCTGCTGGATTGTGTGTGTCGATAGCTGATTGCTTGAGTTCCTGTTGAACTTTGAACAACCGTTGCCAAGCGTGTTTTCAGGGAGCGAATCTCTTGTCGACACATCAGCTAACATGAGCTGCATTCATAAACTGTTGCCACTGTGATCTGACTTAATCGCCTTAGGTCGGGAGGGAGTTTAGTCCAAATTTCACCGTTCATCTGGAAATTTCTTAGTTAGATGATACTACTAAATTACTGTATGCAAACAAGCTGGCTTTTACTCGAAGAAGAAAAACAGTGGGTTTCAGAGTGCTTGACAAAATAGCTGCTGTGTTACAGACAAAATGCCCTTAGTAGCTGTTGTGACATGAGGCTCTTTGATTCTCAAAGAAATTCTGTGATTTTTGGAGAACATGATTCCTTAGAAAAAATTCCTATTTGATTCGCATGATAGGAATCAATAGAAATTTTCTTTTAAGATTATCTGGGCTTGTTGGATTCAAAGAATATCCAAAGGATTTTTTTTGAGGATTCTAATCCTCAGTAAATTTTCCCAAGTGGTCATATGATTTGTAGGATTGTCAGCCATATTTTTTTGTAGAACATTTGTATTAGATGTCATATGAAAATTCCCATCTACTCAACCTCTTTGGTATGATCTTATGTATTTTCTGTGCACAGGGAGACATTCTTCCATCCTGTACTACTCAAGATAGTATGACACTCCAATGTTGTGTTTTCCCAATTCATGCATTTTGGAAATCTTGCGAATCAAATAGCCTTTGCACTCCATTTTGGATTAACATTTTAATCCACTCAAACTTCTTGGTGCAATTCATGTGTGCACCTATCCCCTAGTGCCATATACAAAATTGGGCAACTTCTTATGTTGTACTCCCTCCATCTCTAAATAGGTGGTGTACAAAATTGGTCAAAAAGTCAATACTTTCTAAGCTTGGCCATTATATAGAACTGAATAAAACAATTACAAAGTTAAGTAATTGTTCTTACGGTGGATGTACTGATCTTGGTTTGGTATTGTAATTCTTCATATTTTTGCACATATGTATGGTTAAACTTAAAAATCATTGACTTCTTAATTCATTTTATACGACACATATTTAGGGATGGAGGGAGTATACCACCAGTTGAAGCAAACCCTCTGCTCGAGTAATTTGGAATTACGGCATTACACCATGCAAGTACATTGCGAAAGGTGAGTTCTATTGTGTATCCTTTTTCTTGGAGGGAATTGTATCGTGTATCTGTATAACACTTTGCATCCATAGTTACTACAACTTCGGAGAGTGGACACAGATCTAACATTGCCTTCTTACAAGTACAGTAAAAGAAAAATATCTAACATATGATCGAGGTTGTTCTCACCATAATTGGGAACGCTAAGGTTGCTTTCAGTGTGTACATGATAGTTTGTGGATATTAAGCTCAACAGAAACTCAGAGCTCATCAACCCGGCCACCATGCAATCCCTGTGCATATGCTACGACCGGCCGAGGATGACAGGTCGGCCGGTGCCGAGCAGCCCGTAGGAGTTCCTCCTGGCAAGGCCTGCCACCCTCTGCTTCTCCTCCTCGATCTGCCGCAGCACCCCGGCGAACGCCTCGGCGTTGCAGGGCAGCTCGAGGGGCCCTGCGGCTGCGTACCCAAACTCCTCCTCGGCCTCCTCCAGCAGCGCCCGGAACAGCGGGTGGTTCACGCACTCGGTGCGCACCACGAACCGCTGCCTGCCGACACCGACGTACACCGAGAAGCAGCCCGCCGCCGGCTTTAACATCGCCGGCGTGCTCCGGCACCGGTCCAGAGTCTTGGTGATCAGCCCGGGCTTCCTCCCTTTCATCTCAGCCATGCCCATGGTGCACAGAACTTAGCAAGCTAAGCTGCAGATTTGAAGAAAAAAATGTGCAGCAAGCTTTGGAGTTGGGAGGTGAGAAGAGGGGTAGAATGATTTATATACATACGGAGCGAACAGGACGTGGTCTCCCGATCGAAAGGCCGTATTTGAGATCTGGAGCCGTGAGAGCGACCCAAAGACTTCATTTTGCTGTTGCGAACACGCAACAGACTTGTTCATCATTTCCTTAAAGAAACAGAGGGAAATGGAGGGGAAATAGTCAGACAATTATTGCATAATATAGAATTACAGTCACACCTTAATTATTTATGCACCTTGTTGCCGTATTAGTAGCATTTCTACTTATTATATAATGCATTAATTATACTGTACTACTGTACTTGAACTTAATAATACGCTAATTAGGTTATGATTTGGCAGGCTTGGAAGGCCAACTTCAGGAGGAGCTGGCTGCGACTGTGGAAGCGTGTGAATCGACATCATCGTGCTCTCATGGTCGACCTTGAACTGAAGGGGGCGCCAATGGCGTCATGGCAAGTTGGCAATAATGCACTAGATTTAGCTGCAGGTTTAGTTTAACTAATCAAATCTCTCTGACCAGCGTTTGCTGCATGATTGCCATTAGTTTTTGACGATGCATGCAACGCTCCAAACCGACGGTTCCACTGGAGGTTTTGTTTTATGGACTCAGGCTTGGGATTGGGGCGCCCGTATGTATCATCTGACACCTGGATCTAATAATGCACGAAATATACTTGTTACTGGATAGTGTTTGTGTATTTAGTGGATAGGGTTGTGTAGATTTAGTTAAGTCCAGTTGCTAGATGCGTGTCTCGAACTGATTGCTTGAGCCCTGTTGAACTCTGAATTGCCGTTGCTGAGAGCTCTTCAGGGGCAAATCTGTCTTGGACACATCAGTTCACATGAATGGAACTGACCCCATGTCGTATCTCTGTGTTGTATTCCCTCTTGTATAATCATAAATTGTGAAACTCCATTTCCACCCTTTATGGCTTGTCTACACTACAATGTGATCTGACTTAATCGCCTTAGGTTGGCAGGGATTGTAGATCAAAATCACCTTCCATCTGAAAAAACAAAAAGTTAGATCATTAATAAAATACCCTATGCAAACAAGCTGGCTTTTACTTGTAGAAGAAAAACGATGAGCTTGAGTACTTGACAAAATAGATGTTCGTGTTAACAGACAAAATGCCCTTAGTAGGATCCAAGAGAAAGGACAAGGCATCGATTCTGGTCACATCTATCTACAGCATTCAGTTACAGAAACATGTGCACCCTATTCACTAGCGGCATGTGCGAATCGGGCAACTCGTCCCGTGGTATACTACCAGATGAAGCTCAGACCTGACGCTCTTTGATCCCAAGGAATTATATCGGATTTTTGAAGAATGCAAATCCTTAGAAATATTTCGTACATACATCATTTGATTTGTAGGAACAAGATCTTGAGTATTTTTTTTCCTTTAGGGCCTCCTGCATGGATTCCAAAAGTGGAGGAATAGGAAAAAACAAGAATTGATAGTCCTTGGCTCGGTGAAGGGGTTGGAGTGCTCAGCATGTCGATGAAGACGTCTGCGACGATAGACCTGGTGGCTCTAATTCTACCAGATGTGGTTTCTGGCATGTTACCACCATAATCTAAACATGACACCTTTATACAGTTTGTTTGTTTTTTCCTCTACTTTATAAAAAGAAGCGCTCCTGCTGATTGCTCAAAAAAAAGTTCTACCCAATGTGTGGGTAAGACATTTGCCCGAGGTGCTTCCACGTTACTAATTACTAGAGTATCGGCTCTACATGGGCTGTCAAAGAAAAGAAAAGATTCTTACAAATAGGTTTAGATCTTACATGATTTCATATGCACCAAAGCTTCTTTGGTTCCATCATAGCAAAAGCGGATGGTACTTACAAGGTTTATACCTTACACGATTTCATATGCACCAAAGTTCATTTAACTCCATAGAAAAACAGAGGATTCTTACAAAGAAATTTTAGTGTGTATTAAATTTTCTATAAAATATAGTGCACATGATTTCTTAGAAGAAAATCCTATAAGATGCAATCCTACAGATCAAACAACTATCTTAGAAAAATTCCTAAGGATTTGATAAACATTTCATAAAAAATCCTATGAATCAGAGAAGCCCTTAAAGATTTATCTAGATTTATCTGATTCATAGAATATCCAAAAAAAATAGAGGATTCTAATCATTGGTAATTTTTCTAAGTGGGTTGGTTTAGGATTGCAAGCCTGATGTTTTTTCTTAGAATTCATTTTGTACTAGATTTATATGAAAAGTTCTATCCACTCCAACCTCTTGGGGGATAATCCTACATTTTTTTGTGCACATTCAAACATCCTTCAATCCCATAGTATTCAAGATGGCATGCCACTCTTATCCTATGTTTTTCTTATTCACGCGTTTTGGAAATGGTGAGAATGAAAACGGCATTTGCACAACTACACTCTATTTTGGATAAACATTTCAATATGCTCAAACCTCTTGCTATGGTTTCACCTTTTTCGTTTTCAATCTCGCCCGAGAGCAGTGCATCGATACCATTCCTCTTGAAGAGTCGCCACAATCATAAGATCCCTATGGTCCTTCTCAAGGTAAACTATTATCGCGGGTCATTTGACTGAGAAAGAGAAGAAGTTGTGTGACATAGACGGGAGATGATCCCTCGGTTCGTCTGAGCCGGACCGGAGGCGGATACTTCAGATCGTGCATCTGCTTCAGTTTATTAGGTGCAAACGTGCCTTTTGGACCAATCTTGCGAATAAGAGGTATGGAGTTTTTTTAGCACTGTCAATTTTCTATTTTGAACTCCGTATCGAATCAACATCTTAAACACCAAGCAACGACCGCCCTTATTCCTTTCCTTTTCTCATTCAGCCTACTTCATAGCTTTGTTCCGTCATTTTAAGGCAAAGCTTATATTAAGTGGTTTGCCTGTCTTACCCACTTGATGAAAGGGAACGAACTTGGTGCGGTTGGTTTTCAGTGTCAAAAATCTTATCCCAATTAGTGTAGTTTTCTAACTCTTCTTTTGCCATAATCATGCGTTTTCATTATGATGCCTTACGTCGCTGAGAAACTTGCAGTAGTGTCTCCAGTTTTTGTCCCCGCAAAAAACATAGCAGACCACCGTTTGAAGCATCGCCAGCACGCAGATGGCAGCATAGCCGACCACCGTTTGAAGCAGGGTGGACCAACACAGGTAGCAGCGCCGGATGCTACCGTGGTTGGAGTACGAGTGGATGCATGACAGAGAGAGAGAGACGGAGGGGACGGCGGATTTGCAACGACAACAACGTGGAGCGGTGGCGGCCGAATTTGGGATGGCAGTGCGTGCAAGGGCAGGACGGTGATGATATAGCCTGCAGGAATTTGGAGATGTGCGTGAAGCAGTTCGATGGGGATGATGAAGAATAGCCACGGGAGGGAGAGGTTAAAGGAGAAGCGGTACGTACGTGTGGCAAGCGTGGGCCCCTGGACACATGATGGCGAGCGAACAGCGCGGCGGCGCGTGCGCGAGCGACCCGGAGCCGGAGGAGGATCGGAGTAGTAGTGTTTTCCTTTCCTAGCTAGTTGGGTCCGTATTAGAACTGTGCTAACTAGGTAAGATTCAGCGTCATATTAGGATAGTTTGCTCTGCTGGTTGGTATACGACTAGGTCTCGTGTTACTCATGTACGTACAGTACTCCTATATAGTATACACACAATGTGTTTGTAAGACGAGAGTGGCCGATCTGCGGGGAGAACACAACACACTCGCGCCTCCGCATCCTCGATCAGCGAGCTAGCAATCACGCTCTCCGGCGACCGCCCGTTCGCGCACTCATGGCCCGCCTCGAGGCCGATGGCCAGTTCGACCGCCTCCGCGCGCAGCAGATCCAGTACCCGTTCTTCACCCAAGGCACCGACGAACTGCTCCAGGCGCGAATCGACATCGCCCAGTACTCGTTGCCCCGCGCCAAGTCCAGGCTCGACAGGGCCAAGCAGTGCCGCCGCCTAGGTGACCCCGACGACCATGCCGCGAAGAAGCATGATGCAGCAGGGGACTTCGCGCTCGAGTACAGCGAGATCGGAGACGAGCGCCCGCTCACAGGCTGCTCCTTCTCCTCGGACACCTCGATGCTCGCCACCAGCTCCTGGAGCGGGATCGCCAAGGTCTGGAGCATCTCACCACTAACAGGGATGATAACCAAAACCGCGACCCTGAGAGGCCACACGGAACGCGCGACCGACGTCGCCTTCTCCCCAACAACCGACTTACTACTAGCGACGGCCTCCGCCGACAAAACCGCCAAGCTATGGAACACCGCCGACGGCGGGTCGCTCCTAACGTCTCTCGACGGCCACCACGACCGTCTCGCTCGCCTCGCCTTCCACCCCTCCGGGAAGTACCTCGGCACGGCTAGCTTCGACGGGACCTGGATGCTATGGGACGTCGACACCGGAACACCCCTCCTGCGCCAGGACGGGCACAGCAGGGGTGTCTACGGCGTCGGCTTCCATCCGGACGGATCCCTAGCGGCATCCTGCGGGCTCGACGCGCTCGCTCGGGTCTGGGATCTGAGGTCCGGGAGATCGCACTCCACCCTCGCGGGACACGCGAGACCTGTCCTAGGAGTCAGCTTCTCCCCTAACGGCCGTCTGCTCGCCACCGCGGGCCAAGACAATTTCTGCCGAGTATGGGATCTGAGGACCGCAAGCAGAATGCTGTGTTCTATACCGGCGCATAACAGTCTTATCTCGCAAGTGAAATTTGAACCCTCGGAAGGTTGCTATTTGGCGACGTCTTCCTATGACGCCAAAGCAACGCTGTGGTCGACTCGAGACTACGGACTACCGATCAAGAGTTTGGTGGGACATGAGTCCATGGTTACTGGTTTGGACATCAGTAGTGATGGTCGGCAGATTGTGACCGTTTCGCATGATAGGACTATAAAGATGTGGTCTTGCTGTAGTAGAAGCAGCAGCACGTACGCGGGATGATGATGAGATAATGGAGTTGGATTATTAAGATATTATTATTGCATTGGCTTCATCTTTTCTTGGAAACAGTCTGCGCTGGGCTCTCCTTCTGCTTATTTTGAAAAACCAATCTCATGTAATGTGAAGCAGCTGTTGCATTTTTACGAGGGGATTTTCGAAAAACACAACAGGCTTATTGGAATTATTAGTTGCCAAATCTAGGAGTTTCTCTTGCTTTGGATAATTGTATGATACTATGATTAACGAAACTATTGTCATTAGCAAAGTGCCTGTGCGTTTCAACGGGACTAAAATTTATATTTCCTCCTGGCTTTGGTTGATACGGTAGAAATATGTTTTGTTTGAAATTTGAATGTAATTTTAGCAGCATGCCCGCGCGTTGCTGCGTTACCACCAATATTTTATTAACTTAAAAAATCAGACATTGTAAAATAAATCAAATTACACATTGTCAATATGCTTGCATGGTTGCCCGCTCTAGTAGCGTCGTGCAATTTTCCAAATCAATCTACTTCGATAGCTTTTCTTTCCAAGTAGTAAACACAAGATTTTTCCCTAGTTTACTCAATTACTATCTCATGCCAAAGCAGGTCAAGTGAGAGCACAAAAAACCGTGAGAAGTGTTGGGGTTCGTAGCATGAAAAACAAAAAAATTCTAGCATGGAAAACAAAGTAGTGTTGGGGCTCTCTCCTTTTGCTTATTTCGAAAAACCAATCTCATGTAATATGTGAAGCAGCTGTTGCATTTTTAGGAGGGGATTTTCGAAAAACACAACAGCCTTATTGGAATTATTAGTTGCCAAATCTAGGAGTTTCTCTTGCTTTGGATAATTGCATGATACTATGATTAACGAAACTATTGTCACTAGCAAAGTGCCCGTGCGTTACAACAGGACTAAAATTTATATTTCCTCTTGGCTTTGGTTGATACAGTCAGAAATATGTTTTGTTTGAAATTTGAATGTAATTTTAGCAGCATGCACGCGCGTTGCTGCGTTACCACCAATATTTTATTAACTTAAAAAAAATCAGATATTGTAAAATAAATCAAATTACACATTGTCAATATGCTTGCATGGTTGCCCGCTCTAGTAGGGTCGTGCAATTTTCCAAATCAATCTACTTCGGTAGCTTTTCTTTCCAAGTAGTAAACACAAGATTTTTCCCTAGTTTACTAAATTACTATCTCACGCCAAAGCAGGTCCATTACCATCTCAAGTGAGAGCACAAAAAACCGTGAGAAGTTCAATGGGTGTCGAAACAAATATGGTACAATGTACTCACCCATCTATTGTAAAAAGTTAAGTGGTAAAGAATTACTTGTTTTTGTAGAATTTCTATATGACTCTTTTAGAACCTATGGTATGAATATATTAAACAAAGCACAAACCAGAAACTTACTTTGTCCATGGCAAAATGCAACCATGAAGGCTTGGTATTATGGTCTGGAGAGTTAACATAGAAAAAGAACAAAAAAAACATATGAGGCACATCTTGTCAGGCTAATACATTTGCAAATATATAACAGCACCAGTACTTGCGACAAATTTGTCGCAGTGCTATGAAAGAATGAAACGCCACCGCCAGAACTTCCTCATTGTATACCCCAATATGCTAAACTACCTCATCGTATACCCCAATGTGGCGATCCATGCTTTGCAAGATATGTTGCACACGACAAAGATTAATCTGGTTGGAAAATATCACTATATTCAACAATGTTCACAGCTGTCGTGACAGAGACGCCACTCGGAACTGGCAACCCCTAAACCAAGAAGCATCAATCTTTTTGACATTCATAAGCATCAAGTGTACAGAAGCAAAGAAAGATCTTTCAAGATGAAGCCGCTAATACTGCCTGGTTCTTAATCACACTCGGTGGTCGAAGCCTTACAAGATGTCCTGCACCTTGACACATTGACAGGAGACTATGAGAGAACAACAAATATTCAGTGGCAGATTAAGTTGAGCAAAATAATGGTATACGTAAGAACAATAATAAGAAAGAAACACTGCTCAAAACATGAAATACGAAAGCTTGGTGATGTGTATATTATGCAGCAAGACTGCAAGTCAAGTAGGTTTCTCCGACACAACAAAATCTACTTGGTCAATATTAAGCATGAAGAAGGTTAAAAAATTGAACTTATACTGCTACACATGGCATCATGGCATAACTGGACCAAAGTTTATTTTTTAGTAAATTGAAAATGAGAAATACAAATATTCATATAACCCAGATTTGACCGTTTTGCTAGCTTTTCTTCTTCTCATGCATGTTCTAACACCTACAGCCTTGAGAATTGCAAATTGTGTCATTTAGGCTGATCATAGTGGTAGTATCATACTAATACTATACTGGATGATTTGTAGAATCTTAATATAAAATTGTGTACAAGATTTATTTGTATGGAGATTTTTTAATTTTACTTGCTATGATGCGGTATCTACCTATAATACTCTGACCATCTTTTTTTTTATTAATTGTTGTACCACATCATATTTTTATCAACATGGCATGCATAATACTAACTATGATACTTCCACTAGGATCAGCTTTAAACCGGAAAAAAGGGAGTATATTCGTCTCGCAATTTCATCCGGGTAATGGAATATAAGTTGTGTCATTAATCTAGATTTAGTACTCATAATTAGTGTGCGAACTTTCGATGTGACATGTGAATAGCGAAAAGTTGCGAAACTTACCGCAACTCGTGGGAACTCGACAGACGTGCTGGTGATAAAGCTGAGCTAGGGGACAAAACGATAATAATTGATGGGATTCGGTGAGTGGTAGTTCGTGATACACGCTGGTATACTGTACCGTCTGTTAGGAATAGACAAGTTATATTCCTCTGGGGGCCAAAGGCCACAATATATAGTACATGTACAGGGCAAATATGCAGGCAGCCCCCTAACATATGGGGGAAATACAAAATACAGATATAAACCTCAATCCCAAGAAAGTATCGAAGAGGACCAAGATCAGTCATAAGAAACTGATCACGAAGACGAGCCTTAACAAAGGCGATATACTCAGGATCATCACCAGTAATGATCATATCATCAACATAGAGAAGAAGAAGAGTGCGTCCACGAGGAGAAGTGTGAACAAACAACGCTGGATCATGAGCACTAGGGGAGAAACCAGCAGCAGTCACTACAGAAGCAAAGCGCTCAAACCAGGCATGAGGGGCCTGTTTGAGGCCATAAAGAGAACGTCGAAGACGACAAACCATCCCCTCGGGAACAGAATACCCAGGAGGAGGCTGCATATAAACCTCCTCACGCAACTCACCATTGAGAAAGGCGTTCTGTGTTGGAGATATGCCCTAGAGGCAATAATAAATGTAGTTATTATTATATCTTTGTGTTTATGATAAATGTTTACATTCATGCTATAATGGTATTAACAAGGAAACATTGATACTTGTGTGATTTGTAAACTTAATTTGAAGTCCCTAGTATAGCCTCTATACTTCACTAGCTTGTTGGTTGATTAATGATTGTGGTTTCCCTATCATGAACATTGAGATGTTATCAACAACAAGATCATATCGTTAGGAGAATGATATGGTGGACATACTCCTATAGATAAGCGTAGCATAAAGATCAAGTCATTTCAATAGTTCAATTGCTATATGCTTTCTGATACATAGTAACCTAATTCCTTCGACCATGAGATCATGCATATCACCTTTACCGGATGGATGCTTTGATGACATCAAACACCACACCGTAACTGGGTGGTTATAAAAGTGGCATTGAGTGTTCGAAAAGTATTGGTTGAGACACATGGATCAAGAGTGGGATTTGTCCATCCACATGACGGATAGATATACTCTGGGCCCTCTCGGTGGAATGTCATCCAATTAGCTTGCAAGCATGTGACTTGGTCACAAGGGATCACATATCACGGGAACGAGAAAAGAGTACTTATCAGTAACGAGGTTGAACTAGGTATGCAGAGATACCGACGATCATAACCTCGGATAAGTAACATATCGTGAGACAAAGGGAAATTGGTATCGTATGTAAGTGGTTCATTCGATCGCAAAGTAATCGTAGAAATATGTGGGAGCCATATGAATTTCCAGATTCCTCTATTGGTTATTGTTCGGAGAAGTGTCTCGATCATGTCCGCATAATTCACGAACCGTAGGGAGACACACTTAAGGATTCGACGTTGTTTGAGTAGTTATGGTATTATGAGAAAGAGACCGAATGTTGTTCGGAGTCTCGGATGGGATCCGGGATATCACGAGGTGATCCGGAATGGTCCGGAGAATAAGATTCATATAAGGAAAGTCCCGTTTCGGAGTTCGGGAATGATCCCGGTGTTTTCATCAGGAACATTCTAGAAGGTTCCGGAATGTCCGGCACTCCGGAGGGGAAGGGGTACATGAATGTGTCATTGCATGTTGGAATGATTGCATCATGTATTTAGTGTCATCGCTGTTCCAAATAAGGGATTAAATCAAATCCTAGTTTGAAAAGTCAAACGACAAGTTTGAAAAGTCAAACTGCCAGTTTTCGGAAAGAGGAGAAGGAGGATTGGTGGAGGCCGAATTGGAGGAGGGTTCCTCCCTTGGCCGGCGCACCACCAAGCCGACTTGGGGAGGGACTCTCCTCCCCTTGGCGCCAGCCCCCTCCCACCTATAAAAGGAGGGGCAGGGCTCCCCTCCTAGACACACAACTTTCACCTCTAGATCTCCGGTTTAGAGCCGTTTTGGTTTAGAGCTTCTAATTGCTTTAGCCAGCGGTTTAGAGCCTTCTAATTGGTTTAGAGCCTTCTAATTGGTGTGTCTAATTACTAGACCACTAATAGCCTCTCTCATAAGCTCCACCATACTCGCACCGGCTTAAGGCGAAGCCCTGCGGGATTTCCCCTCTACTTCCGGTACCACGCCGTTGTGCTGCCGGAATCGCGAGGAGAGTACTACAACCTCCGCTGCCTGCTGGAACAAGGGAGAGGAAGGTCTTCGTCGAGTACCGAACGTGTGACCGACTGCGGGAGCGCTGCCGGAACGTGGCGCCGGAAGGATCGTCTACACGATCTTGAGATCGGAAAGAGTACGACTACATCACCCACGAGAATCCGCTCTCGTTAAACGCTTTGGAATCTTCGAGGGTAAGTTATACCATCGACTCGTTGCTACAATCTAGTAGATAGATCTTGGCTTGTTTGTTTGTATGCGATAGAATTTTTTTTTGTTTTCCATGCTACGAACCCCTACAGTGGTATCAGAGCCAGGTCTATATGTAGATCTGTTGCACGAGTAGAACACAATGGTCATTGTGGGCGTTGATGCTTTTATTGTCGATTGCTTCTTGTGTACTTTGCATCTTGCGGTATGTTGGGATGAAGCGGCCCGGGCTAACCTTACATGACATCGTTCATGAGACTTGCTCCACGCTTGACATGCAACTTGTATTGCATAAGTGGCTTTGCGGGTGTCTGTTTCTCCTAGCATAGTAAAGATCCAATACACAACGGGTGATTAACAATACTTGTGTCAACGTTGTGGTTCATGTTCGTAAGTTAGAACGACACTTATTGAAAGCCCCAAACCACGTAAAATATGCAAAGAAAGTAGAGGCGTCTAACTTTGTTTTGCAGGGGTGTGCAGTGATGTGATATGGCCATGATTGTGATCATATTTGATGTATGCAATGTTCCTTATTGTAAGTCGGCAACCGGCAGGAGCCATATGGTTGTCTTTAATTTATGTTAAGACCCGCGTGTCTATTCAAAGTAGTTGTAATAGTTGAAGTCGGTGGACGACAACCATGGAGAGGCGTCATTGACCTTGATGCAATGCCGGTGATGATGGAGATCATGTTCATGCTTGAAGATGGAGATCAAAGCACAAAGAAGAAAGGCCATATCATATCACATATATATTGAATTGCATGTGATGTTAATCCTTTATGCATCTTGTATTGCTTAGTAGACAACGGTAGCATTATAAGATGATCCCTCATGCACATGAATTTCAAATCATAAAGTGTTCACCCTTAGTCAGCACCGTTGCTAAAGCTTGTTGTTTCGAAGCACCACGTGATGATCGGGTGTGTTAGATTCCGCAAGTGTATACAACGTGAGCAAGCCAGATTTGCTCATGCGGAAACTAAGGTTTGATCTTGACGAGCCTAGCATGTACAGACATGGTCTCGGAACACGGATCACCGAAAGGTAAAGCATGAATCATATAGTAGATATGATGAACATGACGATTGTTCGCCATTGAAACTATATCAACTCTCGTGATGATCGGTGTTGATGTAGTGGATTTGGTTCGTGTGATCACTAAAACAATGTGAGGGATATTGTTTTGAGTGGGAGTTCACCTAGTTTAATTACATTAATTAATTTGAACTCAATTTGTCATAAACTTAGTCTAAACTATTGCAAATATGTTATAGATCAATGGCAGCCCCTACCATCAATTTTAATGCGTTCCTAGAGAAAGAAAAGTTGAAAAACAATGGAAGCAACTTCGCGGATTGGTTCCGCAATTTGAGGATTGTCCTCACAGCTGGTAATTTGACCTATGTGCTGGATGCACCGCTGGGTGACCCACCTGCAGCTGATGCTCCCGATGAAGTAAAGAATGTTTACCTCGCTCAGAAGAATCAGTACTCCATAGTTCAGTGTGCTATCTTGTATGGTTTGGAATCGGAGCTTCAGAAAAGGTTTGAGGATTCAGACCCATATGATATTGTCGAGGATCTCAAATTGATCTTTGAGACTCATGCGGCAATTGAAAGCTATGAAGCTTCTGAAAAGTTCTTTAACTGCAAGATGGAAGAAGGCAGCTCCGTCAGTGAGCATGTGCTTAAGATGTCAGGGCACGCAAACAAACTTCAAAGCTTGGGTATAGTGATTCCTAATGCTTTGGGGATTTACCGTGTCCTCCAATCACTACCACCAAGTTACAAGAACTTTGTGATGAACTACAACATGCAGAACATGAACAAGACGTTGCCTGAACTCTTTGCCATGTTGAAATCTGCAGAAGTGGAGATCAAGAAAGAGCACCAAGTGTTGTTGGTCAATAAGACCACCAAATTCAAGAAAGGCAAGTCTAAGCCAAAGGGACACTTCAAGAAGGGTGGTAAGAAAGCTACCACGCCGACGAAGAAGACCAAGGCTGGACCTAAGCCTGATACTGAGTGCTTTTACTGCAAGGGAGAAGGTCACTGGAAGCGGAATTGCCCAAAGTACTTGGCGGATTTGAAGAACGGCAACATCAAGAAGAAAGGTATATCTGATATACATGTTATTGATGTGTATCTCACTAGTACTCGTAGTAGTGCCTGGGTATTTGATACTGGTTCGGTTGCTCATATTTGTAACTCGAAACAGGTGCTGCAGAATAAACGAAAGCTAGCAAAGAACGAGGTGACGATGCGCGTGGGAAACGGATCAAAGGTTGATGTGATCGCGGTCGGCACGCTACCCCTTCATCTACCATCGGGATTAGTTTTATACTTAAATAATTGTTATTTGGTGCCTGCGTTGAGCATGAACATTATATCGGGATCTTGTTTATTGCGAGACGGTTACTTGTTTAAATCCGAGAATAATGGTTGTTCTATTTATATGAGTAATATGTTTTATGCACATGCACCTTTGATAGATGGTCTATTCTTATTGAATCTCGATAGTGGAAATACACATATCAACAACATTGAGGCTAAACGATTGAAATCAAGCGATAATTCGACCTATATGTGGCACTGTCGTCTTGGTCACATCGGAGTGAAACGTATGAAGAAACTCCATTCCGATGGACTTCTTGAATCACTTGATTTTGAATCACTTGAAAGATGCGAAGCATGTCTGATGGGAAAAATGACTAAGACTCCATTTTCTGGTATGATGGAGCGAGCTACAGACTTATTAGAAATCATACATACCGATGTGTGTGGTCCAATGAGTGTAGCATCGCGCAGTGGTTATCGTTATGTTCTTACCTTCACGGATGACTTGAGTAGATATGGGTATATCTATTTCATGAAACATAAGTCCGAAACTTTCGAGAAGTTTAAGGAGTTTCAAAGTGAGGTAGAGAATCAACGTAACAAGAAGATTAAATTTCTACGTTCTGATCGTGGAGGTGAATATCTAAGTTACGAGTTTGGCGAGCATTTGAAGAAATGCGGAATACTTTCACAATTGACACCGCCGGGAACACCACAGCGTAATGGTGTGTCCGAACGTCGTAATCGAACTCTCTTAGATATGGTTCGTTCTATGATGTCACTTACAGATTTACCGCTATCATTTTGGGGTTATGCATTAGAAACAGCCGCATTCACTTTAAATAGGGCACCGTCTAAATCCGTTGAAACGACACCGTATGAATTATGGTTTGGGAAGAAACCTAAATTGTCGTTCCTTAAAGTTTGGGGGTGCGAAGCCTATGTAAAGAAGTTACAGCCGGACAAGCTTGAACCCAAAGCGGAAAAATGCGTCTTCATAGGATACCCGAAGGAAACTATTGGGTATACCTTCTATCATAGATCCGAAGGCAAAATCTTCGTTGCCAAGAATGGATCCTTTCTAGAGAAGGAATTTCTCTCGAAAGAATTGACTGGAAGGAAAGTAGAACTTGACGAGGTTGTCGAACCTTCTCTCGATATTGCGAGTAGCGCAGCACTGGAAGAAGTTCCTGTGGTGCCTGCACCAGTAAGAGAGGAAGCTAATGATGGTGATCATGAAACTTCGGTTGAAGTTGCTACAGAGCCTCGGAGGTCAACGAGAACTCGTACCACTCCAGATTGGTATGATTCCGTTATGAATGTCATGGTGGTGGACAACACCGATTACCCCGAGACATATGAGGAAGCGATGATGAGCCCAGATTCCAATAAATGGCAAGAAGCCATGAAATCCGAGATTGGATCCATGTACGAAAACCAAGTATGGACTTTGGTGGACTTACCGGATGGCCGAAAGGCTGTCGAGAACAAATGGATTTTCAAGAAGAAAACAGATGCTGATGGTAATGTTACTGTCTATAAAGCTCGACTTGTCGCAAAAGGGTTTCGACAAATTCAAGGAGTTGACTACGATGAGACTTTCTCACCGGTAGCGAAGCTAAAGTCTGTGAGGATTATGTTAGCAATCGCTGCATATTATGATTATGAGATATGGCAGATGGATGTCAAAACAGCATTCCTCAATGGAGACATTGATGAAGAGTTGTATATGATGCAACCCAAAGGTTTTGTCGATCCTAAAGATGCTAACAAGGTATGCAAACTTCAACGGTCCATCTATGGATTGAAGCAAGCATCCCGAAGTTGGAATCAACGTTTTGATAAGGTAATCAAAAGTTTTGGTTTTATACAAACTTATGGAGAAGCTTGTATTTACAAGAAAGTGAGTGGGAGCTCTGTAGCGTTCTTAATACTATATGTGGATGACATATTGTTGATTGGGAATGATGTAGACCTTCTAAATAGTGTCAAGGAATATTTGAATAATAGTTTTTCAATGAAGGATCTTGGCGAAGCAGCTTACATATTAGGCATAAAGATTTATAGAGATAGATCAAAACGCCAAATATCATTGTCACAGAGTACATATTTGGACAAAGTTCTAAAGAGGTTTGGAATGGAAGAAAGCAAGAAAGGGTTCTTGCCCATGTTGCCCAATACGACCTTGAGTAAAACTCAAAGTCCGACATCGGCAGAAGATAGAGAAAGGATGAGTAAGACTCCCTATGCCTCAGCCATAGGATCTCTAATGTATGCCATGCTATGTACTAGACCCGACATTGCATATGCTGTTAGTTTAACTAGCAGATATCAAAGTGATCCAGGAGTGGATCATTGGACAGCGTCAAAGACATCCTTAAGTACTTGAGAAGAACTAAGGATATGGTTATTTCTTATGGAGGTGATGAACAGCTCGTTGTTAATGGTTACACCGATGCTAGTTGGAACACCGATCCGGATGATTCTAAATCACAATCCGGATACGTATTTATTTTGAATGGTGCAGCAGTTAGCTGGAGGAGTGCAAAACAAAGCGTTGTGGCGAGATCTTCAACTGAATCGGAATACATGGCTGCTTCGGAGGCTTCACAAGAAGCGATATGGATGAAAGAGTTCATTACAGAGCTGGGTGTGGTTCCTAGTGCGCTGGACCCAATGTCTATCTACTGTGATAACATGGGCGCCATAGCCAATGCGCAAGAACCAAGGTCACACAAGAAGCTGAAGCATATCAAGCTGCGTTTTCACGCTATTCGAGAACATATCCAGGATGGGGATATAAAGATTTGCAAAGTACACACAGATCTGAATGTGGCGGATCCATTGACTAAACCTCTCCCGAGGGCAAAACATGACCAACACCAAACTGCCATGGGTGTTCGGTATATTACCATGTAATCTAGATTAGATGACTCTAGTGCAAGTGGGAGACTGTTGGAGATATGCCCTAGAGGCAATAATAAATGTAGTTATTATTATATCTTTGTGTTTATGATAAATGTTTACATTCATGCTATAATGGTATTAACAAGGAAACATTGATACTTGTGTGATTTGTAAACTTAATTTGAAGTCCCTAGTATAGCCTCTATACTTCACTAGCTTGTTGGTTGATTAATGATTGTGGTTTCCCTATCATGAACATTGAGATGTTATCAACAACAAGATCATATCGTTAGGAGAATGATATGGTGGACATACTCCTATAGATAAGCGTAGCATAAAGATCAAGTCATTTCAATAGTTCAATTGCTATATGCTTTCTGATACATAGTAACCTAATTCCTTCGACCATGAGATCATGCATATCACCTTTACCGGATGGATGCTTTGATGACATCAAACACCACACCGTAACTGGGTGGTTATAAAAGTGGCATTGAGTGTTCGAAAAGTATTGGTTGAGACACATGGATCAAGAGTGGGATTTGTCCATCCACATGACGGATAGATATACTCTGGGCCCTCTCGGTGGAATGTCATCCAATTAGCTTGCAAGCATGTGACTTGGTCACAAGGGATCACATATCACGGGAACGAGAAAAGAGTACTTATCAGTAACGAGGTTGAACTAGGTATGCAGAGATACCGACGATCATAACCTCGGATAAGTAACATATCGTGAGACAAAGGGAAATTGGTATCGTATGTAAGTGGTTCATTCGATCGCAAAGTAATCGTAGAAATATGTGGGAGCCATATGAATTTCCAGATTCCTCTATTGGTTATTGTTCGGAGAAGTGTCTCGATCATGTCCGCATAATTCACGAACCGTAGGGAGACACACTTAAGGATTCGACGTTGTTTGAGTAGTTATGGTATTATGAGAAAGAGACCGAATGTTGTTCGGAGTCTCGGATGGGATCCGGGATATCACGAGGTGATCCGGAATGGTCCGGAGAATAAGATTCATATAAGGAAAGTCCCGTTTCGGAGTTCGGGAATGATCCCGGTGTTTTCATCAGGAACATTCTAGAAGGTTCCGGAATGTCCGGCACTCCGGAGGGGAAGGGGTACATGAATGTGTCATTGCATGTTGGAATGATTGCATCATGTATTTAGTGTCATCGCTGTTCCAAATAAGGGATTAAATCAAATCCTAGTTTGAAAAGTCAAACGGCAAGTTTGAAAAGTCAAACTGCCAGTTTTCGGAAAGAGGAGAAGGAGGATTGGTGGAGGCCGAATTGGAGGAGGGTTCCTCCCTTGGCCGGCGCACCACCAAGCCGACTTGGGGAGGGACTCTCCTCCCCTTGGCGCCAGCCCCCTCCCACCTATAAAAGGAGGGGCAGGGCTCCCCTCCTAGACACACAACTTTCACCTCTAGATCTCCGGTTTAGAGCCGTTTTGGTTTAGAGCTTCTAATTGCTTTAGCCAGCGGTTTAGAGCCTTCTAATTGGTTTAGAGCCTTCTAATTGGTGTGTCTAATTACTAGACCACTAATAGCCTCTCTCATAAGCTCCACCATACTCGCACCGGCTTAAGGCGAAGCCCTGCGGGATTTCCCCTCTACTTCCGGTACCACGCCGTTGTGCTGCCGGAATCGCGAGGAGAGTACTACAACCTCCGCTGCCTGCTGGAACAAGGGAGAGGAAGGTCTTCGTCGAGTACCGAACGTGTGACCGACTGCGGGAGCGCTGCCGGAACGTGGCGCCGGAAGGATCGTCTACACGATCTTGAGATCGGAAAGAGTACGACTACATCACCCACGAGAATCCGCTCTCGTTAAACGCTTTGGAATCTTCGAGGGTAAGTTATACCATCGACTCGTTGCTACAATCTAGTAGATAGATCTTGGCTTGTTTGTTTGTATGCGATAGAAATTTTTTTTGTTTTCCATGCTACGAACCCCTACATTCTGAACATCAAGCTGGGACACAGACCAGTGACGAACAGAAGCAACAACAAGAAGAGTACGAACAGTGGTCATATGAGCCACAGGAGCAAAGGTCTCATCATAGTCACGACCATGCTCCTGCTGAAAACCACGAGCCACAAGACGCGCTTTATAGCGCTCAAGAGATCCATCAGAGCGAGTCTTAATCTTATAGACCCACTTACACGTGATGGGACGAACACCGGGAGGGGGAGAAACAAGATCCCAGGTGCCAGTGCGCTCAAGCGCAGCAATCTCCTCAGCCATGGCCAGCTGCCATTCAGGATGATGCTCAGCATCCCGATAAGAAGTCGGCTCGAAGGCAACAGAAAGACCATACTGACTAGGAGAGTAACGGTTGGGAGCACGACGCTGTCGAACAGGACGAGTAGAGGGAAGATCATCAGAGGAAGACGACGCAGGAGACGACGATGAAGAGGAGGGAATAGTAGAGGAAGACTCCGGAGAACGAGGAGAACTAGGAGAACTAGACGGAGCAGAGGAGGACGGTGTCGAAGAAGAGACATCAGGGGGAGGAGATCCTGAAGAAGACACAATAGGGGTAGAAGGAGGTGTGTCAGGAAAGAGAAGAAAGGAGATATCTTCCACCGGGTAAGTACCAGCGGTGGAACGAGGATAGAAAGGACGCGTCTCATCAAAAGTAACATCACGAGAGATACGCATCCGACGACCAACAGGGTCCCAACAGCGATAACCCTTATGCTCATCACTGTATCCAACGAAGACACACTCAACAGACTGAGCGGTCAGTTTGGTGCGTTCGCGAGGAGCAAGGAGAACATAGCAAACACAACCAAACAGGCGAAGCATGGAGTAGTCCGGAGACTGTCCAGATAGGCGCTCAAGAGGGATGCCACCCTGCAAGGCGGCAGAAGGCTGAATATTGATGAGGTAAGCCGACGTAGCAACAGCCTCAGCCCAGAAATGTGGCGGGAGAGAAGAAGCAATCATCATAGCACGAGTGGTCTCAAGAAGATGGCGATGCTTACGCTCAGCAACGCCATTCTGGGCATGTGCGCCAGGACAGGAGAACTGAGCAAGGGTGCCCTGCTCAGCAAGAACACCTCGCAACATCTGGGAGATATACTCACCAGCAGAATCAGCACGAAAAACACGGATGGGGGTAGAATACTGAGTACGGACCATGGCCGCAAAACGCTGATATATGGAAAGCACTTCACTACGAGAGCGCATAAAATACAACCAAGTATACCGAGAAAAATCATCGATGAATAAAATATAGTAGCGATGGCCCCCTTTCGAAGCGAAAGGAGCCGGACCCCAAACATCGGAATGAACTAAATCAAAAGGGCGGAGAGATACAGACGCACTAGTAGGGTAGGGAAGCTGAATCTGTTTGCCCAACCTACAACCCTGACAATGTAAAGACCCATCTCCTGAGACAGACCCCAGAAGACCACGATGAACTAATGACGACAGGCGAGAGTCACAAAGGTGACCAAGACGATGATGCCACTACTGAAAGGAGCTGGTAGCAGAGGCGACGACCGAAGAAGAACTGGCAGATGAAGGAGCAGCGGAAGGAACACGAAGCCAGTCTAACTCCCAAAGCCCTGAAGAATCACGGCTGCGAGGGCCAGCTCCAACCAGGGCCTGTGTGCGACGGTCCTGAACAACACAAGAATCAGCATCAAGAATGACGCGACAACCAGAGTCAGTAAGCTGGCTAGCAGAGAACAGATTCATCTTAAGAAGAGGAACATGAGAAATATCAGGAACAAAAAAAGACGATGTAGAAAGGGTGCCCCGACTAGAAACAGGAAGGGAGGTACCATCAGCCGTGAAAACACGGACAGGAGAAGGGAGAGAACGAAGAGCGGACAGAGAAGAAGACGCAGGGGTCATATGAAAGGAAGCTCCAGAATCCAGATACCACGGAGACGTACCTGACTGTGTAGAAGGTGGTGGTCGCGCAGTGCCTGAAGAGTCAGTCACAGAACCAGCAGTGCCCGTCGAAGAAGAGCCTGTAGCAGCAAGCAGACCGCGAAGACTCCTGATAATGTCCTGATCAGAGAGAGCCACTGCTGAAGACCCGGAAGGAGCCGACTGTCCACGAGCCTGGTGCTGCTGACGTAAACTGGGGTCCCGTGTATAACAGGTGGCCCAAGTGTGACCATCCCTGTTGCAGTAAGAGCAGTGACGAAGAGAACCACGGCGACCCTGACCACGAGCCTGCTGGTGCTGACTCGGACCCTGAGGCTGCTGGAGCTGACCCTGACCCTGAACTGGAGGAGTGGGTAGTATTGGCGGCGGCGGTACATGAGACCGTGGCTGAGTCGAGGAAGCAGACGGTAAAGGAGCACCACGAGTAGCAAGCGCAGATGGAACCGCAAGAAGACCAGCACCACGGAGACGGGTCTCCTCAGCCCGAAGCTCAGACAACACCTCAGAAAGCGGAACACGACCACGAGCATTCAGCTGAGCACGCCGGGGCTCAAACTCCTGGCGAAGCCGAGACAGAAACTCATAGATGCGGTGAAACTCCAAGTCCGAGCGCACAATCTGGCAGCACGAGCATGTGCCACAAACAGCAGTACGGAGAGAATCAAGCTGACGCCAGATAGCAGCACTCTGAGTATAAAACTCATCAATAGTGGAATCCCCCTGTTGAAGAGCATGCTCCTGACGAACCACAGACAGGTAAAGAGCATCCCCAGACGGCTGATAGCGCTGACGAAGATGGGCCCACTGAGCAGCAACAGTAGGGAGACTCATGAACTCAGCAGCATACTGGGGCAGAACACTGGAGGTGAGAACAGCAGCAGCACGAGCATCCTCATCGACCCACTGAGTGTAGGCAGTCAGAGCGTGGCGATAGGACTCGAGATCAGCAGAATATTGCTTGAACTTCAGGTCATAGGCAGCAACAGCAATATCATCAGCGCTCTGAGCAGCATCCTTGGCCTCCTGAGAAGCATCAGCAGCAAGCACAATCGGCGTCGGAGGCGGAGGAGCCACAGGAGCAGGAGGGCACGGCGGACAGGAGACCTCGCCAGAGAGCACACCCCAAAGACGGAGACCGCGCATGTGAACGCGCATAAAGGCAGCGAAATCAGGGTAATTCGCGCCATCAAAGACCACCGGGCAGCGAGGAATCGCAACATAACCCGATGAAGAAGACATTTTTTTTTTTTAGATCAGATCTAGATCCAGATCTAATTGATCCGGACAGACGGAACAGTCAGCAGCAGACCAGGCGGGATGGCAGAGAGTCTGGGAGCCCGCGTGGCAGGAGGCTGGTGGAGGGAGCCGCGCGTCGCGTGCGTCTGGGAGGGAGCCGCGCGGCAGGTGGAGGCCCAGCCCGCGTGGCAGGAGGCCCACGCGTCTGAGTGGCAGGAGGCGGAGGGAGCCGTACGTCGCGCGTCAGGAGGCGGAGGGAGCCGGGTAGCAGGAGGCCGCGACAGGTGGACAGGTGGAGGCCGCGCGTTTGGGAGGCGAGCGGAGGGAGCCGCGCGTCTGGGAGTTGAAGACCGGGGCGGGCGGCTGGTAGGTCCTGCGCACGTGGGCAGGGAAGTTGGGGCAGGGATCTGAGAGGTCCCGCGCGATCTGGGAGGCAGGCGGAGGATGGCCAATACACAGAAGATTCGATCGGAGGAGAGGTGACAGCAGCGGCCGGACGCGGCGGCGGAGAACCGAGGCGGGCGACGGCTGCGCAACGAGAGGAGCGAACCCTAACGCTCTGATACCATGTTAGGAATAGACAAGTTATATTCCTCTGGGGGCCAAAGGCCACAATATATAGTACATGTACAGGGCAAATATGCAGGCAGCCCCCTAACATATGGGGGAAATACAAAATACAGATATATACATCTAACACCGTCGTCTGTTGGCCTCACACTGTGGCCCCTCTGCCACTGTCCTGTCACGTGGCCCTAACACGCAGCTAAACGACAAGGCCAAAATAGCTTGATGCATTTGGCCAACGCCCCACTGCCCACATGCATTAGCTAGGTCCGTAGAGTTCCCACTACTACACTGCAATTCATTGAATTAATGAAAATACATTCTCCCTATTTTATGTTCATTTATTTATTTTGTATACTTACACTCCCCACGCGCAGAGAAATCCCGGCGGTGATTTTCTCACGAAAACACAGTTCGCTCAGTTCGGCCCATCCCCTGTCTGAGTAAATGTCACAGTGCTCTTTATGATATACAATTTTTTGTGCACCATTGCGAATACATAATTTTGTTGTACGAGAACGAAGAGCTTTGCAATGTTGAAAAAAATCCAATCCAAAATTCAGAGTTTAACGAGATTCTGTCTAATGGAAAAGTACCTACATGTTTTGGTCCCAAGGCCGATTTTTACGCGCCTGTCCATATAATACTTTTAAATAAATAAATAGCACTAATGAAAAGATATTTTTATGTTCTGGCCAAAACAATTTTGTTGAAAAAAGAAGGCTCTTTGGATTTTAGAATTTTCCAAAAAACAACACTAACGTCATGTTTGTTTGTGCTTATGAATAGTTTTTTAGCATGAAAAGATAGAAACTCAAACAAATAGCAGCTAGCTTTCTCACATAGCTTCCATAAAGCCAGCCGTCCAGAAAAACTAAATTTATATGGGAAGCTGAAATTTTCTGAACTTTTCTGTGCTTATTGAGTCCAAAAAAACTTAAAAATCTTTGAAAATCAAGTGTTGGCTACTCAAGATGGAAAATCTTTGAAAATCAAGTGTTGTCTTACGGCCATCTCAAAGCAAGCCTCCAAGTTATTATACTACTATTTTTGCCAAAATACCATTTAAAGGGAATTTACCAAAAAAAAATGCCCATTTATTTTGGAAAGATCAGGTCATGTGGTTTCAAGGAAATGACAAGAAGCTTCAAGGAGGTAGTCACGTGTCACAGCACGTACCATTGAAGTCAATTACTAAGGGACTGGGACACCATTGCAACACACGTTAGTCACGTGTCAATGGTGCACAGAAGGACGTGTGAACCCATGGGACTCGGCTTGCAATAGGAGTACACGTGCTAGCTTGCTATAAATAGGAGTAGACGCACCTGTGTACTTTCATCAGCTTCAATTCCGTAGTCCGTAGACAAGTTGAGTCGAGTAGCACCACCACTAGCTAAGCTAGCTAGCAATGGCCACATCCACTGCCGATGGCCACACCATGGAGACCAGCTGCGTCGTCTCCGACGTCCCAATGGTGCACAGAAGCTGCTTCCCCGCCAATTTCAAGGTCAGTTGCTGTGGCTTGGGTGGAATAATGGTGGAGAACGCCAAGGTGAACATCAGCAAGCTGTATCTGCGCCAAATCTTTGCGGGCTGTGGCGCGAATCAGTCGGACGTGATAGAGCCCAATGCCGTCACAGGGCTAGGTAAAACCGTTGTGAACAATTGGGGGATCTATGACGGCCCTGGCTCCATGGCGAATCTGGTTGCCAAAACGCACGGCATGCACACACTTGCCGCCAAATATTGGAGCAATTGGTTCACCATGGTGTTTGTCGTCGAAAGGTACTCCCTATATATCTCTTTGTTCCACACTTTTTATTTTTACTCTTTGTGGTAATACATGGAGGATGAGTTTTTATTTTACCTGCATGGGAGTCTTTATTATGGCATGAAACCACTGCTGATTACTATTACATATGAGCAAAATCGATTATATTACTATATTTGTTGTGCATTCAGGTTCAAAGGATCCACTCTTCAGGTTATGGGAGCTAATGATGGGGATGGAGAAAATGAGTGGGCCATCGTAGGTGGGACCGGTGAATTCGCAATGGCACGCGGTATCATCAACACAAGAGTACATTGTTGTATAGGCAATACAATAACACAAGAGCTTACTATTGAATTTTTCTGCCGCATGAAGAAGGAGGTAAGCGTACGTGTAATTAATTAATTTGAGGTCTCGTCCACTTTGCATTATATATTCTGGTGGTCTCGGTGATCACTTTGTATTATTATATGTGTTATTTTCCGCTATTTCAAATCGAACATAGTAGGGCTCGCAAAATAATATTTGGAGTTTCATTTGTTGGCGTTTTTTTTTATACAAACTGCACCAGGGCTCCAATTGTAGCCCCTAGCTAGTGGTAAATATAAACATCACCGTGGGGCATAAAGAGAACCCATCTCCTACCACCCAAATAAAATTGGGGAGAGGGAGAAGTAGAGGAGGACTCTCCTTTTTTTGGCCAATGACTCGTTTGGCTCTCTCTCATTTATTATTCCTTTGCTCTCTCATTTTTTTTTTTTTGCCCTAAGCCAAACACTCAAAATGCATGTTTCTTCACATTCAGGTCATCGTCTGTCCACCTACAGAGATCGCTCCACCTACAGAGATCCATGCACCTATAAAGCAAGGACCATGGGGTGGAATGACCGGAGGCTCCCTTCATGAAATGGAAGGAAAATCACGTCGTCTAGAAAGTGTAACAATCTACCATCATGGTGTAGTTGAAGGGTTGCAATTTTCCTACGTTGACGAAGACGGGCAAATCCGCACCACTGAAACTTGGGGTGTCAATCGGGGCTTGTTCACCAACGAAGTGAGTACATTTCATACTTTACCATGCATGTGCGTGCGGTTGTTTTGCAAATCATGTTGGTTCATGCCTGCCTTCATCATACAAAAGACGATGCAATTCTATGTTTGGTTAAAGTCAAACTAACCTAAACTTGATTGGTTTTCTCGAAAATATTAACAAACTGTAAGACTCCAAATATGGGTATATATAGTACAATGAAAATATATATTATATTCCATGAAAAATCGTACTCGCTATGTTTTTTACATGTCGTATTAGTTTTGTTCTAAGTCAAGCATTTGTATCTTTGACTATATAGATTCATAACATAAGATTTATGTTTTTAGATTTACTATGAGAAATACATTTATATTATATAATTCATATATATCATATATGTGTTGCAAAACTATAAGGATGTTTTGAAATTGATTAGATGATTAAAGATAGTAACGTTTGACTTAAAGCATTGTAACCTATATATGAAATAAAAGTACGTATAACAGAGAGTGTAAGCATACTTGCTTATTTAATTAGTAGTATGATATAAGGTAATAATATCTTTTTATAAAAATTAAGATAGTTTGACCTAACACTATTTTAGAATTATATCTTTTGGGAAGGGTTGGAGTTAGTAGCTATATAAACGCCACATAATAAATACTTGCTGATCTAACCAATTTTCCTCTTCACTAATTCTGTGTTGTTTTACAGATAAAGTTTGGCCCATCAGAATTTGTGAAGCAGATAACTGGGGCTGGGACACTTGGATCCTGGCTGACACAATTTAAGATCGTCACCAACACCAATACGTATGGTCCTTTCGGGACTATCCCCAGCCAACCATTCAGCTATACCGTGCCGGAAAATTCAACCGTGGTGGGCTTCTTTGCAGAAACTCTAAATGTTTTCGTCACAAGGATTGGTGTTTACACCATCCCTAAATAATTTAGAATTCGGCCCTGCTGCAGCCTGCAGCTACCTGCATATTCCTTTTAATCATCAGAGTGTTTGATTTCCTAACGTTTCCGCTGTTCCAGCAATAAGATGGCTAGCTAACAAGGGTGTCCCCTTGTCTATGCCTGTTTTGTGGCCTTTTATAAATAAAATCGACCGTGTAATATTTTTATTTTGTTTTCCCTTTGCAACGTTCAATAATGTAATTTCCAGAGATTGTTTTCTTCAGAATAAAACAGATCAATGTTAAAGTGAAATGGTTCATGTGTAAATCCATATCCTGGTATACATTACTACATAAAATCTTTTACAAGGCGTTTCTGATTCTTTAACCATGGCAGTTTTTATGTAAACCCACCACAGTTAATGCCTCATGATAACCGTGGTGTTTTTTATTAACCGTGGCGATTAAAATCGATTAACCATGGTGATTTTTGTAAAAATAACCACCACGTGTAATAGTAGACCAAATCAGAGCCCAAATAGCCCATGTGGATCCATCTCGGCCCGATATAACGCTGCCCGATTAACCGTAGTGGAGCTCGCGCCCGAGGCCCACAGCAGCTCCCTCCCTCGAGCGGCGAGGTCGCGCTCGCGTATGTGGTGGATCCAGCCAGGCGCCTCCCTCCTTCTCCGGCATGGCGGCGCGGTCCCTCCTCCACTTTGATCCACGGTGGATCCGGCCAGGCGCCCTCTCCTCCTCGTGGGATGGTGGCTGGAGGCGTCACGCGGAGATCCAGATCCAGCGGCCTCCAGCGGCGGCACCCCTCCCCTCGAAACACTAGCTGTGGCGGCGCTCCCTCCCCTCGAAACCCTAGCTACAGTGGCGCGAGCCCAGATCCGAGCCCGTTTAGGCCTAGATCTGGGCTTTCTCTTTTTTTGGATTAAAAACCGCCACGGTAGAACCACGATTAACCGTGGCCTTATCCCTACGGAGGTTGCAAAAACCCCACGGTTAATCCATAGTCCCTTCGGATGACATACTGAATATATTGCAACAAGATAGTAAGCATTCTGTTTTAAAGTGGAGTGAACATAAACTTGGCAAATCGGAGTGGAAGCGTATATACCATGCTGGTTGGTGCTGTTAAAAGCAAAGTCTATGCTTCTGATAAACCTTGCAAAAGCACAGAGGAACTGTCATCTTCGATGCAACCACGGCAGCTCCACAATCCCCATAGTTAACACGGCTGCAAGTATCCAAACATGAAGAATCGACAGTAACAACTGCCCAAACCAACGATGGCATTCTCTCAAGCACGGCGATCCTGCCCTAGGGGGGGGACATGCAGACATAGGGTAACGAGATTTGGAGCATCGATTCGAGTCCGGGTTTTTTTTTCCGACCAGGTCGGTAGCGGTACCAGCCCGTTACCAACCGGTGAAATTCAAAAATTTCAAATTTGAATTCAAAAAATTTAAAAAGTAAAAGAAAAATACTTCAAGATGCGTAGAATCTAATGGTGTCAAAAAATTTCAAATATTAGTTGATTTAGTATTTTTGCAGACATTAGAAGTTCAACCCAAAAAAGAAAACACTACTGGAAAAATGCTCTTCGGTTCGACGTGAACAACGCCAGCAGTCCCGGCTTGTCATAGCCCGCGACTAGTGGGAGCACTAGTCCCGGACCATGAGGCCTCTAACGGCTAGAAACGGCCGTAGTCCCTAGTCTAGGGCCGGACCAGATCTTTAGTCCCGGTCCGTAATACGGACCGGGACTAATGACCTGGAGCAGGCCAGCTGGTCTTTTCGTGGACTAGTTGTCCACCACTATATATTCTCCTTCCTGTCTTGCTGCCCTAAAGCATATGATGGCCATTTTTCTTAAAGAAGCAAGAGAGTTCGTGCCATTTTTTTTCTCAAGATTTGTCAAGATTTAGTTTGCAACCACTAAATCCAAAGCTTTAAAAGGTTAGAACTTCATTCTTTCATCTCGTATTGCTACTTTACCTCTATAATGCTCTATAAGTATAGAGATATGGATCAATGCATGCATGCTCTAGAAGTAGAAGGATTTTGATATATATGTGTAACAAATTTTGATTAGGCACATAGTTACTGAAAATTGAAATGTGTAATTTTAGAGTTTCAGAGCTTAGAATGGAATGAGGTTTTCGCTGATAGAACAATAATAAAAAACTCCACATTTATCATGTTGATTGTTTTCTCCAATTAACAAATTGGTGCATGTAAATTTTTCAAAATTCAAAATTAATGCTCTAGAAGCTCTCAATATAACTTGTAATAATTTTATCATGTTGTGTAATGGTTTTGATATACTTTTACTATAATGCAGATGGTCCGGGAATGGATGTACGGTACTGACCGACGCTCTGGCGAGTTCATTAATGGCGTGCATGAATTCATCCGTGTTGCTGGGGCAAACAAGCGTAATGGTTTTGTATTCTGTCCATGTAGTGGATGTAGGAATCAGAAGGATTACTCTGACTCCAAAACCCTTCACAGCCACCTGTTGAAGTCCGGCTTCATGCCCGGTTATAATTGTTGGACCAAGCACGAAGAGAGAGGGGTTATAATGGAAGACAATGAAGAAGATGAGGAGGATGACAATTATCATGGTTTTCCTGAGTACGGAGATACTTCCATGGGGGATGCTGAAGGGGAGGATGAAGAAGAGACACATGATGAACCCGCTGATGATCTTGGTCGGACCATTGCCGATGCACGAAGAGATTGTGAAACTGAAAAGGATAGGGAGAAATTCAATCACATGTTAGAGGATCACAAAAAGTTGTTGTACCCAAATTGCGAAAATGGTCTGAAAAAGCTGAGCAGCACACTGGAATTGCTGTGATGGAAGGCTGAGTGTGAAGGGTTTCGCAGCATAGTAAATCAAAAAAATTCTATGGATGCGAACGGGAAAGCCAAGATCTAATCTAGGAGATGCAAACAACGAGGGGGGGGATAGATGAGATCTTCATACCCTTGAAGATTCGCACATCGGAATGTTCGACGGAACGTGGGTGATGTAGTCGTACTCGCTTCTCCTCCTCGCGATCCGATCCGATCTAACACCGCAAGTGGCGATGCCTCCGAGAGATGCACACGTGCGGCACCTCGATGTCTCCTCCTTCCTCGGTCCAGCAAGTATGGTGGAGAGATGGATTGGATCTACAACGCGACGGTGCGGTGCAAGTGGTGGAGAGTTTCTGCAGCAGGGCTTCGCCTACACGCAGTCGGGAGGGAGAGAGAGAGGAGGGCAGCATGGCGGCTAGGGCTTGAGGAGGAGGTGTGGGAGGGGTGCGCCCCAGCCCTCTTTATATACAGGGGTGGGCGGCCAGCCCTTGCCCCTCCCCCAAGCCCTAGGGCCGGCGGCCAAGGAGGGAGGAGTGGGGGGCAAGTCCCCCCCTTCTAGAAGCTCCCCTAGGGTTTCCCTAGGGTTTGGCCGGCTGGGCCCTATGGGGCCTTGTGCCCCTGGACCAATGTGGCTAGGGCACTCCTTCATAGGCCCATGCCCCCTCCCGGCAGGTGGGGCCACGTTGGTCTCCCTCTGAAAGGTTCTAGAAGCATCCGGTACAATACCGATTAACCCGAAACAATTCCGAACTCCAAAAACTCCATTGCCTTATATGAATCTTATTCTCCGGACCATTACTAAACCTCTTGTGATGTCCCGGATCCCATCCGAGACTCCGAACAAAAACTCATAAACCAATTATCCAATCTATCCTAGCGTCGAGACACGTTAAGTGTGTGACCCTTCGGGTTCAAGAATATGCAGACATGATCTTATATCAATAATCAACAGCGGGGTCTGGAAACCCATATTGACTCCCACACATTCATCGATGATCATATCGGATGAACCACGATGCCAGGATTCAATCAATCCCATATATATATTCCCTTCGTCTCGCGATATTTTACTTGCCCGAGATTTGATTGTCGGTACCGTCATACCTAGTTCAATCTCGTCCACAGCAAGTACTTTACTCGTTCCATAATCCGATATCACTTTGTGATTAACTCCTTAACCACATGCTTGCAAGCGGTGTTGATATCGATTACCGAGTGGGCCCGAAGTATATCTCTCCGACTTGGGAGGGACAAATCCCATCTCGATACATACAACCCAACAGGTACTTTCCGATCACCTGAGAGACACCTTTATGATCACCCTCTCATAGGATGACGTTTGTTGACCTCAAAGCTTTCTTCCGATACCAGAGAGTTGTATTATCTCATGGTCTAAGGAATACAATATTTGACATAAGAAAAGCTTCGCAAAGATGAACACGATAACATGATCTAATTGCTCCGCTTAGTTTGGGTCTGTCCATCATACATTCTCCCAATGATATGATCTCATTATTAATCGACAACTCATGTCTATGGTTAGGAAACCTTAACCATCATTAATCGATGAGCTAGTCCATAGAGGCGTACTAGGGACACGGTGTTGTTCACAAACCACACAAGTATTAAAGTTTCCGCTTAATACAATTCTAGCATGGAATATAAACTTTATCATGAAGAAGAATTATAATAATAACATCTTTATTATTGCCTCTAGGGCATAATTCCAACAGAGTGTGCTATACCTGACTCCTCATTTGAAAAGTTGCTGAAAATGATGAAGAATATGCTTCCAAAAGATAACATATTGCCCGCTAGTGCGTATGAAGCAAAGAAGGTTGTCTGCCCTCTAGGTTTAGAGGTTCAGAAGATACATGCATGCCCTAATGACTGCATCCTCTACCGCGGTGAGGAGTACGAGAATTTGGATGTATGCCCGGTATGCACTTCACTTCGGTATAAGATTAGACGATATGACCCTGGTGACGTTGAGGGCGAGCCCCCCGGAAGAGGGTTCCTGCCAAGGTGATGTGGTATGCTGCTATAATACCACGGTTGAAACGCTTATTCAGAAACAAATATCACGCCAAGTTGTTGCGATGGCATAAAGAGGAACGTAAGTCAGACGGGATGTTGAGACACCCCGCTGATGGGTCGCAATGGAGAAAAATCGATAGAAAGTACCCGGACTTTGCAGATGACGCAAGGAGTTTAACGTTTGGTCTAAGTACAGATGGCATAAATCCCTTTGGGGAGCAGAGCTCCAGTAACAGTACCTGGCCCGTGACTCTATGCATCTATAACCTTCCTCCTTGGTTGTGCATGAAGCGGAAGTTCATTATGATGCCATTGTTGATCCAAGGTCTGAAGCAATCCCGCAACGTCATTGATGTGTACCTAAGGCCATTAGTGGAAGAACTTTTACAGTTGTGGCATGAACCCGGCATACGCGTGTGGGATGAGCACAAGCAGGAAGAATTTAACCTCCGAGCATTGCTTTTCGTAACAATCAATGATTGGCCTGCTCTTAGTAACCTTTCAGGACAGTCCAACAAGGGATAGAATGCATGCACACACTGTTTAGATGAGACTGAAAGTATATATTTGGAACATTGTAAGAAGAATGTGTACAATGAGCATTGTTGATTTATTTTGGCCAAGCATCCCTTAAGAAAGAAAGCCAAGCATTTCAACGGTCTGGCATGTCACCAGACGAAGCTTAAGGAGCGTACTGGTGCTGATATATTTGATATGGTCAAAGATTTGGATCAAATGGTAACCTTTGGAAAGGGTCCTGGCGGAAAATATGTTCCAAAGGACGCTGAAGGACACACATCCATGTGGAAGAAGAAATCTATATTTTGGGAGCGACCATATTGGAAATTCTTAGAGGTCCGCTCTGCAATCAATGTGATGCATGTGACGAAGAATATTTGCGTGAACCTGCTAGGCTTCTTGGATGTGTACGGGAAGACAAAAGATACACCGGAAGCACGAAAGGACCATCAACGTATGAAAGACCCAGATGGCCTGCATCCAGAATGGTTTTAAGGTCATGCTAGCTACGCTCTTACCAAACAAGAGAAGGAAATATTTTTTGAATGCCTAAGCAGTATTAAAGTCCCATCTGGCTTCTCGTCGAATATAAAGGGAATAATAAATATGGCAGAAAAAAGTTCCAAAACCTAAAGTCTCATGACTGCCACGTGATTATGACGCAAATGCTTCCGGTTGCATTGAAGGGGCTTCTACCAGATAATGTTCGAGTACCCATTGTGAAGCTATGTGCATTTCTCAATGCAATCTCTCAGAAGATAATCAATCCTGAAGATCTACCACAGTTACAGAATGATGTGGTCCAATGTCCTATCAGTTTTGAGTTGGTGTTCCCACCATCCTCTTCAATATTATGACGCACCTGCCGGTTCACCTAGTCGAAGATATTTCCATTCTCGGTCCTGTATTTCTACACAATATGTTTCCCTTTGAGAGGTTCATGGGAATCTTAAAGAAATATGTTCGTAACCGTGCTAGGCCAGAAGGAAGCATCTCCAAGGGCTATGGAACAGAGGAGGTCATTGAATTTTGTGTTGACTTTGTTCCTGACCTTAGGCCGATTGGTCTTCCTTAATTGCGGTATGAGGGGAGACTGAGTTGAAAGGGTACTCTAGGAAGGAAATCAATAATATGTAGGGACGGACATTCTTAGACCAAAGCACATTACATCGTTCTACAAAATTCTATCTTGGCAGCCCCATATATCGAGGAGCACAAGAAAATCTTACTCTCCAACAACCCTGGAAAGCATGACTCTTGGATTAGAGATGAACACATGAAGAGTTTTGGCGGTTGGTTGCAACATCTCATCAAAAACAACTCTTGGAGATCAACTATACTTGTTGTCTAGGTCACCATCTTTGACTATATCGACTTTCCAAGGGTACGAGATAACGATAGCCCAAGATAAAAAGAGCACCAACCAAAACAGTGGTGTCCGCTTTGATGCAACAGACAACAATGGGTCAAAGACCACATATTATGGTTACATAGAGGAGATATGAGAACTTGACTATGGACCTACTTTTAAGGTCCCCTTGTTTCGGTGCAAATGAGTCAAGCTGACAGGAGGAGGGGTTGAGGTAGACAAGAAATACGGAATGACATCGTTGGATCTCAACAATCTTGGGTACTTAGACGAACCATTCGTCCTAGCCAATGATGTGGCTCAGGTTTTCTATGTGAAGGACATGTCTACCAAACCTAGAAAAAGAAAAAATAAGAAAAAGAATACATCATACGATGAGCCAAAGCGCCACATAGTTCTTTCAGGAAAAAGAAACGTCGTGGGAGTGGAGGACAAGACAGACATGTCAGAAGATTGTGATAAATTTCATGAAATTCCGCCTTCGCAGTGAAGGATTACCCAAGCATCATGTTAATGAATGAATATGCTCCATGGATACGGCGGGATCAGAAAGGAACACATGTGAAGAAATGATGTGTAATAATTGTAACATTTTATGAGTGAAGATGCTCCATGTGTACATTTTTATAGTGTTGTATGCAAACAATCTTGAGTGTGTTAGTACCGTTTTGTGGCTGCACCGGGACTAAAGGGGGGCCTTTATCCCGATTCATACTTACCATTAAGATCTGATCTCCAAACGCGTGAGGTCGCACATTAGGGAGTGCCTCTATGACCAATTTCTTGGAGATGCCGGAGGACTGGGCTCCGGCGGCATCTCCCTGAAACTGGCCGTAGTGGTGTCCCTGATCTCGAAAACCATCTTGCAACTTGTAACTTCTCTAACTAGATCAATACGCCTGGGAGCTAACTAATTTCACATATTAGGGAGTGCCTCTATGACCAGTTTCTTGGAGATGCCGGAGGACTGGGCTCCGGCGGCATCTCCCTGAAACTGTCCATAGTGGTGTCCCCTGCTCTCGAAAACCATCTTGGAGATGCCTCAAACTGGCTGGAGGACTGGACTCACAAGGATGCCTATTTATAGTACAAGCAGCTCGGCATAATGTCGACACTCACCCCTATTATTAGTGCTGACTCATGTTTTGTCCCGGTTGGTGTCTCCAACCGGGACTAAAGGTTCATCTTTAGTCCCGGTTGGTGAGACCATCCGGGACAAGGTACAAGCCGCATGACATAATGTCGACATTCACCCCTATTATTAGTGTTGTCTGGCCCAGTCTGCCGCAATCCCTTCAGTCGCGGTTGGTTTCTCCAACCAGGACTAAAGATGAACCCTCTCTTTATAGGCATTTCCCTCTATTTATAGGTTGCTCGCTCCAGCCTGCCCGCCCTTTCCTCTATTTATAGGCTGCTCTATTTATAGGCATTTTCCTCTAAATACATCTTCATATTTAGGTAACATTCAAGACATTTATTAATATTAAAAACCGGGACAAACCGAGACTAGCTAACACTCAGGACTAAAGCCGCCCCCTTCAGTCATAATCATGCCTAGTCCTATAGTACGCAGTTTCAGGGTCTTCTTCGTCATCGTCATCATCATCGCCATCGTCACCTGCCACTTCAGGGATCCTCATCCCAGCCATGGTATATACCAGGGGCCACTCCGGCCTCGGATTCACGGTAGGCAGGGGAGGGGTCTCCTGGAAGACGATGCCGATACCACCGGGCAAGGGAGGGGCCTTCTTGTGGCTCTATGGCGGGTGGACTTGTAGGCACCACAGGCGAGGATGGCCTCCCCGGGTGATGTAGCGCATAACTCTGATGATAGTACGGTTCGCCCACCACAGACGGCGCTCGGCTTCGTTGTGGTTCACCGGGGGCGGGCCATCACCCTCATACCTGGCAAGCTCCCTTTCCCGCCTATTAGCGAAGAAGGCATTCCAGGTGTCATAGTTGTCGGGATCCCACTGGGGATCCATCCGCTGCTCCGGCGTGAGCTCGTGGTAGAAGTGGTTCGTGATGGCTACCTGGCGTGCAGAACCTTGAGGGACAGGAACCCCTCCAGCACTCAGCATCCAGTCGGTGGGCGGCCGATAGCCTAGCGGACAAGGGTAGCTGGAGGCGCACAGCGCCTCGGTCTCCTCGAGGGTCAGAATGGCCTAGTAGGCGTTGTCCATTGTTCTAAGAGAGGAAGGTGTGGATGTGTTGATAGCCATGACGCGATCGCCCTAGATATAGAGGGAAAGGGTGAGAAAACTTGGCAGGAAGCTTTGGGAAATGGCGGGAAATATCTTTATGTCAACACCCGGATTTTTAATCCCAGATGCCTGTTATGCCATACATCGCAATCCCAGGATTACCATTTTTGCGAGACATAACAGAATTGGATACCACAGTACATCATCCATTACAAACCGTACATAAGTTCTTACACAAATAGGGATCTCATGATCCAGTTCTTAATACAACTTTAAGCAGCGGAATACGTAATAATAACTGTAGCGTAGACGAAGCTCCATCTTCGGGGTCACAGGCAATGCTGACGATGGGAGATGACCCTAGTTGTCGTAACCTTCCTGGGGTCCATCCTCCAGGTACTCCTCTTCATAGTCTGGCCACGAGAATAGCCAGGGACAAAGCCATGAGTACTCTTTAATTCCTTTTATTTTTAGAAAAGTAATTTCTACTCATTGAAAAACTACTTAAGATTTAATATTCTCCAAACCAAACATGGGATCACGTTGACACATGTCATCACCACATATTTTAGTCCATGGGAATATGATTTAAAGTGGTGTCACAATTGAATAAGGTTTTACCCTTTTATTTTAATTAATTAAAGTGGCTAGAAATGCCTATGGGGCATTCTTTTATTACTTGAACATTATTTCTGTAAGTAAACCTATATATTTTTATATATTCTGAAAGGTATGGTTAAATGTGATTTTTGAGAGTTGGAATCAACTCAAAATCTATTATAGTTTAAATTTGAAAAATGTTTGAATGCAGAAAAGCTTCTGCCTTGTTATTTTTACTATGGATGATCTATAGATCCAAATGACTTGAATCCAACGGGCTTGGATTCAGCACTTCCAGACCTTTCTAACAAAATTGGTTTCATTCAATTTGGTGCACTGAATCAACCTGGGTTGATTTTTGAAACTGGGTACAGAAGTGTGTTTGAAATAAAATGGAAAAGGTTAAATTCAAATAGATGGGCTGCGCGGGAAATGATACTGGGTCAGCCTGCTAAGCGCAGCGCTTCCGCAGGCTGTTTAAGTGGCTGTCCCCACGCGTCAGTGAGACAGGGGGTGCGAAGCGGTACGGGGCAACGTGGTGCATTCGATCTGGTTCTAATCCAACGGCTGAGAGTCATCGTCGACATTGGGCAACACCGGCGAGATAGAAACCTAGTGCGGCCAGTGGGGATCGTTGGGGGCTCACCGGGGTTGCGATCCTTTGCTAACATGGCGATGGTCTGCTCCTTCGTCTTGATGATGGTAGACTTGTGGTTGGAGTAGTCACGGCAGTTGTCCAACTCCTGCTGACGATCATACATCATGAAGCTGAGGTGGTCCAATTGAGTCTTCAGCTCGGGGTGGTATGGGGCTTCCAGTGGTTATCCATTAGCATCACGTCTTGGGAAAAACTCAAAGCGGGTTCCATTGATCTGATTGATGCTCTGCCCACGCAGACGTGAAAGAGCTTCCTGCATGGCCCTGACAAGTCCATTGAGCCAGTTGTTCTCTCTTAAGGTAAACTGAATTCCTTCCGTAGTGGTAGGTTCAATCTTTCCTCGGAGACTTGCAACAATTAGCCACTACAGATCTTCTCCTCCTTGATCATTGAGCTGAGCTCCGAAGAACTCGGGGTGCAGACGCTCCAGAAGTTCCGAAAGCTGGTCCAAATCCCTCTCAAAGATAAGGTCTCCTCCATTTCCCAACTGATAAAACTTGTTGTACTTCACGTCCATCTATAAGAATATAGGATGAGTAAGTTAGTAGAGTGATTAAGTGTGTCAAAATTTTATGTACTTTGCAAGAGTTCTTGAGGAACATGAATTTTCATGAAAGAATCAAAGGGATAAGAATGAGAATAAGTTTTTGTAAATATTTGTTTTTCTTTGGTTTTGAAACTAAGTTTTTGATTCAAACGTCCAGTCTAACTAGGGTCTCCTATGGTCAGGATGGCTCTGATACCAACTTGTCAACACCCGGATTTTTAATCCCAGATGCCTGTTATGCCATACATCGCAATCCCAGGATTACCATTTTTGTGACACATAACAGAATTGGATACCACAGTACATCATCCATTACAAACCATACATAAGTTCTTACACAAATAGGGATCTCATGATCCAGTTCTTAATACAACTTCAAGCAGCGGAATACGTAATAATAACGGTAGCGTAGGCGAAGCTCCATCTTCGGGGTCACAGGCAATGCTGACGATGGGAGATGATCCTAGTTGTCGTAACCTTCCTGGGGTCCATCCTCCAGGTACTCCTCTTGTAACACCCTCAGAATCGACCCTATGCAGGTTTCAGCGATTCCCGCCAAACCCGCATAGAAACGATTCAAAGGTGCCCACCAGGAACTTTCGTGCGGGTGGAAAACGAAGTAATAACATTACACAACAATCCTCGATGGGACCCACAGAACAGATATATATACAACAGCGACTCAATGAGTCAGGAATACAGATATACAATTCAAAGACCCAAATCACCTTGAAAATGATAGAGCGTCCGACTACGGACAAGATGCAAATGGGGCTAAGAGCCCTGAAGAATAACCAATGGCGTCCATAACCCTGCTAACGACGTCGATCTCAAAACCTGCTTAAACAAAAGGGGTGCCGACAAAGGGCAAAGGAAAAAGAGGAGCGTTAGTACTGAGGCCAGTACACGGCGAGGCTAGAATTCGGCGGTCCTCGCCTACATAGGTATGGTGGACGGAAGCGGCAGTGGCAGCATGCACTAAACAACCTATAGAGACTCGGTACAACTGGCGGCTATCAGAGAGGGGTAAGAAGGACCTATTCGGAACCAGCCTGATACTACCACCAAGCATACCCATCCTGGTATTTCCCCCTCGAGACCAAACGAGGAAGTCAACCGAGGAACTCACACAGTTGGCAGTTTTATTTATTCAGTTATCGTTGCAGCAATTACTAGTCAGGTATAGATAGTCATCCTGATAAAATAAGCAGTGGGCACTTTTAGTTAACCATTCCGTTGTAGTTGCAACACTTACTAGTCAGATGCAATTAGCATGAGATATCCCAAAACCCAGCAGTTGTTGGTACTTTTATTTAGCCATTCCGTTATGGTTGCAATACTTACTAGTCAGATACAATGGTCGCAAGCGACAACCCAAGCAAGCAATTGTTGGCAGTTTTATTTAGCCATTCCATTATAGTTGAAGCTGATTACTAGTCATTATAAAGTCAAATTTATAGCACTACTTTAGTTATAGTTGTCTATGATCGAGATACTGTGCTCCTATTCGTCCATAACCGCGGACACGGCTTTCAGAAAGTTTTACCCTGCAGGGGTGCACAAATAGCAACACACACTCGATCAACCTCGGAAAAACCAAATCAAAACCCAACGAGGCCTTCACGACAAAGCAATCACAAGATTCAGAAATATTTCAGGGGGCCACCCCATTAAGCTACCCGCAACGAAGTTAGCTGACTTCGAGACGGACTCAAGGTTTGCGTCGGTGGCTGTAAACGACTGGGAACCCGAAAATGTGACTAGGCTTGTCGATACCGTGAAAACACTCCGCTTACCTAAACAGTACATGTGCTCCTCGCACAATCGTAAATTAAGCAGTAAAGCATGGCATAAGTACAGGATAGTAAATAAAACCTCAAACTAGTTTGTGGCCCCAAGAAATAAGAATGAATCAAGCTCTGGCTTAGGGGGATCCCATAATCCTCCCGGATGTGGATAGCGCGAATATTCAAGGAACAGGTATCAAGTACTCGGGGTCCTACGGGACACAAGTGGACGGTTAACAACCAAATAACATCTATTGCCCACCTGTGCCTCTGCTTACTTACTTCAATTTTAGTTGTTTAAACAGTAATTAAAGTGAACAATAATTAAAGCCATGATCATCTCCAACATTGAACATGCGGCAATACTCCAACAACTGTGGTACTTGACGACACGCAACAGCACTTGAGCAAGCGACTACGACGCGCAAGTCCAACTATCTACCAAACAACAGGTAATAGGATGTGTCCAAGGCAATATATGGCTGCAAGGGGATATGACGGGTACGGAAACTAGAGCATCGCAACACAAATAGCAATAGATCAACAGGAGGGAATAAATACTATAAACGTAAGATAGGTAGAAAGGGGGAGATGCTCGCCTGAAAACATTGCCGAAGGTTCATCCGAAGATCGTGGCGAAGCTCACATCAACTCAACGGCCTTATCCGCAAAGAAGCAAAACACTAGAATAAACACCGGTTGCACTATTTAATACTACGGCAAAAGATCGGGCATGATGCATGTATGATGCATGGCATGGCACAACTGCGATGCAATTAGGTCATGTTAAGCGGAACCGGGGTCCCGATAATTAATTAGGTGGTTCATGTTATTTAACTACCCCGCAATTTAAATGTTGCATTATCAGGACAAAGATAGCACCGGTTCGCTACACATATTTAAATGAGGCCAATATAAGACTAGATTTGCCCGCATATGGGGCCCCATATTTAATTAGAGGTGAATCGGCATAGTGCCCCCAAACCACACAAATATGCATGCGAGATGAACAATTAATATGCAACAAGTTTTATATATAGCATTTATAAAATAGGGCTCGGGAAAAGGTTCACACATTGGGGTTCGGCAGATCTTGGTTCCGGGGTTTGGGGTCGGGTCTCAGGGTTCGGATCTGGGGTTCGACGGGATCGTTCTCGGACTCCGGGAAGGACTTGGTTTGGTGTCGGGGGCGCATTGGATTCGCCCGGGTCGGGGTCGATCTGGTCGTCGATGGCGAACTTGAGTGGATAGGGTACCGGGGTCTTCGGATCCATGAAGTAGATCTTGTCGTCGCGTGGATCTTGTCGGTTCCGTGTCATCGAGTCGGTCTTGCCGTTTCACGGCGGAGATCTTGGTGTCCCGGGTCTCGGCGTCTTAGGATCCGGGAGGAAGAACTTGGCACGTCGGGTTCGGTCTCGAACTCCAGGATCGAGCTTCGGGGTTCGACGGGTGTCTTGGCGTCCCATGAAGGCGTTCTCGGAGCTCCGAGGGGTTCGGTTCCGATCTTCAGATAATGGCTTTCGGATCCACGAAGGAGGCCTTGGCGTACCCCCGAGGAAGTTCTTGACGATGGCTCCCCCTTGGTTCGAAACGGTCTTCGGACTTGAGGGTCAGTGTCGAACTTGGAATCGGTACCGGGTCTTCGAGTGGCGCCAAGCCATGCCACGCCATCCATAACGCTTCCAATCACTGGTACCAAACAACACCGCGCTGAACCGGAACAGAGACGTTCGCGGCCACGCGCGCGAGGTAGGGTGCAGCGAGGAGAAGCAGAATGGGAGGACGCGGCGGCCAGGCTCGAGCGGCCAGGGGCGACGCTGCAGGGACCCGGGCGCGCTGGCCGGCGGCGGTGAGGACGGGGGTGTGGCCGGAGGGGCGGAGCGTCGCGGGATGGCGCCGGCGGCGGGGTCACGCGGCCGCTGAGGAGGGGGCAGCGAGCGACAGGAGGTTGGGGGCGGGGTCTGGGGGAAGCAGGGTCTGCGGCAGCGGTGCCTGACCGCGGTGGCGGGTGCTCGCCGGGGGAGCCTGGCGGAGGGCGAGCGGAGGCGGAAGGAGGCGGGGCGAGCCGGCAGAGGGAAGGAGCGGCCGAGCCTGGCGGCGGGGAAAAGGAGCAGAGGACGGGCGAGCGCGCGAGAGAGGGGGAAGCTCGGTGGCGGTGTCGGCTCGGGGCAGAACGCGCCTGGCCGGAGGGGAAGGTGAGGCGGTGAGGCGACGGACGCGGCCGGAGGCGGGGAGCGGGAGAGGGGTGGACGGCGAGGCGCGTCGGCCGGAGAGGTTGGAGAGGAGGCGGCGGCGAGGCGGGGAAGGGAGCTCGGGCCGGCGAGCTCGCTGCGGCGGCGGGGACGCGGGGGTGCAGAGGCGGCCACGAGGAGGGGGCGTCGCCGGAGGAACGACGGCGCTGGCCGAGCGGAGAGGAAGGAAGGCGCGTGGCCGGGTGGCGGCGGGGCAGGAGGAGCCGACGGGGACGTGCCGGCGCAGAACGGCGGTGGGGGAGAAGGTTGGAGAGGAGGGAGGAGGAAGAGAAACAGGGGAGGGGCGCGCGCGTCGGGGTGGGCCCGCGCGGGGTGCGTGCGTGGTGGCCAGGGGAGCGTGGGGGTGGGAGTGGGTTGGTGGGCGGTGGGGTCAGGCGGGAGTGGGTCCAGGGTGTAAGGGAGAGGCGTGGCTGAGTGGGTGGCGTGTGCTGTGTTGTGTGCTGCTGAGGGTGGGGCCAGGGTGTAAGGGAGAGGGGGTAGAAAGGGGCTGTGTGAGAGAGGGAGAGGGGCTGGTGGATTGATGAGGTGGCAAGGTGGGTAGGGATTGGGGGAGAGGGTGAGATGGCAAGCTGTGATTGGTGGGTAGATTAGGACTAGGTAGTTTTAGGAATTCGGGTGGGCTGGTTTTATTCTGGGGGTGGCCGACTGGGTCGGATCGGCCCGGTTTGGCTGCCCCCACTAAAATAATTAAATATTTTATTTGTTTAACAGGGCTTTTGCAAACCGATAGCAGACAAAACAAAATAATCCGGAGACCCGGGTTTCGCGTTTGAACAAAGACGGGGCATCTAGAAAACAAAAATAGGTTTTTCCGCAATTAGTTTTATGCAAGCAAATGCAAGATGATGACGATGCTCAAATGCAATGTGGCATGATGACATGAGCATGCGGTCATGATGATGCAATGCACAAAAACAACGCGATTTTCTAGTAGTGGTTTTGCGGGATGCCACAATTCGACACCACTAACAATGGATCTCGCCCTCGAGATCCGCCTCATGGTACCGGGAAGAAGGGCGGCGATCTGAATCTTCTCGCATCGTGTAGATCCTCGCGACACCACTAACAAGAGGTCGTTGTCCGTGATCGTCGAGAGAACACTCCGGGAACAAAAGGTCGAAGGTAGAGGTATCAACAAATAAAGCCACCTCTAGCTTCCGTGGACGGAGTAAAACTGCTGGATCCACTGATTCGATGTACAAGAGCGAATGATGAAAGTAGTCGGATGATGATCAGTCCATCGCGCACCCAAACCATTACTCTGCACACGAGTAGGCGGATTATGCAACCAACTCTCGGAATTCAGATTGTAGATCTCGACAAACGAGGTTCAGAAACAAAGGGGTGATGCAGACTCTGCATCGGATCTGGAGTACACTACAAGGAATCTGGCTATATATGACCCTCCATTTTCGTCACAGAATCGTCATAATAGTCCTTTTATGACGATTCTATGACGATTTTGAGATCGTCGAAAGCTGGGCGTCGCAAATAAACTATAACGACGTTTTTGATAAAATCGTCATAACTGTCCATGACGATATTGAATCGTCATAAAGTCTATGACGATCCAATATCGTCATGGGCCATCTAGCCTGGCCAAGTCAGATCTTACGTGGCCGATCCTACGTGGCAGAATTGTGACGAAATTAAATCGTCTTAAATTAAAATCAGCTCAGCCCATTTCTAGGTTCCACATGGGCTCGGCCCAACTATTCTAGATTGTTTTTTATACTATTCTGGATTGTTTTTCATGTCAAATCTGGTCAGCTACATGGGCCAAGCCCAACATTCTAGCATTTTTATTTCTTTTGCATGGGCCTTTTATATGGATAGATTCTTACTTTGGGCCTTCTTATTTTGGGCTGGTCCCAACAGATAATAATTTAACCAATACCAACATAATACACGAAATTAATTTGATTCAAACATGTCACATTCACGAATAATATTTTAGATAACATCGAAACATTACAATCACACATAGTTCACATTAGGTGGAGCAACCAAAATACAACCAAACATTCAGACAGATACAAGCTAGCTCTTTTTTGATATTTCAGAACTTCTTCACGCTTCCACTTTGTCCAACTTATTAAGCCTTGGCACCAACAACCTGTAAAACATCACATTCATCCAAAAAATAAGGACTAGGTTCATATAAATGGATATATTGACAGAAGGTGATACGAAATATGCTTATGTATGAACAAAATAGTATAACATAAGTGAGAGGCCATAGCATGTGCAAAACAAACTTAACGAATGCAGACATATCCATAGGCAACACATGATGCATGCATCAAGCATAAGGCCCATATATGTTTGAGAAAGACCAATGCAGAGAGAATCTGATCAAGTACACATGAGAAAACTAGGTATAGATTATTACAGAATCTGAAATTTCTTGATTTAGTTTCTTTAATGCACCAGGTACAAAATGTGCATAAGAGACAAGGAAGGGAAAGGTGCACAGGTATTGTAGCATGATTGCAGGGAAGGATGCAGGGCATCGAAATTAGTAAAAGCAACCAGTGCATCAACCATGTGTCTACAGGAATGCATACTGAGTTATGGAAGCACTAACATTCTAACAAGAGAGGAGGGATTGAAGTGGTAGTTGACTCACAGTTTCCAGGCATCGGTGGACAGGATAGAGAGGATGATGTAGAATCAAACAGTGAAAACAGCTGGAATCAAACAGTGAAATAAGCACCATTCATTGTGATAAAATACCAATCACAACACGGTTTTGCAGCATTTTACTCAAGTTACATGCATTTGGGTTCAGGTTAACCAACTGAGAACAAGAAAAGATTACAGAATAAAAAAGGCAATGTCATATGCAAAACCATAGAAGATCAAGTAGTTCAGATGCATCATGTTCAGGTTTGTGAACTAACTATGAAAATCCACACTAAGCAAGTCAAGTACAATTTGTGCCAATAAATAATACAGAGCACAACCAAAAGCTTCGGTCATCTTCACCAAAGAAAAATACAGAGCAGAGGCAGCGCAATCTTATTACCTCAAGGCACCACTGTGGCAGGCATCTTACTACATGTACTTGTCGAGGAAGTAGCCGAAGAGGATCTAGTCAAGGAGGCCCCTGAGGCGCAAGGTGATAAATGAAGATGATAGTATCTAGTAAAGCAAAAAAATAAAGGTTATAAGTTAAGCCTTCATTAAACAAACTGCAGGTCTGAAACATGTCGCAGATAAAAATATACTAGGAGGAACAAAGTTTCTATTCATCGGAACAACTACTGATAAGTCACATTAAGCAAGTCAAGTATAATTTGTGGCAATCAATAATACAGAGCATAACCAAAAGCTTCAGCCATCCTGACCAAAGAAAAGTACAGAGCAGAGGCGGTGCAATCTTAACATCGAGCCAATGTGAGAACGCATGCTTTATAAAAAATTGTTATGCTGAATATGGAACAGTAGGTCCATTTTATCGGAGTAATACCATTTTATTAACCTAAACAAGTCAGGTACAGGTTAAAAGGGAAAATAAAGAAAGTGACCATTTTATTGGAGTAATACCACTACCAAAGGATTAAATGATCCATAGGACATATTCAGGTCTAGGATAAAGACATATGAAGAAGAGAGTGTTTCAAGTATAAATATATTAAGATCTTGCTTTACCTAGCAACTAGTAGTTGTTATAGAAAAAGTTGCATATAGCATAGAAAATGTAGATATGTCCGCAACAATGATAGAATAACACAGGGCAAAGTTATGTTGGCACTTCCTCTATGAAGCATACTTAACTAAAATGACCTAGTTTGCACATCAAGGATATGACTGACATAATATAACTATATAAGCAATCTGACTGCAAATTACCTTGGTGGCGCATCCAAGCACATCAAGAAAGGAATCAGAATAACCTAAAGGTATTAAATTGTACGGAAGCTATTTGCATACAAGCAGCCAAATGGTACCACTGCATCCAAACTACCAGGATTGCGTATGTATGATTGGAAGCAGCAAGTCGCAGTGGTGGAATTAGAATAAGGTGAAGGTGGGAAGGGAGCGTGCAGGTGTAGTAGGTACATGAGGATGTTGAGAGGGAGTACCTTAGCATTTAATTAAGCGGTGAACTTGCAGACGGAGGCCATGGAGGCGAGGTCGAGCTCCATGACGTCGAGGGTGGCAGAGGGGGTGTCGGCGAAGAAGGCCTCCGTCACATCAACAAAATCCCCTCAAACATACACAAACAAACACAACAAAGATCAAATTAATCAATATTTCACATAGGAAAAAGGAAGGCAGTAGCTATTTAAAGCTTAATATTTCACATAGGACAAAGGAGTCGAAGCATGACTGCATATAAATTATAAAATATTGAACAAAAACTGGTGCTAGAGACACCTGGACAAGAACTAAGCACAATAGTAATAGAAAACATGTACCCTCATGTTTCCAATAAACTAGACAGTTCAATCTAAATGGCATTTGATTGGCATGGCTCCCACGACCTTGGAAGGAAAGAAGCATTGTATCAGTACACAATCCACAATGGACGTTGTAGTATATGATGCAGAAATGTGTGGGGAGAGCTCACTTGGCATGGATGTCAAGGAACCTGGCGGAGCTTCCAGTAACGATTATGTCGTAGGTGAGGGAGACCTTGAACCCCGCGGTGATGGCAAACCCGACGACGGCGATGATGATGGGATTGCTGTAGCGCTCCATCTGCTTGACGAGGTCGTTGATGTCGCCCTTGAAGATCTCCTATGATGCCTGCAGGTTCGTCTCGGAGCAGAAGGCACGGCTTCTCCCTGCGAGCACCACCGCTACCACACTGTCGTCGGCGTTCAGGCGCATCTGGAAGAACTGGCCGCCCTTCTCCCGGATGCCATGCCGCATAGTGGGAGGTCGGGGGAACGCGAGAAGACCTTCTCCCTTGATGGAAACATGTAGGAGCCCTGCTAGGGTTCACGCGCGACGCTGTCTGGGGATCTAGATCGCGGTAGGATGGGCAGAGGTGTAGTGATGGCTCTGGATCGGGCTTGAATAGAGAGGGGGGAGGGTGTGGGGGATGGGAGGAGGGGCACTGGAGTTGGTGCCGGCGGATGGCCATCGATCTGGAGCCTGGGAGGGGAGATCTGGAGCCTGGGAGGGGAGATCTGGAGCCTGGGAGGGGAGGGGAGAACGTGGAGGCGCTTGAAGACCGGGTTCGAATGGAGAGGGGCGGCGAGGAGGGTGTGTTGACGAAGGTGGTGTGGACGGGAGGAGGGGCGCCGGAGGTGGTGCGGACGGGTAGTCGGCGATCTGGATCGTGGGAGGGGATATCGTGTTTGGGTGGAGGCGGCGCTCGAGGGTAGGCGAGAGGAGACGAGTGGAGGAGACTGAGCGATGGATGGGTCGGCTTGGATCGGATGCTGTCTGACCTAGATCAATTTTTGGGGCCAAATTTTAGTCTTTCGCGGCCAAAATCGAAAGAATTCGGCGCCACATTTTCATGTGGGGCAGGAGAGGTGATTTCTGGAGCGTTGGATCAAGCTGTATTGATGGCTGAGATTCGCTTGGGCAGGGTGATCCATGGATAGTACATTTCTTGTATCTGATTGGCTGGAGGAGGGTTTCCATGAGTGAGGGTTGGACAATATGACGATTTAAAATCGTCATAGTGAGCTACAAGTAACACCATTGGCTGCTTCCACCAGATTATGACGATTTCATCTAAAGTAACTATGATGATTTTTAGCAAAATCGTCGTAATTTTCTAGGGTATAGTCCCTCTTGAACTGCTTACGACCATCTCATGCAAAATCGTCATAACTCTATGACGATTTTGTTCACGGTCACTATTAGAAGGTCATAGAATAACACATTTCTTGTAGTGGTAGATGATGTCGTCGCGTCGGAAAACACCGGAAGGCACAAACAAGGAACAAAGAATGGTACCACAGTAGACGGATTCCTCAGACAGCATGAACACCGGATGGTAGAACACCGTTATCAAAGGAGGGAGCGAAACCCTGAAGGTACGATGGAACCCAGCCACGAGAAAACCTTGACTCGAAGAGAGAGAAGAGAGCAGATTCAAAACACGCAGAGGTGAGAGGAGAGAAGCAGAGGGATAAGGAGTAAAATCAGACCTAATCAGAACTATCCAACCGATTTTGCAAAATAGTTTTGACACTCTACCTCGGCCGTTAGCTAGGGTATCCTACAGGCTGGACTTGTGGGGTATCGCAACTGCTGATCTCTGATACCACTCTGTAACACCCTCAGAATCGACCCTATGCAGGTTTCAGCGATTCCCGCCAAACCCGCATAGAAACGATTCAAAGGTGCCCACCAGGCACTTCCGTGCGGGTGGAAAACGAAGTAATAACATTACACAACAGTCCTCGATGGGACCCATAGAACAGATATATATATACAACAGCGACTCAATGAGTCAGGAATACAGATATACAATTCAAAGACCCAAATCACCTTGAAAATGATAGAGTGTCCGACTACGGACAAGATGCAAATGGGGCTAAGAGCCCTGAAGAATAACCAATGGCGTCCATAACCCTGCCCAGGCCAAGCCGGAAGGGTAACCCTGCTAACGACGTCGATCTCAAAACCTGCTTAAACAAAAGGGGTGCCGACAAAGGGCAAAGGAAAAAGAGGAGCGTCAGTACTGAGGCCAGTACACGGCGAGGCTAGAATTCGGCGGTCCTCGCCTACATAGGTATGGTGGACGGAAGCGGCAGCGGCAGCATGCACTAAACTACCTATAGAGACTCGGTACAACTGGCGGCTATCAGAGAGGGGTAAGAAGGACCTATTCGGAACCAACCTGATACTACCACCAAGCATACCCATCCTGGTATTTCCCCCTCGAGACCAAACGAGGAAGTCAACCGAGGAACTCACACAGTTGGCAGTTTTATTTATTCAGTTATCGTTGCAGCAATTACTAGTCAGGTATAGATAGTCATCCTGATAAAATAAGCAGTGGGCACTTTTAGTTAACCATTCCGTTGTAGTTGCAACACTTACTAGTCAGATGCAATTAGCATGAGATATCCCAAAACCCAGCAGTTGTTGGTACTTTTATTTAGCCATTCCGTTATGGTTGCAATACTTACTAGTCAGATACAATGGTCGCAAGCGACAACCCAAGCAAGCAATTGTTGGCAGTTTTATTTAGCCATTCCATTATAGTTGAAGCTGATTACTAGTCATTATAAAGTCAAATTTATAGCACTACTTTAGTTATAGTTGTCTATGATCGAGATACTGTGCTCCAAGTCGTCCATAACCGCGGACACGGCTTTCAGAAAGTTTTACCCTGCAGGGGTGCACAAATAGCAACACACACTCGATCAAGCTCGGAAAAACCAAATCAAAACCCAACGAGGCCTTCACGACAAAGCAATCACAAGATTCAGAAATATTTCAGGGGGCCACCCCATTAAGCTACCCGCAACGAAGTTAGCTGACTTCGAGACAGACTCAAGGTTTGCGTCAGTGGCTGTAAACGACTGGGAACCCGAAAATGTGACTAGGCTTGTCGATACCGTGAAAACACTCCGCTTACCTAAACAGTACAGGTGCTCCTCGCACAATCGTAAATTAAGCAGTAAAGCATGGCATAAGTACATGATAGTAAATAAAACCTCAAACTAGTTTGTGGCCCCAAGAAATAAGAATGAATCAAGCTCTGGCTCAGGGGGATCCCATATGTGGGGGTTCGTAGCATGGAAAACAAAAATTTTCTATCGCATACAAACAAACAAGCCAAGATCTATCTACTAGATTGTAGCAACGAGTCGATGGTATAACTTACCCTCGAAGATTCCAAAGCGTTTAACGAGAGCGGATTCTCGTGGGTGATGTAGTCGTACTCTTTCCGATCTCAAGATCGTGTAGACGATCCTTCCGGCGCCACGTTCCGGCAGCGCTCCCGCAGTTGGTCACACGTTCGGTACTCGACGAAGACCTTCCTCTCCCTTGTTCCAGCAGGCAGCGGAGGTTGTAGTACTCTCCTCGCGATTCCGGCAGCACAACGGCGTGGTACCGGAAGTAGAGGGGAAATCCCGCAGGGCTTCGCCTTAAGCCGGTGCGAGTATGGTGGATCTTATGAGAGAGGCTATTAGTGGTCTAGTAATTAGACACACCAATTAGAAGGCTCTAAACCAATTAGAAGGCTCTAAACCGCTGGCTAAAGCAATTAGAAGCTCTAAACCAAAACGGCTCTAAACCGGAGATTTAGAGGTAGGAACTTGTGTGTCTAGGAGGGGAGCCCTGCCCCTCCTTTTATGGGTGGGGAGGCGCGGCCAGGGGAGGGGAGTCCCTCCCCAAGTCGGCCTTGGGTGGCGCGCCGGCTTGGGGAGGAGACTCCTCCCTCAAGTCGGTTCCCAACTCCTCTTTCTTGTTTCCCACAGTTTCTTGTTTTAGCCGTTTGACTTTCAAACTGGACATTTGACTTTTCTGTTTTAGGATTCAATTTAATCCTTTATTTGGGACAGCAAGAACACTTAGTACATGATGCAATCATTCCAATATGTAATGACACATTCATGTACCCCTCCCCCCCAGAGTGCCGGACAATCCGGAACCTTCTAGAACATTCCCGATGAAAACACCGGAATCATTCCCGAACTCCGAAATGGGACTTTCCTTATATGAATCTTATTATCCGTACCATTACGGATCACCTCGTGATATCCCGGATCCCATCCGAGACTCCGAACAACATTCGGTCTCTTTCTCATAATACCATAACTACTCAAACAACGTCGAATCCTTAAGTGTGTCTCCCTACGGTTCGTGAATTACGCGGACATGATCGAGACACTTCTCCGAACAATAACCAATAGAGGAATCTGGAAATTCATATGGCTCCCACATATTTCTACGATTACTTTGCGATCGAATGAACCACTTACATACGATACCAATTTCCTTTTGTCTCACGATATGTTACTTATCCGAGGTTATGATCGTCGGTATCTCTGCATACCTAGTTCAACCTCGTTACTGATAAGTACTCTTTTCTCGTTCCCGTGATATGTGATCCCTTGTGACCAAGTCACATGCTTGCAAGCTAATTGGATGACATTCCACCGAGAGGGCCCAGAGTATATCTATCCGTCATGTGGATGGACAAATCCCACTCTTGATCCATGTGTCTCAACCAATACTTTCCGAACACTCAATGCCACCTTTATAACCACCCAGTTACGGTGTGGTGTTTGATGTCATCAAAGCATCCATCCGGTAAAGGTGATATGCATGATCTCATGGTCGAAGGAATTAGGTTACTATGTATCAGAAAGCATATAGCAATTGAACTATTGAAATGACTTGATCTTTATGCTACGCTTATCTATAGGAGTATGTCCACCATATCATTCTCCTAACGATATGATCTTGTTGTTGATAACATCTCAATGTTCATGATAGGGAAACCACAATCATTGATCAACCAACAAGCTAGTGAAGTATAGAGGCTATACTAGGGACTTCAAATTAAGTTTACAAATCACACAAGTATCAATGTTTCCTTGTTAATACTATTATAGCATGAATGTAAACATTTATCATAAACACAAAGATATAATAATAACTACATTTATTATTGCCTCTAGGGCATATCTCCCACAGTCTCCCACTTGCACTAGAGTCATCTAATCTAGATTACATGGTAATATACCGAACACCCATGGCAGTTTGGTGTTGGTCATGTTTTGCCCTCGGGAGAGGTTTAGTCAACGGATCCGCCACATTCAGATCTGTGTGTACTTTGCAAATCTTTATATCCCCATCCTGGATATGTTCTCGAATAGCGTGAAAACGTAGCTTGATATGCTTCAGCTTCTTGTGTGACCTTGGTTCTTGCGCATTGGCTATGACGCCCATGTTATCACAGTAGATAGACATTGGGTCCAGCGCACTAGGATCCACACCCAACTCTGTAATGAACTCTTTCATCCATATCGCTTCTTGTGAAGCCTCCGAAGCAGCCATGTATTCCGATTCAGTTGAAGATCTCGCCACAACGCTTTGCTTTGCACTCCTCCAGCTAACTGCTGCACCATTCAAAATAAATACGTATCCGGATTGCGATTTAGAATCATCCGGATCAGTGTTCCAACTAGCATCGGTGTAACCATTAACAACGAGCTGTTCATCACCTCCATAAGAAAGAACCATATCCTTAGTTCTTCTTAAGTACTTAAGGATGTTTTTGACCGCTGTCCAATGATCCACTCCTGGATCACTTTGATATCTGCTAGTTAAACTAACAGCATATGCAATGTCGGGTCTAGTACATAGCATGGCATACATTAGAGATCCTATGGCTGAGGCATAGGGAGTCTTACTCATCCTTTCTCTATCTTCTGCCGATGTCGGACTTTGAGTTTTACTCAAGGTCGTATTGGGCAACATGGGCAAGAACCCTTTCTTGCTTTCTTCCATTCCAAATCTCTTTAGAACTTTGTCCAAATATGTACTCTGTGACAATGATATTTGGCGTTTCGATCTATCTCTATAAATCTTTATGCCTAATATATAAGCTGCTTCGCCAAGATCCTTCATTGAAAAAACTATTATTCAAATATTCCTTGACACTATTAAGAAGGTCTACATCATTCCCAATCAACAATATGTCATCCACATATAGTATTAAGAATGCTACAGAGCTCCCACTCACTTTCTTGTAAATACAAGCTTCTCCATAAGTTTGTATAAAACCAAAGCTTTTGATTACCTTATCAAAACGTTGATTCCAACTTCGGGATGCTTGCTTCAATCCATAGATGGACCGTTGAAGTTTGCATACCTTGTTAGCATCTTTAGGATCGACAAAACCTTTGGGTTGCATCATATACAACTCTTCATCAATGTCTCCATTGAGGAATGCTGTTTTGACATCCATCTGCCATATCTCATAATCATAATATGCAGCGATTGCTAACATAATCCTCACAGACTTTAGCTTCGCTACCGGTGAGAAAGTCTCATCGTAGTCAACTCCTTGAATTTGTCGAAACCCTTTTGCGACAAGTCGAGCTTTATAGACAGTAACATTACCATCAGCATCTGTTTTCTTCTTGAAAATCCATTTGTTCTCGACAGCCTTTCGGCCATCCGGTAAGTCCACCAAAGTCCATACTTGGTTTTCGTACATGGATCCAATCTCGGATTTCATGGCTTCTTGCCATTTATTGGAATCTGGGCTCATCATCGCTTCCTCATATGTCTCGGGGTCATCGGTGTTGTCCACCACCATGACATTCATAACGGAATCATACCAATCTGGAGTGGTACGAGTTCTCGTTGACCTCCAAGGCTCTGTAGCAACTTCAACCGAAGTTTCATGATCACCATCATTAGCTTCCTCTCTTAGTGGTGCAGGCACCACAGGAACTTCTTCCGGTGCTGCGCTACTCGCAATTTCGAGAGAAGGTTCGACAACCTCGTCGATTTCTACTTTCCTTCCAGTCAATTCTTTCGAGAGAAATTCCTTCTCTAGAAAGGATCCATTCTTGGCAACGAAGATTTTGCCTTCGGATCTATGATAGAAGGTATACCCAATAGTTTCCTTCGGGTATCCTACGAAGACGCATTTTTCCGCTTTGGGTTCAAGCTTGTCCGGCTGTAACTTCTTTACATAGGCTTCGCATCCCCAAACTTTAAGGAACTACAATTTAGGTTTCTTCCCAAACCATAATTCATACGGTGTCGTTTCAACGGATTTAGATGGTGCCCTATTTAAAGTGAATGCGGCTGTTTCTAATGCATAACCCCAAAATGATAGCGGTAAATCTGTAAGTGACATCATAGAACGAACCATATCTAAGAGAGTTCGATTACGACGTTCGGACACACCATTACGCTGTGGTGTTCCCGGCGGTGTCAATTGTGAAAGTATTCCGCATTTCTTCAAATGCTCGCCAAACTCGTAACTTAGATATTCACCTCCACGATCAGAACGTAGAAATTTAATCTTCTTGTTACGTTGATTCTCTACCTCACTTTGAAACTCCTTAAACTTCTCGAAAGTTTCGGACTTATGTTTCATGAAATAGATATACCCATATCTACTCAAGTCATCCGTGAAGGTAAGAACATAACGATAACCACCGCGCGATGCTACACTCATTGGACCACACACATCGGTATGTATGATTTCCAACAAGTCCGTAGCTCGCTCCATCATACCAGAAAATGGAGTCTTAGTCATTTTACCCATCAGACATGCTTCGCATCTTTCAAGTGATTCAAAATCAAGTGATTCAAGAAGTCCATCGGAATGGAGTTTCTTCATACGTTTCACTCCGATGTGACCAAGACGACAGTGCCACATATAGGTCGAATTATCGCTTGATTTCAAACGTTTAGCCTCAATGTTGTTGATATGTGTATTTCCACTATCGAGATTCAATTAGAATAGACCATCTATCAAAGGTGCATGTGCATAAAACATATTACTCATATAAATAGAACAACCATTATTCTCGGATTTAAACAAGTAACCGTCTCGCAATAAACAAGATCCCGATATAATGTTCATGCTCAACGCAGGCACCAAATAACAATTATTTAAGTATAAAACTAATCCCGATGGTAGATGAAGGGGTAGCGTGCCGACCGCGATCACATCAACCTTTGATCCGTTTCCCACGCGCATCGTCACCTCGTTCTTCGCTAGCTTCCGTTTATTCTGCAGCACCTGTTTCGAGTTACAAATATGAGCAACCGAACCAGTATCAAATACCCAGGCACTACTACGAGTACTAGTGAGATACACATCAATAACATGTATATCAGATATACCTTTCTTCTTGATGTTGCCGTTCTTCAAATCCGCCAAGTACTTTGGGCAATTCCGCTTCCAGTGACCTTCTCCCTTGCAGTAAAAGCACTCAGTATCCGGCTTAGGTCCAGCCTTGGTCTTCTTCGTCGGCGTGGTAGCTTTCTTACCACCCTTCTTGAAGTGTCCCTTTTGGTTAGACTTTCCTTTCTTGAATTTGGTGGTCTTATTGACCAACAACACTTGGTGCTCTTTCTTTATCTCCACTTCTACAGATTTCAACATGGCAAAGAGTTCTGGCAACGTCTTGTTCATGTTCTGCATGTTGTAGTTCATCACAAAGTTCTTGTAACTTGGTGGCAGTGATTGGAGGACACGGTAAATCCCCAAAGCATTAGGAATCACTATACCCAAGCTTTGAAGTTTGTTTGCGTGCCCAAACATCTTAAGCACATGCTCACTGACGGAGCTGCCCTCTTCCATCTTGCAGTTAAAGAACTTTTCAGAAGCCTCATAGCTTTCAATTGCCGCATGAGTCTCAAAAATCAATTTGAGATCCTCGACAATATCATATGGGTCTGAATCCTCAAACCTTTTCTGAAGCTCCGATTCCAAACCATACAAGATAGCACACTGAACTATGGAGTACTGATTCTTCCGAGCGAGGTAAACATTCTTTACTTCATCGGGAGCATCAGCTGCAGGTGGGTCACCCAGCGGTGCATCCAGCACATAGGTCAAATTACCAGCTGTGAGGACAATCCTCAAATTGCGGAACCAATCCGCGAAGTTGCTTCCATTGTTTTTCAACTTTTCTTTCTCTAGGAACGCATTAAAATTGATGGTAGGGGCTGCCATTGATCTACAACATATTTGCAATAGTTTAGACTAAGTTTATGACAAATTGAGTTCAAATTAATTAATGTAATTAAACTAGGTGAACTCCCACTCAAAACAATATCCCTCACATTGTTTTAGTGATCACACGAACCAAATCCACTACATCAACACCGATCATCACGAGAGTTGATATAGCTTCAATGGCGAACAATCGTCATGTTCATCATGTCTACTATATGATTCATGCTTTACCTTTCGGTGATCCGTGTTCCGAGACCATGTCTGTACATGCTAGGCTCGTCAAGATCAAACCTTAGTTTCTCCATGAGCAAATCTGGCTTGCTCACGTTGTATACACTTGCGGAATCTAACACACCCGATCATCACGTGGTGCTTCGAAACAACAAGCTTTAGCAACGGTGCTAACTAAGGGTGAACACTTTATGACTTGGAATTCATGTGCATGAGGGATCATCTTATAATGCTACCGTCGTCTACTAAGCAATACAAGATGCATAAAGGATTAACATCACATGCAATTCAATATATATGTGATATGATATGGCCTTTCTTCTCTGTGCTTCCGATCTCCATCTTCAAGCACGAACATGATCTCCATCATCACCGGCATTGCATCAAGGTCAATGACGCTACTCCATTGTTGTCGTCCACCAGCTTCAACTATTACAACTACTTTGAATAGACACGCGGGTCTTAACATAAATTAAAGACAACCATATGGCTCCTGCCGGTTGCCAACTTACAATAAGGAACATTGCATACATCAAATATAATCACAATCATGGCCATATCACATCACTGCACACCCCTGCAAAACAAAGTTAGACGCCTCTACTTTCTTTGCATATTTTACGTGGTTTGGGGCTTTCAATAAGTGTCGTTCTAACTTACGAACAAGAACCACAACATTGATACTAGTATTGTTAATCACCCGTTGTAAATTGGATCTTAACTATGCTAGGAGAAACAGGCACCCGCAAAGCCACTTATGCAATACAAGTTGCATGTCAAGCGTGGAGCAAGTCTCATGAACGATGTCATGTAAGGTTAGCCCGGGCCGCTTCATCCCAACATACCGCAAGATGCAAAGTACACAAGAAGCAATCGACAATAAAGCATCAACGCCCACAATGACCATTGTGTTCTACTCGTGCAACAGATCTACATATAGACACGGCTCTGATACCACTGTAGGGGTTCGTATCATGGAAAACAAAAAATTTCTATCGCATACAAACAAACAAGCCAAGATCTATCTACTAGATTGTAGCAACGAGTCGATGGTATAACTTACCCTCGAAGATTCCAAAGCGTTTAACGAGAGCGGATTCTCGTGGGTGATGTAGTCGTACTCTTTCCGATCTCAAGATCGTGTAGACGATCCTTCCGGCGCCACGTTCCGGCAGCGCTCCCGCAGTCGGTCACACGTTCGGTACTCGACGAAGACCTTCCTCTCCCTTGTTCCAGCAGGCAGCGGAGGTTGTGGTACTCTCCTCGCGATTCCGGCAGCACAACGGCGTGGTACCGGAAGTAGAGGGGAAATCCCGCAGGGCTTCGCCTTAAGCCGGTGCGAGTATGGTGGAGCTTATGAGAGAGGCTATTAGTGGTCTAGTAATTAGACACACCAATTAGAAGGCTCTAAACCAATTAGAAGGCTCTAAACCGCTGGCTAAAGCAATTAGAAGCTCTAAACCAAAACGGCTCTAAACCGGAGATTTAGAGGTAGGAACTTGTGTGTCTAGGAGGGGAGCCCTGCCCCTCCTTTTATGGGTGGGGAGGCGCGGCCAGGGGAGGGGAGTCCCTCCCCAAGTCGGCCTTGGGTGGCGCGCCGGCTTGGGGAGGAGACTCCTCCCTCAAGTCGGTTCCCAACTCCTCTTTCTTGTTTCCCACAGTTTCTTGTTTTAGCCGTTTGACTTTCAAACTGGACATTTGACTTTTCTGTTTTAGGATTCAATTTAATCCTTTATTTGGGACAGCAAGAACACTTAGTACATGATGCAATCATTCCAATATGTAATGACACATTCATGTACCCCTCCCCCCCGGAGTGCCGGACAATCCGGAACCTTCTAGAACATTCCCGATGAAAACACCAGAATCATTCCCGAACTCCGAAATGGGACTTTCCTTATATGAATCTTATTATCCGGACCATTCCGGATCACCTCGTGATATCCCGGATCCCATCCGAGACTCCGAACAACATTCGGTCTCTTTCTCATAATACCATAACTACTCAAACAACGTCGAATCCTTAAGTGTGTCTCCCTACGGTTCGTGAATTACGCGGACATGATCGAGACACTTCTCCGAACAATAACCAATAGAGGAATCTGGAAATTCATATGGCTCCCACATATTTCTACGATTACTTTGCGATCGAATGAACCACTTACATACGATACCAATTTCCTTTTGTCTCACGATATGTTACTTATCCGAGGTTATGATCGTCGGTATCTCTGCATACCTAGTTCAACCTCGTTACTGATAAGTACTCTTTTCTCGTTCCCGTGATATGTGATCCCTTGTGACCAAGTCACATGCTTGCAAGCTAATTGGATGACATTCCACCGAGAGGGCCCAGAGTATATCTATCCGTCATGTGGATGGACAAATCCCACTCTTGATCCATGTGTCTCAACCAATACTTTCCGAACACTCAATGCCACCTTTATAACCACCCAGTTACGGTGTGGTGTTTGATGTCATCAAAGCATCCATCCGGTAAAGGTGATATGCATGATCTCATGGTCGAAGGAATTAGGTTACTATGTATCAGAAAGCATATAGCAATTGAACTATTGAAATGACTTGATCTTTATGCTACGCTTATCTATAGGAGTATGTCCACCATATCATTCTCCTAATGTCGTGGGAATGACCACGGCAGATGCTGCAATTGGCAGCAAGTAGTAGAACGAAGGGCAAGGGCGGCCAGCCATCTGCGGTGCGAGATGAGGGCAAAGACACAGGGATTTACCCAGGTTCGGCCCCCCGGAGGGTAAAGACCTACTCCTGCTAGATTGTATTATAGAGGTGTTTACAATGAGCGTACTCGGCGACTAGGCGGCGAGTAGCTTGGGGGTATGAGGGAACGTGTCTCTACTCACCCCTTAGGGAGGTTTATATAGGCTTACCTCCCCTAGGGTTTACATATCTCAACCGATTCGGTTACAACTTTGGCAATCATTCAACCTAGACCGACTGGGCCTATCCACTCGCCTGGGCCTTCAGCTTCTAGTCGCCTGGTAGCTTACTGGGCCTTGATCCACTCGCCGTCATGCAGGCCCACTCGCCAGCCTTTGGGCCAGTCGGAAACGTCCTGCTGAGTATACCCCAGTAGGCGTATCCCCATCAGTAGTCCCCGAGGCCGTCGTTGATTAGGCATGGGTGGCTGCTGGCAGTCGGAGTATACGGCTTCAAGTTGGCATCCAGTCGAATCGTCGGCGGGCTCCTGCACGAAGGAATAAATCTGGCGAACCGAATTATGTCTTGGGCGAGTCGAGCCTACGAGACGCGGTCCCGGCGAGTAACTCAGCGAGCCGAGTGGTAGGAGGCGGACCGTCGGGCGCGGTCAAACTAGCCGTTAAGGTAACTTAACGGTAACTTTTGGCGTAATCATTGCGCGGTAACGGCCCCCTAATTTGGCGGGCAATCCCCGCTATATAAGAGGAATGGTAGGCTATCGCAAAGCCAACCGCCCACCATTTCTTCCGAGCGCACACATCTTCCTCCCTTCGGTTCCGCGATCCGATCGACCCGCAATTCTCCGACTTCCAAACAAATCCTCAGCCATGGCCCTTTCCGAACCCTGGGGTAGATCTAAGTGCACCAGGGCGCAGCTGGCCTCCTTCGAAGAGGCCGGAATCCTGCAGGCCGGCTGCTGGCGTATTCCCGCGGCCGGAGAGACGACCCCGAACCCGCGAGAGAGAGAGTTCATCTGTTTCACTAGTCACCTCGAGCGGGGGTTAGGGTTTCCCACATCCTTGTTCTTCCGGCGCTTTTGCGCCTACTACGGGATCCAACCCTCAGATCTGGGTCCCCATAGCATCGAGCAGCTCGCCATCTTCGTGGCGTTCTGCGAGTGCTACTTGGGCTGCCGGCCCTATTTCCCCTTGTGGCAAGATCTGTTCCATGGACGGATCAGCCGCGAGGAGGCGGGCGGTCCAATGCTAGCCGCGGGCGGCTTGACTTTCCAGCTCAAATCCAAAGCCTCCTTCTTCGACCTGATGCTGCCAGCCAAAGCAGCAAGCGACTGGAAAAAGTCATGGTTCTACATGACCGAGGCGACTCCGGAGGGCGAAGCGGCGATCCCGCGGTACTCGGCTAATCGATCCGAGCCACGCCATCTCCAGGTTGGCAAGCTCCCCGACGACCAGCGGATGGTCGTCGACGAGATGCTTCAGACCATCCGCGGTCTGAAGAAGAAGGGGCTCCAGACGGTGAACCTGTACAACTGTTGGCTTGGGCGGCGGCTCGTTCCGCTCGCCCAACGCGAGCATTATATGTACCAGTACATGGGCCGAGGAGACTCGACAAAGGCCTGCCTCGCCGAGTGGAAGGTTGAGGACTACCTCTCGGCGCTGAAGAAGATCACCCAAGCGGCGTACACGGATGCGCAGGCCGGGGTCCCTCCTTACACCGCGAAGCGTCCGGCTCCAACGGTAATCCCTTTATTTTGTTCGCAGTCGCAGTATGTGCAGTCGCGGCAATTCTAACTTTGTTTCTCGTTTAACACAGCTGTTCCAAGTGGTGGAAGGGTGGCTACCACCCGCCGATGACGAGAGCCCCGGGCCATCCGCCCAGGACACAAGCGAGTCGCCACCCGCCAAGGGCAACGAGGACGACGACGACGAGTCCGAAGAAGAGATTGCCCCACTGGTCCGAAAGACCCGCGGGCAACGTCAGCGCGATATCGAAGCGAGCAGGAGCCTCGAGCGTCACGACGATGACGAGGAGCTCCCGGAAACCACCTCGCGCCGTCAGGCCACTCCCGCGAAGAAGAAGAAGGAGGAGAAGGAAGCGAGGGCCCCCCTGAAGAGGAGGACGAAGCCGTCGAAGATGGCGTCAGCGCCGCATTCGACGAGCAGCTCCGATGCTCATAGTTCGTCCGGCGACGGCGCGGCCCCGGCGACAACCGCGCTCGATGCGCCATCCATGGAGGCGCCGCTGGCTTCAATGCCCCCGCCCTTCGCGCCAGTCTCCGGGCTAGGGAAGGCTCCGGCTGCGGCAACTTCGCCTCACAAGGAGGTCCCGAGCGCGGTGGTCTCGCCTCGCAAGGAGGCTCCGGTCGCAGCAGTTCCTCCTCGCGAGGAGGCTCCCGCCGAAGGCGCCCTGGAGGCCCCAACCGCTACCTCGACGTCAAAGAAGCCGTCCGTATCCTGGGCCCCTGGCGTCCTGGAACTGGGGCTTAGTCGCCGATTGGGCCCTGAGCTGGAGAAACCGGCCAGCCTTCGCACAGGGCTGCGTTTCATTCCAGTTGCCAAGTGAGTGCATTTGGCCCTCACCATTCTCTTTTATTGCTTCGATTGTTTTTACTGATTTGTCTTGGCATGCAGGACCGGAGTGAAGAAGATGGGCCACCCGACGGTGGCCAAGGTACCCTCCACCGCTAGCGAGGAGGATCCCTCCTGTAAGAGGAAGGTGGACGAAGTCGCCGCCTCCACGGAAGGCAGCAAGAAGGCCAAGGGCGACGACGTCATCGCTGTCTCTGACGACGCGGCGGCCGCGTCGGCTGGGCCCGCAGTGGAGGCGACCGCGTCCACGAAGGAGGGCACCTTAACTAGACCGGGGGAAGCGAGCTCCTTTGGGGCGGGTGCCTCGATCGCTACCTTCCCCCGGTTCATGACCAAGGCGACCACGGCGAGTGAAGCTGCGGCCCCGAGCCTCACTCCAAGGACCGCCGACGCTGAAGCCGACCAGCGTCGCGGGCACACGCCGGCGCTGCTCGCGTCTGTGGACGCGGTGCAACTTCACGGCATGCTTGGTGCTGCCATCCAGGTACTTCCAGTCCCCGAGTGCGTATGCGCTAAATTTTAGCGGGTATGCACTGAATAATTTTTGCGGTCGCCAGTCCCCGAGTGCGCACGTGCTAGGTTGTAGCGGGTGGGCACTTAGTAATTTTTTGCGGTCGCCAGTCCCCGAGTGCGCACGTGCTAGGTTGTAGCGGGTGGGCCCTGAGTAGTTTTCATGTGTGCTGACTTTGGGAATGTACAGGGTCTGCAGCTGGAGTCGGCAGAGCGATTGGCTGCAAAGCAGCGTGCTGAGAAAGAGCTGGCCACTCTCCAAGAAGTAAACAAGGAACTTCAGGCTGTCGCTGCGCAGGCGGAGGTGTCTCGCCAGGAGCTTGTCCCTGCTGGCGAGCTGATGACGGCGAGATCTGCGTTAAGCACTGCTGAGCAGAGGATCGCCGAGCTCGAGCGCGAACTGCGGGAAGCGAAAGAAGAAGCAAGCTCGGCGAACGGGCGAGCTAAGGCCGCCGTTGCGGCCGCGGAAGAAGACCGCAAGGTGTCGGAAGCCCTCATCGTTGGGCTTCAGGACGATCATTCGTCGCTTCAAAGTTTCATCACGGGACTCGCCCGCCCGTTACTTGGTGAGTGCTTTCTCCCTGTCTTTCAATTGTATTGCTTGTGGTTCTGTGGTACTCATAACTGTCTCCTGCTAGCAGGTCGCGTGCTTGGTAGCCACGAAGAAGCGAACTCTCTTGGCGCGAAGGAGTGCGTAAGCATGCTCGTCGACTCGGCAACGTTGTCGGCGACGTGCATCCGTGCCTATCTTCAAGAGATGTCGCCCACGGAGGTTATTCCCAGTGACCTTGTGGAGGTGTGGGAGTACTTGGAAAAGGCGCCCGCGGTTGTGGAGTTCATGACGCGGTCGGCGTTTCGACGTGGAGCGTCGACGGCTCTGAGCCTGGGACTCGCCCACTTCCCCGAAGACTTCGACCTTGATGATGTGACGAGTGGGTATCCCTCGTCGACAGGCTCGGTGGATCTGTCCGAGGTTCTTAAGCTGCAGGAGCGTGCCGCCGCGTACTCGGAACGTGTCTGGGCGATGGGCGATCTTCTTCCCTACCAGGAAACGGTCGTCGCGCCGAACGACCCTGAGCCGCCGCATCGGGACTTCAAGGTTGAACAACCGTTCCGTGCGGCGATGGCGGGTGGGCTGACGACGTATCCGTCGAACCCGTACACCGCGTTCGTCCGGAAGCGCCGGGATTCCGGTGCGTCGTCATCGAAGCCTGCGGAATAGTGTAATATGCCTAGATAAGTTAGTAGCAATTCTGCCGAACAGGCATAGTTTGTAATATTAAGACAATGCGATGTGCGATTGAATTGGATGTTGAGTATATTTTGCTAAATCGTGTTTTGGATTGATTTTGGATGAGTCCCCGAGCGCGTCCGCCCTTTTGTGGGGTTCACCTTGTATATGATGTTTGTTGTTATCATGTGTTTTGTTTAGTTTAGTCGACTCGCCCGAGCTCGAAGAGCCAGTCGCAAGGCGACTCCCTTGAGCGCTCTGTACTTTACCGTTTTCCCGAACGCGAACGGGGTCGGGTGGCCGAGTCCCCGAGCGTGGTACTTGGTATTTCGAGGCGCGACTCGAGGGTGGTTGAGGACTGGGCGCGTTGGTAAAGGCGCGTCACTCCTGCCTGGCCCGGGGGGTCAGTCGCGTGGCGAGTCCTGGGCGTTCTCTCTTACTTGACGTTTTCCCTGACCGATCGCGACGAACTGGTACGCAGTCCCCGAGCGTGGTACTTAGCCGTTCGAGTCGCTACGCCGAGGATGCGGAGGACCAAGGTCGCTGTGAGAAGCGAGGGCAGTTGTCTTGGTTTGAAAAACCAGTCGAGCTAGGCGACTCCAATGGGGCTCCGGGTTGGCGTTTTTCGTGGACGACGCAGGACCTGAGATGACTCAGTGCTCCTACATCGCACTACTTGGCCGTGCCGGTCGCTGTACCAAAGGTTGACTTCTGCATTTTAGCATGACGCTGTTATTACGAGTGCGAGTGGCACAAGACATGGAGAGTAGACGCAATTTGCGGTAACCGTTTCTTTTATTTCATAGCGACTGGAGAGTACATGTGTGGGGTTCTAGGAGTAGAACTTCCGGAGGAGATTTACATTCCATGGCCGCTTGACGTCGAGTTCGCCGTCCCCGCGGACGTCGATGAGGTATTAGGCGTCGTTGCCGAGTACGCGCCCGATGGCGAATGGGCCTTCCCACGGAGGGGAGAGCTTGTGCATGCCCTTCTTGTCTTGGATGAGGCGTAACACCAGGTCGCCTTCCTGGAAGGTGCGCGTTTTCACCCGTCGGCTGTGGTAGCGGCGGAGCCCTTGCTGATAAATGGCTGTGCGCGATCGGGCGAGGTCGCGTGCCTCGTCGAGTTGGTCGAGCCCATCTTGGCGGGCCAGCTCGTTTGCGGCCTCCGTATAGTGGACGACCCGCGGCGAATCATGTTCGAGGTCGGTGGGCATGACTGCTTCGGCGCCGTAGACCATGAAGAAGGGGGTGAATCCCGTCGACCTGTTGACCGAGGTTCGGATTCCCCAGATGACGGATGGTAACTCTTCGACCCAACATCCAGCGGTGCGCTCAAGTGGTACTTGGAGTCGCGGCTTCAGACCGTGGAGGATGCTTTGGTTGGCTCTTTCCGCCTGGCCGTTGGACTCCGGGTGGGCGACTGACGCGAGGTCGAGTCGGATGTGGTGCTCTTCGCAGAATTCGGCCATTGCTCCCTTGGCGAAGTTTGTGCCGTTGTCCTTGATGATGCTGTTGGGGAAACCATAGCGGTATATGAGCTCGCGTAGGAACTTAGTGGCGGTCTTCCCGTCGCATTTCCGGACTGGCTTGGCCTCTACCCACTTTGTGAATTTGTCGACCGCGACCAGCAGGTGGGTGTAGCCGGAGGGGGCCTTCTTGAAGGGGCCTACCATATCCATGCCCCATACGGCGAACGGCCAGGTGATGGGGATTGTTTTGAGCGCCGAACTTGGTACGTGCGTCTGGTTGGCGTACTTCTGGCATCCGGCGCATCGCTGGACGATGTCGACTGCGTCGGCGTGTGCGGTAGGCCAGTAGAAGCCGTGTCGCATAGCTTTGGCGACCAGGGAGCGCGCGGCGGCGTGGTGGCCGCAGTCGCCTGAGTGGATGTCGTGTAAGATTTTGCGTCCTTCAGCCGGTTGGACGCAACGCTGGAACACGCCGGTGACGCTGCGCTTGTGTAGCTCGCCGTTGATGATGGTGAAAGACTTGCATCGGCGAACAATCATTCGAGCGCTTGTCTCGTCTGTGGGCAGTGTGCCAGCCTCCAGGTAGGCGATGTAGGGCTTGGTCCAGTCATCTGGTTCGTTGACGAATGCAACCAAGGCTGCCTCTGGTTGGAGTGGGACTCCGATGTCGATCTCCCTCGGGGGAGAGACTGATGGTCTGGAGATTGTGTCGAGGAACACACCGGCGGGTGGTGCGAGTCGAGCCGACCCGATGCGAGAGAGGGCATCGGCCTCTTCGTTTTTCCGCCTGTCGATCCACTCGACGGAGTAGCCGGTGAAGTGGCCGCCCAACTTGTCCACCTCTTGGCGATAAGCCGCCATGGTAGGAGAGACGGCGTCGCAGGTGCCGGCGACCTGTCCCGCGACGAGGTCGGAGTCTCCGTAGCATCGAAGGCGATTGACGCTCATCTCCTTTGCGGCTCGCATGCCGTGGAGTAGGGCCTCGTATTCGGCCATGTTATTGGTGCAGGGCGCGAATTCGAGTCGGAGGATGTAGCGGAGCTTGTCGCCCTTTGGCGAGGTTAGCACTATCCCCGCGCCTGCACCGTCCGCGTTCTTGGACCCGTCGAAGTGCAGGTTCCAGTAGTGGAGGTACGGCGGCTTTTCAGGCTGCTGGGCCTCCTCCCAGTCGGCGATGAAGTCGGCCAGTGCCTGGGACTTGATCGCCCTACGTGGCTCGTATTTAATGTTGTGGGTGCCGATCTCGACGGCCCACTTGGCGACCCGCCCGGTCGCCTCGCGATTGCGGATGATGTCTTGTAGTGGAGCTGAGGAGACGACCGTGATCGGGTGCTCCTGAAAGTAGTGCGGCAGGCGCCGCTGAGCCCTGAAGACCGCGTATACCAGCTTCTGGTATTGTGGGTATCGCTGGCGCGACTCGGTGAGGACCTCGCTGATGTAGTACACCGGCCGCTGGACCGGGCGCTCCTTTCCTTCCTCTGGTCGTTCGACGACCATTACGGCGCTGACGACGCGCTCGGACGCCGCGACGTAGACCAGCATGGGCTCTTTGTCAGCGGGTGCGGCGAGTAGTGGTGCTGCGAGTAGCACCTTTTTGAGGTCGCGGAGCGCGTCGTCCGCCTCCTTGTCCCACTGAAAGGTGGGATTCTTGCGCATCAGGCGGTATAGGGGCATCGCCTTTTCGCCCAAGCGGGGGATGAAGCGACTGAGGGCCGCTACGCGCCCGGCCAGCCTTTGGACGTCGCGCAGGCACTCGGGTTTGCCGAGCCGGGCGATCGTGTCGATCTTCGTTGGGTTTGCCTCGATCCCTCGTTTGGAGACGACGTACCCTAGTAATTGCCCGGCGGGTACACCGAAGGTGCACTTGCCTGGGTTGAGCTTTATCTTGTACCTCCGCAGGTTGGCGAAGGTCTCCGCTAGGTCGGCGAGTAGGTCTCCTTGGCGAGCGGATTTCACGACCACGTCGTCGATGTAGACGTGGATGTTGCGGCCAATTTGGCTCGCGAGGCATTCTTGCATGCACCGCTGGTAGGTCGCCCCGGCATTCTTGAGGCCGAAGGTCATGGCGGTGTAGCAGAACGCTCCGAATGGCGTGATGAACGCCGTCTTTTCCTCATCCTCGACAGCCATTTTGATCTGGTTGTACCCGGAGTAGGCGTCGAGGAAACACAGCGACTCCGAGCCCGCGGTTGAATCGATTATCTGATCGATCCGTGGGAGGACGAACTGCTCCTTTGGGCAGGCGCTGTTCAGGTTTGTGTAGTCGATACACATTCTCCAGGTCCCGTTTTTCTTCTCGACCAGGACTGGGTTTGCCAGCCACTTGGAGTATTTGATTGGCCGGATGAAGCCGGCGGCGAGCAGGCGCTGCACTTCCTCGGCGATTGCTCGACGGCGCTCTTCGTTGAATGGTCGTAGCGACTGCTTGACTGGTCGCACTTTGGGGTCGGCGTTTAGTTTGTGCTCAGCGAGCTCCCTAGGGACACCAGGCATGTCGGAGGGTTTCCATGCGAAGATGTCCCTATTCTCACGAAGGAACTCGATGAGCGTGCCTTCCTATGCTGGGCTCATGCCTGTCCCGATCGTCACCGTCTGGCTGGGGTCACCTGGGACCAGCTCGACGGTGCGGGTGTGCGTCGTGGCCTCAAATGTTGAGGTGTTTGCGCCCTCTGAGTTGGGCTTCTTGAGTATTGTGGGGTCGTCACTGTTGACCCCGCTCGCGTATTTGGCGAGCTCGTCGGCGTGATTAGTTTCCGCCGCGATGACGGCGTCGGCGAGTTCGGCTCCTCTGGCCTCGCATTCGGCGGCCATGTCGGGGTCGCCGTTGATGGTGATGACGCCACACGGTCCGGGGAGCTTCATCGCGTTGTACGCGTAGTGGGGTGCTGCCATGAATTTGGCGAACGCCTGGCGCCCCAGGACGCAGTGGTAGGGGCTGTCGAATGGCACCAGCTCGAAGACGATCCGCTCGGTGCGGAAGTTTGCCGGAGTGCCGAACGTGACTGGCAGCGTGACTTTGCCGATCGGGTACGCCTTCCGACCGGGGACGATGCCGTGGAACGTAGTGTGGGTTGTCTCGATCATCGACTGCGGGAGCCGCAGCCGCCTGAAGGTGTCGAGGTAGAGGATGTTGATGGAGCTGCCGCCGTCCATCAATGTCTTGGGGAGCCAGAAGTCGCCCACCTTTGGCTTGACCACCAGGGCGACTCGGCCTGGGTACTCGATGCGCGGCGAGTGGTCCTGGCGGCTCCAAGTGATGGGCTGCTCCGACCAGTTGAGGAACTGGGGGACATCCACCTGGGCCACCGCGTTGACGGCGACGGCGCGGGTGATGACCTTCTTCTCGCGCTTCGTGTTGAAGCCTGTGAAGGTATGGAGCGAGCCGGCCACGTTGCCGAACTTTCCGCCGTTTGGCGGGTTGTTGTCGGTGTCCTCCCGCGCGTGCCGTGCCTTCTCGATTTCCCTGAGGGTGTGGCAGTCGGCGGTGGTGTGCGTTGCGGGCTTTCCTTCCCTGCTGTGGAACGCACATGGTTGGTTAAGGAGTGCCGCGGGATCGAACCTTGGCTTGTTCTTGTAATTGCCGCCGTCGCGCCGTTGCCCTCCGTCGCGGCGGTAGCTCTTGGGCTCGCGTTGTGCGTGCCCAGCGTTGGCGACGAAGTCGACTCGCCCGTCGTTGCGGCGCTTGCCTGTGAGGCGGGTGCCGCTGTAGCGCAGGTCGGTTCGTCGTCCGCCGTCGTTGGCGCTCGTGCGGCGTTGTCCTCCTGACTCGTCGTCGATTTCTTGGTTGGGGTCCTCCTCGGCGTATCGTTTGGCGATCTCGAGGAGGTCGGGGATGTTGTCGAGTGTGCGGGCGTGCCGCTTGAGTTTGGCGACTAGGGGCTCGTAACGGCACGAGTTCTTGAAGCAATGGATCGCGGTGTCCGGGTGGATGCCGGCCGCGTTGTACCATAGCTCTTGCCACCGTTGGACCCAATTGCGGGTCGACTCGCGGGGTCCCTGGACGCATCGTTCCAGGTCCTCGATGGTGGTGGCGCGGGTGTAGGAGCACTCGAAGTGCCTGACGAAGGCGTCTCGCATTTCCTCCCAGGAGTCGATGCTGTCCTGGGGGAGCGTGTTGATCCACTGCCTGCACGTCCCCTCCATCATCAGTGGGAGGTAACGGGCGGCGAGTAGGTCAGTGTGACCCGCGATCCCCATTGCCATGAGGTATGTGTCGAGCCAGACCGCGGGGTCGTACGAGGAGTCGTATTTTTCGATCTCCTTTGGCGCCTTGAAGTTGGGTGGGTATTTTTCGCCTCGGATCATTGGTCCGAAGCACTTGGGCCCTAGTCGACTGAGCGATCCCATAGGCTCGCCGTCGCGGCGAGTAGTTAGGGTGTGCCGCAAGTTGTCGGGCTGGCGTGCGCGCCAGTTTTGGTTGTTGATGATGTGAGTGCGGGCGTCGATTGGCTCTCCATTAGCGGCGACGAGGTTGGTCGCCGGCCTGGGATCGTTGGTGGAGAGTGCCGCATTCGCGGGTCGTCGTTGGAGCTGCGGTGGCTCTGGCGGCGGGCAATTGAGGGTGTTTGCCACCGCTGGACGGCCGCTTGAGGCCGCCCTGCTTCCCGAGGAACGCGAGTACACTCGCCCTTGCGAGTCGGCGCCTGCTTTTTGTTGTTCCACGGCCTTCGCGAGTAGGGCCCTGACGTACTGGATCTGTAAGGCGCCGTCGCCGGTCGCCGTGATGCTGTCGGCCGCGGCTCGGCCTGCCACAAGGTTGTCCATCGGGGTGGAGAATAGTGGAAGGCCGTTCGCATCTCGCTCCCGTGAGGAGACGACTATCCGCGGCTGGTCCCTGGGAGGGGTGCGGTTGGGTGGTGGTGGTGCACCCATCGCCGTTGATCCTGGCGGGGGTCGAGCGCTTCCCCCTGGTGGCGCGTTCTCGCAGATCGCGCGCTCGGCTATGCGAGCCGGGTCGTTCTCGTCGTCGAAGTTCAGGGCGCGCCCCTGAACGGTGGGGTTCAGGCGTGACCTGATCCGCTGCTGGTGGTATCGCGACAGTTCCTGCGCTGTCACCTGCTCGAGGCGAAATTTTTCGCGCTCGGCCTGCTCCTTGCGTACTGCCTCCGCCAGTTTCAGGCGGAGTTCTTCGACCTCCGTCGCCGTGGCGTTAGGAGGGATCGGGGTGGAGAAAGGGTCCTCCGGCGGATCGGTGCCGGTGGCCATGTAGGTCGCGGCATGGCGACTGGCACCGTCGTGGAGGTCGGCGGAATTTTCCGACCCGGAGTCAAAGTCGAAGATCCCAAGGATGGAAGGGTCCTCGAAATCTCCCGCGTTGGAGACCTGAACGATGGAGCACGCGGACGAGGCCGCGGTGATGGATCCGGCGAGTGACGCCGGGGTCGCCGAGTCGGCGTCGTCGGTGAGGGCCGCATCTTCTGCGGCCGCTGAGTTCTCGGCCACGTTGCTGTGGGCCGAGTTGTACTCGGAGGCGAGGCGGTGGATCGTGCGGACCTGGCTCTCGGAGAGCCGATCGCGTGGTGGCGACTCGCGGATGCGAGCCGAGTCCTCCGAGGTGGTGACGTCGGTGAGGCCGACGAAGAGGCTGATCGTGCCGATCGGCAGGATCATGCTGTGCGTGACGGGTCGCGCCGCCGGGACGTAGCTGCTCGGCAAGATCTGGAGCATCTCGCCGATCGCTATCATGCGGCCGGTGGCGACCGTCTCGTTGATGGGAAGGTTGGATCTCGCCGCAGAACACCGGCCAGACCGGCCAGGCCCCACGGTGGGCGCCACTGTCGTGGGAATGACCACGGCAGATGCTGCAATTGGCAGCGAGTAGTAGAACGAAGGGCAAGGGCGGCCAGCCATCTGCGGTGCGAGATGAGGGCAAAGACACAGGGATTTACCCAGGTTCGGCCCCCCGGAGGGTAAAGACCTACTCCTGCTAGATTGTATTATAGAGGTGTTTACAATGAGCGTACTCGGCGACTAGGCGGCGAGTAGCTTGGGGGTATGAGGGAACGTGTCTCTACTCACCCCTTAGGGAGGTTTATATAGGCTTACCTCCCCTAGGGTTTACATATCTCAACCGATTCGGTTACAACTTTGGCAATCATTCAACCTAGACCGACTGGGCCTATCCACTCGCCTGGGCCTTCAGCTTCTAGTCGCCTGGTAGCTTACTGGGCCTTGATCCACTCGCCGTCATGCAGGCCCACTCGCCAGCCTTTGGGCCAGTCGGAAACGTCCTGCTGAGTATACCCCAGTAGGCGTATCCCCATCACCTAACGATATGATCTTGTTGTTGATAACATCTCAATGTTCATGATAGGGAAACCACAATCATTGATCAACCAACAAGCTAGTGAAGTATAGAGGCTATACTAGGGACTTCAAATTAAGTTTACAAATCACACAAGTATCAATGTTTCCTTGTTAATACTATTATAGCATGAATGTAAAAATTTATCATAAACACAAAGATATAATAATAACTACATTTATTATTGCCTCTAGGGCATATCTCCAACACCATAATCCTCCCGGATGTGGATAGCGCGAATATTCAAGGAACAGGTATCAAGTACTCGGGGTCCTACGGGACACAAGTGGACGGTTAACAACCAAATAACATCTATTGCCCACCTGTGCCTCTGCTTACTTACTTCAATTTTAGTTGTTTAAACAGTAATTAAAGTGCACAATAATTAAAGCCATGATCATCTCCAACATTGAACATGCGGCAATACTCCAACAACTGTGGTACTTGACGACACGCAACAGCACTTGAGCAAGCGACTACGACGCGCAAGTCCAACTATCTACCAAACAACAGGTAATAGGATGTGTCCAAGGCAATATATGGCTGCAAGGGGATATCACGGGTACGGAAACTAGAGCATCGCAACACAGATAGCAATAGATCAACAGGAGGGAATAAATACTATAAAAGTAAGATAGGTAGAAAGGGGGAGATGCTCGCCTGAAAACATTGCCGAAGGTTCATCCGAAGATCGTGGCGAAGCTCACATCAACTCAACGGCCTTATCCGCAAAGAAGCAAAACACTAGAATAAACACCGGTTGCACTATTTAATACTACGACAAAAGATCGGGCATGATGCATGGCATGACACAACTGCGATGCAATTAGGTCATGTTAAGCGGAACCGGGGTCCCGATAATTAATTAGATGGTTCATGTTATTTAACTACCCCGCAATTTAAATGTTGCATTATTAGGACAAAGATAGCACCAGTTCGCTACACATATTTAAATGAGGCCAATATAAGACTAGATTTGCCCGCATATGGGCCCCATATTTAATTAGAGGTGAATCGGCATAGTGCCCCCAAACCACACAAATATGCATGCGAGATGAACAATTAATATGCAACAAGTTTTATATATAGCATTTATAAAATAGGGCTCGGGAAAAGGTTCACACATTAGGGTTCGGCAAATCTTGGTTCCGGGGTTCGGGGTCGGGTCTCAGGGTTCGGATCTGGGGTTCGACGGGATCGTTATCGGACTCCGGGAAGGACTTGGTTTGGTGTCGGGGGCGCATTGGATTCGCCCGGGTCGGGGTCGATCTGGTCGTCGATGGCGAACTTGAGTGGATCGGGTACCGGGGTCTTCGGATCCGTGAAGTAGATCTTGTCGTCGCGTGGATCTTGTCGGTTCCGTGTCATCGAGTCGGTCTTGCCATTTCACGGCGGAGATCTTGGTGTCCCGGGTCTCGGCGTCTTCGGATTCGGGAGGAAGAACTTGGCGCGTCGGGTTCGGTCTCGAACTCCAGGATCGAGCTTCGGGGTTCGACGGGTGTCTTGGCGTCCCATGAAGGCGTTCTCGGAGCTCCGAGGGGTTCGGTTCCGATCTTCAGATAACGGTTTTTCGGATCCACGAAGGTGGCCTTGGCGTACCCCCGAGGAAGTTCTTGACGATGGTTCCCCCTTGGTTCGAAACGGTCTTCGGACTTGAGGGTCGGTGTCGAACTTGGAATCGGTACCGGGTCTTCGAGTGGCGCCAAGCCATGCCACGCCATCCATAACGCTTCCAATCACTGGTACCAAACAACACCGCGCTGAACCGGAACAGAGACGTTCGCGGCCACGCGCGCGAGGTAGGGTGCAGCGAGGAGAAGCAGAATGGGAGGACGCGGCGGCCAGGCTCGAGCGGCCAGGGGCGACACTGCAGGGACCCGGGCGCGCTGGCCGGCGGCGGTGAGGACGGGGGTGCGGCCGGAGGGGCGGAGCGTCGCGGGATGGCGTCGGCGGCGGGGTCACGCGGCCGCGGAGGAGGGGGCAGCGAGCGACAGGAGGTTGGGGGCGGGGTCTGGGGGGAGCAGGGTCTGTGGCAGCGGTGCCTGACCGCGGCGGCGGGTGCTCGCCGGGGGAGCCTGGCGGAGGGCGAGCGGAGGCGGAAGGAGGCGGGGCGAGCTGGCAGAGGGGAGGAGCGGCCGAGCCTGGCGGCGGGGAAGAGGAGCAGAGGGCGGGCGAGCGCGCGAGAGAGGGGGAAGCTCGGTGGCGGTGTCGGCTCGGGGCAGAGCGCGCCTGGCCGGAGGGGAAGGTGAGGCGGGGAGGCGACGGACGCGGGCCGGAGGCGGGGAGCGGGAGAGGGGTGGACGGCGAGGAGCGTCGGCCGGAGAGGTTGGAGAGGAGGCGGCGGCGAGGCGGGGAAGGGAGCTCGGGCCGGCGAGCTCGCTGCGGCGGCGGGGACGCGGGGGTGCAGAGGCGGCCGCGAGGAGGGGGCGTCGCCGGAGGAACGGCGGCGCTAGCCGAGCGGAGAGGAAGGACGGCGCGCGGCCGGGTGGCGGCGGGGCAGGAGGAGCCGACGGGGACGTGCCGGCGCAGAACGGCGGTGGGGGGAGAAGGTTGGAGAGGAGGGAGGAGGAAGAGAAACAGGGGAGGGGCGCGCGCGTCGGGGTGGGCCCGCGCGGGGTGCGTGCGTGGTGGCCAGGGGAGCGTAGGGGTGGGAGTGGGTTGGTGGGCGGTGGGGTCAGGCGGGAGTGGGTCCAGGGTGTAAGGGAGAGGGGTGGCTGAGTGGGTGGCGTGTGCTGCTGAGGGTGGGGCCAGGGTGTAAGGGAGAGGGGGTAGAAAGGGGATGTGTGAGAGAGGGAGAGGGGCTGGTGGATTGATGAGGTGGCAAGGTGGGTAGGGATTGGGGAAGAGGGTGAGATGGCAAGCTGTGATTGGTGGGTAGATTAGGACTAGGTAGTTTTAGGAATTCGGGTGGGCTGGTTTTATTCTGGGGGTGGCCGACTGGGTCGGATCGGCCCGGTTTGGCTGCCCCCACTAAAATAATTAAATATTTTATTTGTTTAATAGGGCTTTTGCAAACCGATAGCAGACAAAACAAAATAATCCGGAGACCCGGGTTTTGCGTTTGAACAAAGACGGGGCGTCTAGAAAACAAAAATAGGTTTTTCCGCAATTAGTTTTATGCAAGCAAATGCAAGATGATGACGATGCTCAAATGCAATGTGGCATGATGACATGAGCATGCGGTCATGATGATGCAATGCACAAAAACAACGCGATTTTCTAGTAGTGGTTTTGCGGGATGCCACACCTCTTCATAGTCTGGCCACGGGAATAGCCAGGGACAAAGCCATGAGTACTCTTTAAGTACTCGCAAACTAATACTAACAAATGAAAGGGGTTTTGGTAATAGGGCACCAGGCTCTAGGGTTATTTTGCAAAAGACAGATTTATCTCTACTAAGTTTAGAAGCAACGAATGCTAGTTGAAGTTTTATAACACCTAAGTGGGAACTTATATCTCATGCCACAACCCTGTTGTGGTCAAGTCAAAGTCTCATTTCATTTCACAAGTCATTTTGAAAAGTCTGACGGGGGAACAGTATGGCCACTCCAGCTGTCCATAACCGCGGACGCAGCTATTCGAATAGTTTGACACTCTACAAAGATTGTACACTTTCACCACAACATTCAATACATCCGTCAGGAACAAATCCTGAATTCACCATACTCAGTATGCGGATAATCAATCCTAACATTTCAATTACACGCCCTAGTATAAGCACCTCTCATGTGAGTTTGGCCTCCCAACCATGACCAACTGTCATCTTGGGTACTGCACAGGTGGACAATCTTCACAAGGTAGCCTCAGCTCAGACCTTGGCCGTGAGGGAACTAATACTAAGGTACATAAGTTTCCAGTCAAGCCCTACCCAATCTTCGGGTATTGTGGTTGTACGATAAAATTGGAATGGTATCGCATCCAGACAACCATCAGTTTTATAAATAGTTAAGGCTCATGCCTCAACATTTTCATCACCAAAATCATCAGGTGTTCGGAAACACATGTCAAAACATCTCAGTAGAATGATCCATCATTCTAAGGTTTTCATAACCATTTTCACCAAGTATTCCCATCTAAAGTTGGTCAAGTTTTATGCTTAGCACTAGCATCTACAAGTGGGGGTAAGCACTAATGGGGTGTGGTAAACAAGTGGAGTTTAACTAAGTTTAATATTATGCCTTAGGATGACATCAAGATTATCTAGCTTAGGCCAAATTTTATGCTCTTTATGCAACCTTCAATTATCTTTCTAATATCTACAATTCACTTAAGTAAACTCTAAGTAAGAGCTTTGATAAAGAAATAAAGTATAAAGCTTGTAAGTAAAATTAGGATTGGGTATCATCAAATATATCTAACCAGGCATGCTTAGTGCATTGCATAGGTTATCTAACTTTCATAATTGCAAGTGTTAGCTTGCCTTGTGCAGAGCAGTGGTTGAAGTTCTCCTCGGCTTCTTCTTCGTAGTATCCTCCTTCCTCCTCGTATCCTTGGTCGGTACTAGCGTCTATAAATAAATACGATGTACACAATCACCAAACAATACTTAACTACTTGCAATCATCACACACAAGGCTCCTATAGCTAATCTAGAATCATCACTAACATTACAAGATTAAAGCTTGGTTTAATTCCTTTTATTTTTAGAAAAGTAATTTCTACTCATTGAAAAACTACTTAAGATTTAATATTCTCCAAACCAAACATGGGATCATGTTGACACATGTCATCACCACATATTTTAGTCCATGTGAATATGATTTAAAGTGGTGTCACAATTTAATAAGGTTTTACCCTTTTATTTTAATTAATTAAAGTGGCTAGAAATGCCTATGGGGCATTCTTTTATTACTTGAACATTATTTCTGTAAGTAAACCTATATAGTTTTTGAGAGTTGGAATCAACTCAAAAGCTATTATGGTTTAAATTTGAAAAATGTTTGAATGCAGAAAAGCTTCTGCCTTGTTATTTTTACTATGGATGATCTATAGATCCAAATGACTTGAATCCAACGGGCTTGGATTCAGCACTTCCAGACCTTTCTAACAAAATTGGTTTCATTCAATTTGGTGCACTGAATCGACCTAGGTTGATTTTTGAAACTGGGTACAGAAGTGTGTTTGAAATAAAATGGAAAAGGTTAAATTCAAATAGCTGGGCTTCGCGGAAAACGATACTGGGTCGGCCTGCTAAGCGCAGCGCTTCCGCGGGCTGTTTAAGTGGCTGTCCCCACGCGTCAGTGAGACAGGGGGTGCAAAGCGGAACGGGGCAACATGGTGCGTTCGATCTGGTTCTAATCCAACGACTGAGAGTCATCGTCAATGTTGGGCAACGCCGGCGAGATAGAAACCTAGCGCGGCCAGTGGGGGTCGTTGGGGGCTCACCGGGGTTCAGGCGAGGGTTGGCGAGGCGGGCGAACGACGAAGTCGACGACGGCGAACTCAGGGGTGGTCGCGGCAGCTCCTGGGGTGGACGAAATCGACGGCGCCCTTCTCCTCCAGAGGCGGCCTGCTCCGGCGCAATTCCGGCGATGCGCTGCTCGCCTTGCTCCGGGACTGAGGTGGGATGGTTCTGGGTGAGAGAGGAGTGGAATGGTGTGAAGAATTCGAGCGGGGAAGGCCTCTATTTATAGTCGCGACGGTGAGACCGAACGGCATGGACAGGCGACGGTGGCGACACGGCTACAAGCGGCTAGAGGCATGGCCGATGGTGGCGATCACTTGGTGGTCTCCTGGCGAGGCTCTACGTCTTTAATGCACGCGTAGGGGTGGTGCGGCAGAGGCGGCGTCTTCGACGGCGAGCGGTGGCTGTGAGGCATGGGGCGGCGAACGGGGATGTCTGGCGGTCTCCTGGGACGGTGGTGATCGTGTATGCACGCGGCGAGGGCGGCGCGCGGTCTGTGGGCTTCGGTCAAGGGTGGCGCTTTGGCGCATGCTCGACATGGTTGCTGGCGAGCTGGGCGCGGTCCGTGCGTGTGGTCCAGTGGCTGGCAACGTTCGAGCGCTGGACAGGAAGTGGCGGTGGACGATGGGCTGCCTCCCAGACATGCTGGCTAGGCTTGTTTCTCTTCCTAGCTTGTTGTCGACATGAGGGTGGCAAGAGTGCACTCGGCTGTTCACCATTGATGACAATGCCAAGCTCACAGTGGTGCTAGTGATTAGTTAAGATTGTTAGATGATCTACTAAGGCTAGTGGTTCCCAGAGAGGGAACAAGTTAGGCTCAATTCACTGCTCGAAACAGTGTTTGGATTTTGTTTGATTTGTGTCTTCAATGTGTGATGAAATGGCCGCAAGAATTCAAGTTTTGAATTTTGAAAAGATTTTTGGTGGGTGTGCTAGGTTGGTGCTGGTGAGTCTGCAGATGCTTGGGTTTTGAAAGTTAAGCTTGTTTGAGTGGTTTTTGAAAAAGTGGGATCTTCTCATATGATAAAGATTCAATTTTGAATTGCCATTTAAACTATGCATTTGAAAGTTTCTGGATGATCACAAAGTGGGCCTTGATACTTTGTTATGAGTACAATCAAGGGGTGCAAATATCCAGAAAAGTTTTTGTTAGGTTCTGAAAGTTTGAGACAGCCAAAGTAGGCATGGGAGTTAAATTGATCAAAATGACCATTCACTCATTTAGCTTTGTTTTGATTTATTTGTCTTTGAGAAAAGTTTGGGAATTGTTTAGATGATGTTTATTTCACCTAAGAAACATTTTACAAGCACAGAAACACACAAACAAGGTGGTTCAAAAGAATTCAAAATGAAATGCATAATCACATGCATGCTCCATAATTTTATTTAGAAAAGTTTTTGTTAACCCTAATTTTGATGATTAGAGTTTGATGATTCAAGTTTAGTATTTTTGGGATGTTACACTTTAGTCCTGGTTAGTGACTACAACCGGGACTAAAAGCTCCCGTAAAAAGGAAAGGGCAGGAAAACTTGGCGGGAAGCGGTGGGAAATGGCGGGAAATATCTATAGTCCCAGTTAGTGACTACAAATGGGACTAAATGGATATTATATTAAGATTCTTTATATTTTTCTGATAATAATAGATATATTATTTGTTTTATTTGGATTTTTACAATAAAAGATATGACTTTCCAAAGTTTTATATTTCAAAAAGAAAATTTACAAATGAAATAATTTATAAATGATGGAAACAGATATATGGATATTATATGAAGATCCTTTATATTTTTCGATAATAATAGACATATTATTTTTTTATTTGGATTTTTACAATAAAAGGTATGATTTTCCAAAGTTTTATATTTGATTTGAATTAAAAAAAGAAAATTTACAAGTTGAATAATTTATAAATGATGCAAACAGATATATGGATATTATATTAATATTATTTATTAATTTATGATAATAATAGACATATTATTTGTTTTATTTGTATTTTTACAATAAAAGATATGATTTTCCAATGTTTTATATTTGATTTGAATTAAAAAAAGATAATTTACAAATGAAATAATTTATAAATGATGCAAACAAATATATGGATATTATATTAAGATTATTTATATTTTTCTGATAATAATAGCCATATTATTTGTTTTATTTGGATTTTTACAATAAAAGATATGATTTTCCAAAGTTTTATATTTGATTTGAATTAAAAAAAGAAAATTTACAAATGAAATAATTTATAAATGATGAAACAGATATATGGATATTTAATTAAGATTATTTATATTTTTTTATAATAATAGACATATTGTTTGTTTTATTTGGATTCTTACAATAAAAGATATGATTTTCCAAAGTTTTATATTTGATTTGAATTAAAAAAAAGAAAATTTACAAGTTGAATAATTTATAAATGATGCAAACAGATATATGGATATTATATTAATATTATTTATTAATTTATGATAATAATAGACATATTATTTGTTTTATTTGGATTTTTACAATAAAAGATATGATTTTCCAAAGTTTTATATTTGATTTGAATTAAAAAAAGAAAATTTACAAATGAAATACTTTATAAATGATGCAAACGGATATATGGATATTATATTAAGATTCTTTATATATTTCTGATAATAATAGACATATTATTTGTTTTATTTGGATTTTTACAATAAAAGATATGATTTTCCAAAGTTTTATACTTGATTTGAATTAAAAAAAGAAAATTTACAAATGAAATAATTTATAAATGATGCAAACAGATATATAGATATTATATTAAGATTCTTTATATTTTTCTGATAATAATACACATTTTTTTTTATTTGGATTTTTACAATAAAAGATATGAGTTTCCAAAGTTTTATATTTGATTTGTATTAAAAAAAGAAAATTTACAAATTAAATAATTTATAAATGATAAAAAACAGATATATGGATATTATATTAAGATTCTTTATATTTTTTAATAATAATAGACATATTATTTGTTTTATTTCGATTTTTACAATAAAAGATATGAGTTTCCAAAGTTTTATATTTGATTTGAATTAAAAAAGAAAATTTACAAATGTAATAATTTATAAATGATGCAAACAGATAAATGGATATTATATTAAGATTCTTTATATTTGTGTGATAATAATAGACATATTATTTGTTTTATTTCGATTTTTACAATAAAAGATATGAGTTTCCAAAGTTTTATATTTGATTTGAATTAAAAAAAGAAAATTTACAAATGAAATAATTTATAAATGATGCAAACATATATATGGATATTATATTAAGATTCTTTATATTTGTGTGATAAAAATAGACATATTATTTGTTTTATTTGGATTTTTACAATAAAAGATATGGTTTTCCAAAGTTTTATATTTGATTTGAATGAAAAAAGAAAATTTATAAATAACAAAATTGTCGGAGGTCGTGACTCGACCCGCTAGAGGGTGCCTGCGCGCGCGAAAATGAAGCGGCCGGAAAAACCCTCTAGTCTCGGGTCGTGGCTTAACCCACGACTAAAGGGTGCGTCTTTAGTCGCGCATTAAGCCACAGCCCGGGACAAGAGACCCTCTAGTCGCGGGCGGTGGCTTAGCCCGGGACTAAAGGGTGCGTCCTTATATATTCTGCGCGCCAGGGCAGGTGCTACCCAACACTTGGCATTCCTCGACGCAACGAAGCATACAGACGCATCGAAGACGACGCAGGGGAGGTGCTGTCCGCCGCCGTCGTGTCGCTCCGCTCCGTCGCCGCCGCTCCGCCGTGCCGTGACGTGTCGCCGCTCCGCCGACGCATTTTTCGCCTCGCTGCCTCGCCGCGCGCGTGCCGCCTCGCCGCCTAGTCGTTGAGCTCGATCGAAAGGCCGCGCGGGTGGTTTTTTATACAGTTTTTTTATAGTTTTTTGTTATAGTTTTTTCTATAGTTTTTTTTAAGTTAGGATTATTATAATTAGGATTATTATTAGGATTATTATAATTTGGATTATAATTAGGATTACTAGGATTATTAGGATTATTATAATTAGGATTGTTATGGTTTTTTGTTATAGTTTTTTTCTATAATTTTTTTATAGTTAGGATTATTATAATTAGGATTATTATAATTACGATTATTAGGGTTTTTTGTTATAGTTTTTTATATTTTTTTATATTAGGGTTTTTTTTTGTTTTAGTTATTAGGATTATTGTTTTACCACAAATAATATTAGGTTTTTTTTGTTTTAGTTATTAGGATTATTGTTTTACCATAAGTAATATTAGGGTTATTAATTGGGGTTATTGTTTTTTGTTTTAGTTATTAAGATTATTGTTTTACCACAAATAATATTAGGGTTATTGTTTTTTTGTTTTAGTTATTAGGGTTATTGTTTTTTCTAACCTGTTTAACTCTCTTTTTGTTATAGATAATTAAGTCATGGATCCATCCGAAGATCCTGGTCGGATCGGTGAAGGTTATCTTCAGGGCCTGATAAGAGGTGAAATTCCTCTTAATATTACTACCGACGAAGATATTTTGCTCGAGGAAGAGATATCCTCATATCTGAATCCATCCGGTGATGGACGAGAGGTAAACCTAATGTATCAAGGGGAAGACAGGATGGACGAAGAGCGAACAAATAACAACAATAATGATGGCCCCTCGATAGGATATGTATATATATACATATATATATAAAGCCTCGTGTTACCTCTATTCATTAACTGATCTAGATATATATTAATCACTCTCTATTCTTCTTTTAGCCCACCGGATCGAAGCAATCGACAACTCGAACGAAACGAGGGCCGAACAAAAAGTTGGATGGTAATCAAAGGTTCACCATCGAAGAAATAGATGATGATGGTGAACCGATTGCTCTAGAGAAGCACCGGAGGATGTTTATAAATCAATGTGGGGTGCTTGTTAGGGACAACCTGTCCATCACCATCCAAGAATGGAATCAGTCAAAGAAACCTGGTGAAGAATCCAACAGCGATGTCACCGATGATGCCAAAGATGACCTTTGGCAGAAGCTCATAGCGCATTTCATACTACCTCTAGAGTATGAAGAATTTGAGGTAGATAGTATTACCCCAAGGTCGGGTGGGCTTGAAAATAGAGCGAAAGTCAAGGAGTGGGCTCTGAGCAAGATGGCTGAACTGTACCGGAACCGCAAGAAAAGTTTATACGCGAAAAAAGAAACTCTAGACTTCAAAGGAGTAAACGAGAAGTTGAGAGAATAGTGGCCCAATTTTGTATAGTACAAGCAATCTGATAAAGCAAAGGCAAAGTCAGCAAAGAATGCGTTAAATGCTGCCTAAAAGAAATATCATCATAAAATGGGGATAGGTGGCTACAAGAGTGCCGTCCCTAAGTGGGAAACTATGGAGAAGAAAATGAGGGCTAGAGGCGTCACTCCTGGTACAGATGGCTGGCCCGAGAGGTCAAAGCACTGGTGGCACGGGCACGGGGGATCGTTGGACCCAGAAACAGGGAAGACATTATTTCATGAAAAAATTCTAAAACCCTCCCAAGACCTTATTCAAGCAATGAACGATGCTCAATTGGGATTGTTCCGTCCCGAGAGAGAGAACGACCAGCTGACACACGCCCTAGGGAATCCTGAAAAGGGAGGACGCACACGAGGCAAAGGCGTCGGTGTCTCGTGGAAGAAAGGGTTTCCTCAGTACGATGCCAGTTACAGAAGCCGTCAGAGAAAGAAGGACTGGGAGACAGACCGGATCTCCAGGGTAGAGCAGGACCTAGCTGATCTGAAGAACCTCATGCATGAAATTAGCCAAAGGCCGCCGTCGTCAACTCACCCGTGGGTTGATGATCCTGCATTGGATCTTAGACAACGGAGAAGCAACATGGATTCCACGGAGGTCCGGGCTGATGATCAAGCACTGCTGGATGATGCACCAGCTCCTCACTACCCCGTGGATGATGTCAAAGAGATGGCACAATATGAGCTACATCAGCCAATGAACAACCTGTCCTTCAAGGTTGGCGATCGACACTTCTTGACCTTTTCTACCTGGAGCACTCCACCATTCACTTCCGATTCCACCAGGCTATGCTCGTGTCACGGTGTATGACATAGTGGAGGATTTTGCGGACCTAGAGATTGAAATCGCTACGCCTGAAGGCCTTACGAAACTAGGAGATGTCAGTCGGAAACATCATTCTATGGAATAAGAAGTACATCAAGTTTCCAGGCTCGGTGCCAAGACCACCGACTCCAAGGAATCCAAGTCCACCCCGCATCGAATATCGTCAACCTCCAAGTCCACCCCAAACCGATTATCGCCAACCTCCAAGTCCACCCTGCCCCGCTGACGATCGCCGCAGCAGGAGTACATCAACTCGATCTCCGCCTCTGCGCAATACTCGATCTTCGCCTCCGCCTCCGTGCAATACTACTACCTCGTCGAAGAAACGGAAGTTTGACGCTCCCCCGCGCCCCACATCAAAGAAAGGTCAAACGGCGAAGATAGTCGACATCCCGCCGGCTCTTCCAAAGAGACCTTATGACAAGATCGATGAGGAAACTAACACGGATGTGGCTGCCCAAGTTAAGGCGCATTTTGCACTCAAAAAGCCTGAGCCAAAGCCGGTATATGATGAAAAAACCAAAAAGTGGGCTAAGTCCTTTCTTGAGCAACCATCCCAGATATCGATGAATCTGGAATCAGACTATGACCGGGAGATTATTAAGCAAGCACAGAAGAAAAAAATCACAGGTGCAAAAAGCGGGAAGAAAGTTGCCCAGCTCGGAGCACAGAAGAATCAATCGGTCGCCCCGCTCAAAGTCATTTCAGACCTCGACAAGGCCTTCAGAGCTGAAATGGATATGGACATGCAAATAATGGACCCCAGAGCCCGTAATAATGCTGCACTAATAGGAATCACTGTATCGCAGGCCAAAACACTTGCTACCGAAGCAAAAATGTCTCTTGGTCAATATTTAGGCTATGAAGATACGCCAGTGGGTCAGATAGTACGAAAGTATGTCCAAGGGGAGCCTCTAGTCAGTAATGAGGAGCCCACGCGTCTATCCACACATATGCGAAATCTGCACGAATGGTACATGTCGCAAGCAGAAAGCAGAAAAAAGCATCAGAAAGATTGGTTTCCGGTGGACGTTAGAAAGTTGCATCACTTCAAACCATACTCGATACAGGTTCAAATGACCGAACTGTTTCAGTTATACAACCAGTGCGCCCTCGACAAATCTATCAGTGGTTGCTACTGTCTGTAAGTGATTTATTTCTATAATTAAGTTTATAGCTCAGCTCGTTCGTTGCATTTAATACATTATCATAACTATATATCCTTTTGTATGATATTATATTCGGCAGAATGAAGATGCTTGAATGCAAAAGAGCTAGAAGATACGATGTTGGGTTTATTGACCCATATATCGTTAATGAATATACGTTAAAAATCACCCCAAGGACGTGGAGGAAGACCTGTGCAGGTTCTTAACCGAGAATAATTTTGTTAAGGAAATACTATTTCCTTACAACTTCAAGTGAGTGTTTATATCTTGTATACATTTTATTTTTCTTACTCGATGAGCTATGCATGTATGCTTATGTAAACGTTCACAAATTTCACTGGATATTGATAAACATTCAATTTCACAAGTCCCTAGTTGAAGTCCACGACTCATTAAGTTGGGACCAAGAGCAGTAGAGCGACATGAAAGCAATGCTCCATAAGTAATTTCAATCATTATCGCATTATATCGGCCTATTTCATTCATTTCCTGATATCAAGTAACTAATAACTTCTTTGTTCATTTTCTTTGCCGAGTAGGTGTTGGACACGGTTCAGACAGAAAATACCAGGCCATTCAAAGAGGAGCTAACTTATAAAATGGTGAAGAGTTTACAGCAGCCACCGGGAACTTATTTATGTGGATACTACGTCTGCGAGTACTTCCGCGAGTTGACCAGTGAGCGGAAATTTGACTCACATTATATTTATGATTTGCGGGAGAAACTAAAGTTAGACCAGCGCATAAGAGCAATTCAAGAGGAGCTGACGGGATTTATGATGAAGGAAGTCCTTTATGTACATGGAGAGCATTATGCGGATGACGTGGAACTCGATTTGACTTAGTGATCTCCATGTAACTGATATGATATATATATATATTCATCAATGACCATGTAATTTCAAAACATTTCTTTCTTTTGATATATATAATATTAATGTATGCTTGCAAGGAATCGATTAATTATATAGATGCATCGCCGTGTACTGTGTATGTACTAGCGTAGAATATGTGTACTTAAATATATGTTTGAAATTATAGTGAAACACAAAACGAAAAAGGAACGAAATGGCAAAAAAAAAGGAAATACACAATCTCTGTCGCGGCAGAGAAACACACAATTATGTGCCGCGGCAGGAAACCTTATAGTTTCGGGTGGTGTTACGGCCTGGGACTAGAGGGTTTCCGTCCCCCGCGGCGCTGAAACAGCCACGTGGTTGTTATCAGTCGCGGGCCATAGCAAGCCAGGACTAGAGGGGGGGGGGCTCTAGTCCCTTTTTCGCAGTCCCAGGACTAAAACCCTTTCTTCCACCGGTGAAAAGAAAAAATTTCAGCTGGTTGAACTTCTAATGCCCGCAAAAAAAGCTAAATGCACTAATACTTGAATTATTTTTAGAAAATTTTCTTTTATTTTCAATTTTTAATTCAAGTTTGAAAACATGTCAAATTCTTCATTGATTCGCAACCGGCCGGTGCAACCGGTCGGCTAACCGGTTTTAACGGTCGGAACCGTTCGCAACCGGTTGAACTGCGCATTTTGGTTTGAAATTTGAAATTGACCGGTATTTACCGGTAACCTGTCTTACCGGACCGGTTAGCCGCTACCACCGGGCAGTGGACTAGCTCCACTCCAATTACACCACGGAGAGGCCATCTAATATCACAAGCAGTGCAGCAAAATCTAAGTACGATCTTGGCAAGAATGTTGAAATCTTCCGAATCCGGCCCGCCTGTTTACGGCCGTGCCGCCGTTAGTTGGGGAGGCGGGAAGCGTTCGAACGGGGGCGGTGCCGACGACGCCGGCGCCGGCTGGTAGAGCGGGAACGGCAAGAACGGCGGCTGCAGGAACGGCACCAGCCACTCTGGCACGTGGAACGGCCACGGGAACGACACCGTTCCTCCGGCACTGCCGCCGGCTCCCGGCGCGGCGGGGAGCGGGAAACCGAACGGCGCCGGCCAGAAGAGCGGCAGGAACGGCCAGAAGAAGAGCGACGACCCGAACGCGTCGCCGCTCCCGCCATTATTGCCGCCGCCGCCGCCGCCATGGCAGAGCGTGCCGTCCCGCTTGGCGGGGCGGAAGTTGAGCGCGTTGAGGTTGAGGAAGCAGGCGGCGGCGGCGCGGGGGCCGCCACGGAGCGCGATGTGCTGCGTGGAGCCGCGGAGGCCCGGGACGTTGCAGGCGGAGGAGGAGCTCCTGACGAGCGTGGCGCGGCAGGCCGACCGGAGCTCGTGGCCCTCGCGGCACTCGAAGCCGTCCACGGGGGGCACGTCCAGCTTGTACACGCCGTGCTGGTCCGTGGTGCGCTCCGCCTCCAGGGAGATCTCCTCCGGCGCCACGCTCGTGGAGTTGTTCACCTTGAAGCTGCACTGGATCAGCACCCTCGCCCCTGTATCACACGACAGTCTCACGGCCGTGTCAGTGATGGATATATTCAGAACTCTTGTGTCAAGAAAAAGGTAACACCAGAGTCTGTGCATAACTATTTTCGTGGAGAGATGCGCATGATTAGTAAGGTTCATGATCATATCTGGTTGCAAATTTGCATTGACAAAGGCTATGGAATCTTGCGCTCGTGAGTTTCAGAAGTAAATGCAGGAGTAGCAAATCTGTTTCAGTTTCAGTTTCAGGGTGAAGCGCTGGCACTGTAATTTTAATGTTCTGAATTGTTATGTTGGGAAACATTTCGACACAATGCAATAAACATTGGGAAACACAATTAGGCGCAATTTGACAACTCATATATAACAAGAATCAACACAATGTATGCTCAAGATTTAAGCCAAGGTGGCCTCATGAAACTTCAGTTAGGGAGACATCTCGTTCAGCATGAGTCTGAGCTAAAACGCATCCCCAATTTGGGAGCAATAAAAAAATGGGCCAAATCTACCATAAACGGGTGTGCTGGTTAAATTCGTTTGTATCATAACTAAATCATTGTCATGTTAGATACTATAACCATAACTTCCAGGGCGAATATGTGTTCAGAGTTCAGACTTGACCATTCAAAAAAAGAGGGTTCAGACTTCAGTGAAACTACAGAGCACTTTTAATTCTGTAAGCAACTTGTCATGTCTGCTTATCAGTTTTCGGTGAAGTTCGATAAACCTGAAAAGGAGGGCACACACAAACAGATAGTCCTCCTAAGATATCTGGCATGTAACAATGTGCATTGAGCAAGAGAATCAGGCACACACACCCCAAGTAACAAACCTGCTACTGTACAAAAAAAAAGCAAAAGACAACTTAAATGCAGAAGTGCGTACTTTAGATTAACTATCTCTCGGGTCCCTCAACTTTGTCTAGATTCGGATGTATATAGTCTAAATATTTAATTAGATACATACAAATTTAGATAAAGTTGAAGTCATTAATATGAACCGAAGAGAGGAGCACATTTCCATTTCAGAGAAATGCAGAACAAGACGGTGTCCAAATACAATGGTAACTGTAAGAGATAGGCAGGCAGGTGTTCACCTTTGAGGAAGAAGCTGTGCTTGGAGAAAGTGTTGTTGGAGCAGGCGTCGCAGTAGACGGAGCCGACCACGGTGATGTTGTTGGACCTGGACAGGAACCCGGCCTCGGCGCCGTCCAGGAGCACCAAAACAACCAGCACCAGCATTATCGCCATGAGGGGAGCTCTGGAGCTGGGCATTGCGGCCATGAGGTCAGCTCTGTAGCTAGCTAGCAATGGAGATGAGGTTGCAGAGAGAGTGATGGGATGGGATGGGGAGAGCAGTGGAGGAAGGCTACAATGGAAGAGAACAAATGCATGTGAATCGGCTTGGACTGGCGCGGGGACATGGAGAAGCTGGTCAAGCACTAGCTGCTGCTGTGTGGTGTGTGGTGTTGTGGTCTCTCTGCCGCTTTTTCTTTGCCACCCTTTTATTTTGGCCACCGAAGATTGGGAATTGGGATAGATGCAGCCATATGCACGGCGTGTGGATGCACATGTGATTGGGTTTATGAAACCAAGTAGGATTCAGCGCATGATCACTGGCCGGAGTTGGGTACGTCTTGTATGTGATCGCTGGTCCAGTAGATCTGCATGCTTGGAGAAAAGATGTAAAAAAAGGTAATGGAGCCATGGGATGGTGTTAGTCTTTTTTTTTACAACTGTGTTAGTCAGCATGTGGTATTAGAATAATTTTGTGTTTAAGCATGTCCAACTCTGTGTCAGAAGTAACTATCTTCTTTTTATATAAAACACGAAGTAACTAGCTGCACCGAGAAAATTATAAAAAACCACTTCATTTGTGGCTAGGGTACATGCTGGGCAGACCTGAGAAACTGGCCGGTGAAGCCCAATGTCAGGATGACGTGCCACGTGGGGAGGTCGTTAATGGCAATGCCGCAACCTGGCAATAACCTTTGGGCCATGTCCGTTCTTTCTCGACATCTAAGTCGGTGCCGTCACCGTCTACCGCTGCTTCGCCGACATGCCGAGCTGGAATGACGACGAAACGTCCAAGGAGTCCTGGCTCAGCGATATGAATTCCTTTCCACTCTGATTTGCTAGGGTTTAGCGTTCCCGATTGAGCTTTGATTCTTGTTGATTTCTACGATTTGTAGTACTCGCGAGTGGACTATGCACCGGATTCGGTCCATGACACTGCATTTTGTAGCACTGATGATGATGCTGCCATTGTTTGTCATGTTCCCAAAGCCAAACTGTTGCATTTGAGGGGACAAACATGGGTAGGAGATTCTATGCTTGCTCACTCCACATTGTAAGTGTTTCTCTATGTGTGTACTTGTTGTGCAACATTTGATCATAACTATATAGTTGTATATTTTGTGACTAGTTCTAGCTAGACATATAACTTAGGTATTGTGTAGATCACAAATTCAGTTAACTATCTCGGTGTAAAATTCCAGTATAGCTTCTAATTGTGTACACATGGAACTGAAATTAAGTTAATTAGTAAGGTGCAAAAATTATGTTCTCCACTAAGGTGAAAAATTCAGAGAAAATATCCAGTTGATATTTACATAGCTATTGACCGTGCATACCAATGTGTAGTTAAAATAAAAACATTCTCTTGACATTTTAGATAGCTACTAATTCTCTATTTTGATTATAGTCTCAATGTGTAGGATTTTCTAGTTTTATGTGTTAAGATAATTATTGTTGTCTTTAAGATCATTTTACACCTTTTCTTTTAATATGATGTGATAAATTGAGGATTTGTTTCCTGGATTGATCTTGGGTGGTCTGAAGCACTACAAAAGACTTGCTAGGTTGTGGGGCATGTATGAGGACACCAAAATTAGTAGGTTTGAAGAAAATCACAAAAAATGCAAAGTTTCTTCACAATTTAGCACAAGAGAAGAAAAATATGGAGGAAAAATACACAACTCCGTTAAGTGATGTGAAGAAATGGATGGATGCCACTGAGAAGAAAGTGCAGGAGAAAAACATGCAGGAGATCAAGGACAACAATGAGGTTGTTATGCCTTCTTTGAAGTTGTTTTGAATCCAACATGTTTATGAGAGAGTAGACAAGTGAAACTATGAACCTCGGTAAGTTTTTAATCATGAGAAACAATTTTTACTGGCATCTTCATCGGGAAGACCCAATCTGTTCGAGCATGTCCTAATCGGTTCGCGCGTCCGCGGGGGACGTGCGTGGCGTCCCAGCGGGACGACCTATTCGGACTAACTGAGACTGGACCAACTCATCCGTGATCCAAATCTGATGCCCGGATGGGTCTGTCCGGACAGACGCGAACGCTGGCCGGTAGCAGACCGGTCTAGTTGCAGTCACGCAATGAGCTTTCTTCTCTCTCCTCTTTCTTGGATTGGTCTGTCCGTCCGTTTGAGTCGCTCTGCTGTGAGCGGCTGGCCGGACATGCCGGACCACGACCCAAAAACGCTGGTGGCTCGGACCCAAACAGACTAAAACGGACCGTTTGATCGCTTGTTTGGGTCTTCCTGATGGAGCTGCCCTTAGTCAATTCTAAAATAAGCTAGCTTGGTTAGTCAGTTTAAGAGATCGTGGTATCTCCCGCTAGAAATTTTTCTTCTTTTTTCAAATTCCTAGTTAGCTATTTGATAGGAAAATTGATATTATTCAGAAATTTACTTTTATCTCATGTGCATATGCTCCCATTATCCAAAAACACACATTTCAAATTGTTACAAAAAATCCAGAACTATATTTGCATCTCCACTCTCTATGTGCTAACATAGAGTTTTATGAAAATGTTATTTTTCTTGACATTTCAAAATGTATCTAAAGCACGGAGCATACGCACCCAGGAGCCAAAAACGCCGTTTCCGATATTTTCACTCTATTTCTTCCAAAATAAATTAGCTTGTCGGGTAAAAAATTATGCTATCATTTTGTTGGCCGGCCTAGTTATTATTCTATAGCTTAATTGTAGTGGCATGCAAGCGTCCTTGTCGCTTCCCCGCTCACAGCTTCGTGGGTCATCCGATCGTGAGTAACTCTAGCCATCAATTCGGGTCAATGAACAATGTTTTTTGTTACCGCAAAGTGAGTCTCAAGTTACATGCAATTTTTGTAGACGGCAAGAAAGGTCTTTGTTTTAACATAGATGCCTTACTACCATTCAGTTAAAGTAGAACTTGGACTCGCACAGAATGGTTGTTTCTATTTTACCTATTGTAATTTTTTTTATCTTCCTCTCTCAACCTAGGAATGGTAAGTACACTTATGCTGGCCCACTACCCTAGAGCATGGGCGGACCCAGCGGGTGTGCCGGCACACCCAGAAATTTTAAAGATTGTTTTTACCTACTACTACCACGTCTGCAAAATATAGGCCCAATACGACTAGCCAATTAAGAAAAAATGTAGCGAGGAAAACAACGACTCAAGCGAGCAAACTACAAAGTTCATCTGTCAATCGATCCCCAATTCATCGCTCAGCCTCCAGCTTCAGCGCCCACCGGCACCACCCGCACACACCGTCCCGACATTTCTTCACCCGCCTCCCCCTATAGGCTGCAGTCCTAGCTGCCCTCGCCGACATCCCGTCATCGGTCGCTTGGTGCTCACCCGTTGCTCTATTCGCTGCTCAGCCAAATCGAACTGGATTGAACGGGAACAACCAGTCAGAGCAGGTAAAAATCCCCAACCTATCTCTAATTATTCCCACGAATTTGAGCTAGAGAAGAGAGAGTGTGCCCATGAAATCCTTCCCAATTTGCGCCTTGCCCACTTGACGCCATGCCCGCTTGTTGTGGCTGGATGTAGCCTATAGCCCTCGGTATATTTGCGAAATTCTCTCAAATCTATCCCTATTGTTTTTTGTAACTGTATGGACAATGTTGATTATGAAGATAAAGAGTGTTAGTTACATCGTGTCTCTTTTCTAGAATCATGAAGCAAAGATTGCATCTGGAAATGATGAGAGTGGAGAATCAAGCAATATGAAAACTTTACTGAACTTATAAATGGGTTGCCACAAATGATGAAGTTAATAAGGTTGTTTTAAAAAATGCTCCTGAAAATTCCATCTTGAATAGTCCCAAGATACAACAAGACATCATTGAATGTTATGCAAAACAAACTACTAGACTAATCATTGAAGAACTTGATGATGACAGCTACACAATTTAGCCGTGGACATTATTCAATTAGCTATGTATATTACGCATTTGGCATATTTATATCGCATATATGCTAGTGCGCGAAAAAAATTTAGAAGTGTGCACACCCTCTATTTTTTTCCTGGGTCCGCCACTGCCCTAGTGCACCGCAGACAACAACCATTCTTGGAGCTACATATCCGTTGTTGCAGCCCCTTATTGTGGTGATGAGAAAAGCGATTATAAGAAGTAATGGCCTAAACAAAAGAAAACGTGTACATTTCTACCGCGCCGGCCACATTGTGTTGTAACGAACTTTCAAGCTCCGCCACCGCTGTCACCAAAAGGAACGGTGAACATGTGTGAATTACTTTTTTGTTAAGTGGTGTGATTGCAATGCAAACTCTTGTGTGCACTGTCACCAAAAGGAACAGTGGATATGTGTGAATTACTTATTTTAGAAATTCGACCGTCTTTATTGATTATTTGGCAAGTTTAAAGGGATACAAAGGCCAACAGGCGGCTATAAAAGCCACACCCGATGCCCCACATCTAAAGTAGCATTGCTACCCCCCCCACCCCACCCCCACCCCCACCCCCCCCCCCCCCCCCCCCCCCCCCCCACACACACACACACAACACCCGAAAGTACCATTGCTACGAGCAAGTGAATTACTCTCTCTATCTCAAAAATAGATATCTCAAATTTATCAAATTCTGGATGAATTTAGACACTATTTAGTATAGATTTATTAAAATTTTAAAAATTTAAGACATTTATTCTAAGACGAAGAGAGTACGTTTTTTTTAGTGCAAACTGTCAATGTGCACAAATGAGGGCTGAATGTGGTTCTGGACTGGGCTGGAAATTAATAAATGGTACTCTTTTGTTTACAGCCTGATGAGCGACTGCTGGGCCTAGATGGCCGGCATGCGCAGCTGGCTATCGTCAACTCTCAACGACAACGCACCTACGAACGAATCCACCATTTTTTTTCTCTGACAGTCGGACAAGAGAATGTCCGTGGTTTCAATCCATGCGTGGAACAAGGCATCCATAAGTGCATCTCCACGGTACTATCAAATCGACGATCTAAACTGTCCGATTTTATCCGTTTGAGTAATGATTCGATTAAATATTTAAATCGATGCCTGCCTCTACCCGAGCGGTGCCACAACAAGATACCCCATTTTATCCTCTGTTTGGTGGACTGACTTGTGTGCCAAAAATAATGGCTGGCGCGCCTGGCGGGAGGGAGGACAGCCGGGCTGTTCTTGCTTGTCTGGCTTGACTCATCGATAGACTAAATTTGGTGAATGGATGGGTCACGCGCGGACAGTTGGTCGATTTAGGTCTTCTTGCTAGGAGCTGTTTCTTTTGTCCAGCTGGATAAAAACGGACAACCCAAAATTGTTTGGATCTCCCCAGTGAAGATGCCCTAACACACGTCGGTTTCGGCGCACAAAGTGGCCCGACGACCGGCAGGTCGGGTGGCATTTGGGCGCAAGCACGCCGATATATATGTGAAACCCGCTTTTCTGGTGGCAGTAGGAATTACTCGTGAGACATGCACACTCTAGCACCTCGCGATCGATGCTAGCATTCTCGATATGTTTGACATATTTCATGCTGAATTGGCATAATTTTGAAACTAAAATAGAATTATACTAAAATCATATACTCCACCCAAATCTAAACAAATCCAGATCATTTGTTTTTAGATAGCGGATTGATATTTTTTTTTGTGGATTGGGATTAACCATTGTTTGATTGAGAAATAACTTAAATGTTCCCAAAAAAAATTACATGTAGGCAATGTTTCCGAAACAGCAAGATTTCGGTGCGGGTTTGTTCATCCGAAGATACATTAATTGGAACAAACCAAATACTATTCCGAGTCGACCTAAGCAGGGGACGATACATCAGATGGTGCTGACGGTGGGTGTGTGTCACAGTACGGGGCCACTGGGACCGTGGCTGAGATCCGAGATGTCTAGCGGTAGCGGCACAACCGTACTGGGCCATGATACAACACGCAGTGGCGCACGCAATGAACGATCAGGGGACGCCACAGCCGTACGGACAAGGCCATATTTCACGTCACGAGCCGATCGACACGTCTCCATGTCCTCTTTGCATCACCGGTGGATCCGGGGGCCAGCAGCACATGCTGCCTTCTCTGGAACTACCGACATACGCTTTCTACTCGCTTTTTATTTTGCGGAAACAACTCACTTGTCGACCATCGCCCAATTCGCCCACCTCTCGTGCATTTTCCAGGGACATTTCGCATATGCACCTGCCCATGATACTAGCTACCTGCGATCACAGGATTTTTTTTTCTGAAACGGAACAAAAAACTTTTACCAATCTAATAATTAGGAAGAAGTATGTTTGACAATGAAGTAGCTAGATGCAAATATTACAAAAGCATACTCTCTCGACATCATTTCACTCAAACACTTAGCGGGTTTTCTTCCTTAATACTCTATCCGTTTTAAAATAGCTTGCTAAAAAGGCTTATATTATGGAACAGAAGTAGTATATACTAAAGGAGACACATGTTTAGTGTAAAAAACCCGAGAATTGCGCCAGTTAAAAGTCTCCGAGAGGTTAGCAAGGCAGCAGAAGGCTAAAGCCCTTGGTTCGGGTCTTGAGCCATCGCTCATCAAACACTGCCGACTTTGATGGTATGGCCCGTCCATCACGGACGATGAAGACCATTCGGTCGGTCTTCTACGAAGCTAGAAACCCGGATATGAAGTGGCGGTTAACGAAGGGGTGGATGATCGATTCGGTGGTTTATTTGCAAAGCGCGCACAATTTAGACCATCCTCTTTTTTTTTAGATGAGACCATCCACTTTCCTCAAACCGATCTGTCATCCATAGTCTATCTTACTTACGATGCGACTCAAGCTAAATTTTTTTTTGGAAGGGCCAAGCCTTCTAAGCCATCTTGTTCATGCGAAATTAAAGGAAATGAACCTGCACTAGCATGTGATCATAATCAAGCAGCAACAAACGCGTACGTACGTACTTCTAATAATTAGTTTATTATTGAGCAGGGGCACGTGGATCAGTACAGCATATTGCCTGCCCTACGTACGAAACCATCGACGATACACGCGAACGTAAAACACTCACAAAGAAACGACAGAACTGAAATAATTAAGGTAAGCATCTATCTATACTATGCGTATTTCCATTGGCGGCCGCGCGCCCGGATGACAGCTGGACGGCCAATCATGGATCAGTAGTAGTGACTAGTGAGTGGCGATCTGGTGGTCGGAATCAGAATGCCTTGATGTATCCCCTGCGCGGTGTGGGCGTGCCGATCTCCTGCTCCATCTTCTGCAGCTCCGCCAGCACCGGCAGCGTGCTGACCGTGAGCATGGCCACCGCCGGGTGGGTGGTGCTGGCCACCATCTCCACCGCCTCCGCCTCCGCCTCCGCCACCGCCGTCTCCTTGGTGTCCACGTCGTCGATGGACGTGGGCAGGACCAGCGCCGACGTGCCGGGCTTCCGGTAGCAGAAGTAGAGGATCATCTGGGCGATGCCGAAGAAGAACCCGCCAACGTTCGGGAGCTGCATGGTGCAGCACATGATCAGCCAAGGACATGGATAGGTAACGATCGATGGAAAATGATGATGGGTGTTGGAGCTAGCACACGTACCGCGACGTACATGTCCTTGGTGAAGAGGCCGTAGAAGAACCATGCGACGGCGCTGAGGGTGAGGAAGAAGGAGAGCGAGAAGGGCATGTACTCGGCGCTCTTCGTCTTGATCACCACGAACTGCATCCAACAACAATCCATGCATGTCAACAAATCAGACCACAAACAACTCTACTATTCGAAGTACTCGACTCGACTCACGATGACGCTGAGTGGCGCGACGAAGACGGCCATGGAGAAGGCGAGGCAGACGCTGCCGAGGACCTTGACGCGGCTGTGGTGGGGCACGAGGAGGACGGTGACGGCGACGATGAGCGCGAAGGCGACGACGTCTAGGAGGAGGAAGGATGCGAGGGCGCGGAGCCTGGCGGCCCTGGGCGCGTAGACGAGGTAGAGGAAGATGTATGCGGCCTCGACGACGCAGCCGAAGGCGTTGATGGTGAGCAGCGGGCTGGAGTTGGTCTTGACGAGCGCGTAGAGGATCCACAGCGCGCAGCTGAAGAGCGCCACCACGTAGGGCACCGAGCTGAACCCCTCCGTCGACTTCTTCCGGTACACCCGCAGGAACGTCGGCACCGGGGCCAGGAACACCAGGAACGAGATGATGTTACCTGTAGGAAGGAAAAAAAAAACACACGAGCGCGGTCAGCATCTGAACAAGAGAGCATGATGTCAACACCTCAGCAGCGTCCATGCATGTTGCCTACTGTACCTAGGATGCCGAAGGCAGAGGCCCACGGGTGAGCCATGGAGAAGAGCGCTGCCATCCTGATCGATCGATCGACCACACCAGCTGCTGCCTTCACTCTCTATGGAGATCAACAAGGTCGGATGTATCTCTCTCTCTCTTCTTCTCCTTAATTTCTTCCCAACTCAGGGAAGGCAATGCTTCTCTCTGTGTGGTTTTCCGTTGTTGAAGGAGCCGTGTTTATATAGCAGCAGAGCTAGCCCCTGCACGACCACCCTCCTCTCTAATTTCCGGCTACGACGAGTTCATAGTAGTAGTGGAATTCCAGGGCAACATTATGCTGCAGCCAGCCACACTGGTGAAAAAATCGCAGATCCTAGTGTAAGTGCGCGGTGACGCCGTGTACGTGTACCAGCATTTGGACATTGCCAGAAACCGAAAGGCATATTAGTTACTGCCTTGCTAGATCTACCACGTGTACACCGTACCCTACAAGGAAATGCGGTAGTAAAACTGAAAGTGGCAATACAAACGTGCACATTCCATATCCATACTATTCCATAGTTTACTTTTTTTTAACGGATGTCTGACGAGCCTGATGGAGGGTACTACTTAATTAGTAGTTGGCTGTCAACTAAGCAGAAGGGATCGACTGGTTTTGTTTCCTTCCAGGTTGATGATTTGGAGGATGAAGTTGCTGCTAAAAAAAATCAGAGTTTTCATTTGGTTGTTGGTCCAAAACAGAATTTTTTGACAAAGGACAATCCGGCAAAAAAAGGTTGGAAAGGCACTACTCTCTCAGGTGGGAATGAGAATGTTAACCACTTATTCTTTGACTGTCCTTTAGCGAAATAAAATTGGAAATATAGTTACTTGTGCTTTGGGAGCTGATAAAAGCCCGACAAGTTTTATGATCTTTGTCAGAATTGGACTACAAAGTTTTCTGCTGGAGACAGAGTTAATGTGACGAATTTGAAAGTTAGCGCCTTGCTATATCTACCACGTGTACCTACCTAGCCTCTAGCTACAAGGAAAATGTGATAAATTTGGAAGTGGCAATGCAAACGTGCACGGTACATAGCCATATTCCGCCGTTTAGGTACAGTAGAACCAATGGTTTTTCTTAGAACTCATGCGTGTACAGCTAGCTAGCAGCTAATCAAGCACATTTGGAAAGGGAGATCAGTGGCGCTGTAACAACAATGGCATGATGCAGACACCGGTGGGCAGTGGCGCTGTGATCAGATCACCAACAGGATGTGATCGATGTATCCCACTTAAAAGAAGATATGCACGCATATTGCATACCGAACCAAAAACTTGCAGCGAGAGTGGCGAATTGGCCGATGGATGCAGCCAAGATCTGGCATTTTCCATTTCGGCCCATATATAATTGGCATGAGCAGCCTAACCTGGCCTAGATAGATCGAGTATTTATTTGTCTAGGATTAGGAAAGGTGTATGCATCACAGCTAGTCATCACAGGATAGCACTAAAAAATGTGTGTGAATGAATGTGTTTATATTTATGTAGGAAGGTTTATTATGCGTGTCTCGATGGATGTTTATATGTAGAATGTCCATGTTTGCGTGCATATGCCCGTGTTGGCTGAGCTGTAGCCCAACTCTTTTGTGGTTGCGTTGCATATCATATCTAGATACAAAACGAAGTATCAGCAACAAAAAACTTCCATTTCCATTAAAATACGATTCATGTACAATACAGACATAATTAAGATAGGTAGATCAGCATAGAGCCACTAACGCTCAAGAATGAGTTTTCCGTTTCGGTCCCTCTATATGGCATGAGCCTCCTGACCTGACCTATATATCAACAGATAGAGTAATTACAGAATTCACAAAAAAAAAAAAGATAGGAGTTATTACATGGCACCACCCAACAGTGCAGTCGGCCTATATGTACTTATATATGAAGAAAGGTGTACCTGCATTTTTCTTCAAAAAGGAGAGTATGCCCTGGCCTAGCATTAATGGATGCACACAACCATTTTTTATAGGAACAAGTTTATTATGCAAAGTTTACAGTTCCTGGATCACACAAGATTGCATCATGTAATCTATTAAAATATCACTAGCCACCTTGGTTGAACATATCCCGTGCAACCGTCATCAGTTGCACCAAGAATCCATATCCTCTCACTACTTCACATGTAGGAAGAAGAACTACATGTGGATCCAATACGCATGCAAGTATGGATGGAAGTTTATATGTATGTCCCCGGCTATTTGTGATGCTTGTACATTTTGGTTGAGGTCGAAAGTCGACCTCTTACAGTTGTATCATCTAAATCCATGTCAAAGAAAACAAAGACCTCGTCGCGGAGATGAAACACTTACAACATCTCATTGGGGAAGATGGGTGCCTTTTATAGGTTCCCTCAAAAACTAATCGTTGGCGCTGACTAACCCTGGAGTCTCCGGGCTAGCAAAGCCAAAGTCTCTAGATGGGGCGGAGTCTTCAAGTCGAGACTTCAGGCCAGTCTATGGGCCAACTTCCAGGAGCTCCTGGATTCTGGGCCAGAGTCCTCAGCTAGAGTCTCCATGGTAAGCACACCAGAGTCTTTGGACTCCGGACATTAGCAACAGGTTTTTGAGGGTTTCTTCCTCCATGCTGCTATAGGTAGGCTCGTGGGTGCATTTGGGCATGCGTACATGATTTGAATTCCCATGAACCTTCCACTAAGTAACCCCTATTGATAGTACGGGTTTCCTATCAAACCAACAAAAAAGTTATGGAAAACTTCTCGATCCTTTTTTGATATTTCCATTTTGAGGGGTCGGTAACCGTATTGTGGTTTTCATCTTATGACCTAAACATACTTAGCACATGGTTAGAATCACTCATGTTGTCAAAAGACACCCAAAACTCTCTTAGGGAGGGAATGCTCTCTTAGAATCACTCATTTGGGCATGTTGTCAACCATTAATGACCATTTTACAACTCGTCGGTAGCTTGTTTCCTACTAGTACATTTCAAAAAAAATCCTCAAGCCTTATGCTCATTTCAAATCTCTCAACACACTAATAAAGTGAGAAATTCTTTTCTCCCATGCACGGGACCTCCCGTGCACTGTTTAACTATGTTTCTCCATGATTCGGCCCGGAAAATTAAAAAAACTTGATGAAATTTGATGTTTCTCCTACGAGCGAGTCTTAGAGCCGGCAAAAATGGGTCACACGTGCACGGGGTCTCATGAGCGGGAGAATCACCGCGCTCCTAGTAAAGCGAGGTCATAACTCTTCTCCGATTTGCATCTGCATAAGAAACTATTAGTATATTCAGAAGAACCAGTCCTTGACCGTAACAAAATTTTGCTAAACTGTTGTGGAAGGGATCAAAACCAAGCAAAGCCAAACTTCCATTCCAGGTTCACGAAGTGTGCCGGCACTTACTGGTATCGATTGTGGCTCCCTTATACAAAATCAACTTTTTTTGTACAGTATTTGCCCTTGCACTTCTGGGAAAACCGCTTTGGGCTCTTGCACCGGGCAATGCAATCCCCCCCGTAGGAGGGGCCCCCGGCATCATCTCTACTCTTCATTTGTTGGAGATTCGTGCTATGCATTTTATAAAATAGCCCTCCCACCTTACCTCTTAGGTCTGTTGCAGTATTCTATCCAACCCCCTAGCGTTGTCGGATATTCTATATTTTTTTGTCGCTGATTCTCTCCTCACAATCGATACTGTCTTCTACACGTTTCATTTTCTTTTTCACCTCATTTTTTCTCTTCAAATTTCAGAACTATTCAACAATGTTTTTTATGTACATTTTTTATTCTAAAAATGAAACTTGCACAATTTGTTTTTTCAACAATCTCATTTGATAATTTTTATTCTTGTACTTTTTATTCAACAATATTTAAACACTCTTACTTTGTTTTATCCTAGATTCAGAAGATTCATACAAGTTTCACATGTTTTACAAACTTCTTTGTGCCAAGTACAGAACTTGTACACTAAATATTTTAAAGATTTATAAATATTTATATATATTTATTATTCATTAAACATTCCAGATTCATAAATTTAATCAACATTTTTTTCTACACACGTTTTTTTGTTCTTTTTCACCTCGTTTTTTCTCTTAAAATTTCAGGAATATTCAACATTTTTTATGTACATTTTTTATTCTAAAAATGAAACATGCACAATTTTTTTCAACAATCTTATTTGATAATTTTTATTCTTGTACTTTTTATTTAACAATATCTAGACACTCTTACTTTTGTTTCATCCTAGATTCAGAAGTTTCATACAAGATTCACATGTTTTAAAAACTTGTTTCTCCCAAGTACAGAACTTGTACACTAAATATTTTAAAGATTTATAAATATTAATATATTTTATTATTCACTAAATATTCCATATTCATAAATTTAATAAACAATTTCTTATACAATTATTCTATGATTGTCTTCCCATAACCGAACGTGTCTTCTGCACGTTTTTGTTTCTTTTTCACCTTATTTTTTCTTTTAAGATTTTAGGAATAATTAACAATGTTTTTATGTACATTTTTTAGAATAAAAAATGAAACATGCATAATATGTTTTTTCAACAATCTCATTTGGCAATTTTTATTCTCGTACTTTTTATTTAACAATATTTAGACACGTTTACTTTGTTTCATCCTAGATTCAGAAATTTTATACAAGATTCACACATTTTACAAACTTGTTTCTGCCAAGATATATTTATATAATTTTTTCACAGAATACCTGCATAATTTCTGTCTTTTTTTCACCTCATTTTTTCTCGTAAAATTTCGGGAATATTCAATATTTTTTCTGTACATTTTTTATTTTGAAAACGAAACATGCATAATTTGTTTTTTCAACAATCTCATTTGATAATTTTTTTATACTTTTTATTTAACAATATTTAGACACTCTTACTTTGTTTCATCCTAGATTCAGAAGTTTCATATAAGATTTACATGTTTTACAAACTTGTTTCTTACAAGAGATATTCATATAAATTTTTCACAGAATACATGCATAATTTATGTCTTTTTTTCACCTCATTTTTTCTCGTAAAATTTCAGGAATATTCAACAATATTTTTATGTACATTTTTTATTCTAAAAATGAAACATGCATAATTTGTTCTTTCAACAATCTCATTTGCCAATTTTTATTCTTGTACTTTTTATTTAACAATATTTAGACACGCTTACTTTGGTTCATCCTAGATTCAGAAGTTTCATACAAGATTCACATGTTTTACAAACTTGTTTCTGCCAAGAGATATTCATATAATTTTTTCATAGAATACAACATAATTTATTTTTTCAACAATCTCATTTGATAATTTTTATTTTTATACTTCTTATTTAACAATATTTAGACACTCTTACTTTGTTTCATCCTAGATTCAGAAGTTTCATACAAGATTCACACGTTTTACAAACTTGTTTCTACCAAGAGATATTTATATAATGTTTTTTACAGAATATTCTAACAAATTCTATACCTGTTTCACTAAAGTTTGACACCAAATCCATATATGATCATGATAAATTCGACGATCCATACCAGATTCGGAGAGGTTTCATACAATAAATATGTATTTTATATAATTTTAGATTTTTTCCACATCATATTTATGGAACCTTCTTATAGATTAAAAGCAAGTGTCATATAGCTGAAACCAAAATTCTAGACATATTCATATACAATATAAATTCATACACACTACTCAAGCCTATCATCTATGTTTCATCACATATCCATACAATAATCAATAAGAATCACCAAGATTTTGTACAGAACATTTTCGGATCGAGAGATTCATAGAATTTCCATAAAAGATTCATCCAACAACAAAAAATTCCAAAAATACTTCTGCACAAGATCTAGAAAAAACAAAAAAGGAATTTGGGGCCTCAGATCCACATGGTGGTGATGTCCGGGAGCGCCTGCTGCTCACCGGAGGCCGGGTTGACGACGTAGATCTGTCCCATGGTGTCGGCGGTGGCGAGCCAGCCACGGGAGGAGCCGAGGACGGTGTGGCCGCGCAGCGCCGGGTCCGGGGCGCGCACCGTGGCGGTCCGCCGGTCGGCGACGGAGAAGAGCGTGGCTGTCGCCGGGTTGTCGGTCTCCTCGCAGCAGGGGAGGAGGAGCCATGACGCGCGCTGCTCGAATACGTGGTCGTAGTTGTCGTCGTCACAGTATGCGGCAAAGACCGCGGCGAAGGCGATGCGGTCGAGGAACTCCAGTCGGTCATAGATGTTGGCCAGCAGCTCCGGCGGGAGGCGTCCGGGGCCGGCGGCCATCCTGGCGGTCTTGGCGGCGTCGCCCTTGCTGCTGGCCATGGTCGCGTACGTGCGACAGATCGATCGTGTCGTGTGGAGATCTGTGTACATGTTTCTCGGATCGGAGATTTGGCAAAAAGGAAGATTGGGGAGGAGGAGACGGAGTGGAGAGGCCCCTGATCTAGATCGAGAGGAGAACGACGCGTCAGTTGACTTTGTTTTGGGGCTGGGTGGTCATGCTCTCTTCTGGACTGAGGGTTAAATCCGAAATAGCTGGAGGGCCTAAAAGCAAATGTTCCGCGGACGATGACCGAGTTGACTCTGCACGAATCTCCAACAAATGGACTGCACAGATGGTGCCGGGGGCCCAACCTAGGAGAGGAAAATCCACTCTCCTCTTGCACCATGTGTCTCTAGTATCAAAGAGAGAAGTGCATTATGAAGGTTCGTTTTCAACGTTTTGTGGTCCATGCGTTACACACGACACGCTAGATTTTGTTTTATGGAATAAAAGGGATTTCTTCCCGAGTTCCATTAAATAAACCAAGTAGCTACAAAGTTTAGCGCCACAATACAACACAAACCTCCATGGAAACCATAACCTCCATGAGATTTACATCCTTTTATTATAGACAGAGAGAACTTTCTACACAGTAATATGAGTACTGAAAGAAACAACATAAAGTCTAGGGAATATATCAGCTAAACTTTTCTCTAAGAGCCATACATCCTCATAGAATCTTGTCTTAGCTCCACTCCCCACTTTGAATCTACAACATGGCAAGAAGAGAGATTTCACTTCCATCCTGCCAAAAGTGGGAATCCCCATTTTTTGTGCACACATTTTCCTAGATTTGTATTTTTTAGGTACTTATTGGTCAAAAAAGTTTGCCGCTCCCCCTGTTCATTGAATAGTTTCCACGGTCACTTAGCCAATAGGGCAATATTCATAACCTCTAGATTTAAGATTCCTAAACCACCCTGGTATTTTTTTAGAAAATTGTTTCCCAATTGACAAGATGGTATTTCTTTTTGTTTTTGTCTCCACTCCATAGAAAGTGTGCCTCGATTTTGTCTATTTCCCCCCTTAAAACCCATTGGTATCATACTATCATGTAGAAGGAGAGCATGTACAACATGATACTGGAAAGAGAGGAATTTATTGTTGGAGACATGCCCTAGAGGCAATAATAAATGTAGTTATTATTATATCTTTATGTTTATGATAAATGTTTACATTCATGCTATAACAGTATTAACCGGAAACATTAATACTTATGTGATTTATAAACTAAATTAGAGTCTCTAGTAAAGCCTCTTTAATAATACTAGCTTGTTGGTTAATAGATGATCGTGGTTTCTCGATCATGAACATTGAGATGTTACTAACAACGAGATCTTATCATTAGGAGATTGGTGTGATGGACATACTCCTATAGATAAGCGTAGCATAAAGATCAAGTCATTTTAATAGTTCAATTGCTATAAGCTTTCTGATACATAGTAACCTAATTCCTTCGACCATGAGATCATGCTAATCACCATCACCGGAAGGATGCTTTGATGACATCAAACACCACACCGTAACTGGGTGGCTATAAAGGTGGCATTGAGTGTTCGGAAAGTATGGGTTGAGGCACATGGATCAAGAGTGGGATTTGTCCATCCATATGACGGATAGATATACTCTGGGCCCTCTCGGTGGAATGTCATCCAATTAGCTTGCAAGCATGTGACTGGCTCACAAGGGATCACATACCACGGGAACGAGAAAAGAGTACTTATCGGTAACGAGGTTGAACTAGGTATGCAAAGATACCGACGATCAAAACGTCAGATAAGTAAACTATTGTGAGACAAAGGGAAATTGGTATCGTATGTAAGTGGTTTATTCGATCGCAAAGTAATCATAGAAATATGTGGGAGCCATATGAATTTCCAGATTCCTCTATTGGTTATTGATCGGAGAAGTGTCTCGGTCATGTCTGCATAATTCACGAATCGTAGGGAGACACACTTAAGGATTCGATGTTGTTGTGTAGTTATGGAATGATGAGTAAGAGACCGGATGTTGTTCGGAGTCTCGGATGGGATCCGGGATATCACGAGGAGATCCGGAATGGTCCGGAGAATAAGATTCATATAAGGAAAGTCATGTTCCGGAGTTCGGAAATGATTCCGGTGTTTTCACCAGGAATGTTCTAGAAGGGTCTGGAAGGTCCGACACTCCGGAGGGGGAAGGGTACATGAATGTGTCATGACAATGTGGAATGGTTGCATCATGTACTAGGTCACTTGGCTGGGCAATACAAAGAGAGAAATCAAATCGAAGTTTGAAAGTCAAACGCCAATTTGAAAAGTCAAATCTGAAGTTTGCTTGGTGGAGGGAGAGTAGGAAACCTACCTAGGGTGGAAGTCCTACTCCCTCCACCCGTTGGACATGAGGAGGAGTTGGAGGAGGACTCCCTCCTCCCAAACCGCCTCCCTCCCACCTATATAAGGAGGGGTAGGGAACCCCCTACCCCTCACACCCAAACCCTAGCTCCTGGCGCCTCCACCACAAGTGCTGCCGCCGCCTAGGGATCTCCAAGTCGCCGACTAGGGTTTCCCCAAACCCGAGCCGCCGGCTACACCACCCCCCTTCGTGCCTCTAAACCCTAGATCGCCAAGGCCCTTCTCTTGCTCCACCATACTCGCGTCGGCTTAAGGCGAAGCCCTGCGAGATCTCCCCTCTAATTCCGACACCACGCCGTCATGCTGCCGGAATCACGAGGAGAGTGCTACAACCTCCGCTGCTTGCTGGAACAAGGGATAGGAAGGTCTTCATCGAGTACCGAACGTGTGAACGACTGCGAAAGTGATGGGGGAATACCAATCGGGGTATACCCACGAAGCGGATTCGCCAGCCGGATCGAGCCGACTGAAGCCAAGCCCAGAGCGGGTCGACTCGCCCAATACGGCGACTGGCGCACGCTGGACCCGGACAAGCGGCGCCGACTGGAGGCCCAAGACGGCGACTCCAATACAAAGCCCATTAGTGCACTTGTAAACCCTAGGTGACTGCATATATAAAGCCACCAGGGGCACCCCCAAGGGGTACGTCATATTAGATCTAGTCTCCCCCACAGCCTCCGGCGGCTCCATTGTAAACCAATCTATGATCATATACTGGATTGATAGTAGGACGTAGCGATCCTCCACCGAGGGGACGTGAACCTGGGTACATCGTGTGCCAATCTCGTTTCCGGATTCTCCTACGTCGCCTTGCTCCCTCTACGTAAGCTACCCCCAGTAGCATCTGCCGTGCAATACCACGACAGTAAGACAGCTCTTCCTCGGCGATTGCTCGACGGCGCTCTTCGTTGAATGGTCGTAGCGACTGCTTGACTGGTCGCACTTTGGGGTCGGCGTTTAGTTTGTGCTCAGCGAGCTCCCTAGGGACACCAGGCATGTCGGAGGGTTTCCATGCGAAGATGTCCCTATTCTCACGAAGGAACTCGATGAGCGCGCCTTCCTATGCTGGGCTCATGCCTGTCCCGATCGTCACCGTCTGGCTGGGGTCGCCTGGCACCAGTTCGACGGTGCGGGTGTGCGTCGTGGCCTCAAATGTTGAGGTGTTTGCGCCCTCTGAGTTGGGCTTCTTGAGTATTGTGGGGTCGTCACTGTTGACCCCGCTCGCGTATTTGGCGAGCTCGTCGGCGTGATTAGTTTCCGCCGCGATGACGGCGTCGGCGAGTTCGGCTCCTCTGGCCTCGCATTCGGCGGCCATGTCGGGGTCGCCATTGATGGTGATGACGCCACACGGTCCGGGGAGCTTCATCGCGTTGTACGCGTAGTGGGGTGCCGCCATGTATTTGGCGAACGCCTGGCGCCCCAGGACGCAGTGGTAGGGGCTGTCGAATGGCACCAGCTCGAAGACGATCCGCTCGGTGCGGAAGTTTGCCGGAGTGCCGAACGTGACTGGCAGCGTGACTTTGCCGATCGGGTACGCCTTCCGACCGGGGACGATGCCGTGGAACGTAGTGTGGGTTGTCTCGATCATCGACTGCGGGAGCCGCAGCCGCCTGAAGGTGTCGAGGTAGAGGATGTTGATGGAGCTGCCGCCGTCCATCAATGTCTTGGGGAGCCAGAAGTCGCCCACCTTTGGCTTGACCACCAGGGCGACTCGGCCTGGGTACTCGATGCGCGGCGAGTGGTCCTGGCGGCTCCAAGTGATGGGCTGCTCCGACCAGTTGAGGAACTGGGGAACATCCACCTGGGCCACCGCGTTGACGGCGACGGCGCGGGTGATGACCTTCTTCTCGCGCTTCGTGTTGAAGCCTGTGAAGGTATGGAGCGAGCCGGCCACGTTGCCGAACTTTCCGCCGTTTGGCGGGTTGTTGTCGGTGTCCTCCCGCGCGTGCCGTGCCTTCTCGATTTCCCTGAGGGTGTGGCAGTCGGCGGTGGTGTGCGTTGCGGGCTTTCCTTCCCTGCTGTGGAACGCACATGGTTGGTTAAGGAGTGCCGCGGGATCGAACCTTGGCTTGTTCTTGTAATTGCCGCCGTCGCGCCGTTGCCCTCCGTCGCGGCGGTAGCTCTTGGGCTCGCGTTGTGCGTGCCCGGCGTTGGCGACGAAGTCGACTCGCCCGTCGTTGCGGCGCTTGCCTGTGAGGCGGGTGCCGCTGTAGCGCAGGTCGGTTCGTCGTCCGCCGTCGTTGGCGGTCGTGCGGCGTTGTCCTCCTGACTCGTCGTCGATTTCTTGGTTGGGGTCATCATTGGAGTCGCCTTGCTCGACTGGTCTTCCGGGCCAAGACAAATGGCAATGCTACACAAACAGCACCATGTCCTCCTCAACCTTAGATAGTGCGACTCGCACGGCCAAGTACTGCGGACGAGAACTCGCAAACCGAGCCTCGGATCGTCCAGGAAGAACGCCAAGTCGAGAGCCATCTTTGGAGTCGCCATGCGACTGGCCCCCCGGGCCAAGACGAGAGACTCGCTACACAGCGAATCAACATCATCGCGGACTCGCAATCATCGCGGACTCGCCACGCTCGGGGATTCTCCCCTCGCGGACTCGCAATCATCGCGGACTCGCCACGCTCGGGGACTCTCCCCTCGCGGACTCGCAATCATCGCGGACTCGCCACGCTCGGGGACTCTCCCTCGCGGACTCGCAATCATCGCGGACTCGCCACGCTCGGGGATTCTCCCCTCGCGGACTCGCAATCATCGCGGACTCGCCACGCTCGGGGACTCTCCCCTCGCGGACTCGCAATCATCGCGGACTCGCCACGCTCGGGGACTCTCCCCTCGCGGACTCGCAATCATCGCGGACTCGCCACGCTCGGGGACTCTCCCCTCGCGGACTCGCAATCATCGCGGACTCGCCACGCTCGGGGACTCTCCCCTCGCGGACTCGCAATCATCGCGGACTCGCCACGCTCGGGGACTCTCCCCTCGCGGACTCGCAATCATCGCGGACTCGCCACGCTCGGGGACTCTCCCCTCGCGGACTCGCAATCATCGCGGACTCGCCACGCTCGGGGACTCTCCCCTCGCGGACTCGCAATCATCGCGGACTCGCCACGCTCGGGGAATCGGCGCCCGTCGGTCGCTCGGCCTCGACGCCCGTCGGTCGCTCGGCCTCGTCACTCGCCGCGCTCGGGGATTCGGCGCCCGTCGGTCGCTCGGCCTCGCCGCTCGCCGCGCTCGGGGATTCGGCGCCCGTCGGTCGCTCGGCCTCGCCGCTAGCCGCGCTCGGGGACTCGGCACTCGCCGGACACTCGCCCTCGCGTGCTCAACGCACTCGGGGACTCGCCACTCTCCGCGCTCGGGGACTTGGCGCCCATCGGTCGCTCGGCCTCGACGCCTGTCGGTCACTCGACCTCGCCACACGCCGTGCTCGGGCACGCTATAGATAGCGTCGCTCGCCGGTTGCTCGACCTCGCGTACTCAACACGCTCGCCGGTAGCCCGACCTCGCCACTCGCCGCGCTCGGAAGCAACCACTAATATTTTCAAAATGTGCATCTCTAAAGAGCCTCAAGTCGCCTCTACAAGCCAACTCGAGCCTCGGGGACTACTCCTAGGCATGCAGTGTGTATGCGTGGTTCCACGACCGCGGCTCGCCCTCGCCGACTCGCCGCCGTGGATTCGCCCTCGCGTACTCAACACGCTCGGGGACTCTCCGCCGCGGACACTCGCCCTCGCGTGATCAACACGCTCGGGGACTCTCCGCCGCGGACACTCGCCCTCGCGTGCTCAACGCGCTCGGGGACTCGCCGCCGCGGACATTCTCCCTCGCGTGCTCAACGCGCTCGGGGACTCGCCGCCGCGGACACTCGCCCTCGCGTACTCAGCGCGCTCGGGGACTCGCCGCCGCGGACATTCGCCCTCGCGTGATCAACGCGCTCGGGGACTCGCCGCCGCGGACACTCGCCCTCGCGTGCTCAACGCGCTCGGGGACTCGCCGCCGCGGACACTCGCCCTCGCGTACTCAACACGCTCGGGGACTCGCCACTGCGGACTCGCCCTCGCGTGCTCAACGCGCTCGTCGACTCGCCGCCATGGATTCGCCCTCGCGTACTCAACACGCTCGGGGACTCTCCACCGCGAACTCGCCCTCGCGTACTCAACACGCTCGGGACTCGCCACCCTCGCAGACTCGGCACGCTCCACGTTCGGGGATTCGCCGCAACTGGCGGCTTCTCCGAAACCCTGGGTCTTTCGCCAACTGGCCATTAACGACTGGCTCACGCCTCCCGCTCCCGCTTCACAGTTCTTTTCTTCATTCAGGAGCTCGTCGCCGATTCGCCACGACCCATCGTCAAGACTCTCTGCGCCCTGCCTCAAGCCCGCGTCGAATCGACAACGCGCTCGGGGACTACTGATGGGGGAATACCAATCGGGGTATACCCACGAAGCGGATTCGCCAGCCGGATCGAGCCGACTGAAGCCAAGCCCAGAGCGGGTCGACTCGCCCAATACGGCGACTGGCGCACGCTGGACCCGGACAAGCGGCGCCGACTGGAGGCCCAAGACGGCGACTCCAATACAAAGCCCATTAGTGCACTTGTAAACCCTAGGTGACTGCATATATAAAGCCACCAGGGGCACCCCCAAGGGGTACGTCATATTAGATCTAGTCTCCCCCACAGCCTCTGGCGGCTCCATTGTAAATCAATCTATGATCATATACTGGATTGATAGCAGGACGTAGCGATCCTCCACCGAGGGGACGTGAACCTGGGTACATCGTGTGCCAATCTCGTTTCCGGATTCTCCTACGTCGCCTTGCTCCCTCTACGTAAGCTACCCCCAGTAGCATCTGCCGTGCAATACCACGACAGAAAGTGCTGCCGGAACGCAGCGCCGAAAGGATCGTCTACACGATCTTGAGATCGGCAAGAGTACGACTACATCACCCACGAGAATCTGCTCTCGTTAACCGCTTTGGAATCTTCGAGGGTGAGTTCTTCTATCGACTCGTTGCTACAATCTAGTAGATAGATCTTGGCTTGTTTGTGTGCATGCGGTAGAAATTTTTTATTTTTCATGCTACGAACCCCTACATTTATAAGTCGGGATCTTCCCCTAGTTGTCAAATATTTCCCTAACCAGCAACCTAACTTTTGTCCATTCTCTCCCCATGAGTATTCTAGTCACTAAAGCTTTAGCCTTTTCTCATCCACTAGGACTCCTAAGTATTTCATAGGTAAGGCCCCACTTTTGCAGGTGAAAATTTCCTCAAACTCTTTTCTCCTTTGTTTGCCTCCCACACCCAATACACCTCACTTTTATGAAAGTTTGTTTTCAATCCTGACATTTGCTCAAAGAGGCATACTATAAATTTGAGATTTCTAGCTTGTTCAAGGTTATTTTGTATTAGTAGAATTGTGAGATTTGCATATTGCAGAATTGACACACACCTTCCTCTACAAATTGAGTTGACGGCCCTATGAGTATTTGTTGCCTCACAACTCTCTCGGTAGGGCATCAGCTGCTATACCAAATAGTAAAGGGAAGAATGGGACCCTCCGCATCGACCCTTGGTGTGTGTTGAAGTAGGGCCCACCTTTCCATTTTCTTTCTCAGCTACCTTCCCACTAGAGACAATTTTCACGAGATCATTACATTCGCTGGGGAAACCCTTATATTTCTAACATCTATAACAAAAAAAGGGCCATTTTATTTTGTCGAAAGCTTTCTCAAAATCAATCTTAAATATCCCCCTGTACTTTTCCTTTTGTGGAGATCATCCAATGTTTCGTGCAAAAGCATTACACCATCCATGATGTATCTCCCTTCCAAAAAGGCAGTCTCTGGGATGATTTTATGATTTTCCATATTATCTTAACTAGTCCGTTGACCACCATCTTTGTAATTATTTTGAAGACCACATTTATAACAGACAAGTGGGTCTATACTTTTGTATTTTATCTGCATTAGCCCCTAGAATAACCCAAGTTCCTTTTTTCCGCTTCGGTTCGCCCTTGGGCAAAGTCACCGGCCCATCGACCGGCCGCGGTAAGCTTAGCTAGTTACCCATCACCATCGATCGCCCGTTGTACGCTCATACATGCATGAACGTACGTACGTACGTACGTACGTACGCGCTCTTAATTTATCTCGGGTGCGTGTTTTTTGTCTCGACCTCGATCTCCTTTTCGACCACACTTTACAGGTGCACCGCAGTACGACTCGGCCGGAAGACTGCCTAGCTAGCTAGCACAGCGTAGTACTAGTAGAGTGCGCGCGCGCGTGCGTACTAATTATGTGTATAGTTCTACGGGGCTTTTCTGCCTAGTTGCCACTGCCGAGGTGAAGAAACGGAAATGTTTGGGTGCTGGTTTCACTGGCTGGCATCGATCACACAATTCACGAGTGCCCGATCGATGATCGATCTACACTCGATCATCTACTGGGACGACGACGATGAGCGATCGATGGTGCCTAGTTGATGTGAATAATAATGCAGCTTCTAGGAGAGAGATCGGTGGTGAAGTTGATGATGGCGATGGACACGTCGCCATCGATCCGTGCATGCATGGGGTGGGGTTCGTACGTGCGCGACTCACCTCGGAGATCATGGAATCTCTGCCGGCTGGTGGGATCGATCGATAGAGCAAGTGGCTCGTATCATTGTTTCGTTTGTGTGTTGGAAGAGGATCGGAGGAGGTGGGGAATGTCCGTCCACTATGCTACGTACGTACAAGTATACTTTTAGGTTTTGCCTAAGTCAAATTTTATCAAATTTGACCAATCTTTTAGATAAATATATTAGTATATATTATATAAATTTGTTATATTATAAAACTAAGTTTGAAAACTAATCTAATGGTACCAATTTAGTGCCATAAATATTGCTATGTTTTTCTATAAAGTTAGTCAAAGTTTATATAATCTTGTTTGTGAACGGAAGGAGTAGGCAATATCTGAGCAGGATCCATGGGGAGTTAAAGTGTCCGCTTCGAGCTAGCTAGCTAGCTAAATTCTACTCGAGGCTTTTTGTAATTCTTGTTGTGATTTTAGTTCAAACTTACTCTCGCTGGTCACGAATGTCATCTGTGGCGCACCCTATTTCGATGTGCCACTAATAACGTGCGCCACTAACTAGATAAATGCGTGCACCACTAACTTGTCTCAGGATTTAAAAAAAAATAGCAGAATACATCATAAATACACAGAATACACAGGAAATATATCAGAATACAACAATATATCACATAAATGCACAGAACTCACGGGAATACCCAGAAACTCACTGAAATTCATACAAAGTGCCAAAATACATCAATATGGAGAGTCCAAGTGTTACACACAAGTCATGGGAGAGTACAAGTTCGAAATCACACATGCATCTCGATACATATTCGATCATCGTCGATCATGACCTAGACTATGACTGAATAGAGGACAACGGCGGCGGCGGTGAGCAAGGAGAAGACCATGATGATCTTCATCCGGTTCTTCTTCCATAGGTGCCTCCTCCACTTGGCTACCGCGAACTCTCGAGTCTTGTAACCCTTGTAGCTGTTGCCACTGAAGTTGATCACTTGTTGCTCGCAGTCCTCCCACTCCTCATAGACTCCCTGAACGCGGCCCATGTACACCACGTAGCAGTTTGACTTCGCCATCACTGCGGACAAGGCAAAAGTATAGACATAGTAGCACTGGTGGAAACAACCCCATGTGTCCCGGTTGGTAAGCGGCATTAGTCCCGGTTGCCCAACCGGGACGGGGCAATCGGGACTAAAGCCCGAACCTTTAGTCCCGGTTGCCCCACCAACCGGGACAAAAGATCATACACGTGGCAGCTGCACCGTGCGAGGAGGGGGGGGCTTTAGTCCCGGTTCGTAATACGAACCGGGACTAATAACCTTCTGCCGCGGCAGAGATTTGGCCCATTTCTCTGCCGCGGCAGAGAATTCATTTTTGCACATTTTGTTGCCGCGGCAGCATTTTCGCCACTTTTTGTGCCGCGGCAGAGAATTCATTTAGGTTGTTTTATTGTTTATTTAGTGTTTTGCACTTATCAATGAAGGAACCTTATATTACACAAGATCATCATGACAATACACGGATCGAGTTCATGCACTACATACAAAAGTATTTCCCTTGTCTATACACGGATCGAGTTGCTATTTTTACAATCCCTATTGTCTATACACAGCAGAATAGTATTCCCCTTTCGGGTCTAGGACTTCTGCATCCAAGAATCCCGCCAATTCCTCCTGAATTGCTCGTACGCGATCCTTTGGCAGAAGACCGTCCCGTAGACGTTCGATCTGATTTAAAAAAGGAGTCAGTCTATATGAATGAAACTAAACACAATTTGTTTGAAAATAAAACTATATAAATTGTTTGCATACGTGGAGTTGCTCTAAATTTCTGCCCTTCTCATCGCACGTCTGCCGAATGAACTCGCATACATAGTATCCACATAGATTGTTACCTGGTCCCTGCGTCAGGCACTTCACCAGAACATAGTTCAATCAAAATAATAATCAAGCATGATAATAACTGTATCAAAACTAGAATCAAAGAGATGCGCGGATATAGCTAGTGGTGCTTACATCTAGTGGTTGAAATGTAAGCTCCTCTTTCCAAACACCCCTAGCCTTCTTGGTGAACCGTTTCCAAGCGCTGCCCGGCGAAGAAAACGAATAAAAGAAGTTATTAAGTACTTGATATCATAAAATTCACGAACGTTGCCGATATAGTGTCGTAATGATTAGAATTACCGCTGGAGAAGTATCTGCATGTCCTTCCACGTCTCAAGGGGTTTATGTTTCGAGTCCATGACTAGTACACGCCCTTTGTCAAGTTGAATGATTAACAGAATATAGTGGAAGCTGCGAATGCATAACTAATCAATTATATACTTAACATCGAGTAAGCGAAATAGAAAGTGTATACAAGACAATAACACTCACTCGAAGTTGTAAGGAAAAAGTATTTCCCTTTTGGTTTCTTGAAACCTTAACGCGTGTACTATATTATCCTCCGTATCCTGGGGGCTTATTTTGAGATTAGCTTCATGAACCCAATATGGGTCAATGAAGCCAATATCATAGATTTGTCCTCTGCTGCATTCGAGAATCTTCATTCTGCATATTACAGTATGATTATATACATGCAATAAACAAAGTGAGATAGCTGGAGACTAAGTTAATTACAGAATTAGTACTTACAGACAATAGGCACTGATGAGCGATTTGTCCAAGGCGTCTTGATTGAATAATTGAAATAGCTCAACAAATTCAATGGATATCATGTCATCACTTTCTTTCCCATGATGCTTTTTTGTAACCCTCAGCACTATCCAGTTAGCCCCGGCACTTGTGGCGTGCATGTACCAGTTATGCAATCTTCGCATTTTTGTTGAAAGATTATTTACCTCCTCAGGTTTGACGAGAGGTTTGCCGTACTGGTATTTGTATGCTACTTCACTCACGGGGAAGAACTCTAACTGGGATAAGTACTGGGCAATACTCATACCTTGAGCAGCGGCAGCTTCTCCGTATTGTGCAACTACCTCTGGATCATACTGCTCTTCGGCCCCATATTTGCTCGACCCCACATTGGTTTGAGAAATCACCTTGAGAGGGGCGCAAGACTGTTTTGCTTGTTCTCCGAGCTGGGCAACAGATTTCCCGCTTGCATCAGTACTGCTCTTCGAGGCTTGTTGTGCCGCATGTGACTTGAGAATAGAACGCTCATAGTCTGATGACAGCTTTGGCTCGGGTTGATGAAGAGTCTTTAGCATTTTCAACACTTTGGCTTTTTCTTCTTTGGTGCTGGGGAACTCTGGCTCTTTCGGCCGCCTCAGCTTAGCGAAAAACGCTGCCGTTTCCGCATCAACGATCGCCGCAGTCTCCTCTTCAGTACAGTCATAAGCTCTCTTGGGAGGAACCGTTGGTACTTTTGGAAGAGGCTCTTGTTTACGTTTCGGCGATCGCTTACGACGCACAGTAGCGGTACGCTTACGCTTTTTATCCTGAGGCGCCGGCGATGGCTCCCGCGGCGATGGCTGCACCGGAGACGGGTGAGGCGACGGAGCCGGGTGAGGCGACGAAGACGGCTGCCGCGGCGGCGACGACCTCGCTGGAGACGGGTGAGACGGCGGCGAAGATGGCCTTGGCGTGTGATTTCGAAGCACGATACAATCCTTCGGCCATAGAATGGTGACGTTTTTTGCGTCACCCAGCACAATCACATCCCCTTCACCAGCAGGGTAGTGAAGATCCAAAACCTCAAAGGTGGGCATGATTTCATCCACGCCGACAACAGCGTAGCCCTCTGGAACCGGACGACTGTGGTAAGTTGGTGTGGGTCCAATTGGTAAGGCATAGCCGACCGCCACCTTCATTGATATGTTCACAACTTTGACATGTAGCTCGCAGTGTGTCATCTCTGTGATATCATCCACTGGGTAGCCAACAGGAGCCATCGTCGGTGCATCATCGGCATCGCCATTGTCATCACCCGGGACCTCGGTGGAAGCCACACTGCTTTTTCGATTATTCGATAGGCCGGTAGCATCGAATGCAGTGTGCTGCTGAGATGGGGCGCCGGTAGTACTTTGCTCTTTAAGTGAGTTAATTTCATCTTGTTGTTGCTTTAATCGTTCTTCAATTAAACGCATTCGCTCTTTCTGACTTTCTGCTTCAACTGCCGCCCTGTCCTTACTCCTCTGACGGCTTCTATCAGGATATTTCTTCCTCTCTTCGGGAAACCCAGTCCTCCATGATTGGGAGCCTATTGTGCCTCGTGTTCGTCCATCATGTTCCTTATTTCCAAGGGCGAGTGTGAGCTCATCATTCTCTCTATCGGGAATGAAGTCCCCATCTTTAACAGCCTTTACTGCTTTTCTCATCCTCTCGATTGGCAAGGGGTCTTCTTTATGTCGTATGGTATATATACACCTCCCTTCCGAGTCCAACGTGCCCCCATGCCCGTAAAACCAATTCCTTGCACGTTCTACCCAATCGTCTGTCTCTGGGGTGATATTTTTATCACGCAGTTCCTGCTCAAGTTTCTCCCACTTAGGAATGCCAGCCCTGTAGCCACCTTGCCCCATAGTATGGTGATACTTCTTGTTAGCAACATTCAGCTTATTCGTTTCAGACATTTTCTTAGCTTTTTCTGATTTCTTGTATTCCACAAACTCATCCCAGAATGGTTTTATCTTCTCAAACCGAATATTCTTGAAATCGGGAGTCTTCTTTTTCACGACATAGTCAAGGTGCAATCTTTTCTTCCAGTTGGTGAAACACTGGGCCATCTTCTTCAAAGCCCACTCCCTGACCTTAGCCTCCATGGCTCTCCCATGTTGTAAGGCGTCCTCAACTGGATCCTCCGCATTTGGATCCAGCTCTATCTTCGGTAGTTTGAAATTAACCATGAGCCTCTTCCACACTAAATCTTTGGCGTGGTTAGGGACAAATAAACATGTTCCCTCTTCATCCGCATTAGCAGGCCTATTCCAATTTCTAATGGTGATCGGGATTAAGTCCCTAACGATTACTCCGCATTGTGCCACAAATTTGGTTGCGACAACTTCGGGAGCCGTCGGTCCGCCGTCTTCAGCGACATCTTCGATCCTGAACCTCTCATGGTCTTCCAACTTTTTGGTTGGGCCTCGTCTGCTCTTTTCAGTAGATTCCTTCGATCCGGAGGGCTAAAAGAAGAAAGATCGCCGTTACTATTTCTATATAGATAGCAGATGATTAATTAATGAATTGATTTATATTACATGCACCTTGCCGGAGCGGTCGTCTTCTCGATTACACAAGGCATCGCCTTCTCCCTCGCGGAAGGCAACACCTTCAACCTCAAACAAGTTGTCTACTCCGGTAAAAAGAGGATCACCCTCACCGGAGTTGTTCAGAAACGTTGATACGTCTAAATTATCTTCCCCACGGATCACACCTTGGATCAACTCTTCCTTTTCTTCGTCTCTGACGTGTGGATCCATATTTTCTGCATAGGTGGAAAAACGAATAAGTCAAAGCGGCTAAAGGAGAAAGTTAAGGAGAAACCCTGATATATACATACACAATAATAAAAATGAAGAGAAACCCTAAACCTAGCTACAAAAAGGAAACCGTGTAGTAGATAGGTAACTCTAGCTAAAATCAACGGTTATCAATATTCCGGAGTTCCGAGGGGTGTAACCTAGTTCGGAGAAACCTCCGATGCATATGAGAGGGGAACCCACATGCACCTAAGGGGTATTAATGATTCCTTATCTAACCAAAGTGACTGGCAATGTGAATCGGGTCTGGGGCTACCCACATTGACTGACCAGTGGGGCCGAAGACCAATAATACCAAACTAATTAATAATACCTAACTAATAATAAACCTAATAATCGAAACACCGAAAAGAAAGGGAAACAATCAACACATGGCATCGATGCAATGCTCAAGCAAGTATGATGATATGACAAGTTAATTTGCATTGGAATGTAACCCTAAGACATGCTCGACGATTTAATCGGGGTTCCGACGGGTGAAAACCCTAACTCGGGGAAACTCCGGAACATATGAGAGGGGTGCATTTGTTCTTATAATTATACTTGTCATTTAAATTGTTGAACAATGCATGATTATAGGTTAAATAGATAGGTTTCATTTTTCTGAACAATTTGATATATTATTTGTAATTTTCTGACTTATAAATAAAAAGATATTGAATTTACAAGTTTATATCAATTTCTGCAATTATTAAATCATTTAAAATTGAATTACTGTGGTCCACGTCAGCAAGCCACCGTGGGCCACGTCAGCGGGCCCGTACCACCGTGGGCCACGTCAGCAGCACCACCACCAGCAGGCGCGCGCGCGGCGCCCAGCACCAGCAGCGGCGCCCAGCAGCGGCGCCCAGCAGCTGCAGCGGCGCGCGCGCGGCGGCGGCGCCCAGCACCAGCAGCGGCGACGATGGAGGAAACGGCGCGCGCGGCGGCGCCCAGCACCAGCAGCGGCGCCCAGCAGCACCACCACCAGGGAGGGGGAGGACAGAGAGGGGCAGGGAGGGGCGGCGCCGTACCTGACGCGCGGCGGTGGGGGAAGGGCGCGGTCGTCGACGGGAGGCAGAGAAGCGGGCGGCGGCCGGAGGCGGAGGAAGGAGACGCGCGGGCGGCGCGGTCGTCGGCGCGCGGGAAGAGACGCGGGTGGCGGCCGGAGGCGGAGGCGTTGACGACGGAGCCGCTACGGGGAGCGCGCGACGGTGGCGGGGGCAGCCTGGCGGCGTCGTCGTCGGCGATGGCGCGGGCAGAGGCAGAGTGGGGAAGGGAAGAAGAAGAGGAGGCACACGCCCTTATAACTAAAGGGCCTTTAGTCCCGGTTCGTGGCTCCAACCGGGACTAAAGGGGCATACGTCCCGGTTGGAGCCACCAACCGGGACCTATAGTCCAAATTTTCAGCAGTTGAAGGGGCGCGCGCGCAGGGGGCTCTTTCGTCCCGGTTGGTGGCTCCAACCGGGACGTATTCCCCTGTTTTCAATTTTTTTCAGTTATTTTCTCTCTGTTCCCGCCTTATTTTTTATTTTGGGGTTTAAATTTGTAATGTTTTTTAAATGATAATTACTTTGGAATTTAGAAAAACTTTAAACATAAAAAGTGTTTGGATTTGAATAACTAATTCGAAACCATTTTCTGTTTTGAAAAATAATTAATGTAACCATTTAAACAACGAACCATTTAAAATTAATAATGAAATAACTTATATTTTTTAAATATTAAATTGGAATTTAGAAAAACTTTAAACATAAGAAGTGTATGGATTTGAATAAATAATCCAAAACCAATTTCTATTTTTAAAAAATAATTAATGTAACCATTTAAAATTAATTAACTTATATTTTTGAATATTAATTTGGAATTTAGAAAAACTTTAAACATAAAAAGTGTTTGGATTTGAATAAACAATTCAAAACCATTTTCTGTTTTAAAAAACAATTAATGTAACCATTTAAAATATGAACCATTTACAATTAAAAATGAATTAACTTATATTTTCTGTTCTACATACTAAAAACGATTTTTTCAAAAAATCACGGGCGATAGATCATGTACCTGTAGTACAAACCGGACCCACTTCCTGCCGATTCGGCAGACATTTGTCCTTTTTACCAGGGATGGACGAAAAGGTTTGAGATGTACCGGTTGGGATATAGTCCATGTAAGGTGGTCTAGTATTTTAGGAAAATAGGACGGTAGCATTCTGAAACGGCATTTTGGTGGTTACTTCACAAAACGACCCGTTTTTTGCGCTCGGAAAATGGAAAAGGGTTTTTCCGTGCGACAAAAAGGAAAACTTCCTCCTGCAACATTGTTCTCCATACCAATGTCCACTCACATGCATAATATGGCCACAACATCACAAACTATGCCGTGATTCAGCACATAACATCGGTCATTTGGACCGAAAGCCATGAAACCTCGAACATGATAGGTCATTTTGTGAAGGTTTTTTCGAAACATGGTCATTGTTCGGCACACATTTAGTCCCGGATGTAGTCACAAACCGGGACTAAAAATATTTTCCGCCATTTCCCACCTCTTCCCGCCAAGTTTTCCCGCCCTTTCCTTTCTAATAGAGCTTTTAGTCCCGGATGTAGTCACTAACCGGGACTAAAGATATTTCCCGCCATTTCCCAAAGCTTCATGCCAAGTTTTCCCGCCCTTTCCCTCTATATTTAGGGTGATCGTGTCATGGCTATCCACACATCCACACCTTCCTCTCTTAGAACAATGGACAACGCCTACTGGGCCATTCTGACCCTCGAGGAGACCGAGGCGCTGTGCGCCTCCAACTACCCTTGTCCACCGGGGTACCGGCCGCCCGCCGGCTGGATGCTGAGCGCTGGAGGGGTTCCTGTCCCTCCTGTCCCTCAAGGTTCCGCACGCCAGGCGGCCATCACAAACCACTTCTACCACGAGCTCACGCCGGAGCAGCGGATGGATCCCCAGTGGGATCCCGACAACTATGACACCTGGAATGCCTTCTTCGCTAATAGGCGGGAAAGGGAGCTCGCCAGGTACGAGGGTGATGGCCCGCCACCGGTGAACAACAACGAAGTCGGCCGTCGTCTGTGGTGGGAGAACCGTACTATCATCGAAGTGATGCGCTACATCGCCGGGGGAGACCATCCTCGCCTACGGTGCCCACGAGTCCACCCGCCACAGGCCCCACACTGTCCCGGCGGTAGCGGCATCGTCTTCCAGGAGACCCCTCTCCCACCCGCCATGAATCCAAGGCTGGAATGGCCCCTGGTATATGCCATGGATGGGCTGAGGATCCCCGGAGTGGCAGGTGACGATGACGATGATGATGACGACGACGATGAAGACCCTGAAGCTGCGTACTATAGGACTAGGCATGATTATGACTAAAGGGGGCGGCTTTAGGCCTGAGTGTTAGCTAGTCCCGATTTGTCCCGGTTTTTAATATTAATAAATGTCTTAAGTGTTACCTAATAAATAGAGGGAAATGCCTATATAAAGAGAGGGTTCATATTTAGTCCCGATTTGTACCGGTTGGGATATAGTCCATGTAAGGTGGTCTAGTATTTTAGGAAAATAGGACGGTAGCATTCTGAAACGGCATTTTGGTGGTTACTTCACAAAACGACCCGTTTTTTGCGCTCGGAAAATGGAAAAGGGATTTTCCGTGCGACAAAAAGGAAAACTTCCTCCTGCAACATTGTTCTACATACCAATGTCCACACACACATGATCATTGTTCGGCACACATTTAGTCCCGGATGTAGTCACAAACCGGGACTAAAGGGATTGCGGCAGAGTGGGCCAGACAACACTAATAATAGGGGTGAGTGTCGACATTATGTCGTGCGGCTTGTACCTTGTCCCGGATGGTGTCACCAACCGGGACTAAAGATGAACCTTTAGTCCCGGTTGGAGACACCAACCGGGACTAAAGATGAGTCAGCACTAATAATAGGGGTGAGTGTCGACATTATGTCGTGAGTGTCGACATTATGCCGAGCTGCTTGTACTATAAATATGCATCCTTGTGAGTCCAGTCCTCCAGCCAGTTTGAGGCATCTCCAAGATGGTTTTAGAGAGCAGGGACACCACTACGGCCAGTTTCAGGGAGATGCCGACGGAGCCCAGTCCTCCGGCATCTCCGAGAAACTGGTCATAGAGGCACTCCCTAATATGTGAAATTAGTTAGCTCCGAGGCGTATTGATCTAGTTAGTGAAGTTACAAGCTGCAAGATGGTTTTTGAGAGCAGGGACACCACTGCGGCCAGTTTCAGGGAGATGCCGACGGAGCCCAGTCCTCCGGCATCTCCGAGAAACTGGTCATAGAGGCACTCCCTAATATGTGAAATTAGTTAGCTCCGAGGCGTATTGATCTAGTTAGTGAAGTTACAAGCTGCAAGATGGTTTTCGAGAGCAGGGACACCACTGCGGCCAGTTTCAGGGAGATGCCGACGGAGCCCAGTCCTCCGGCATCTCCGAGAAACTGGTCATAGAGGCACTCCCGGTCCAGCCACAAAATGGGACTAACACTCAAGACATTTATTAATATTAAAAACTGAGACTACAAAACCGGGACTAAAGGCCACAAACCGCGAAAGATATCCTTCGGTCAAGCCACAAACCGCGAAAAACATGAACTAGAGTTACATAATATGAGCATGAACTTCTTGGCATATGTCATTCCTTATGACCGCTTCAGACGTAACCATGGAGCATCTTCTTTACTTAACGGAATGCTTGGGTCAGTTTTCACTGTGAAGGGCGGAATTTCATCAAACTTATTATAATCTTCTGACATGTCTGTCTTGCCCTCGATTCCCACGATGTTTCTTTTCCCTGAAAGAACTATGTGACGCTTTGGATCATCATATGATGTATTCGTTTGCATATTTTTTCTTTTTTTCGGTCTGGAGGACATGTCCTTCACATAGAAAACCTGAGACACATCATTGGCTAGGACGAATGGTTCATCTCTATAACCAAGATTGTTGAGATCCACTGTTGTCATTCCGTACAACTGGTCTGTCTTTACCCCTTCCCCATTCAGGTTGACCCATTTGCAGCGAAACAAAGGGACCTTAAAAGAGACTCCATAGTCTAGTTCCCATATCTCCTCTATGTAACCATAATATGTGTCCTTTTGTCCATTCTCGTCTATTGCATCAAAGCGGACACCACTATTTTGGTTGGTGCTCTTTTTATCTTGGGCGATCGTGTAGAATGTATTCCCATTTATTTCGTACCCTTGGAAATTCAATACAGTAGAAGATGGTGACGCGGCCAACAAGTATAGCTGATCTCCAACAGTGGTGTCATTCAAGAGATGTGTCCGCATCCAACTTCCGACAGACTTCATGTGTTCATCTGTAATCCATGATTCAGGCTTCCCCGGGTTTTTGGAGCGTACAATATTCTTGTGTTCCTCCATATACGGAGCTGCCAAGGTGGAATTATGTAGAACTGTGTAGTGTGCTTTAGTGAAAGAATCCCCGTCCCTACATATCAGTGCTTTCTTTCCCAGCGTGCCTTTTCCACTTAGTCTTCCCTCATGCCGCGAGTCAGAAACACCAATCGGCTTAAGGTCAGGAATAAAGTCAACACAAAACTCAATGACCTCCTCTGTTCCATATCCCTTGGAGATGCTTCCTTCTGGTCTAGCACGGTTATGAACATATTTCTTTAAGACTACCATGAACCTCTCAAAGGGGAACATATTGTGCAGAAATACCGGACCGAGAATGGCAATCTCTTCCACTAGATGAACCAGGAGATGCGTCATAATATTGAAGAAGGATGGTGGGAACACCAATTCAAAACTAACAAGACATTGTACCACATCCTTCTGTAACCTTGGCAGAATATCTGGATTGATTACCTTCTGAGATATTGCATTGAGGAATGCACACAGCTTCACAATGGGTACTCGAACATTTTCTGGTAGAAGCCCCCTCAATGCAATCGGAAGCAACTGCGTCATAATCACGTGACAGTCATGAGACTTCAGGTTTTGGAACTTTTTCTCTGCCATATTTATTATCCCCTTTATATTAGATGAGAAGCCCGACGGCACCTTGATACTGTAAAGGACTTCAAAAAAGATTTCCTTCTCTGCTTTGGTAAGAGCATAGCTGGCACGACTTAAGTGACGCCCTTTATCCGTCTTGTTATCTGTATGCATGTTCTTTGGGTCTTTCATAATTTGTTGGTCCTCCCGTGCTTCAGGTGTATCTTTTGTCTTCCCATACACGCCTAGGAATCCTAGCAGGTTCACGCAGAGATTCTTCGTCACGTGCATCACGTCGATTGAAGAGCGGACACGCAGGACTTTCCAATATGGCAGCTCCCAAAATATAGATTTCTTCTTCCACATGGGTGCGTGTCCTGTAGCGACGTCGTTCGGAACTGATTGACCGCCGGGACCCTTTCCAAAGATTACTTCTATGTCCTTGACCATACCAAATACATCATCACCAGCTGGGAGTTCAGGCTTCTTCCGGTGATCTGCCTCACCTTTGAAATGCTTGCCTTTCTTTCTTACGGGATGATTGGTCGGAAGAAATCGTCGATTCGCTAGGTACACAACCTTCTTGCATTTATGCAAATATGTATCTTCGGTCTTATCTAAACAGTGGGTGCATGCCTTATATCCTTTGTTTGTCTGTCCTGAAAGGTTACTAAGAGCAGGCCAATCATTGATGGTTACGAATAACAACCCTCGTAGATTAAATGGCTCCTGTTTGTTCTCATCCCACGCACGTACACCTGGTTTGCCCCACAACTGTAAGAGTTCTTCAACTAATGGCCTAAGGTACACATCAATGTCGTTGCCCGGTTGCTTCGGGCCTTGGATGAGCACTGGCATCATAATGAACTTACGCTTCATGCACAACCAAGGAGGCAGGTTGTAGATACATAGAGTCACGGGCCAGGTGCTGTGACTGCAGCTCTGCTCCCCAAAAGGATTCATGCCATCCGTACTTAGACCAAACCATAAGTTCCTTGCGTCACCTGCAAAGTCTGGGAAGTCTCTCTCGATTTTTCTCCACTGTGACCCATCAGCAGGGTGTCTCAACTCCCCGTCTTTCTTACGGTCTTCTTTGTGCCATCGCAACAACCTGGCATGCTCTTTGTTTCTGAACATGCGTTTCAACCTTGGTATTATAGGAGCATACCACATAACCTTAGCAGGAACCCTCTTCCGGAGGGGCTCTCCCTCAACATCACCAGGGTCATCTCGTCTGATCTTATACCGCAACGCGTTGCATACCGGGCATTTATCTAAATTCTCATACTCCTTACCGCGGTAGAGGATGCAGTCATTAATGCATGCATGTATCTTTTGCACATCTAATCCCAGAGGACAGAGAGTCTTCTTTGCTTCGTAGGTACTATCGGGAAGTTCGTTATGTTTTGGAAACTTCGGCTTCATTATTTTCAGCATCTTTTCAAATGAGGAGTCAGTTAGACCACACTCTGCCTTCCATCGCAACAATTCCAGTGTCGTACCGAGCTTTGTGCTGCCATCTTCACAATTTGGGTACAACAATTTCTTGTGATCTTCTAACATGCCCTCTAACTTCAACTTCTCATTTTCTGTTTCACAGTCTCGCTTTGCATCAGAAATGACCCTACCAAGTTCATCAGCCGGCTCATCTGATGCCCGTTCTTCACCTTTTTCCTCTCCATTGTCTTCCATTGCAGTATCACTGTATTCAGGAAACATATGATGATAGTTGTTATCATCATCTTCTTCTTCACCATCTTCCATCATAACCCCTCTTTCCCCGTGCTTGGTCCAGCAATTATAGTTGGGCATGAAACCTTTCATAATCAGGTGGCCGCGAATGATTTTCGAGGAAGAGTACTCCTTGTTGTTCCGACATTGAACACATGGACAACGTATAAATCCATTCTCTTTGTTTGCCGTAGCCACATCGATAAATTTATCCACGCCTTTGATATACCCGGCTACCCGCCGGTCACCGTACATCCATTCCCGACCGTTCATCTGCATCATATAAGTAAGTTTATCAAAAAACAGGACATCATAAATAGTGAAATAACCAATTCACACCGACACATGAATTGTATCAATGACCTAGAAAAGATAAGATTGCTAACCTCGATCGAGGGAAATAAGCTCAAGCGCGTCTCGGACACCTTCTATATTTTTGTTCTATGAGAAATTCAACGGGATTTTTCACTCAAACATTTCAACAAACACCTTCAATGCATGCATGAGAAAAAACTAGCACACACCCTCACAGCTTACACCATTCGAAAAAACAGAGTGGAGGCAGAGGAGGGGGCTGGGGCGTTGCATTTATAGAGGGCAGGGGTCTTTAGTCCCGGTTGGAGCCAGCAACCGGGACTAAAGGTGCGTGCCAGGCCACGTGGCTGTGGCCAAACCTTTAGTCCCGGTTGGTGGCTCCAACCGGGACGCATGCCCCCTTACCAACCGGGACCCATGCCCCCTGGCCCCGTGCCCGCTCCAAACCGGGACGCGTGCCAGCATTAGTCCCGGTTGCTGGCGCAACCGGGACTAATGCTCCCAGGGGTGGCGAACGGATGGCCCTTTTTCCTCTAGTGTAGGGATTCATGTTATGCAACGAATAGAACGGAATGATAACAAAATATAGAAAAGACATTCATACACCTAAAACAATAGTAGCACACATAATTAAATAGGTCCAACATAGGCACAAGGAGCCTCGGTAACTTAAGGTTTACGACTCCCACACACACACACACATGTCCAACACGACAGTTTCCTTAACATCACAATGATAGTCAATCAAGTCCATGACATACAGACGGCACACACGACACACACTAGCCGGTAGTATTCTTGGGCAAGGGTCGGCAGCCCTCTCTCGTCATGAAGGTCATGTCGTCGCGCTGCAACTCGAGGCGGTCTTCGATCTCGCGGTTAGTCAGCGGTCTGCCGCCGTAGTGGAAGGCCCCTCCTCTTGTCATGACATCTTCATGGCTGCATAGACAGATCTGATTCTGGATGCGCCAGAACTGTTCCATGAGGTCCGAATCGTCGATTTTCGACAACTTTTCGGCCCAAACTCGGAGATTAGCCGGCATCGCCTCCATCCGTGAGTCATGCATGTACATCCTTACATGATGGAAGGCGTAGAAGGCCTCCTTCACACTGCCCGCCGGCTGCTTGACGCATGGGAACTTGGTGGCGTGGCTGCAGATGTTCCTGCCATCCTTCTTTCTTTCGCCCCCTTGCTTAACTTGCCTCCCTTGGCGGCGTAGACTTGTATAGCAAGATCTAGGACACGCTTGATTTGGTCCCATCTCTTCGGCTTCGTTTCACTGGATGAGTCCAAGTACGTTGCTTGCGACAACCTCGGGTAGACAGAAATGAGTGTGTAGTATATGCCACTGCGTAAAACAATAGAAACGGAACTGTTGGAACAAGGGGACAAAGGGAATATAAGGATGTGTTACGATGGATGGAGACCGGTTGTGTGCACTTACTCGGGGAAGGCATGGACAAGCGTAGACTTGTCCTGGTTCTCGAAGAAGAAATTCCCGAGGTATTGCGACACCGCTTCCATGTATCTGTCGCTCGCAAGTATTTTGTCGCGCATGTAGTAGGGGTCCACAATGGCTACGCCTTTGTTTTTCTCCCTATGGATCCTCATCGACATCTAGAGGGCGAAGAGGCGGACCAAGTTGTAGTCCAGACGCTTCGAGTGCATCAGATCGTAGATGTCCTCGTACCGCAGGAAGAATAGGTCCGCGGGTGCTGCATCGACGAAGCCATGTCCATTTGGCACCTTGCATGTGAAGACTGGGTACCCGGGGTTCTTATCTTTCAGAAGCATGCTCTCGAGATGCAAAATGTTGTGATGCAAATGCTTCATGGATGCATCCGCGACAACGAGCAACTCCTGAGTACGAATCGGCTGGCCCGCTATGTGCATCGTGTAAGGCCGGGGTGCTTTTGTGAAGGCGACGTCATGATGCCGAAAAACTGCAACAATTCACAAAAAGAGAGGCACAAAATGTGCCTTCGGCGACCACAGAGGGTCGGCAACATACACAAAACATCCACAAAAGGCATCAAATGGTGCCTTTCCACCATAAAGGTCGACAACCTGCTGATCTTCATAATATAAAGCACTAAAATGCTCCCAGTCAGCTTTTGGAGGCCATGTTCACTTAAAAATATCAGTCATGTCAATTAATCAAGATAGCATCCTATTCATGGTTCATAACCGAACATGAACTCAAACCTAGCTAGACCACTTCCAAAGATAGAAATATATATCAGACAAGACAACCTGGAACTGCGACCCTAACCAGAAAATTACGCCAACAAGCTACAGACAATGCTTTAGCAAAAGAAAGCGCATGGACAGTGCCTCAATGATCCAGGCCAAACACAACGGTCATCAGTCGACCATAAGACTAAAACAAGAACTTGAAGAATAGACATGACACAGAAAATGCCCCATTCCATAACATAAGCACAAACACAACATCTACTCGTCCTCCAGTATGGTATTCAACAGTATGCAAAATATGGTATTCAACAGTATGCCCAGGATCAAGTGTAGTGTCATTCTGTTCTACGAGAATCTATAACAATACCTATAATGATGCATAATAAATGGGGCGAGTCCTCCACCAACTTGTGCCATTGAAACAGTAGCAAGCTTAGTCCTCCACCGTCAAGTAACTACAACAAAAGTGAATACATCAAAATATAATCTAGGTGACCTTTCTACAAGCCAAGAACAAATTCACATGGCATCACTATGCTCTACACTAGTAAACTTGTGTGCATGTGTAACCAGAAACTATAGCATATCATTCTGTTAATGGTTAGTTATAGAAAATTACATAACATTTTTTCCAATAGGGTGTGTTTGATTCAAAGGAATGAATCCTACAGAATTCCAATGCATTGCAATCCTACACTACAATCAAACAACTTATCTTACCAATTCCTGCATTTTTCATTACTAGAGGATTCTAAGTGTCATGCCATTTTATGTAGGGGTTCGTAGCATGGAAAACAAAAATTTCTACCGCATACAAACAAACAAGCCAAGATCTATCTACTAGATTGTAGCACCGAGTCGATGGAATAACTCACCCTCAAGATTCCAAAGTGTTTAACGAGAGCGGATTCTCGTGGGTGATGTAGTCGTACTCTTCCCGATCTCAATATCGCGTAGACGATCCTTCCAGCGCTGCGTTCCGACAGTGCTTCCGCAGTCGGTCACACGTTCGGTACTCGATGAAGACCTTCCTCTCCCTTGTTCCAGCAGGCAACGGAGGTTTTAGCACTCTCCTCGCGATTCCGGTAGCACGAAGGCGTGGTACCTGAAGTAGAGGGGAGATCTCGCAGGGCTTCGCCTTAAGCCGGAGCGAGTATGGTGGACTATGAGAGAGCCCTCGGTGATCTAGGGTTTAGACACACCAAGGAGAGGGGGCTAGGCCGGTGGCTAGGGCTTGGGGAAGCCCAAGTTGGCGGCTAGGGTTTGCCCTAGGCGGCAGCGGCGGCAGCAGCAGGAGGTGGTGACGCCGACGGCTTGGGGCTAGGGTTTGGAGAGGTGGAGTTGTGTGCTTGGAGGGGCAGCCCTGCCCCTCCTTATATAGGTGGAGGGCGGCGGCCAAGGGGAGGGGATTCCCTCCCCAACTCGGCTTCCAAGGCCGGTGGTGGAGGGAGAGAGACTTCCACCCCAAGTAGGTTTCCTACTCTCCCTCCACCAAGCAAAATAGCCGTTTGACTTTTCAAATTGGCGTTTGACTTTTTCAAACTAGGATTTGATTTATCCCTTTATTTTTCTCAGCGATGACACCTAGTACATGATGCAACCATTCCAACTTGTTATGACACATTCATGTACCCTTCCCCTCCGGTGTGCCGGACATTCCGGAACCTTCTAGAACATTCCCGATGAAAACACCGGAACCATTCTCCAACCCCGAAACAGGACTTCCTTATATGAATCTTATTCTCCGGACCATTCCGGATCTCCTCGTGATATCTCGGATCCCATCCGAGACTCCGAACAACATTCGGTCTCTTACTCATCATTCCATAACTACTCAACAACGTCGAATCCTTAAGTGTGTCTCCCTACGGTTCGTGAATTATGCGGACATGATCGAGACACTTCTCCGAACAATAACCAATAGAGAAATCTGGAAATTCATATGGCTCCCACATATTTCTACGATTACTTTGCGATCGCATGAACCACTTACATACGATACCAATTTCCCTTTGTCTCACGATAATTTACTTATCCGAGGTTTTGATCGTCGGTATCTCTGCATACCTAGTTCAACCTCGTTACTGATAAGTACTCTTTTCTCGTTCCCGTGATATGTGATCCCTTGTGAGCCGGTCACATGCTTGCAAGCTAATTGGATGACATTCCACCGAGAGGGCCCAGAGTATATATATCCGTCATATGGATGGACAAATCCCACTCTTGATTCATGTGTCTCAACCAATACTTTCCGAACACTCAATGCCACCTTTATAGCCACCCAGTTACGGTGTGGTGTTTGATGTCATCAAAGCATCCTTCCGGTGATGGTGATAAGCATGATCTCATGGTCGAAGGAATTAGGTTACTATGTATCAGAAAGCATATAGCAATTGAACTATTAAAATGACTTGATCTTTATGCTACGCTTAACTATAGGAGTATGTCCATCATATCATTCTCCTAACGATATGATCTTGTTGTTAATAACATCTCAATGTTCATGATAGGGAAACCACAATCATTTATTAACCAACAAAGCTAGTATTATAAAGAGGCTTTACTAGGGACTCTAATTTAGTTTACAAATCACACAAGTATTAATGTTTCCTTGTTAATACTGTTATAGCATGAATGTAAACATTTATCATAAACACAAAGATATAATAATAACTATATTTATTATTGCCTCTAGGGCATATCTACAACAGTCTCCCACTTGCACTAGAGTCAACTAATCTAGATTACATGGTAATATACCGAACACCCATGGCAGTTTGGTGTTGGTCATGTTTTGCCCTCGGGAGAGGTTTAGTCAACGGATCCTCCACATTCAGATCTGTGTGTACTTTGCAAATCTTTATGTCACCATCTTGGACATGTTCTCGAATAGCGTGGAAACGTAGCTTGATGTGCTTCAGCTTCTTGTGTGAACTTGGTTCTTGCGCATTGGCTATGGCGCACATGTTATCACAGTAGATATACATTGGGTCCAGCGCACTTGGAACCACACCGAGCTCTATAATGAACTCTTTCATACATATCGCTTCTTGTGAAGCTTCCGAAGCAGCCATGTATTCCGATTCAGTTGAAGATCTTGCCACAACGCTTTGCTTTGCACTCCTCCAGCTAACTGCTGCACCATTCAAAGTAAATACGTATCCAGATTGTGATTTAGAATCATCCGGATCGGTGTTCCAACTAGCATCGGTGTAACCATTAACAACGAGTTGTTCATCACCTCCATAAGAAAGAACCATATCCTTAGTTCTTCTCAAGTACTTAAGGATGTTTTTGACCGTTGTCCAATGATCCACTCCTGGATCACTTTGATATCTGCTAGTCAAACTAACAGCATATGCAATGTCGGGTCTAGTACATAGCATGGCATACATTAGAGAGGCTATGGCTGAGGCATAGGGAGTTTTACTCATCCTTTCTCTATCTTCTGCCGTTGTTGGACTTTGAGTTTTACTCAAGGTCGTATTGGGCAACATGGGCAAGAACCCTTTCTTGCTATCTTCCATTCCAAACCTCTTTAGAACTTTGTCCAAATATGTACTTTGTGACAATGATATTAGACGTCTCGATCTATCTCTATAAATCTTTATGCCCAATATGTAAGCTGCTTCGCCAAGATCTTTCATTGAAAAACTATTATTCAAATATTCCTTGACACTATTAAGAAGGTCTACATCATTCCCAATTAACAATATGTCATCTACATATAGTATTAAGAATGCTACAGAGCTCCCACTCACTTTCTTGTAAATACAAGCTTCTCCATAAGTTTGTATAAAACCAAAACTTTTGATCACCTTATCAAAACGTTGATTCCAACTTCGGGATGCTTGCTTCAATCCATAAATGGACCGTTGAAGTTTGCATACCTTGTTAGCATCCTTAGGATCGACAAAACCTTTGGGTTGCATCATATACAACTCTTCATCAATGTCTCCATTGAGGAACGCTGTTTTGACATCCATCTGCCATATCTCATAATCGTAATATGCAGCGATTGCTAACATAATCCTTACAGATTTTAGCTTCGCTACAGGTGAGAAAGTCTCATCGTAGTCAACTCCTTGAATTTGTCGAAACCCTTTTGCAACAAGTCGAGCTTTATAGACAGTAACATTACCATCACCATCTGTTTTCTTCTTAAAAATCCATTTGTTCTCGACAGCCTTCCGGCCATCCGGTAAGTCCACCAAAGTCCATACTTGGTTTTCATACATGGATCCAATCTCGGATTTCATGGCTTCTTTCCATTTATTGGAATCCGGGATCATCATCGCTTCCTCATATGTCGCAGGGTCATCGGTGTTATCCACCAACATGACACTCATAACGGGATCATACCAATCAGGAGTGGTACGAGTTCTTGTTGACCTGCGAGGCTCTGTAGAACCTACAACCGAAGTTTCATGATCATCATCATTAGCTTCCTCTCTTATTGGTGCAGGCACCACAGGAACTTCTTCCGGTGCTGCGCTACTCGCAAGTTCGAGAGACGGTTCGACAACCTCGTCGAGTTCTACTTTCCTTCCAGTCACTTCTTTCGAGAGAAATTCTTTCTCTAGAAAGGATCCATTCTTGGCAACGAAGATTTTGCCTTCGGATCTATGATAGAAGGTATACCCAATAGTTTCCTTTGGGTATCCTATGAAGACGCATTTTTCCGCTTTGGGTTCAAGCTTGTCCGGCTGTAACTTCTTTACATAGGCTTCGCAACCCCAAACTTTAAGGAACGACAATTTAGGTTTCTTCCCAAACCATAATTCATACGGTGTCATTTCAACGGATTTAGATGGTGCCCTATTTAAAGTGAATGCGGCTGTTTCTAATGCATAACCCCAAAATGATAGCGGTAAATCTGTAAGTGACATCATAGAACGAACCATATCTAAGAGAGTTCGATTACTACATTCGGACACACCATTACGCTGTGGTGTTCCCGGCGGTGTCAATTGTGAAAGTATTCCGCATTTCTTCAAATGCTCGCCAAACTTGTAACTTAGATATTCACCTCCACGATCAGAACGCAGAAATTTAATCTTCTTGTTACATTGATTCTCAACCTCACTTAGAAATTCTTTAAACTTCTCGAAAGTTTCGGACTTATGTTTCATGAAATAGATATACTCATATCTACTCAAGTCATCCGTGAAGGTAAGAACATAACGATAACCACCGCGCGATGCTACACTCATTGGTCCACACACATAAGTATGTATGATTTCCAATAAGTCCGTAGCTCGCTCCATCATACCAGAAAATGAAGTCTTAGTCATTTTTCCCATCAGACATCCTTCGCATCTTTCAAGTGATTCAAAATCAAGTGATTCAAGAAGTCCATCGGAATGGAGTTTCTTCATACGATTCACTCCAATGTGACCAAGACGATAGTGCCACATATAGGTCGAGTTATCGCTCGATTTCAAACGTTTATCTTCAATGTTATTAATATGTGTATTTCCACTATCGAGATTTAATAAGAATAGACCATCTATCAAAGGTGCATGTGCATAAAACATATTACTCATATAAATCGAACAACCATTATTCTCGGACTTAAACAAGTAACCGTCTCGCAATAAACAAGATCCCAATATAATGTTCATGCTTAACGCAGGCACCAAATAACAATTATTTAAGTATAAAACTAATCCCGATGGTAGATGAAGAGGTAGCGTGCCGACCACGATCACATCAACCTTTGATCCATTTCCCACGCGCATCGTCACCTCGTTCTTCGCTAGCTTTCGTTTATTCTGCAGCACCCGTTTCGAGTTACAAATATGAGCAACCGAACCAGTATCAAATACCCAGGCACTACTACGAGTACTAGTGAGATACACATCAATAACATGTATATTGGATATACCTTTCTTCTTGATGTTGCCGTTCTTCAAATCCGCCAAGTACTTTGGGCAATTCCGCTTCCAGTGACCTTCTCCCTTGCAGTAAAAGCACTCAGTATCAGGCTTAGGTCCAGCCTTGGTCTTCTTCGTCGATGCGGTAAATTTCTTACCACCCTTCTTGAAGTGTCCCTTTTTCTTAGACTTGCCTTTCTTGAATTTGGTGGTCTTATTGACCATCAACACTTGGTGCTCTTTCTTGATCTCCACTTCTGCAGATTTTAACATGGAGAAGAGTTCTGGCAACTGCTTGTTCATGCTTTGCATATTGTAGTTCATCACAAAGTTCTTGTAACTTGATGGTAGTGATTGGAGGACACGGTAAATCCCCAAAGCATTAGGAATCACTATACCCAAGTTTGAAGTTTGTTTGCGTGCCCAGACATCTTAAGCACATGCTCACTGACGGAGCTGCCCTCTTCCATATTGCAGTTAAAGAACTTTTCAGAAGCCTCATAGCTCTCAACTGCCGTGTGAGTCTCAAAAATCAATTTGAGTTCATGGACAATATCATGTGGGTCTGAATTCTCAAACCTTTTATAAAGCTCTGATTCTAAACCATACAAGATAGCACACTGAACTGTGGAGTACTGAGTCTTCCGAGCGAGGTAAACATTCTTTACTTCATCGGTAGCAGTAGCTGCAGGCGGGTCACCTAGCGGTGCATCCAGCACATATGTCAAATTAACAGCATTGAGGACAATCCTCAAATTGCGGAACCAATCCGCGAAGTTGCTTCCATTGTTTTTCAACTTTTCTTTCTCTAGGAACACATTAAAATTGATGGTAGGGGCCGCCATTGATCTACAACATATTTGCAACAGTTTAGACTAAGTTTATGACAAATTGAGTTCTAATTAATAGTTAAATTAATCTAGGTGAACTCCCACTCAAAACAATATCCCTCACATTGTTTTAGTGATCACACGAACCAAATCCACCACATCAACACCGATCATCACAAGATTTGATGCAGCTTCAATGGCAAACAATCGACATGTTCATCATATCTACTATATGATTCATGCTTTACCTTTCGGTGATCCGTGTTCCGAGACCATGTCTGTACATGCTAGGCTCGTCAAGATCAAACCTTAGCTTCCGCATGAGCAAATCTGGCTTGCTCATGTTGTATATACTTGCGGAATCTAACACACCCGACCATCACGTGGTGCTTCGAAACAACAAGCTTTAGCAACGGTGCTTACTAAGGATGAACACTTTAGAACTTGAAATTCATGTGCATGAGGGATCATCTTATAATGCTACCGTCGTTAACTAAGCAATACACGATGCATAAAGGATTAACATCACATGCAATTCATAATATGTGATATGATATGGCCTTTCTTCTTTGTGCTTCCGATCTCCATCTTCAAGCACGAACATGATCTCCATCATCACCGGCATTGCATCAAGGTCAATGGCGCTTCTCCATGGTTGTCGTCCATCGGCTTCAACTATTACAACTACTTTGAATAGACACGCGGGTCTTAACAGAATTTAAAGACAACCATATGGCTCCTGCCGGTTGCCAACTTACGATAAGGAACATTGCATACATCAAATATAATCACAATCATGGCCATATCACATCACAGCACACCCCTGCAAAACAAAGTTAGACGCCTCTACTTTCTTTGCATGTTTTACGTGGTTTGGGGCTTTCAATAAGTGTCGTTCTAACTTACGAACAAGAACCACAACATTGATACTAGTATTGTCAATTACCCGTTGTAAATTGAATCTTAACTATGTTGGGAGAAACAGGCACCCGCAAAACCACTTATGCAATACAAGTTGCATGTCAAGCGTGGAGCAAGTCTCATGAACGATGTCATGTAAGGTTAGCCCGGGCCGCTTCATCCCGTCATACCGCAAGATGAAAAGTACACAAGAAGCAATTGATAATAAAAGAACCACCGCCCACAATGACCATTGGGTTATACTCGTGCAACAGATCTACATATAAACCTGGCTCTCATACCACTTTAGGGGTTCGTAGCATGGAAAACAAAATTTTCTACCGCATACAAACAAACAAGCCAAGATCTATCTACTAGATTGTAGCAGCAAGTCGATGGAATAACTCACCCTCGAAGATTCCAAAGTGTTTAACGAGAGCGGATTCTCGTGGGTGATGTAGTCGTACTCTTCCCGATCTCAAGATCGCGTAGACGTTCCTTCCGGCGCTGCGTTCCGGCAGCGCTTCCGCAGTCGGTCACACGTTCGGTACTCGACGAAGACCTTTCTCTCCCTTGTTCCAGCAGGCAGCGGAGGTTTTAGTACTCTCCTCGTGATTCCGGCAGCATGACGGCGTGGTACCGGAAGTAGAGGGGAGATCTCGCAGGGCTTCGCCTTAAGCCGGAGCGAGTATGGTGGAATATGAGAGAGCCCTCGGTGATCTAGGGTTTAGACACACCAAGGAGAGTGGGATAAGCCGGCAGCTAGGGCTTGGGGAAGCCCAAGTCGACGGCTAGGGTTTGCCCTAGGCGGCGGCGGCAGCAGCAGGAGGTGGTGACGCCGGCGGCTTGGGGCTACGGTTTGGAGAGGTGGAGTTGTGTGCTTGGAGGGGCAGCCCTGCCCCTCCTTATATAGGTGGAAGGCGGCGGCCAAGGGGAGGTGAGTCCCTCCCCAACTCGGCTTCCAAGGCCGGCGGTGGAGGGAGAGGGACTTCCTCCCCAAGTAGGTTTCCTACTCTCCCTCCACCAAGCAAAATAGCCGTTTGACTTTTCAAATTGGCGTTTGACTTTGTCAAACTAGGATTTGATTTATCCATTTATTTTGCTCAGAGATAACACCTAGTACATGATGTAACCATTCCAACTTGTTATGACACATTCATGTATCCTTCCCCTCCGAAGTGCCGGACATTCCGGAACCTTCTAGAACATTCCCGATGAAAACACCGGAACCATTCTCCAACCCTGAAACAGGACTTTCCTTATATGAATCTTATTCTCCGGACCATTCCGGATCTCCTCATGATATCCCGGATCCCATCCGAGACTCCGAACAACATTCGGTGTCTTACTCATCATTCCATAACTACTCAACAACGTCGAATCCTTAAGTGTGTCTCCCTACGGTTCGTGAATTATGCGAACATGATCGAGACACTTCTCCGAACAATAACCAATAGAGGAATCTGGAAATTCATATGGCTCCCACATATTTCTATGATTACTTTGCAATCGCATGAACCACTTACATACGATACCAATTTCCCTTTGTCTCACGATAATTTACTTATCCGAGGTTTTGATCGTCGGTATCTCTGCATACCTAGTTCAACCTCGTTACTGATAAGTACTCTTTTCTCGTTCCCGTGATATGTGATCCCTTGTGAGCCAGTCACATGCTTGCAAGCTAATTGGATGACATTCCACTGGGAGGGCCCAGAGTATATCTATCCGTCATATGGATGGACAAATCCCACTCTTGATCCATGTGTCTCAACCAATACTTTCCGAACACTCAATGCCACCTTTATAGACACCCAGTTACGGTGTGGTGTTTGATGTCATCAAAGCATCCTTCCGGTGATGGTGATAAGCATGATCTCATGGTCGAAGGAATTAGGTTACTATGTATCAGAAAGCATATAGCAATTGAACTATTAAAATGACTTGATCTTTATGCTATGCTTATCTATAGGAGTATGTCCATCATATCATTCTCCTAACGATATGATCTTGTTGTTAATAACATCTCAATGTTCATGATAGGGAAACCACAATCATTTATTAACCAACAAGCTAGTATTATAAAGAGGCTTTACTAGGGACTCTAATTTAGTTTACACATCACACAAGTATTAATGTTTCCTTGTTAATACTGTTATAGCATGAATGTAAACATTTATCATAAACACAAAGATATAATAATAACTATATTTATTATTGCCTCTAGGGCATATCTCCAACATTTTATTCCTGCATTTTTCATTACTGATGAACAAGACTGACTGAAATATTATAGTAGGTGACAATAGCAGCAGACTGGGCACTCATCTACTGACATGGTTATATCCCACGGGTACACGACCTTAGCATACCTGGTACAGCCCAAGGAAGGCCCATGGGAATATACACGGCCCATGAGAATATACACGGCCCATGAAGACTTTCGGGTGGACCAAGCCCATGACGCCTTCGGATCCTTGGGGAACAAGACTAGATTAGATAGAATATTCAAAGGAGAAACCCTAAACCTGTAACCGACTCGATCTGTGCCCGGGACCTGCCTACCTCTATATAAAGGCTAGGAGGGCACGATGAGAAGGGCACTTCGCATACACACATCCACGCCAGATTGCATCTGCGCGCCCCTGTAACTTTCGGTTCCGCCGTAATCAAGAGCAGACAAGCAGGAGTAGGGTTTTCCCTCCGGGGGCCTAAACCTGGGTAAACCTCGTGTCCCGCGTTGCTTGTCTGTTAACCGTTCCGTGATCTCCAGCATCCCCATCTTCTCCAAAACCCAAGTCCATAACAATGGGCATTGACGAGATTGATCCTCGTCCGTCTGTGGGAACTGGGGGCGCTGATTGTGCGATCGTGACGGTCCCAACCAAAGCGATCTAAAACTCCTTGGCGAAAAAGAGCCATCTCCTCTTCGGCGCTTTCGACTTCACCGCCCACTCGCCAGCCACTCTGAAGGACTTCGAGCCCGTTGGCGACGGGCTCGAGATCCTGTTCGGGAGCTTTTGCTTCCAGGTGGGGCAGACCGGCACTCTCTGCCTCCCAGAGCGGGTGCCCCTGCCATCGATCAGGCCCGCTTCATGGGCTCCGCAACCCGTGCTACGCACATCACCATCGACAGATGATTCCTATGACAGCAGCAGCTGCAACTCAGATCTGTGCGATCCACCATCGTATGAAGGGACCTACGGTTCCGGATCCAAAAGCTGCGGCAGCACCGACCCGACCTACAAGCACTATCAGTGCACTATGGTCATCGAGAGCGATGTGGATCAGCGACAACCCTACCCGCCACCCAACCCGCAGGGTAGAAATGGCGAAAACAGGAGGAACCAGTCCCCCCGCCCAACAAGGAGGACACCGATCCCAATCGGGTCATCCACCTCAGCAAGGAAGGATGGGCCCAAGCACGCGAAGCTGTGGCAGGCAACAAGATCCTGCATGTGGGTGCCTCACGGGACCTACTGATGGCGTACCACCTGCTCCTCGTCGAAGAGCACAAAAAGCAGGTGAAGATGCAGGAGGTGCTTGACAAACACAAGCAAGCGGCCTCAGAGTCCAGTGTGCGGCGAGCTGCGCTCTCCGCCATGGGCGGCTCCAGCTCGCACGGCAACCACGGCAACAAGCACCATTCTCGCGTAGAGAACATGGACCCCGTCGCGCGTCGTGAGGTGACCCGAACCCTCAACACATACTTCATGGAGATGGATGCCAACGACAACGTCATCCCAAAGACGCCACAAGCTGCAATCATGGCAGCCACCACATACCTCGCATCCCATCCACCTCCGGTGGGGGACCCGAAAAGGGCCATGCACAACTCCGCACTAGCTGGACTAGGACTCGTCGGAGCTGCGCTCCACGGAGAAGCTCCTACGGAGCCAAAAAAGAAGGCGGCGGTCAGGTTCAACCACAGCCCCAAACCTTCATTCGACGAGGAAGAACACGACCTACCTCGAAGGCACAAGAGCTTGCGACATCGCAGCCGCGACTACGACGCCCGAAGCGAGCTCACCCAACGCAAGATCGACAAGGCACGCGCCAAGCGCGTATGCTCGTCCGAATCCGAAGAGGCCGACGATGAAGGAGAATTCTGCGGAGCTCGATGCTTTAGCAAATCCGTTTGGCGGATGCCGCGGAACTTCAAGCTCCCTAAGGTGTGGATCAGCGACCACCTGTCGTCCGTCAAGCTACACGGCGGAAACAAAAACACCGCCCTGCAATGCCTTCAGCTGCAGCTGATAGGCGCAGCCCAGATTTGGCTCGGCAGCCTATCCTCGGGATCCATCCGAAGCTGGTAGGAACTTGCGTACAGTTTCATCCGAAACTTCAATGGCACCAGCAAGAGGCCATCCTCGATCAAAGAGCTGAGGGCATGTACCCAGCGAACGGGCGAATCCATTCGCTCGTATATATTACGCTGGTCCAACACCAAGAACTCCACGGCGCATATCTCTGAGGAGAGAGCAATTGACGCCTTCAAGGACGGCGTCAAACGCCAGGACTTCAAGGAAGAGCTTGGGCGTGTCAAGCCCAAGACACTCGACCACCTTATGGACATCGCCAACAGGTGGGCAGATGGCGATGACTCCGTCCACCGGGCACACTTGAAGGAGGAAGATGACAACGGCCATCGACATGAACGTTGTTGCATGCGAAGATCGCGTGTCTACGTCAATTGTGACGGACCCGACATGGTCGCGGCTGGTTACGCCGACCGTCACAGCAAAGGCAACCGCAGCAGTGGCGGATACCGTGGAAACAACTTCCGCAATGGAGGACGCCCAGCGCAGGCATGGCAACACCATGGCCGCGATGATGGACCCTCGGCATATGACAAGTTGTCGGGCCCATGCACCATCCACTTCTACATCGACAAGCAGGATAGTAAAAAGAAGGCAAGCCACATGCTCAAAGACTGCCGCGAGTTCCAGAAACTCAGCGAGAGCATGTCCTAGATGAGGCAACAAGCCCCGAACCCTGGGTATGGGAATGCACCCACACCAGGTGATATCGCCATGGAGCTCCTCCAGCACCACCCGTGGGACCTTCGAATCACCCAATCGCACCTGCGCAGAACAACGGCGAAAACGGGTACCCCGTGCCGAAAGGGTCACTGATGATCCAAAAAGGGCGCCCAACAAACAGGGTGCAAAAGAAAATCACCTGTCATGTCAGTTTGGCTGTGACCACTCCACCCGCCATCCTGAAGTACCTCAGCGGTTCGGAGTCTTGCATCACGTTCAGCCGTTCGGATCACCCCCGCCAGATCCCTTGCCCAGGTCATGCTGCCCTGGTGCTCGAGGTGTAGATCGGAGGGTTCGACATGAGCCGCGTCTTCATGGATGGCGACAGTGGCATCAATCTGATGTTCACTAGCACCTTAGCAGCAATGCGGATCCCGCTGTGTAGCCTGGAACAATCTGACACAACGTTCCATGACATCGTTCCAGGGAAGGGCATATTCCCCCTGGGCAAGATATGGCTCGACGTCATCTTCGGCAAGCCCAATAACTTCTGATGCGAGCTACTCAAGTTCGAAGTGGTGGACTGGCCATCACAATACCACGCCATCCTCGGGCGCATGGCATTCGCACGATTCCTAGCAGTACCGCACTACACGTACCTGCTACTCAACATGCCAGGACCTAGGGGCATCATCACGGTCTACGGGAGCTTCACCCGATCGGATCACACTGACAGGGACTTCAATAGAATCTCCCAGTCATTCGGCATGCAGGAAGAGCTCATAAGGCTCCGAGAGGTGACAGACAATGGGGCACCCCTAGTCTCAAGGAAGAACGCACCTGACATGTCTTTCGACTCCACAGTCAACACAAAGAAGGTGCAGGTCCACCCGACGGACGCCTCCAAGACGGCGTTGGTCGCCAACAACCTCAGCCCCGCATAGGAAAGCGCGCTCGTCGCATTCCTCCGTGAGCGCTGGGAAACCTTCGCCTGGTTTCCAGCGGACATGCCAGGAGTTCCCAGGGAATTCGCCGAGCACGCACTCAATGTGTTCCTAGATGCCAAGCCCATCAAATAGTCCATCCAACGACTGTCCGAGCCACGGGCAATAGCCATCGGAGTCGATGTCAACAGACTGCTCGACGCTGATTTCATCAGGGAGATCAAGGAAAGCGAGTGGCTATCAAACACCGTGATGGTCCCTAAAAAGGACACGGACATCCTCCGGATGTGCGTGGACTTCACATCGCTGAACAAGCACTGCCCGAAGGATCACTTCCCTCTCCCTCGGATCGATCTGATCATCGATTCGACTGCAGGATGCGAGAAGCTCTCCAGCCTCGACGCCTACTCAGGCTACAATCAGATTCGACTGAAGGTCGAAGATCAGGAGAAAACGGCGTTCATCACGCCGTTCGGAGTATTCTGCTACAATACAATGCCCTTCGGGCTAAAGAACGCAGGTGCCACATACCAGCAGTGCATGCAGGCATGCCTGAAGAGCCAGATCGGCCGCAACATACAAGTCTATGTCGACGACATAGTAATCAAAACAAGGGAGGCGAAGACACTGATCGACGATCTCCGCGAGACGTTCGATAACCTTGATCGATACAAGATCAAGCTAAACCCAGAAAAATGCGCCTTCGGAGTCCCATCTGGCCAACTGCTCGGCTACTTCATCTCCCAGCGAGGAATCGAGGCGAACCCGAAGAAAATCCAAGCCATCGTGGCCATAGAGAAGCCGAAGAACCTCAAAGGCGTCCAGCAGCTTGCTGGGCAAATCGCAGCATTGAGCAGGTTCATCATACGCATGGGCGAAAAAGCCCTGCCTTTCTATCAGCTGCTACGCAAGGCAGACAAATTCGAGCGGATGCCCAAAGCGGACGACACATTCAAAGATCTGAAGTGGTTGCTCTCCACCTCTCTCTTCTTGGTCACACCAAGGGAGCGCGAGCCTCTACTGCTATACATAGCAGCTACACATCAGGTGGTAAGCACCGTGCTCGTGGTCGAACGACCCGAAGAAGGAAATACCCACGGGGTCCAACGCCCAATCTACTACCTCAGCGAGGTATTGACGCCAACAAAGCAGAGGTATCCTCACTACCATAAACTCGCCTACGGCATGTTCATGACGGCTCGTCGGTTGAGACATTACTTCCAGGAGCATCAGGTGATGGTCGTCAACGAAGCACCCCTGAACAGCATCCTGAACAACCCGGAGGCCACAGGATGCGTGGCCCTGTGGGGCATCGAGCTGTCACCTCTAGACATAATATATGAGAAGCGCCATGCGATCAAGTCCCAGGTCCTGCCGGACTTCCTTGTCCACTGGATGGAACTACAACTACTGGATACCCCGGACATGACATAGTCATGGACGATGCACTTCGATGGCTCCAAACGCGAGGCAGGAGCAGGAGCCGGGGTCATCTAACGTCCCCGCAGGGCGACAAGATGAAATACGTCCTCCGGATGAAATTTCGAGCTTCCAATAACAAAGCCGAATACGAGGCCCTCATCCACGGCATGAGGATGGCCAAGATCTGCGGCGCAATGCGCCTAGTCATCTATGGTGACTCAAATCTCATCGTCCAGCAGACGATGAACGAGGGCGATGCGCACGCCGCCAACATGATTGCGTACCGCGCACTCTACAACTCACTCGAAGGAGACTTTGACGGCTGCGAGCTTCGACACGTTGGAAGAGAAAGCAACGAAGAGGCCGACAGACTCGCCAACATCGTCTCCACCTGCGCGTGGGTGCCACTAGGTGTGTTCCTCGAACAGATCTGCATGCCATCCATCAAAATGAGATTCCCCAAGGGATCACCCGAAGAAGCAGAACACTCGGGGGCTGCGCTACCTGAAGGACGGGAAGGGCCAGAAAAACTCGACACAAAGGTCGCAGTGGTCAACCTGATGCAGGTCATGGCAGTCGAAGAAACATGGACACAGCCATATCTCTGATACCTGATAGACAAGGAACTGCCTGATGACCCGACAGATACCCGGCGCATATCTCGCCGGTTCAAGGCCTTCACCATCATCAATGGAGAGCTGTAGAAGCGCAGCATTTCGGGTGTCCTCCAAAGGTGCGTCACCATCGATGACGTCAAAACTATTCTCCAAGACATCCACGAGGGTATCTGCGGCCATTACGCGGGCAGCCGCGCCCTTGTCGCCAAAGATCTACGAGCTAGATTCTACTGGCCAACGGCCATGAACGATGCCAAGGACATCGTCCGAAGATGCAACGGTGCCAGAGGTTCATAGATAAACCGCACGCACCAGGATCAGAGCTCAGGCCCATACCCTTGGCGTGGCCCTTCGCCCAATGGGGCCTCAACATGATCGGCAAACTGCCCAAGTCCTCGAAAGGAGGCCACGTCTACCTCCTAGTCACAGTTGACAAGTTCACCAAATGGATCGAGGCCATGCCCGTTACCAATCAAAAGGGTAAAACGGCCATAAAGTTTTTCCAATCCATAGTTACAGGTTCGGTGTGCTGCACAACATCATCACCGACAACGGCTCAAACTTCATCTCCAAAGAATTCCAGGACTTCTGTGAAGACCTCAGGATCAACATATCATACGCCTTCGTGGTGCACCCGCAGACCAATGGGCGGGTTGAAAAGGCCAACGGCCTTGTCGGTGGCGGCATCAAGAAATGCCTGATGAGACCACTATAGCGACTTGCAGGAGCCTGGCCAGAAGAGCTACCCTCCATCCTCTGGAGCTTGCGCACAACGCTAAACAGCTCAACTGGCTACATGCCCTTCTTCATGGTGCACGGAGCCGAAGCCGTGTTGCCTGCAAAAGTACGCCACAAGGCCCCACGGGTCGTTGCCTACAGCGAATCCGAATCGACGGCCGCACTCGAAGACGTCGTCGACACACTCGATGAGGCACACGACATAGTCGCGGCTCGCTCGACGGTCTATCGACAAAGCCTCCGCAACTATCACAGCCGTTGGTTGCACCCAAGGTCCTTTGTCGAAGGAGACCTAGTCTTACGACTCAAGCAAGAGCGACCGAAGAAGCTCGAGTCACCCTAGGAAGGATCCTACGTCGTCACCTAAGTCATCCCAGGTGGCGCCTATCGCCTCAAGCACGTGGAGTCTGGAGTCGCATACTCCAACCCATGGAACGTCGCACAACTGCGATGCTTCTACCCCTAGCTACCCTCTCCTTTTACTTTCAATAAAGCTATTCATCCAAGGCTACTTAGCCGAACAATGTACCTCCTCATTACGATATGAATAGAGCTAAGTGTCTCGCACCAAAAATTTATATTTTATTCGCATTTTCTTCATGTTACAACACACTCGGGGGCTCCCCTCGCCTCACGACTTCGTCGACTGAGAATAACGTGTGTACACCTGAGTAGCTGATCACGTCAGGCTAACGAAAAGGGCATGCATACAAACAAAGCACCACGTGTTGAAAACAATCAACCTTTACAACATGGTACATAATACGCCTAGTCGAATACACACAAGTTTTACATCTATCTTTTTTATAGGTCCTACCTATTTTAAAAAATCACCTGCGCACGATGCTCAAACAGATCTACAAATTGTTCGGCATACTGCCTGAGAGCCGCATAATGCGGACGCATGTCCCACATGCCACCATCTGGCCGAAGAGGCGACCCAGCCGCAATAGCAACAAGATCTACATCAGGGCGATGCAGCCGCACGAGGGAAAGCGTAGCCTTCACCCCAGCAACCAACTGATGCCGCACCAGCTCCCTGATGTGATGCACATCTCGAAACTTCACCAGCAAACCCCAGAGAGTCGAGGGTGCCTCATCCAGGGGGAAAATTACGTGTAGAATTGACGCCAGGGTAGTATTCACTTGCCGAAGCACCCGCGACACCTGGTGAACACGATCCTGCACAGTCGCAAGGACCATGGCACGATCGCGGTCCATCCAAAAAATCCACCAACCTCCATATCTTGCTGGGTTAGGCAGTTAATCCGAACAGCAACGCGATCCTTTTCCTCCCTATGAACAAGGTTAGCACCTGCAACACCAACAAAGTAAGATGACAAGCCAACAGGCGCATCCGAAACATGAGTAGCAGCTCAAAGAAACTCACACTGAAGTTGTTCGGCCAAACGTCGCAACTCCCCCATCAGATACTCCTCTCTGGCGGCGCCTCACTCCGCCTTCGACTTCCAAACATCCGCATGGCCTCGAATGCCAAACAACTCCTTCTCAAGACTACGGACACGGTCACGAAGAAATACAAGCTGCGACGCATCATCCAAGGATGGCCGCAGCTGCGACGCAGATGAAGTATCGACGAGATCATCACCCGAAGGTCCCTAGAGGAAAAGAAGAAAGGATATGAACAAACACACGAATGGGCAAACAGCTCGGAGATTCATTATATACAACAAAAGCCACTGCGTGGCACAAGGAGTGTTCGTAAAATATATTACAACAAAAGCAGACGAAAGCTATCCTACAACTGCAGGGCCTAAGCAGCAGCATCCTGAGTGGCCTTGGAGACGGATTGCCTGCTCTTGGTCTCCCCCTGCTGCCTCACCGCGTACTCCGCCAGCAGGTCAATCAGCTTCGTCCCATAGCGCTTACATCTGGCAGCATAGAGGGCAAAGGCTACCTCGGATCCGTCGGGAGCCATCGTCATCTGGGAGGTGACCCGATGAAGATCCAGCTCCGCTCCAAACTCCATGGCCATCGCCAGCCCCATGGACGCACTGATGCCCTTCTGCTTGCGCTTGTATGCCGCAGGCGCCTCGGCTGACAGTGCATCTGCCAACAAGTCGACTTCCTCGAGGGCAACGCCCTTGGGGACGAGCTCCTTGTAGAAGCGCATGAGCACCTCCTTGGCTTTCGCAAGAGAGCCAACCAAAGTGCCGCAGCGGTCTTCGACCGCCGCAGTAGCATCATCCAGAGCACTTCTGTGCTCCAGAGCATTGCGGTCAAACTCAATGACAGCGGCATCTAGATAACCGAAAAAGACAAAGTCAGAATCAACCAAACCAGAGAAACAAGGAAGCCGAAAAAGAACAAGTAACAGATGAAAATACTCACCCGAAATAGCCTTGGCAGCAGCCATCAGCTTGTCGGCTACCTCCTTCTCGCGTGAGGCTGCAGCGGTGGCGAGCTGCTCCTCGCGGTCCCTAGCCTCTTGCTACAGGCGCTCCTTGGCTATAGCTGCGTCAGCTAGCTCCTGTTCGAGGCGCCCCTTAGCGCTAACGGCGTCCTCAGCTTGTTTCTCCGCTCGCCCGAGGCTCTTTTTGAGAGCATCAAGCTCGCGGAGGGCCGTATTATTGTCATCTACAAAAAGCCCCAAGAGCATGTGTGAGTTTATAAGCTAGCAAGCAGACGAAGAAGTAGAAGACCTAGCTACAGATGTACCTTGAAGCCGCTGGAGGCTGACCTCCAATGTCAGATGCTGCTTCACCAGCTGATTGACACCTTGCACAAAATGTTGCAAGGAGAAGCAACTTATCAGGAAAATGGCTCGGGGGCTGCGCCCAAGAAACAAGCAAAAACAAACCAAGCATACGAAAAGCGCTCGGGGGTTCCCCGCGAGACACGCAAAAAAAAGAAGCCATGATCAGCAGATCATACGAAAAGCACTCGGGGGCTCCCCCCACGGCATGATCAGACAGAGACTCCGAAGGTCTGGCTGTAGTCTTCTGGGAGACGATCACCCAAGCCTCCTGCGGATAAGGGTTCGAAGCAATGCCCCCAGAGGCGGCCACCGTCTGAGAAGGAGGAGGCGTTATCTTTGACTCCCCCACCATCTCCTGAGTGTCATCGCTAAACGAGCCATCAGAGGAGTGGCTACAAAAGGAAAACATCAGTTAAATACAAGCAAGAAAGAATGAAAAATAGCAAAAGGCAGCCGAAGGGACTCACGAGTACATATCGCTCAAGTTGAAGACATGCAAGGTCCTCTTGCCCTTCTTCTCTTCCTTCTTCTCTTCCTTCTCCCGCTTCGCCGGCGGCTGCGACGCTATAGCCCGCGCAGGCATGGCCGGAATCGGAGAGGAAGAGCCACCATCACCTCCACTGTGATGCACAAGGCATGGTGGATTCCTAGGCGTCGGCGGAGTCGAAGCATCTGACGACTCGCTCGAGCTCCGTGTCCGCTTTTGAGTCCGCTCCTCGCTTGACTCAACGGTCTCTTCAACCGGTGACCGCGCCAAGGGAAGCTCAGACATGGAGTCCACTACCTCATTATCCGGTGCATCCGAAAAACGTTCGATTAGTGGAGGTACCATGCCCGGTACCTTGAACTCCTGCACAAAAAGAAACAAACTTTCAGACCAAAAGAAGTACAACAAACACAATCGGAAAAAACTCTACGCGAACGACCCAGATCTACACCTGTGGCACCGGTCGAGAGGCCCTGAATGGAAGGGTCAGAGAGCTACCCGGAAGGTCCTCTTCAGCCTTGAACTTCAGCAGTGGCCGAAGGATTCTATCGACATCCCCCCTAGAGAGCTCCTCAGTCGAAACCCTAGTCGGATCGTGGTGGCCAGAATAAAGGAACATCGGGTGCGCCCTAGCCTGGAGCGGCTACACCCGACGTTTGAGGAAGGTGCGGATAATATCCACACTGTTCACCTCCTTATCCGGAATCACCTAGAGGTCCTCCACCCGACGATAGTGTAGGGATTCGTAGCATGGAAAACAAAAAATTTCTACCGCATACAAACAAACAAGCCAAGATCTATCTACTAGATTGTAGCAACGAGTCGATGGAATAACTCACCCTCGAAGATTCCAAAGTGTTTAATGAGAGCGGATTCTCGTGGGTGATGTAGTCGTACTCTTTCCAATCTCAAGATCGCGTAGCCGATCCTTCCGGCGCTGCGTTGCGGCAGCGCTTCCGCAGTCGGTCACACGTTCGGTACTCAACGAATACCTTCCTCTCCCTTGTTCTAGCAGGCAGCGGATGTTGTAGTACTCTCCTCGTGATTCCGGCAGCGCAACGGCGTGGTACCGGAAGTAGAGGGGAGATCTCGCAGGGCTTCGCCTTAAGCCGGAGCGAGTATGGTGGACTATGAGAGAGAGCCTCGATGATCTAGGGTTTAGACGCACCAAGGAGGGGGCAAGGCCGGCGGCTAGGGTTTTCCCTAGGCGGCGGCGAGTTGCCCTAGGCAGCGGCTATGGAGGGCGGCGGCGGCGGCTAGGGTTAGGGTTTAGAGGGCGTGGTGTTGTGTCCTTCGAGGGGCAGCCCTGCCCCTCCTTATATAGGTGGAGGGGGCGCGCCAAGGGGAGGGGAGTCCCTCCCCAACTCGGTCTCCAAGTGGGCCGGCGGTGAAGGGAGGGAACTCCTCCCCAAGTAGGTTTCCTACTTCCCCTCCACCTCACAAAATAGTCGTTTGACTTTTTCAAATTGGCGTTTGACTTTTCAAACTAGGATTTGATTTAACCCTTTATTTTGTTCAGCGATGACACCTAGTACATGATGCAATCATTACAACTTGTTATGACACATTCATGTACCCTTCCCCTCTAGAGTGCCGGACATTCCGGAACCTTCTAGAACATTCCCGATGAAAACACAGGAACCATTCTCCAACCCCGAAACAGGACTTTCCTTATATGAATCTTATTCTCCGGACCATTCCGGATCTCCTCATGATATCCCGGATCCCATCCGAGACTCCGAACAACATTCGGTCTCTTACTCATCATTCCATAACTACTCAAACAACGTCGAATCCTTAAGTGTGTCTCCCTACGGTTCGTGAATTATGCGGACATGATCGACACACTGCTCCGAACAATAACCAATAGAGTAATCTGGAAATTCATATGGCTCCCACATATTTCTACGATTACTTTGCGATCGAATGAACCACTTACATATGATACCAATTTCCCTTTGTCTCACGATAGTTTACTTATCCGAGGTTATGATCGTCGGTATCTCTGCATACCTAGTTCAACCTCGTTACTGATAAGTACTCTTTTCTCGTTCCCGTGATATGTGATCCCTTGTGAGCCAGTCACATGCTTGCAAGCTAATTGGATGACATTCCACCGAGAGGGCCCAAAGTATATCTATCCGTCATATGGATGGACAAATCCCACTCTTGATCCGTGTGTCTCAACCAATACTTTCCGAACACTCAATGCCACCTTTATAGCCACCCAGTAACGGTGTGGTGTTTGATGTCATCAAAGCATCCTTCCGGTGAAGGTGATATGCATGATATCATGGTCGAAACAATTAGGTTACTATGTATTAGAAAGCATATAGCAATTGAACTATTAAAATGACTTGATCTTTATGCTACGCTTATCTATAGGAGTATGTCCACCATATCATTCTCCTAACGATATGATCTTGTTGTTAATAACATCTCAATGTTCATGATAGGGAAACCACAATCATTTATTACCCAACAAGCTAGTATTATAAAGAGGCTTTACTAGGGACTCTATTTTAGTTTACAAATCAGACAAGTATTAATGTTTCCTTGTTAATACTATTATAGCATGAATGTAAACATTTATCATAAACACAAAGATATAATAATAACAACATTTATTATTGCCTCTAGGGCATATCTCCAACAGTCTCCCACTTGCACTAGAGTCATCTAATCTAGATTACATGGTAATATACCGAACACCCATGGCAGTTTGGTGTTGGTCATGTTTTGCCCTCGGGAGAGGTTTAGTCAACGGATCCGCCACATTCTGATCTGTGTGTACTTTGCAAATCTTTATGTCCCCATCTTGGACATGTTCTCGAATAGCGTGAAAACGTAGCTTGATGTGCTTCAGCTTCTTGTGTGACCTTGGTTCTTGCGCATTGGCTATGGTGCCCATGTTATCACAGTAGATAGACATTGGGTCTAGCGCACTAGGAACCACACCCAGCTCTGTAATGAACTCTTTCATCCATATCTCTTCTTGTGAAGCCTCCGAAGCAGCCATGTATTCCGATTCAGTTGAAGATCTCGCCAAAACGCTTTGCTTTGCACTCCTCCAGCTAACTGCTGCACCATTCAAAGTAAATACGTATCCAGATTGTGATTTAGAATCATCCGGATAGGTGTTCCAACTAGCATCGGTGTAACCATTAACAACGAGCTGTTCATCACCTCCATAAGAAAGAACCATATCCTTAGTTCTTCTCAAGTACTTAAGGATTTTTTTGACCGCTGTCCAATGATCCACTCCTGGATCACTTTGATATCTGCTAGTTAAACTAACAGCATATGCAATGTCGGGTCTAGTACATAGCATGGCATACATTAGAGATCCTATGGCTGAGGCATAGGGAGTTTTACTCATCCTTTTGTCTATCTTCTGCCGTTGTCAGACTTTGAGTTTTACTCAAGGTCGTATTGGGCAACATGGGCAAGATCCCTTTCTTGCTATCTTCCATTCCAAACCTCTTTAGAACTTTGTCCAAATATGTACTTTGTGACAATGATATTAGGCGTCTCGATCTATCTCTATAAATCTTTATGCCTAATATGTAAGCTGCTTTGCCAAGATCTTTCATTGAAAAACTATTATTCAAATATTCCTTGACACTATTAAGAAGGTCTACATCATTCCCAATCAACAATATGTCATCTACATATAGTATTAAGAATGCTATAGAGCTCCCACTCACTTTCTTGTAAATACAAGCTTCTCCATAAGTTTGTATAAAACCAAAACTTTTGATTACCTTATCAAAACGTTGATTCCAACTACGGGATGCTTGCTTCAATCCATAGATGGACCGTTGAAGTTTGCATACCTTGTTAGCATCTTTAGGATCGACAAAACCGTTGGGTTGCATCATATACAACTCTTCATAAATGTCTCCATTGAGGAATGCTGTTTTGACATCCATCTGCCATATCACATAAGCATAATATGCAGCGATTGCTAACATAATCCTCATAGACTTTAGCTTCGCTACTGGTGAGAAAGTTTCATCGTAGTCAACTCCTTGAATTTTTCGAAACCCTTTTGCGACAAGTCGAGCTTTATAGACAGTAACATTACCATCATCATCTGTTTTCTTCTTGAAGATCCATTTGTTCTCGACAGCCTTCCGGCCATCTCGTAAGTCCACCAAAGTCCATACTTGGTTTTCGTACATGGATCCAATCTCGGATTTCATGGCTTCTTGCCATTTATTGGAATCTGGGCTCATCATCGCTTCCTCATATGTCTCGGGGTCATCGGTGTTGTCCACCAACATGACACTCATAACGGGATCATACCACTCTGGAGTGGTACGAGTTCTCGTTGACCTGCGAGGCTCTGTAGCAACTACAACCGAAGTTTCATGATCACCATCATTAGCTTCCTCTCTTATTGGTGCAGGCACCACAGGAACTTCTTCCGGTGCTGCGCTACTCACAATTTCGAGAGAAGGTTCGACAACCTCGTCGAGTTCTACTTTCCTTCCAGTCACTTCTTTCGAGAGAAATTCCTTCTCTAGAAAGGATCCATTCTTGGCAACGAAGATTTTGCCTTCGGATCTATGATAGAAGGTATACCCAATAGTTTCCTTCGGGTATCCTATGAAGATGCATTTTTCCGCTTTGGGTTCAAGCTTGTTCGGCTGTAACTTCTTTACATAGGCTTCGCAACCCAAAACTTTAAGGAACGACAATTTAGGTTTCTTCCCAAACCATAATTCATACGGTGTCATTTCAACGGATTTAGATGGTGCCCTATTTAAAGTGAATGCGGCTGTTTCTAATGCATAACCCCAAAATGATAGCGGTAAATCTGTAAGTGACATCATAGAACGAACCATATCTAAGAGAGTTCGATTACGACGTTCGGACACACCATTACGCTGTGATGTTCCCGGCGGTGTCAATTGTGAAAGTATTCCGCATTTCTTCAAATGCTCACCAAACTCGTAACTTAGATATTCACCTCCACGATCAGAATGTAGAAATTTAATCTTCTTGTTACGTTGATTCTCTACCTCACTTTGAAATTCCTTAAACTTCTCGAAAGTTTCGGACTTATGTTTCATGAAATAGATATACCCATATCTACTCAAGTCATCCGTGAAGGTAAGAACATAACGATAACCACCGCGCGATGCTACACTCATTGGACCACACACATCGGTATGTATGATTTCCAATAAGTCCGTAGCTCGCTCCATCATACCAGAAAATGGAGTCTTAGTCATTTTACCCATCAGACATGCTTCGCATCTATCAAGTGATTCGAAATCAAGTGATTCGAAATCAAGTGATTCAAGAAGTCCATCGGAATGGAGTTTCTTCATACGCTTCACTCCAATGTGACCAAGATGACAATGCCACATATAGGTCGAGTTATTGCTTGATTTCAAACGTTTAGCCTCAATTTTATTAATATGTGTATTTCCACTATCGAGATTCAATAAGAATAGACCATCTATCAAAGGTGCATGTGCATAAAACATATTACTCATATAAATCGAACAACCATTATTCTCGGACTTAAACAAGTAACCGTCTCGCAATAAACAAGATCCCGATATAATGTTCATACTTAACGGAGGCACCGAATAAAAATTATTTAAGTATAAAACTAATCCCGATGGTAGATGAAGAGGTAGCGTGCCGACCGCGATCACATCAACCTTTGATCCGTTTCCCACGCGCATCGTCACCTCGTTCTTCGCTAGCTTCCGTTTATTCTACAACACCTGTTTCGAGTTACAAATATGAGCAACCGGACCAGTATCAAATACCCAGGCACTACTACGAGTACTAGTGAGATACACATCAATAACATGTATATAGGATATACCTTTCTTCTTGATGTTGCCGTTCTTCAAATCCTCCAAGTACTTTGGGAAATTCCGCTTCCAGTGACCTTCTCCCTTGCAGTAAAAGCACTCAGTATCAGGCTTTGGTCCAGCCATGGTCTTCTTCGTCGGCGCTGTAACTTTCTTACCACCCTTCTTGAAGTGTCCCTTTTTCTTAGACTTGCCTTTCTTGAATTTGGTGGTCTTATTGACCATCAACACTTGGTGCTCTTTCTTGATCTCCACTTCTGCAGATTTTAACATGGCAAAGAGTTCTGGCAACTGCTTGTTCATGTTTTGCATATTGTAGTTCATCACAAAGTTCTTGTAACTTGGTGGTAGTGATTGGAGTACACGATAAATCCCCAAAGCATTAGGAATCACTATACCCAAGCTTTGAAGTTTGTTTGCGTGCCCAGACATCTTAAGCCCATGCTCACTGACGGAGTTGCCCTCTTCCATCTTGCAGTTAAAGAACTTTTCAGAAGCCTCATAGATCTCAATTGCCGCGTGAGTCTCAAAGATCAATTTGAGATCACGGACAATATCATGTGAGTCTGAATTCTCAAACCTTTTCTGAAGCTCCGATTCTAAACCATACAAGATAGCACACTGAACTATGGAGTACTGAGTCTTTCGAGCGAGGTAAACCTTCTTTACTTCATCGGTAGCAGTAGCTGCAGGTGGGTCAAATTGCGGAACCAATCCGCGAAGTTGCTTCCATTGTTTTTCAACTTTTCTTTCTCTAGGAACGCATTAAAATTGATGGTAGGGGCCGCCATTGATCTACAACATATTTGCAATAGTTTAGACTAAGTTTATGACAAATTGAGTTCTAATTAATAGTTAAATTAATCTAGGTGAACTCCCACTCAAAACAATATCCCTCACATTGTTTTAGTGATCACACGAACCAAATCCACCACATCAACACCGATCATCACGAGAGTTGATGCAGCTTCAATGGCGAACAATCGACATGTTCATCATATCTACTATATGATTCATGCTTTACCTTTCGGTGATCCGTGTTCCGAGACCATGTCTGTACATGCTAGGCTCGTCAAGATCAAACCTTAGCTTCCGCATGAGCAAATCTGGCTTGCTCACGTTGTATACACTTGCGGAATCTAACACACCCGAGCATCACGTGGTTCTTCGAAACAACAAGCTTTAGCAACGGTGCTTACTAAGGATGAACACTTTAGAACTTGAAATTCATGTGCATGAGGGATCATCTTATAATGCTACCGTTGTTAACTAAGCAATACAAGATGCATAAAGGATTAACATCACATGCAATTCATAATATGTGATATGATATGGCATTTCTTCTTTGTGCTTCCGATCTCCATCTTCAAGCACGAACATGATCTCCATCATCACCGGCATTGCATCAAGGTCAATGGCGCTGCTCCATGGTTGTCATCCACCGGCTTCAACTATTACAACTACTCTGAATAGACACGCGGGTCTTAACAGAATTTAAAGACAACCATATGGCTCCTGCCGGTTGCCAACTTACAATAAGGAACATTGCATACATCAAATATAATCACAATCATGGCCATATCACATCACAGCACACCCCTGCAAAACAAAGTTAGACGCCTCTACTTTCTTTGCATGTTTTACGTGGTTTGGGGCTTTCAATAAGTGTCGTTCTAACTTACGAACAAGAACCACAACATTGATACTAGTATTGTCAATTACCCGTTGTAAATTGAATCTTAACTATGTTGGGAGAAACAGGCACCCGCAAAGCCACTTATGCAATACAAGTTGCATGTCAAGCGTGGAGCAAGTCTCATGAACGATGTCATGTAAGGTTAGCCCGGGCCGCTTCATCCCGTCATACCGCAAGATGCAAAGTACACAAGAAGCAATTGATAATAAAAGCACCACCGCCCACAATGACCATTGGGTTATACTCGTGCAACAGATCTACATATAAACCTGGCTCTCATACCACTTTAGGGGTTCGTAGCATGGAAAACAAAAGTTTCTACCGCATACAAACAAACAAGCCAAGATCTATCTACTAGATTGTAGCAACGAGTCGATGGAATAACTCACCCTCGAAGATTCCAAAGCGTTTAACGAGAGCGGATTCTCGTGGGTGATGTAGTCGTACTCTTCCCGATCTCAAGATCGCGTAGACGTTCCTTCCGGCGCTGCGTTCCGGCAGCGCTTCCGCAGTCGGTCACACGTTAGGTACTCGACGAAGACCTTCCTCTCCCTTGTTCCAGCAGGCAGCGGAGGTTGTAGTACTCTCCTCGCGATTCCGGCAGCACAACGGCGTGGTACCGGAAGTAGAGGGGAGATCTCGCAGGGCTTCGCCTTAAGCCGGAGCGAGTATGGTGGACTATGAGAGAGAGCCTCGGCGATATAGGGTTTAGACGCACCAAGGAGGGGGCAAGGCCGGCGGCTAGGGTTTTCCCTAGGCGGCGGTGGCGAGTTGCCCTAGCCGGCGATGGCTATGGAGGGCGGCGGCGGCTAGGGTTAGGGTTTAGAGGGCGTGGTGTTGTGTCCTTGGAGGGGCATCCCTGCCCCTCCTTATATAGGTGGAGGGGGCGCGCCAAGTGGAGGGGAGTCCCTCCCCAACTCGGTCTCCAAGTGGGCCGGCGGTGGAGGGAGGGAACTCCTCCCCAAGTAGGTTTCCTACTTCCCCTCCACCTCACAAAATAGCCGTTTGACTTTTTCAAATTGGCGTTTGACTTTTCAAACTAGGATTTGATTTAACCCTTTATTTTGTTCAGCGATGACACCTAGTACATGATGCAATCATTCCAACTTGTTATGACACATTCATGCCCTTCCCCTCCGGAGTGCCGGACATTCCGGAACCTTCTAGAACATTCCCGATGAAAACACCGGAACCATTCTCCATCCCCGAAACATGACTTTCCTTATATGAATCTTATTCTCCGGACCATTCCGGATCTCCTCGTGATATCCCGGATCCCATCCGAGACTCCGAACAACATTCGGTCTCTTACTCATCATTCCATAACTACTCAAACAACGTCGAATCCTTAAGTGTGTCTCCCTATGGTTCGTGATTATGCGGACATTATCGAGACACTTCTCCGAACAATAACCAATAGAGGAATCTGGAAATTCATATGGCTCCCGCATATTTCTACGATTACTTTGCGATCGAATGAACCACTTACATACGATACCAATTTCCCTTTGTCTCACGATAGTTTACTTATCCGTGGTTATGATCGTCGGTATCTCTGCATACCTAGTTCAACCTCGTTACTGATAAGTACTCTTTTCTCGTTCCCGTGATATGTGATCCCTTGTGAGCCAGTCACATGCTTGCAAGATAATTGGATGACATTCCACCGAGTGGGCCCAGAGTATATCTATCCGTCATATGGATGGACAAATCCCACTCTTGATCCGTGTGTCTCAACCAATACTTTCCGAACACTCAATGCCACCTTTATAGCCACCCAGTTACGGTGTGGTGTTTGATGTCATCAAAGCATCCTTCCGGTGAAGGTGATATGCATGATCTCATGGTCGAAGGAATTAGGTTACTGTGTATCAGAAAGCATATAGCAATTGAACTATTAAAATGACTTGATCTTTATGCTACGCTTATCTATAGGAGTATGTCCACCATATCATTCTCCTAACGATATGATCTTGTTGTTAATAACATCTCAATGTTCATGATAGGGAAACCACAATCATGTATTAACCAACAAGCTAGTATTATAAAGAGGCTTTACTAGGGACTCTATTTTAGTTTACAAATCACACAAGTATTAATGTTTCCTTGTTAATACTATTATAGCATGAATGTAAACATTTATCATAAACACAAAGATATAATAATAACTACATTTATTATTGCCTCTAGGGCATATCTCCAACAGAGCTCCTCTATCTCTGCCACCTCGCCATACAAGATCTGGTTCTTCTAGGACCTCTTCGGCTGGATTATCTAGGTGGAGTCGAAGGGAGCAAGGCCAAAATTTTGCCCGTCCACTGTGGAGTCGCGGATGTAAAACCAACGCCTCCGCTAGTATTGGACAGACTCAGACATATAAAAAGAGAAGAATAGAAAGTTGGATTTAAGGGAAATGATACATCCGCCGATCGGATAAACTCCATCGGAGCCAGATTGCCTCTTCACGGAATAAAGTTTCCGGAAAAGGCCATAGTGCGGCTCGATACTGAGCCAGCACTCGCAAAAGGCGATGAAACAGGCAATGTGAAGAAGGGAATTTGGCGAAAGATGATGGAGTTGGATGCCATAGAAGAAAAGCAATCCACGGAGAAAATCGTGGAATGGAAGAGAGAGGCCCCGAAGGACAAAAGCAATAAACATGACCCGAAACCCAGCGGGTGGACGGGGAATTACCTCGTCGTCGGGAATCTTCACGGCCTCCTTGTCCCGCGGGATCAGACCCCGCTCACGAAGCTTGCACAGGTTGCCCTCACGCATCTCCGACCGCCGCCAGCCACAATCGGTAACGCGAGTGCCGGCGGTACCCTTCTTACCGCAGGCAGCAGTGCTGGTGCCCACTGCGGCGGAGGCCTTCTTCGACTTCCCCATTGCAGTACGACGATAGCGGCGGCGTGAACGCAGAAAAGAAGACGGGAAAAATCGAAGAACTTCCAGTGCGCGGCAAGAAAAGTTCAAGAAAGTGGAAGCAGTGAAACAAGAATGGCTGTGGTGAAAACAAACAAAAATTTCCCCCATGGATTATAAGGACGAAGACGATACACAAGGACCGTTCATCGGTAAGCCCTAGCGACAGCATCAAAATCCAACTGACCACGTGTCAGCACAGCAGCAAACCGTCGCTCACATGCCGTCCACTACGCACGGAAACCGAGGCGACGCCATAATTATCTCCATGTCGCGCGTGACCGGTCAATTCAAAGTCAGAAGGTGGGACCCATGTTCGCCCAGTCACGTCGCCTCTAGCACCGCAGACGCTTGAGGTCACCGATCGTCAGCACTGACGTCATCAAAAGCTATACTAGCAACGGTTACAAATCTTTGACTACACAACTAAAGTACTCGCTCGAATCTACGATTCGAGTAACTACTCGGGGGCTACTCCTATCAGGAGCGCTGGTCGCGCACCCGAAGTATGACTAAGGTACTACACCACTGAGCTATTCTTCGAGTCCTACGTCGAGTCTGCGACTCCATTACAGACTCGGGGGCTACTCCCATAGGGAGGATGGATATCAAGCATCCGAAAAATTTGTGTCCTACGGACCTAAAGTCGACAACGACTGAATTAAAGTCTCTGCTCAAGTCTACGACTTGAACAAACACTCGGGGGCTACTCCCATAGGGAGCATTGGTCGCGCACCCTATGAATTCTTCGACTGCGATCCTTCGGATCAGCACGCAAAAAACTTTTTGGCAACTCTGCCCCAGCCAAAGCTAAGTGAGTAAACATTCTCCTTGGCCACCCGAAACACCTACGCAGTGATAAAATTTTGGATGGTGTGTCTGCGACACAAAGATAATACCTACAGATACCATCTGGTGGCCTGGCAACGCACACGACTGCGCTCTGCTAGTAATAATCCGTGCCAACAGGCGCGATAAAAATCCCGACTAACGCGTTGGGTACATCATTCAAAAATTACTGGAATTCTACTCCTGTAAGTCCTCGACGGCCTGAGTTGAATTACGCCAGCATTTGTTCCGGGTTTGAGTCGAGGGACTCGAATCTTAAGAAGATCGCGTTGCTTTGTCCTGAGACAGTTAACTGGCCCTGATCCGTCGGGAGAGTTAGGCACGCACATCAACAATCCCTACACACTAAAATCATTCTCTGATGAACAGAAAACAACTGCACTCGAAAGATTGAAGAGTCCTCAGCTGAATCTATGATTCGACTGAACACTCGGGGGCTACTGACATAGTTATATCCCACGGGTACACGACCTTAGCATACTTGGTCCAGCCCAAGGAAGGCCTACCAGAATATACACGGCCCATGGAGACTTTCGGGTGGCCCAAGCCCATGACGCATTTGGATCCTTGGGGAACAAGACTTGATTAAATAGAATATTTAAAGGGGCAAACCATAAATCTGTAACCGACTCGATCTGTGCCCGGGACCTACCTACCTCTATATAAGGCTAGGAGGGCACGACGAGAAGGGCACTTCGCATACACACCTCCACGCCAGATTGCATCTGCGCACCCCTATAACTTTCGGTTTCGCCGTAATCAAGAGCAGACAAGCAGGAGTAGGACTTTCCCTCCGGGGGCCTAAACCTAAGTAAACCTCGTGTCCCGCGTTGCTTGTCTGTTAACCGTTCCGCGATCTCCAGCATCCCCATATTTTCCAAAACTCAAGTCCATAACAATGGGCATTGACGAGATTGATCCTCGTCATCTACGATTAATTACCAGGTCTAATTAGTCTATGACTAGAAGAACCAGATATTATGCAGCAGTACTTCGAATGCAATATTAATGCCAACAATCTTTCCATGTACAGCAAGTCCAAAACCATTACAGTTCTCAAAAGCTTTAACTCACCTAATAGTATACATATTCAAGTAATATGTAGTAAAATATATTCGATATGTGTCATCTGAGTACATTCAAAACTTTACCATGGATATGGGCATATACCATTACCAGGAAGATTATTACATTAAAGTATTATGTGTGAATCATACTACACGTTTCACGACACGTTACATTAAAGTGAGGCCAAACCAACGAGATCAAATGGTTTTCCAATGGCGAAAAGCAACCTAGCTTTGAGGTGTATGCTCTCACATTCATGGAGTTATAACTTAACAGACCTGTGAAATATTTGCTTGACAGCAATATTAAGCTTTTAGACATTATAGACAACTAAGTAACCTTTCTTTCCTTTAGAATAATTAAATAAAAGTTTTATTATGCAGGTTCCAAGATGCAGGTTCAAGTTAAATGTAACAAGAATATTGTGAACTTGTTTTGGGATACACATTATCAGGTGTATTTACATATACATGGAAAAGGCACACAACTGCATCAATAGATTCCAGATTGCCATGTTTCATCGCAGATAGAGTAAAGTTTGTGAGAACAACCGCACTGTGAAATTTGTGAAAAAATGTGTCTTGTGGTACTTGGAGCTATATTATAGTTGTTTCACAGATGAATTCACACTATCAAGGTGCATAACATATTTATTATAAAGAATATCCTGTAGGGCTACTAATATGAAGCACTGAACTTGGAAGATAACCTGACACTGATGCGCACATTATCTTTACTTCGACAGAAAAAATTACATAATCTAGACAAAACTATTGTCCATAACCTGACACTGTTGTTTGCATGTGTGTATCTCATATTTACTAGAACATTCAAAACAGAGTCAAGCTTATATCTGGCGTTATGGTGGACACAGCTGTTGCTGATATGGTTCAGAACAGATGGATAGCAGACAAGGATTTATGTAAGCGGTGAATGCAAACGTTGCAAACATGATCCTCTGTCCCAGCTTGTACACAACAATACACAGCTTGATGCATGTTCAAGAGAGAGATAAATTTTATGTTAGGGCATTCCACAAGCACATGCTCAGAAGAAGGGAGAGGCGGGGAGGGGAGGGAGAGGCTCACATGGTGGATGCGCAGTGTCGTCTTGGTCCTGTGGTGGCTCCTCCTCCTGTGGTGGCTCATGGTCCTGATGCGTTCCAGAGGTGCTCCTCCTCCTGTGTCGTCTTGGTCCTGAGGTGCTCCTGGTCCTTATGCGCAGTGTTGTCTTGGTCTTGGTCCTGGTCCTGAGGTGCTCCTCCTCCTGTGGTGGCTGCCAGAGAGGGGAGAGGTTAGAGAGGGGGTGGGAAGAGGGGAGGGGCAGAGGGGAGGGGAGATCGAGACAAGCGGCGGTTAGGGTTCGTCGGTTCGTCAGCGAGGGGGATGAAGAGAGATGGGACAGGGCGGCGGCGTACCTGCGGACGGGAGGCGGTGGCGGGCGGTCCGGCGAGCGGCGGGGGAGCGAGGCGAGAGCGCACGGGGAATTTGGGGAAGAATGGGAGAGAAGGGAGCGAGGCGATACCGTTATTTTGGCTAAGAAAGGGGAGTTCGTGGCGCACCCCCATATCGGTGCGCCACGGATAATTGTCCATGGCGCACCGATATGGGGGTGCGCCACGGATAATTGTCCGTGGCGCACCGATATGGGGGTGCGCCACGAAATCCCCTGGCATTACTTAAAAAGACTTCGCGGTGTAGTGTGACAGCAACACTTCTATAGCCTAGTGGTTCTAGGGTTGGTTGTCTTGTTTAAAATCTGGAAGTGCCAGGTTCGATTCCTGGCACTCTAACACTTTTTTTTGTAATAAAAAATATTCTTTTGCAATTTTTAAGTTCCATATGTAATGAATATCACTTACTCATTACAAATAATAATTTTCTACTATTTCTAAAACATAGTAGCTCCAATATTTTCAAGATATGAAGTGAGAACATGTATATAATTGCGGGTAGTATTTTGTCGACTTGACGCACACGATCGCGCACATGCATACATCACACACAAAAAAGGTCACTTCGTGCGATGTTGCTTCCGAACGAGCTAGCGTCGACGTCTCGTCACGATCTTCTTGTCCTTCTTCGTCGCGGTAGAGTAACTGAGCCCTGAAACTTGTGGATTTCTTATCGTGTACGGACATCCTTTAGCGGGGAGGGTGGTCTTCCTTCTAAGATGAGGATACGTGCTAGGGTTGTCGAAGAACTTGTCGAATTCCTCTTCTATCTTCGGATCATCGTACTTGTCGAAGTCTTGCTCGGTGGCGGCTCCCTCCATTCCGATGATGCTCCTTTTCCCCCTCCTGACGACAACGCGGGTAGGCCTTGTAGGATCGGTAATGAAGAAGCATTGATCCACATGGCTAGCCAGTATCGATGGCTCGTTTTTCGCCTGGACGTTCGCGCCGGCCGCCTTTGACGCTTTGGCTTCGGGTATAACCATGGTTGTGAAATACCGGCCTTCTTTTTTGACGTTCTTGGTCCATCTGACCCGAAACATCGGCATTTTCTCTCCGCAGTAGTCGAGTTCCCAGATCTTCTCGATCCTTCCTCATCGGCGTAGGATAGCATCGTGACCCCCGAGTTCTGGTATTCGCTGTTCTTGTCCTTCTCCTCGGTGTAGAAAGTGTACCCGTTGATGTCGTACGCCTGATAGTCCTCACGTTCAACGAGGGGCCCTGCGATATGATGAACAAGAGTCTATCATCGCCAGCAGGCGCCTTACCCTCATTAAGAAGGAGCATCTCCTTCTTGAACCAACTCGTGAAGGTAGAGTTGTGCTCTCTCGTCATGTCTCCCATCGTCCTCCGCCGGCCCGGGTCGTTCAACCTGTTATCAATCAAGCTTTTGTGCTTCTCCACCCAAGGACCGACCACTTGTATGTGATGTAGAGCGACTTGGTGTGCCCTGTCATAGTCTAGGCGCCGACCCTTGAAGATGGCGTGCACTGCTGCGAAGCCCTCGCGATGACCAACTCCAGCGATCCTGCTGAAGTGCTTGCGCTTCGGGAGACCAACAGGTTCCTCGGACTGCATATAATTCTAGGAGAACGATATGCACTCATAGAGAATGAAGCCCTTGGCTATGCTTCCATCCGGCTTCTCTCTGTTTCAAACGTATCCTTTGAGCACACCGTTCAGCCTTTCGAACGACATCATGTTGTGTAGGAACGGCGGACCGAGCTGGATGATGTCATCGATGAGGTGGACAAGCAGATGCAACATGATATCAAAGAACGCGGGGGGAAGTAGATCTCGAGCTCGTTGAGTATCACGACGATCTCGTCCTGCAGGGTCTCGAGTTGCTTCATCCCGATCTCCTTCCTAGAGATGACATCGAAGAAGTTGTAGAGTCCAAATAGCGTCTCACGGACGTGCTCGTCCATGATCCCTCGGATCGCAACTGGGAGTATCTGCGTCATCAGCACGTGACAGTCGTGTGACTTCATCTCACTGAACCACTTCTTCTGTACGTCCAGATATCTGGATATCTTCCCTCTGTAGCCGATAGGAAGCTTGATTCCTATGAGGGTGTTGAAAAACTGCTCGAGCTCGTCCTCGCTCATAGTTAAGCAGGAAGAGGGGCAGTAGTATTTGTTCGCCTTAGCCCTCTTGCGCCGACCTTGAGTCTCTTCCTCGTCGTCGTCATCATCATCATCGGGGCGTCCTCCTCGAAGATGAAGGTCCTGCAGGGCCAAACTTAGCGTTGTCTGCGTGTTTGTGTCTTCTTCGCCACCGGCTTCTCCTTCATCATGGTGATCATGTCCGACATCTCCTTCATCATCATCGTGATGATCATCATGTCCGGCATCTCCTTCATCGTCATGATCATCATCATGTCCGGCATCTCCTTTAACATGATCATGTCCGGGTGCCTCTTCCTCCTCCACGACATCATTGTAGCCGGGCATGAATCCACCCATGAGCAAGTGCTTCTCCAATGTCCCGGAATCAGGTTTGATTAGGTTCCCGAGTTTGCAAGTCTTGCAAGGACATCTTATCTCGGTCTTGTTGGTACGAAGCATGACGGCTGTCGCCCGGGCCTTGTATATAGCCACAATAACTTCGCTCATTTGGCGCACCATGGTTGCCTGTGCACAAGAGAAATGAATCACATCATATATATGCATGCATGTCTCGCCAGAAAAATTGGGCAGCACCTACCCTGTAAATAGGGCACATGGGTGGTGCAAAAGTTGGCCGAAACAGAAATGAATCAACATTTCGGCAACCATGCACCACACCGGCACCTGCACACAAACACACAAAAGCATACACAAGCATATACACGCGACGAAGACGCCGGCGGCCTTCACATACAACACACATCCGTGCCATGCATACACCGCCGATCGACGTCCTGGCCCGCGACACATGCATATGCATGTCCAACAACCTAGTAGACAAGTTGATGGAGACCGTGTGCGAGGGAGCGTGTGTCTTATGGAGGCTAACTTGATGGAGATGGTGTGACCAATAAATGATGTATATGTGGGGCTTTTAGTAAATCTACATGGTGGAGAGGGACTCCCTCCCCACACCCATCCAACCAAAAGGTGTTTGGCAACCTAAAATGGAGGTAGAATTGAAGAAAATAGGGTGAGGAGAAGGAGGGGGTCGAGCTAGATCTATGGGAAGTAATGGCTTGCTCGTGGTGGTAGGTAGGAGAAGGTGCCACCTTTATGCAAGGTGGGACGACATGTTCATGGCGCACCTCGTTTTCGTGCGCCACAGACTTCCCAGGTTCGTGGCGCACCAAAATAGGGTGAGCCACAAACGTCCATGGCAAATTCTGCAGGGCCTGGCCCACCGTAATTCGTGGCGCACGTGCTAAAGGGTGCGCCACAGACTCCACCCATGTTCGTAGCGCACCCCCAATTCCATGCGCCACAGATAGTGGTGGCCAGCCGTTGGATCCTGTCAGAGGTGGGCTTCACCTTATGCGTGGCGCACCGATCCAGCGTACGCCACAGATAAGTTGGGTTTAGTGGCGCATAATTCATGCGTGTGCCACAGATAATGTAGTTAGTGACACATGATATCAGGTGATAAGGATTTTCCCACTAGTGTGAGATTGCAGAGTCAGATGATACTCGACATGCATGGCGTCACGCATTGTTGGCTGGCCTGATATATGTAATTTTTTGTTGAGGGACATATGCTGGCCGGACATATGTACATTAATGTGTAGTATTATACCCCCTCGGTCTTATAATAGATGTCTTATATTTTTAAATTGTAGATAAATCTATATAGTATCTAGATTTATCCAAATTTTGATAAATTTGAGATATTTATTTTAGGACGGAGGATGTACATACTTCAAATTTGACGCAAGCACCTATTCTCTCCGATATAGAGGGGCTAGCTTCATCCTTTTGTATTCAGCATATTAAGAGAGCAGCCAATGTCACTATGGCACGTCCAGGAATCAGAGGCACTTTTCTTAGAGGCACTTTTTCAAACTGCCTCTAATTGTATCTATTGAGGCACTTCGAAAAATAGTGCCTCCAAATATGAATTTTTAGTGGCAGTTTTAAAAGTGCCACTAATAGTTTATCCTTTTGAGGCACTATTGATAGTGCCTCTAATGTTTTGAAAAATAGAGGCAAAGTCCAGTGCCTCTATGCTAAACTATCAGTGGCACTTTGACCTGTGCCTCAAAAAGACTAACTTTTAGAGGCATTTTCTGTGATAATGCCACTAAAAGTATATCAACTGAGGCACAATTAGAAGTGCCACAATTGGTTACCATTTAGAGGCACTAAATTATGCCTCTAAATAGTGACCAACTGTGGCACTATTTGGTGTGCCTCCAATGATCATCCATCTGAGGCACTATGCTGCTGCCTCCAATGTCCAACCAGCTGAGGCACTTGACATTGCCTCAAATGGATGATCATTGGAGGCACTGTCAAACATGCCTCTAAATGGTCATCCATTTGAGGCACTATCAGGTGTTCCTCAAAATGGTCATCCATTTGAGGCACTTTGTGCTGTGCCTCCAAAAGAATAACCAGCATAATCAAATAATCAGAAAACAGATACCACACAGCACATAATTATATACTACTGATTCCATACTGATAATCCAACATAGTACTTACTGCTCCATACTTACAACTACAAAAGTAGTACTTAGTAGTCCAACATATATAGTACTAGGAAGTCCAACTTAAGCAGCCCATCAGATAATTACATCCAAAATAAGTAGAACTCATAACAGAAGTTCTACTTCCACCCAATCAGTACTGTCAGATCTACGCTTATGGGAGTGCCGCGAGCATCAGGCGCAACTTACCGTCTGACTTGTACCAGAAACTAAACATCATAGCATCATCCTTCTTCATGTTGAAGGCCTGCACAGCTGTCCACCATCCACTGGTTATCATTGCTCTATTGTTTACTCCCATCTTCATCCTCGCATCCACACGATCATCTTCGGCCATGGATTCAACTTGTACAGTAAGTGGTTCATCAAGAAAATCCTTCAGGTACTTGGTTGTGAACTCAGCATTAAATTCCTGTGTAAGTATCAAGTTTACACAACTGTTAGCATTCTTTTGGACTCTGTTTCTACTACACTGTTATGCATGATAAAGTAAATAGCTGCTCACCATTTTGCATTTCTTCTCAATGACAGCTGACTCTGTCATCTTGTAGACATAGTACTTTATTGCTGGCCTTCTGCCATTGCACCATTCGTCCAGAAACTCAACTTCGCATGGACACAGTAGTATGTCATTTCCAAACATACACTGGTGGTCCCACTCATATATTCCCTTGTTTTTTGGTCCTGATACAGCACAAATAGAACAAATTTTATAAATATTAGTACCATTTCTCAACTGCTGTAACAGACTAGATAGTTCAAAGTTTGTATAGATACATACCCCTTAAAACCAAGCCATCATCTTGTGCTGGCATAATTGGCACATAACCATCTGGCACGAACCACTCCGTAGAGGTGTCACTGGCAGAGGTGTCACTGCCAGAGCTGTCACTGCCACTAGTGTTGTGGCTTGGGATCAAGCTGCCACTGTCATCTGAGATGTCAATGGCACAGTTCTCATAGGTTCCCATCTAGTATAAAACCAGCATGTAATCAGTAATGCTAAAGCAATGTAATCAGTAATGCTAAAACATGTTCAGGACATGATCAAATAGCAAAACATTCAGAAAGTCAATAATTACATTCTGAATATTCCTAACATTCAGAAAGTTCAGAAAGTACAGAACATTCAGACAGTTCAGATCATGCTGAACATTCTGAACATTCAGTAATTTCTGAATTTTCTGAACATAGCAAAACAAAAAGATCAGAACATTCAGAAAGATCAGAACATTCAGAAAGTTCAGAAAGATCAGAAAGTTCAGAAAGATCAGAACATTCAGAAAGTTCAGAAAGATCAGAACATTCAGAACATTCAGAAAGTTCAGAAAGATCAGAACATTCAGAAAGTTCAGAAAGATCAGAACATTCAGAAAGTTCAGTACATTCTGAACAATCTGAACTTTCTGAACATTATGAAATTTCTGAAAATTCAGAACATTTCTTCATCAACAGACCCCTAACCAGAAATAATCATCAACTCTTGACATCAACAGAATTAATCCTAGCAGAACCCTAAACAAAATATAATCTAAGAACAGAACAAATCTAAGAACAGAACTAAGAACATAGATCTAGACAAAGAACATAAATGAAAGAACAAATCTAAGCACCCAAAGATCAGATAGCAGGTTAGATCAAACAAGATCAGATAGCAGGTTAGATCAAACTAGATCAGATAGCAGGTTAGACAAAGAACATAAATCTTGAACAAATCTAAGAATAGAACAAATCTAATCTAATAACAACAATCTAAACTAAAAACACTAATCTAATAACAACACCAGATTAGATCTAAGAACAACACCAGATCTAGTACAGTAATCTAAGAACACGAGAAAAGATCTATACACTATTCTAAGAGAACCAGAGTACACTAATCTAAGACTAGATCAGATCTAAACAACAGTTCCTAATCAAGAACAGAAAAGATCTAACGAGTAGAATAAAAGAAGAAAGAAGAACAAAAGAAGAAAGAAGAATAGAAGAAGAACACGAGAAAAAAACAGACAAGCTCCTCAGGTGGCGGCGGCGATGGGATTCGCTGGAGGGGTTTCATGTTGGGCGGCGGCGGCGGTGGAACCCTAACACGAGGAAAGGGAGAGAGTGAGGGAGTGGAAAGTGAGGGAGTGAGGGAGTGGAGAAAGTGACGGCAGCGGTGGGTGGGTGTGTGCGTATATAGTATGCTCATTTTGCACATTACTACCTTAGGTTGTTATTAACTTTTCTGTGTCCTTCCACCTCGGCTCCGTAGTTATAGCGATTAGCTGGTACGCCCTCAGTTAATATTTTAGTTTCCTATTCGTCCCTCCACCCGCGCCACCTTGCACAAACCCCCCTCCCCTCTGTTGTCCAATGTATAAGAGAGGCACCCCGCCGCCAGCGCTAGGGTTTGGCCTCCATTTCTCGCGCGTGACCTCTGCGCCGCCGCACCACCCGCCGCCGAAGAGCTGCCGATCCTCTCCGTCCGTGCCGCCGCACCACCCGCCGCCGGAGAGCTGCAGATCCTCACCATCCGCACCACCGCACCACTCGCCGCCAGTCAACCGGAGTTGCAGATCCTCTCCGTCAGCGGCCGCCGCACCACCCGCCGCCATACAACCACCGCCCGAGCCTGAGCTGCAGATCATCTCCGTCCGCGCCGCCGCACCACCCGCCGCCGGAGAGCTGCAGATCCTCTCCGTCCGCGCTGCCGCACCACCCGCCGCCGGAGAGCTGCAGATCCTAGCGGCACATCCATAGCAGCTTCTGCAATGGATCCGCGCGGCCACACCAACTGGACTGCAGCAGCCACATCCCCTTCTACCCCGCGTCACCTAGCGATTTCTCAAGAGCAATCAGATAATTGCAGGTGTGTGCTTTGTATATCTAGTGTGTGCTTTGTATATATAGTATGGTCTTTTCATCCATCTAGTGTGTGCTTTGTATATCTGAAATGGTTCATCTAATTCATCTGTAATTCTAAACAAAAAATCTAATTTTTACTAATGCTAGAAATAGATCTGAAAATAGTTCTGTAATTGGTTCACTGATGAATATGATTACTACAGAGTCCAAGATGATGAGAGGGATGATAGGCTAATGATCACAATTAGAGGTTTGTTTAGCACCATTTACTTTGTAATCTATGCTCTTGTTATTGATCTATATTTTCTGGTACTCATGATACATCGTTTGGCATTTGTTAGGACCTGGACATTCAGGATTTGATTCAATTGATACAAACTGCATTTTTGGAAATTTGGTTCAAATGAATTACAACCAATTAATGCAGCTAAGAAGCAATGTGGAAGTGCTACCAAGGCCTGCAATTAAGAATTATGTTAGCACAATTACATCAACAAATGTCATTCCTTTGGAGGGTTTAATGGTATGTATATATGTTCTGCACATTATTCATATTTTTATCTGTAAGTTCTGCACATTACTCACATTTTTATCTAACAAATTCCAGGAATTCAGTCAAGAGTTTACAAGAAAGTTCCTGATGCAGTTCCTCATGGATGAACACCTCACGAGACATTGTATTCAAGCCAGATCTCAATTGGTTAGTGTAGGTGTGATGCTCAAGTTAGGATCTCCAATAAAGTAATGTAGGATGATTCTTCAGGCTGATGGAAAAGCCCAGATCATCCCTCCTAGATGGGCAAAGGTGGTAGAGGCATTTAATCTGAAGGAAGGGGATGTTTGCATGTTCAGTTTTACAGATGAAAGAAAACTACCACTAAGACTCAGACATCAGTGGTTCTACCTTAAGCTTGAGATACTTAAAATTGAAGAGTACTACCCTGTCTTATTAAACCCATTCTTACTATTTATCTGAGTATCTCTTATAACATATTTATGCACATCTTTGTAGGTACAGCCCCACTGAGATTCATGAAAGGAGTCTGATTACTACTAGAGGTGTGATTTTCACCTGCAGATGCTTACTATTATACTTGTTTTACTAGAGTTTTTTTGGGTGATGAATAATGCTTTATTTGTCATGTAGGACCTGGTTTTGCTGGTGAAGAATCCTTTGATAATGAATGCATTTTTGCAAACAAGGTTGATTTGACATTCAATCAAGTTATCCAACTGAGAAGCTATGTTGAAGTGCTACCAAGACCTGATATTAAGGAGTATGTGTGGAAATTGACAGAAGAAAACATCATAGCTTCCTTTGATCATGTTCACTGGAGACCTGGAGAAGGAGAAATGGTTAGTAATGTTTGATCATGTTCACTACTAATGGTTACTGTATGGTATGTTTTGATCATAATTGAAATTTCTATTTTCCAGGTTTTTTCAAAAGAATTCACAAATACTTATCTTTTGAAGTTTCTAAAGCCTGTCTTATGCTCAAGAGCTCCCAGGCTTGGGGTTCCTAAAGGATCTGAAGTTATTCTTCTTGATGTGAACAAGCCAACAGTTTCCAAGACTCAGTATTGTAGAATGATGCTAACTGAATCTGGACAAGCAGTTATCTGTTTTGGATGGAAAGATGTTGTCAAAACATTCAGTCTGAAAGAGGGAGATGTCTGCTTCTTCAGTTTCAGGGACACTAGGATTATTCCAGTCAAAATTAGGGATCCAGCTGTGTGACTCCAGTTGGTGATAATAAAGCTAGATTAGTACTGAATAGGCCTGGATAGTGTCTGGTTAAATGGGCCACATCGTGGGGGAAAACAGTGGACAGTGTCTGTTTAAATGGGCCACATCGTGGGGGAAGTGGTGGACGTGGGGGAGCAGTTTTACATCCCTTTACCTTTAAATAGGAGGAGAAACCTGACCGGTTTACAATTCTTCTGCGCAGAGCTTTTCTTCTATCCCTTCGACTTTCTGGGTGAGTTCAATTCTATACACAGATCTTATTATTCTATTTCATTTAATATGATGCAATCTAATCCTTCTACTACATTTTCAGGTCGCATGTTCTGAATTTCCTCCTTCGACTTTTCAGCTCTCAGGTTCTGAATTTGAACCTGCTATCTGTGATCAACCTGGGTGAATTTTTGTAGGTGAATTAACCTGGATGTTATTTTGTAGGTGATGGATGGCATGACGTGTGCTATCTGTGATTAGCCTGGTGACAATTGTGGCAGATCTAACAGGAGAGCTAATGGATTTGACATTGTCATTGGCCATGGTTTTAGACGTGGTGTAGTAAGTTTTTCTGCTCATTCCTTGCTCATTCCCTAGTAACAGGAGAGCTAATGGATTTGACATTCCCTGCTCATTCAAATAGTTTTTGGCAATGGGAACTAAATTATGTTGTTAAACTGCAGTACATTCCCTGCTCATTCAAACAGAGGTTGAACAATTTAGTTCCTGGGAAATGGTTAGTTGCCGAGAGCCCAAGATTCAGAAGATTTGATTTATTCTTACAGAAGGATGAGTCAGCTACACTAATATGTGGCCCTTACTGGAGATCATTAGTTAGAGTTTATGACATTGCTGTGGATGATGTTGTACATTTCCAATGTACTGATGATCCCTTTGAACCTTTAGAGAACTCATTTGACATAACTGTTCATTCCAACAATGTTGAGAAGGATGCAGTTGAAGAAACTGGTATCACAACAATAACTCATCTTTTTTTCACAATGCATTTTCGAAATAATTAAGGCTAACACATCCTCTCTGATTAGTTGTAGGAGATTTGCCTAGCCCAATAAGAAGTATCCTCTATAGGACAATCTTCTCAGACATCCACTCCATTAGTGAACAGGACATGGCTGCAATCCTGTTTGGCATTTACAAAGATGTTTTTGTGGAGAAGGAATTTTATGAACCAAAGGATCAGAAACATTTTTGGGTTCACAAGATGGATGATGATAATGTTCACTTCAATGCACTGGTAATTTCCCACAGTTCATATGTTTGACATCTGAAATTATTTTATTTGCATGCAACTAAATCAGTTGTGGATATTTATTTGTTTTGCAGTACATGCCTACTGAGGCTATAGATGGGTACAGGTACCCAGGTTTTGGCATTGCTCATCTTTCCAAGGATGGACAACTGCTAGGAGAAGAACAAGAAGAGTTCATTGACTGCACCTACTCCATTGTCTGGGACATGGGGCATGTGTGTTTTCAGAATGGATGGACTGATTTCACCAATGCTGCTAACATTGGCAATGAAGCACTTCTTTTGATGAAAGTAGATCCCATGCAAGAGTTTATTGGTCTTAACTTTGTTGAGATCATCAACTAGGGATCATCTACTAGAGATCATCTAAGTAGTGCCCATGAATTAACTTTGTATCCAGTGTGTTTGTATCTAGTTGTGGTTGTGTACCCAGTTGTGTTTGTATCCAGCTATTATTGAACTTATATTATATATCAAGTTTGTGTTTTCTGATCCAGTTGTGTTTGCTTTTCTGAAAATATAGATGCAACAAATCCATACTGCTGTTGTGTTAATTTTTCACAATAGCAAGGATAAGTTGTTGCAACAAATTGAATTTTTTTCTACTTGCCACTGTTGTTTTTTAAAATGGATTCAAAAAAGAAACTTCCTTGTATACTTCTTACAGTTGTATGCAACAAATCCATACTAAGGATAAGTTGCTGCAACAAAATGAATTTTTTCAAAAACACAAAGGCCCAACTGTAGGACAAAGTACTCCAACTGTAGGAGAAAGTACTAGGCAAAGGCCCACTCGGCCAAAATATGGGCCAAAATATCTGGAACCGAAGAGACAAAGAGCGCGTGGAGCGTTGGAATATTATAAGGAGGGAACCGAAGGGACAACCTCCCCTCTCTCTCCCATTCGGCAGTTCCCTCTCTCCCACTCGGCAGTTCTACGGTGAGTTCCTATGCAGTTCTTCAGACTTGTTTTCTTATCTTTTCTTCAGAGTTCTCTCTCTAATCTCTTCTTTTTCTTTCCATCCATCTGCAGACTCGGAAGCTTGTACGGTGAGTTCTTCAGTTCCTTTGCAGTTCTTTAGATTTCTTCAGAGTTCTCTCTCTAATCTTTTCTTTTTCTTTCCATCCATCTACAGACTCGTCAGTTCGTACGGTGAGTTCTAGTTCCTTTGTAGTTCTTCAGATTTCTTCAGTTCTCTCTCTAATCTTTTCTTCTGTTGCTTGATTCTTCCAACCTTCTTCACTTCTGTTGCTTGATTCTTCCAACCTTCTTCACTTCTGTTGCTTTAATCTTTATTTTGCGGTTCTGTCCTAATCCCTCTTTCTTCTTGTAATATTACAGTGACCGCAAGATACCCAAATAAGAAGAACCACTCCTTCATTAGGGTTTCTTCTCAGGTAAATCCCTCTTTCTTCTAACTGTTCATCCTCTGCTTGATTAGGCTTTCAAATTAGGGTTTTCATGGAATGTGTGTTTTCCTGATTATGTTCCTGATTAGGGTTGCGTTTTCCTGATTAGGTTTTGTCCTTATTATGTTCATGAATATGTTCCTGATTATGTTCATCAGATTATAAGTGACTGAAATGTGTAGAATGTTCTTCAGTACTGAAATGTGTAGATTGTTCTTCAGTACTGTAATATGGTTGCAATGTTTAGGTTCTGTTACTAATTACTTGCTTAATTTTTAGCAATGGACTGTGCTGTGTGTGGACAACCTGCTCACAACTGTGGTAGGACACAGAGGAGGGCAACCAGCTTCCAGATTGTCATTGTTGATGAGTTTCCATTTGATGGTGTGGTGAGTTTTCACATCCAGACAACAATAGTTTACTTTATGTTATATTCATCCTGTAGGTTGGTAAGTTAACTACATTATGTTATGTTCATCCTGTAGGTTGTTCCATGTTCATTTAGGGACAGACTGAATGATTTCACTCCTAAGAATTGGCTGGTTGCCAATAGCAGTGCAATTAGAAACTATGATCTGTACTTGAAGAAGACTGATGAAAAGACATTGATTTGTGGTCCTTATTGGACATCATTGTGGAGAGTCTACGACATTGGTCTTGGTGATGTACTGGAATTTGAATATGATCCAGATCCGATTGAGGGTTTGGACAATTGATTCCATGTCACCATTTCCTCAAATGGTGTTGAAAAGTACATCCATGAAGCTCCATGTAAGTTCTTGCTAACAACTACTACTAACTATTTCCTCAACTACTACTAATTTCTTTACATGTACTAGTACTAATTATTTTATTTCTTCTCTTTTGCTTAGTGATTGGAGATGTCCCTTCTAGAATAAGAAGCATTCTGTATAAGACAATCTTCTCAAACATTCAATCAATCACTGAACAGAACATGGCCACCATCTTATTTGCCATCTACAAAGATGTTCATGTGACAGACCATGAGATCATTGAAAGTAATGATGAGAAGAATTTCTGGGTACACAAGATGAATGAGGCAAACTAAGCATGGGATGCACTGGTAAGGCTTAGAGCTAAATCACTATTCTGTTGTTTCATTCTATGCATGCCTAATGTGTAAAAAAATACTAACTGCGAAATACATGATTATTGCAGTTCATGCCTATTGAGGTTGTACAAGGCTACAGGTACCCAAGACATGGCATAGCACATCTTTCCAGGGAAGGGAAAGACATAGAAGGAGATGAAGAGAACTTCATTGCATGTGCCTACTCCATTAGCAAGAAACATGGAGAAGTCATTTTCACCGCAGGGTGGAATGACTTCACATTTGCTGCTGATGTTGGATGGGCTTCAATGCTTGTGATCAAGATAGAACATATGAGTGATCACCTTGGGCTGAACTTTGTTGACATTGTCAACTAAGGAATCAGTTAGTGACAAGGCTAATGAGGAATCAGTTAGTTAACAGATGCTTGTTTAGGTTGTGCTGCAGTTGTTTAAGGAACAATGTCATCAATGTTGTTTTAAGCTTTAGTTATTATGTCCTTATTCTGTAAGTTAACTACTAGTGTTTGTATCACTTGTATTGTGCCTGAAATTATATGGTTGTGCTTGTTTTAATGTTGTCAACTATGGTTGTGCTTGTTTTAATGTTGTCAACTATGGATGTGCTTGTTTTATTACTTGTTTCATATTCCTGTTTTGTTGATGTCTAGAAGGCCTTCATTGTTCTGAATTCATAAATATTCAGAGACCATGGGCTACTAGACTACATTAGTTCCATAATAGACTACATTAGTTCTACTACTAGTCAACTACTTGTGTAAATTACCAGAGCATTTTGTGCATGAATTTTGTGCCTAAATTACCAGAGCATTCAGACCATTTTGTACATTTATTCAGAGCATTTTTTTCATTTATTACATTTATGCACTGCACACACGTCCTTGGAAGTGGGGAAAGTGGGGGAAGTGGGGGAAGTGCTGCGCCAGGTGCTTGCCCCCACGTCCAGGTGCTTTCCTATTTAACATGGTGGTAGTATGGAGTTATTTCTTCTGCCTATGTCGAGTTCTTCTGCCTATGGTGAGTTCATCTCTTGTTCTTACCTGAATATTGTTGTTCTGTTTGTGTACTTACATCTGAATGTTTCATGTGTAATGCAGATCTCTGATTGTACAACAGGAGCACAAGTTATCCTATAGGTGATTCAGATCCTTTGCCTCTTTTCATGTCATCCATGAATGAATTTGTGTTCCATATCTTAATACTTCCATTTTTTTTCATAGGAATGGATGAGATGAGTTGTGTTCTGTGCCAGCAACCAGTGCAAAACTGTGGCCTCCATTCTGACAGGCGTGCAGTTTCTTTTGATCTGATTATGATGCAGGGATTTGAAAATGGAGTGGTAAGTTATAACATCAGTACAATGGATCTCTTGTTTTTATCTGGAAAGGAGGTGTATAATGACAAATATTCCTCTTATTTTTATTTCAGGCAGTACCTTGCAAATTCAAGGAACAACTTGAAAAATTTGCAATGTCAAAGAACTGGATGGTGGCTACATGCAGGAACAGGCATGTGTATGACTTCTTCCTGGAGAAAGAAGTGTCAAGAACTACCATCTGTGGACCATACTGGAGTTCCCTTGTTAGGAAATATGATATCCAACAAGGTGAGGTTGTCTCTTTCAGGTATGTGGAACAGGCCAACAATTTTGATATCACAGTGTCTGAATTTGTGGACAATATGAAGGTTGAGAAGCCTATTGTTGCAGATGGAGGTAAACTGTTTCACAATTTTAACTGTTTTATGTCATGTTAGCTGAAAGACTTGCTATGTTAACTAGTTTTCCATTGTTTACTACTTTGAGCAGGTCTTTACTGTGTGATGCCTGAAATTAGAGCTATACTTCAGAAGACTATTTTCTCAAACATCAGAGAAATTAGTGAGGAGAACATGGCAACCATCAATTATGGTATCTACAAGGTTTTGGCTCTAAAACCAGGGCAAGAACTAGCTGAGGAAGAATTCTATGAAAGTGCCAATGAGATGCAGTTTATGGTGCACAAGTATAATCAGGAAAATGTTGAACTAGATGCTTTGGTAACTATCTACTACTTAATTTCTCACTTTTTTTATGCAATGTTTCAGACTTAGTTCTTACACAATTTGTTACTATGCCAGTACCTTTCTGCAAAAACATTCAGAGAAGTTGGATGCCCATGGCAAGGACATTCAAATCTGTTGGCTAGGGAATTTGATGTGCCCTTTGAAGGATGGTACCACATGGAAGATGAAGATGATAGAATTGCATTCACAATAGGATGGCAGAAATTTAGGGAGGAGGCAAATATAGTAGAGGGATCACTGTTGCTGATTGTGCAGACCCAAGGCATGGTCACATCTGCCTTGATTTTGTGGAGATTGAAGACCCTTGAAGAACATGATTGAAGACCCTTGAAGAAATTGTGTTTCATTTTAAGTTGTAATGTGTTTTAGTGGACTAGTGTTCTGAACAATGCATCTACTGTAATGTTGGTTTGTAAGTTGAACAATGGTTTGTAATGTTGGTTATCAAGTGTTAATGATTCTTAGTTTTTCAAGTGTTGATCAGTTTCTTGATTTTCTGTTTATCTAGTGTTGATCATTTAATTTTATGTCTAGGAGGCCTTCATTGTTCTGAATTCATAAATATTCAGACCATGGGCAACTAGACTACAATGTTTAGTTTTGCATCTAAAAGTTTAGTTTTGCATCTAAATGTTCAATATTTAGTTTTGCATCTCAATGTCTAGTTTTACAATATTCAACTATGATTATGATTATGAATGTTTAAACTATGATTATGATTATGTATAAACTATGTAGTTTATACTAGACTACAATGTAAACTAGCTAGACAATTACTGTTAAAATAAAATATCACTAGCTAGACAACAATGTAAACTAGAAGGGAACAAAGCACAATAATAACACAAGTATAGTATATCTCCAGTACAGTATTTTTTCATTTTAGTCCTTTAATTTTTTCATTTTAGTCCTTTAATTTTTTCATGTCATGTTACTGACCCTTGTCTTTCTCTTTTTGACCTTGGCTCTCTTTTTTTCAGATACAACGCGCCTCTCCTCCTCTTCCTCGATCGAGCTCCTCTCCTCCGACGAGATCCGCTCCTCTCCGTCGAGATCCACCACCGCCTCCTCCTCGAGCTCGTCCACCACCACCTCTCCGTCGAGATCCACCACCACCTCTCCGTCGATCTCGTCCACCACCTCCTCCTCCTCGAGCTCGTCCACCACCACCTCTCTGTCGAGATGCACCACCACCTCTCCGTCGATCTCGTCCACCACCATCTCTCCGTCGAGATCCGCCGCCGCCTGGAGCTCGTCCACCACCTCTCCGTCGAGATCCACGTCATGCAATGGGCACTCGTAATGATGATCCACGTCGATCTATTCTTCATCGACAAGTAACTCGCAATGATGCCGAGGCTGGTTCTTCAGGTTAGGAATTCACCACCTGTTCCTGTTATTACTTGTGCTCTGCTCTGATATGTTATACTTGTGCTCTGCTCTGATATGCTCTGTTCCTCTTATGTTCATGTTATTACTTGTGCTCTGATATGCTATGCTGTACTCTGAACTGTTCCTGATGTGCTCTGATATGCTATGTTGTACTCTGAACTGTTCCTGATGTGCTCTGATATGCTATGCTGTACTCTGAACTGTTCCTGTTATTACCTAGTTTGTTTGTTTGAATGTTGGTATAGTAACTAGTATCTTGCTATTGGTTACATAGGAACAAGTTGCTAAGTTTATTCATCTATTTGTACAATGGATAAAACTTGGATGAGTGCTGCTAGATCCAGTACACAGTTTGCAGATAGGGTTAGGGGTTTCATTCAGTTTGCAGCTACAAATTCTGGTTTTAGCCAAAAGATTGTCTGCCCATGCAAACTTTGTTGTAACATCTCTAGGCAAAGTTTAGAAGATGTTGAAGACCATATAATATCTGTAGGATTCATGCCTGGGTATACAACATGGGTATACCATGGGGAATCAGTAGATTGTGCTATTCCTACTGTACAACCCAATGAATCAGTAGAATTGCCTTTAGAAAGTGATGAGATGGATGAGATGATGTTGGGTTCTCATGATATGTACAACAATAGCTCTTTAGGATCAGATACACAAGTTGACAGTGATGATACTGATGATGACTCTAAAGAAATAGATGAAGCTGATGAAGAAGCTGATGAAGAAGCTGAGGCATTCAAAAAGTTAGTTAATGATGGCAGACAAGAATTATATGTAGGATGTAAAAAATTTACAAAACTGCAATTTCTTGTGAAGCTGATGAACATAAAGAACACCAGGGGATTAACCAGAGCTACATTTGAAGATGTGCTGCAGCTATTTAGGGATGTCCTACCAGAGGATACAACTCTCCCTATGAATTTTCATGAATCCAAACAGTACATCAAATCTGTAGGGCTGGGGTATGACATATATGATGCATGCATTAATGACTGCATCATATATAGAGGAGACAATATCAAGGCATCTGTCTGTCCAGTATGTAATGCATCCAGATGGAAGATTGTGAAGGAAATTGGTGGTGGCAAAAGATTTAGCAAGGTTGCTCAAAAGGTGGTCAGGTATTTCCCATTGAAGAAGAGAATTAGAAGATTATTCATGTCAAGCAACACAGCCCCACTTATGAGTTGGCATGTTGATGGTAGGATCAAGGATGGTCTTATGAGGCATCCTGCTGATGCACCAGCTTGGAAGCATTTTGATGCAAAATATGAGTGGTTTAGTAAAGAAGCTAGAAATATTAGGTTTGGACTGGCAACTGATGGTTTCAATCCATTCAGAACTATGAACCTGTCTTACAGCATCTGGCCAATTGTACTGATTCCATACAATCTTCCAGCAGAGAGTTGCATGAAAGAAAACAACTTCATTTTGTTAGTTATTATTCCTGGTAGGAAGGCACCAGGGAAAGACATAGACATTTACCTGCAGCTAGTTGTTGATGAACTGAAAGTGTTATGGAAGGATGGTCTTTGGACTTTTGATTCTCATGTAGGAAGGAAATTCAGGGTGTATGCTGCACTGCTATGGACAATTAGTGACTGGCTAGGCCGGGGAATTCTTAGTGGAGAGAGTATTGTTGTTTGCTCCCACTGCCTGCTGGGTACATGTTCCAAACGTTTAAAACATGGACACAAAGCATGCTACCTGGGTACTAGGATGTTTCTACCTGCAGACCACCCATTTAGGAAGGATAAAGACTCATTTGATGGCACAACTAAAGACAGGGAACCTCCAATTCAGCCATCAGGTCATGAGATTTCAGAAATGACAAAAGGCATTCACACCATCTATGGGAAAACACAGAAACAACAAAAGTCTAAGAAGAAAAAGAGACAAAGAGATGAAGGGGAGGAAGATACTGTACTGGAGGATGTGCACACTGTAGAGTCAACATTCAAGAAGAGAAGCATCTTTTTCCAGCTTGAATATTGGGAACATTTGCTGGTTCGACATAATTTGGACTCAATGCATATAGAGAAGAATGTGTTTGATAATATTGTTCACACAATTTTACAAGTGGACAACAGGTCCAAAGATAATGTGAAAGCAAGACTGGATATGAAAATATTTAAAATCAGAACACATCTCCATGTTGATGAAACTCAAGAGAAACCAGACTTGCCTGAAGCAATGCACTACATGAATTCAGATAATAAGAAGGTATTCTGCTCAGTTGTGAAAAATGCAAGGTTTCCAGTAGACTATGCTTCAAACATGGATGGGAAGGTCAGGTTAGATGAGAAAAAATTAGTTGGGCTAAAAACTCATGACTGCCACATAATTTTTGAAGATGTATTTCCTTTAGCTATAAGTAGAACCATGCCTGCCCCTGTTGCTCTTCCACTAATTAATCTTAGCAAGTACTTCAAGAAAGTTTCCTCCAAAGTCATAGATCCTACTGAGATGCAAAAGTTGGAAGAAGAAATTGCTGAAACAATGTGTCAGCTAGAGCAGATTTTTCCACCATCATTCTTTGATATAATGGAACATCTTGTCATCCATCTTGCAAGTGAAGTGTTGATAGGTGGACCAGTGCAATTCAGAAACATGTGGTCTACAGAGATGTTTGTTGGGAAGTGTAAAGGGATGGTACATACTAGAAGACATCCTGAAGCATCAATAGCTGAGGGATATATATTTGATGAGAGCTTGGATTTTTGTGCAAGATATCTGGAAAATTCCAACAAAGAGACAATGCATACTGATGATAGCACAACTAGCAGTCCAGAAACTAATATATATTTAAGAACAATTGGAAGACAGCTCTCTGCATTTCAAGTAGATGAGCTAGATCACATTTCATGGACACAAGCTCAAAGGCATGTGTTGCTTAGTTATCCAGAAATTACTAGGTTTGCAAATGAGCATATCACAATGCTACAAGCAGACAGAAGGAAAAGTAGAAGAGAAGTTGAAGTTGCTCACCACCAACAATTCCTGAAATGGTTTATTGAACATGTGCATTCTTTAATGCATAAAGGAGTTGAACTACCACAAGAAGTTGTTCTACTAGCACAAAAGCCTTTCATGATGGTGAAGAAATACAACAGCTACAAGATTAATGGCTATACATTCCACACAAGAAGCCATTCTGCTGGAAAATCTTCCCAGTGTGATGGAGTTTCAACTACTGCAAAGACATTAAGTTATTCAGTAGATCGCACATTAGGAGATGGTCAAATTTGTGGCAGGATCCATGAAATAGTTGAATTGAATTATTCAAACACAGCTAGTGTAGTATTATTCAAGTGTGAATGGGTTAAAGATACTGGAATTAGAGTAGATGAATTTGGAATAACTGAAGTCAACTTCAATCATGTAGACAAAGGGGAAATTCTTTCATCTATGTCATTTATACTAGCTAGTCAAGCAAAACAGGTCTACTATTTGCAAGATCCAATTGATAATGAATGGTTTGCTGTTGTGTCTAGGTAATTTGATATAGTTATATTGTTTCTTTTGTTTGCTGGTTTGATTCTGTTGAACATGGTAATAAAGTTCTATTGTTTCTTCTGCAGGGACTGCTAACATGGACAGTCAGAGAAGTAGGCTAAATGAGGTTAACATGCAACTGATGAAACTTGGTGTGCCACCAACACAAATAGAAATCAAGAGTGGAGAAATTTTTACAAGATTTCTTGAGGAAGCAAGGATAAAAGGAATATACAAAGAACCAGCAGAAGTAAGAATCTAATTTATGCCATTCTAATATGTGATTTATATGAAAGCATATGAAGCACCTAATTTATGCCATTCTAATATGTGATTTATGTTCCTGTCTTAATTTAGAACAACATGATATATGAAGAAATAGATGTGGTAGAAAATGAGGATGAGGATGATGATGGTAGTGAACAGTATGATAGTGATGCTACTACTCATGATGAAAATGAAGAAGGTGATATCAATCAACAGTTACAGGAAGGTTAGTTTTAGGTTGCCTTCTCCTCTTGTTAATTTAGGCAGTTTATTTGAATATTGTGAAATGGATGACACATTGGTTAATTTAAATACATGTTACATGACAACAACAGAGAAGTCTGTGAGAGGGCCCACTAAGTTGAAAAGATTCTGGAAAGAGTATGATCCAAGAAACAAGATCAGTTTGGAATTTAACAGCAAAGGCCAACCTTGTGGGTTCAAAACTTGCAGGCTCACAAATTTCATTGCTTCTTTAGTTAAGGGAAAAGAAATTTCTTTGGCAGCTACCAATTGGAGCAAAGTTCCTGAATATGAAAAAGATAAGCTATGGAAGACAGTTAAGGTAAAATCTCTTAAATAAACTGGATTGTAGTTCTGAACTATGTTTTTTGCCTGCAAATTACTAATGTTGCCTAACTGTAAACACTTTTACAGTATTTCTTTGAAATACCAGATTGTTACAAGTGCTGGGTGTTGATATCTGCTAGAAAGAAGTGGAAAGATTACAAGTGCTATTTGAAGAGAAAATTTTACAAGGATGAGTTGTCACTCAAAAGCAACATTGCCAATGGATGCAAATCCAGGATACCTCCTGCTCAGTGGGTTTGGCTATGTAAATTTTGGAGAACACCATAGTCTAAGGTATACTAAAGTAGCAATGCTGGATATACTATTTTTTCAACCTGCTTGTGCTAATTCATACTATAGGCATTAATGTATAATTTCTTGCTGTAATGTAGGCATTAAGTATGAAGAACAAAGAGACGAGAAATTGTCAAGCAAATGCAGTTCATACAGCTGGTACTAGAAGTTTTGCAGTAGTACAGGAACAAGAAGTAAGTTAATTGTGGATTTGTTGCATACTTGAATATCTAAAATTTTCAAAGATCACAGTATGATAGTTTTCCATGAATTTCAGGAAATAAAAGAAGGGAGCAAAATATCCAGAGCTCAGCTTTACAGAATTACACATACAAATAAGGATGGGAAACCAGTTGATGAATTTTGCAAGAAAAAGATTGTAAGTAATAATGTAGTATATATTGAATTTTGTCATGTCCACATACATATTATATATTGAAAACTCAATAAACTGTTCTGAGCTACAATTCTGAGCTATCAATACTTCAATAAACCTGCATCCATGTTTGTAATGTTGCAAACATGGATTCAATGTTGTAACTTCTTTTGTTTATCTTCAGTTTGAGTCAATCTTGCAAATATCCATTACATGTTCCTCATTCTTTGTAATGTTGCAAACAGGAAGAGATAAATGTGAAGTTTGTGGACAACCCAAACTTGATACATGAGGAAGCAAATGAGGAAGATTTGTATTCAACATTGTTCCCAAAGGCTAAGAAGTCAAGTAATCATGGATTAGGGCTCACTGTTGGTGGAAAGAACAGTGAGAAAACAAAAATCACAGGAAAACAAAAATCTATCTGCTCTACATGATGTTACACAGGAAAACAAAAATCTCAGGGGTGTTGTAGAGAAGCTTGTAGAAACTCAGTCAAGTTTGGTAGCCAGAAGTGATAAGCTAGAAGAGAAGTATTGTCAGATGATGGAGCTATTTCAAACATCACAGAAGAGAATGAAAGAACATATTGAAGAACCTCTTGTTGAAGAATCAGAAGGATTTGACAAGATGAAGAACAGTGGTCAGGAGGAGAAGAAAGCAGTAGATGACAAGAAAAGGAAAAGGCAAAGGGTAGAAGAAAAGATTGGAAATGAAGTTAATCTTGCGAAGAATGAAACTGCTGAGGTAAAATAACTACTACTTGTACATGTGTCAATAAGAAATCCTTGTACGTGTGTTTTTTCTTGTACATTGTAACTCTTGCTGACTAGGAATTTAACTAAATGCAGGTTGCTATGATAAAGAAAATTAAACTAGAGAAAGCTCAAGAGATGAAGAAGTCAAACATTTTCAGCACCATCCCAAAGCCCAGAATAAGTAGAGGAATGGAAGTTGTCTTGACTTCACCAAATTCTTCTAACCTTGCAGCTCTTGGAACAATTCAAACTGCAGATATAAATGCAGTTGGTTTAGATGGATATCCACTAAGTGATTATGTGGAGGTCATGGTCAACATTGTCTACCGTGATACAACCGTACTGCCTAGACCACTTGGGAGAATGACAAGGATGGGAAATGCGCAAGCTAAGTGCATTCCATGGCCAAGGAATCATGTTAGTATTTCTTAAACTTTGTATGAAAAAAATCTGCTCCTACTCAGTCAAGGTGCTCCTACTCAGTATTTCTTAAATATGTGCAGGTTACATTAAGAGATTTATATAAAAAAAATCTGCAAAACAAAATTAATAGACAAAACTCAGTCAAGGTGCCAGGGAAGCCAGGAGCTAATAAGAAATCTGCTCCTACTGAACAGGCATGTGCAGTATGATTATAGAACTCAGCAGTTATCACTCAACAGTATTGTTTATGCTTCTGCTCCTACTAACATATTGACTCAGCAGGGTACTGGTGCACAAGGAACAACTCTTGAAGCAAATGCTGCTGCTGTTTATGCTTCTGCTACTGCTTCTGCTAACACAGAGTCTCAAATGAATGAAAAGGTATGTTACATATACTGCTTCTGCTCCAGCAATATCTGAACTGTTTCATGTACTAATACATGAAAAAATGTGCAGCTTCTGGATGAACCAGTCAGCAAAGTAATTTTGGAGGAACCAGTCATGATCCAGGCAAAAGGTAGAGTGAAGAAACCAAATTCCAGAAACCAGAAACAAACTGCTGCTACTGCTACTACTTCTGCTAACACAGAGTCTCAAATGCATGAAAAGGTATGTTACATGTACTGCTTCTGCTCCAGCAATATCTGAACTGTTTCATGTACTAATACATGAAAAAATGTGCAGCTTGTGGATGAACAAGTCATGAGCCAGGAAACAAAGATCAAGAAACCAAGATCAAGAGTACCGAAGCAAACTGCTGCTCCTGCTGCTATAGCTACAACAGATTCGCAATTACCAGACAAGGCAAGTTACAGTTGTAAACTATTACAGTTGATCAGAATATTACACTGACAAAACTATAAACTAAAAAATGTGCAGATTCTGGATGAACCAGACATGAGCCAGGCAAAAGTTAGAGAAAAGAAACCAAGATCAAGAGTACAGAAGCAAGATGCTTCTCCTGCTGCTACAGATTCAGTACCACACAAGGTAAGTAAACTCCTAAACTAGTCTGAACAATGCATACTACTGTTGAACTAGCTGCTCCTTCTGTTGAACTAGCTGCTCCTTTTGTTGAAAATGTTGAACTGTTGAACTAGCTTCTCCTTCTGTTTGATCCTTCTGTTGAACTAGCTGCTCCTTCTGTTTGATCCTTCTGTTGAACTAGCTGCTCCTTCTGCTCCTTCTGCTCCTTTTGTTGAACTGTTGAACTCAGACAAATCTTAACAATGCAGACTGATGATATTGCATGGTCTCAAACTCAGACAGCTCAGACAAGGGATTGCCAAGCAGCTGATGATATTGCATGGTCTCAGTTGTAAGATATGGCTGTGAACAATGGTTGTGGGATATGACTGTAAGATATGGCTATGAACAAATGTACGATATGACTGTAAGATATGTCACTATAAAATATGACTGTAAGATATGACTATAATGTGGTTTGTAATATATGTGGTTTGTAATGTGACTGTAAGATATGACTATAATGTGGTTTGTAATATATGTTAGCCATCACATGCGGGCCACTGTAATATGACTGTAAGATATGGATAGTGCCTCAAAAAGTTGGGTTTTTGAGGCACTATGGATAGTGCCTTAAAAAGTTGGTTTTTAGAGGCACTAGTCATAGTGCCTCAATTGACTAGGATTTAGAGGCACTCTAATTTGTGCCTTAAGTTGGTTTTTGAGGCACTAGTCATAGTGCCTCAGTTGGCTAGGATTTAGAGGCATTAGTCATAGTGCCTCAATTAACTATGATTTAGAGGTACTTTTTAAAACTGCCTCAAAAAACTTTTACCTACACGACCGTCCCCGGCGCTTTTTTAGTGCCTCAAAAACTTAATTGCGGCACTAATTTAACTATTGGAGGCACTTTAGAGTGCCTCTGGATACTGTACCTGCCATAGTGTGTGCTGGCTCACCTGTGCGCTAAGCTTGCTTGTAAACATGTTGTAACTAGCTGTTGGTTGGACTCAATCCCTAGTTTCCTCGCTATGTGCTGTCAGTCGATAGTGCAAAAATAGTTTATTATGAATAAATACTTGAAGCTTGAACGCAAAAAAAAAAACTCGAGAGTCCCCCCAAAAAAAACTCGAGAGCGCCTCATCGCGTCAGGTGCACCCTAAAATCTCAGCCGTTTATCAGATCCACGGAAGAGCCTTTGCGAAAAAAACGCTTCGCACGCGACCGAGCCCCGCTCTCGCCCCCCCGCGGGCGACGGCGGGCGCCACCTCTGCTCGTCCCCAACACCCCCTCTCCCCCGTTCTCCTCTGCCGCCACCGCCGGTGTGGGCCGCCGGGAGTCTCCCGCGCGGTGCTGGCGGTGGTGGGCTGGCTTTTTCCCGTCTGCTTGGAGGGAGGCGGGGTCCCGAAGGGCAGCGGAGCAGCTCGCACGGCGGCGGTCCGGCCCGGCGGCGTGGAACCCGTGGGCTGGGTGGATCGGAGCGCAGCGGCGCCGGCGTTGGCGGCGGGGCTGGTCGGGTGCAGCCATGGCGGCTGGTTCTTCCTAGGCTTAGATCTGGGCCTAATCGGGCCCCATCTGGGTTGGGATGGGCCAGCCTCCTGTGCTCGCCCTTTAGGCTCTCTGGAGGTGGAGGCGGGGCGACGGTGGTTCGGGGGTGGTGGTGGCGTTGTGGCTGTCCTTGCTGCATCATGGCGATGGGGGCTTTGCGGGCCCATATGGGCCCGGCCGGGCCCGAGACCTGGTGTGCCCCTGTTGTTGTGACCGGTCGGCTACTGCCACGGCGGTGGAGGTAGTTCCCTCCCGCGCGGTTGCGATGCTACTATCCCCTTATGTCCATTGCCTCCTTCGCTTGTGTCTCGAGACCTTGCGCCGAGATCTTCAGTGGGATGACGAAGTTGGCTCCTTTCCATGGTGGCGTGTGCTGGTTGGCGGTGGGCGTGGTGGAGCGCTTCGGACTGTCCGGGGTGTTGGTTGTTTGGGGTGGGCGAAATCCCTGTCGGCCCCGTCCGGCACCGACGCGGTGACGCCTGCGGGTGTCATCATCCCTTCTTGAAGGGCGTCGGGTTCCCCCTCCATCCCCTTCCGTGTACCGGGGGAAACTCTAGGAATGGTCCGGGCAGCAGTGGCGTCATCGTCATATTCCTTGTTGAAGGTGTTGCTTGGTACACGGCGGTTTGAAATGCCTGAGGAGTGGTGGAACTTTTCCGGAGGGCGCAGTGGTTGAGGGCCATCCTTGTTTCGTCGAGCTACCAATGTTGGCTTTGTTTCTCTTTTGTTCTTTTTATTTTCTTTTGGGCTTGGCTTGTGCTGTTCGGCCCGAGCAATGTTCGGAACTTCCTTTGGGCATTGTGCTGTCTGGCCCAGCAGTTGTCTCACCTGTGTGCTTTATTTATAAAGCGGAGCGAAAGCCTAATTCGAGTTTATCAGATCCACATGAAGCGACGTGCCTGCCGGTCCTACCACCACTCCCATGATCGATCGAGTTCACTTCGACTTCTACTGGAGAAGAAGAATATCCTCTGATCAGTTTCCCTTTTGCCTGCCTTCTAGCCACGATAGGCCGGGCCAGTGGCGCAGCAGCTCTCTAGCTAGGGAGACATGGACAGTACAATGAAGATGGAGGCGTTGCGCTCGTTTCAAATCTCTCAACACGGGACCTCCCCGTGCTCGCAGGAGGCGACCACCGACCCATGCGGGAGCACAGCACAGGGTAATCGGAGATCCAGTCCGTGCGCTATGAGATTGGGTTGTGTCTGGCCATGGCTGCCGGCAAAGAAGAGGGTCCGTCGCCGCCCTGCGGACTGGAGCACCACGTCCGCGTCGGGACCTGGCGGAGTACCACGTGTTCGCCGCGCGTGACGGCCGCGCCGCCGGCGAGGAGGCCGACGAGCAACGACTTGATTCCAGGGCAACATTATTCAGCTGCATCCACACTGGCGAAGAATTCAGAGAATGCAGTGAAAGTGTGCGGTGACTACGGTGTGAAGCGGGATCCCGCCAAAATCTCACCTCTAGTTCATTTGTCAAAATCTAGTTTAAATTTTGAACTAGAAGTGGGACTTAGGCGGGATCTCACTTGACACCCTAGCGATGACGCCGCGTGTATGAGCATTTGGACACTGCCCGAAACCGAAAGGCTTTTCAGTTACTGCCTTGCTATATCTACCATGTGTAGGTATGTACTTTCTCTGTTTTAAAATATAAGATGTTTTATCTAGACTATTACTATATAGGTTTACTCATGTTTAGAGTGAATGTAGACACTAAAACATGTCTAAATATCACGAACCTAAAACATCATATATTTTAAAACGGAGGAAATACGTATGTACATATAGCACCCCTCCAGGAAATTAATGTGGTAAAAAACGTGCACACATTACACATACGCATTCCACAGTTTAGGTACAGAGAACGAACCAAATTATTTCTAGAACAGGTAATAGGCATAAGTAAAACTCATACATTCAGCTAGCGGCTAATCACATCAGGAAACCGGCGTGCACAGGATGGCATGACGCGGACACCAGTGGCGCCGGCCGCGATCTGATCACCAACAAGATATGATCGATGTATCCGGCCCACTGAGAAGATTGTGCACGCATGAACACTGCGAGTGGCGAACTGGCCGATCGATGCAGGCAGGAGATTAGCCATTTTCCATTTCGGCCCGTATATATTTGGCCTGATGAGCAGCCTAACCTGACCTATAACTAGAGCCATTGCAGGCCAGCACTCAGCAATGCGTGTGTATGCGTACGTGCAGCAATTTGTGTAGGAAGGTGTGTATGCGTCACAGCTAGCCACATTACAGGCCAGGCCAGCACTCAACAATGCGTGTGTATGCATGCACAGGAGTAGTAGGAGTATTTATTTATGTACTTCCTCTATTTTAAAATATAAGATATTTTAGCTTTGTGAACCAAATATATTAAGACTTTTTTTAGTAGTCCTATATAGGTCACTCATATTTAGAATAAATTTACACACTAAAATAAATCTAGATATTTTTTTTTCACAAACCTAAAATATTTTATATTTTGAAACGAAGAGAGCAGGAAGGTTTATGCACCATGGATGGATGTTTGCGTGCATGTCCATGTTGGCTGAGTGAGCTATAGCCCTACTCTTTTTGTGGAATTGTGGTTGTTGCATCATCTAAATACATGACTAAAGCATCAACAAAAACTTTCATTTCCAATAAGAGGAAAATAAAGCATTTACGCGTCATGCAATCTATTAAATTATTTTCAGTCGCCTTGGTTTATCATGTGCAACCGTCAGAAGTTGCACCCATAATCCATATACTCTCACTGCTTCTTCATCATGGGTAAGAAGAAGAACCATACGTGGATGCAAGATTCAATAAAAAGGCTTCCATATAAAATAATATGATCTATGTACCATATACATACATAATTCAACTAATGCTCAAGTGGACTATACATGCTACTTGAATAAGGTGGTGCAAATGTACATCGACTCTTCAAGGAAAACCAAGCCCACCACTAAACTGACGTCTCAGGCAGATCACATCTATATCCATTCCTTTCAATCGCATCAATATTTATGCTTCCCATTTTGTAGATCCACCACTAAGTACACCATTTTACATCGTAGAACCTCTCAAATTTTACACATCATAACCCTTCAATTCTTTCATATCCCTTTATTTGATGCTTGTCCATGCACGCTCATTCTAGATGTACGTGCACGGAGGTGTGGTTGTTGCTATAGTTAAAGGAGATGATGATCAATTGGAAAGGAAGACAACCCCATCCTCAGTACACAACCCCCTCATTTTCCGCTATGGAGGCAACAACGACGTTGTGAATGCCAACGAGACAATGGTGGTTCATAAAGGTCAGGTTGCGGGGGGGGGGGGGGGGGGGGGGTAGGGGTTGTGGGTGTCATGCACTAGCATTAGGCGAGAGATGAGTAGGGAAAGAGATGTGGTAGAGGTGAGAGAAGAGCGGAGAGATATGATTGCCCTCGAGATTTTATTTCATGTTTTCTTGGCGTCTTTCCATCCCGTCGTATTTCTTTTGAGTGTTCCTACCATGGGCAATAATCTTGCTAGATCGGGTAATACCCAACTCCTCATTGCCAATAACTAACTAGCTTGCAGTCGTTTCTTTGAATACAAAATAGTATGAGGGCACACATTGGTCATCTAGAGAGCGCCAACGCATAGAGGAGGGTTGCGTGTGTGCAAAACTATCAAATGTGAATCTCAAATGCAAGACAATCGTTTTTCTTTAAAACGGAAGCAAAAGCTTTGTCTGCCTCATTATTTAAGAAGAGTTTACAAACAATACCATCTTGTGGACTACTCTCCAGCATGATGGAACTCAAATGCTATCTTGTGGCATCAATTTTGTTTCTACCTATCATAATGCTCGACATCAAGCTCACATTTCCAAAAAAAAAACTTAGGCATTGCACTAGTTTCAAATGACACTATTAGACTAGTCGTAGTGAAGAATAATTTAAACTATTTACTAGTTTATGTTACTACCTCCACAGTGGATAGTAACATGTATTTAAATCATGCAAGGTCTCGTATACTTGCGACAATAACGACAAAAAAATTTGAATTCTAATTGTCAGGGTGTATTGTGGCGATTCTTTTGAGTACTATATCTAGAAACCCCCGTCGATTCCTCATTGGCACTTTTTGATGTTCGATGAATGAGCCTGTGGTAATGCTTTTACCTCTATTCCATGTCGCAGCTAATATTTTTCTCATGCCTTTCGTCGTACATGGTTCGATATTCTGGTGTCCTAGGCATAGAGGAACCACACCAATCCATCCCGAATTTGGTGGTTAAACTCTATTGCGGTGACGATACTATAGGGGAGGTCCTGCGGCAAAATAAAAAAAGTAGTAGAAGATCACCAGTATTCCTCGTTCTCTAATTATTTAGACACAATTTACCTCTTTCTTAGTCCTATTTGGATTTATGTCGTGCCAATCCAACATAAGCCCCTATTTTATTTACTTTTTCTATCTAATTTGTTTTCTTATCATTCTATTTATATTGACAAAGGTCTATTGAACTAAGTTGTGTAGACTCATTTGTCTCGAAATGTGTTATGCTATGGTTATGATACCACGAAGACTCTTTTCTGTCGTGTCCCCATCGATCATCTGGCATACGTACGTGCATGAAAGTACGTACGTACGCGCGCTCTAGATTTATCTTTTTTTTTTGCTCAAGACTTTGATTATCTCCATTTTATCATACTCCTACTACTTTACAGTTGCACCGCAGTACATACCGACTACTGAGCCTGTCATCGAGAGCTAGCAAGCTCAGCTAGCTAGGCGCGAAGACGTGCGTAGCTTGCTTGCACGCAGCACGGTACAGTGCGCCCGTGCGTACGTACCACCAGTTACTATATGCATATGCTGCAACGGGCTTTTCTACCTGCTGCAACTGGCGCGGTGAGGAAACGGAAATGCATGCTTGGGTGCTGGTTTCACTGGCTGGCATCGATCAGAATTCACGAGCGAGCGAGTGCCCGATGATCGATCTACAGTCACCTACTGGTACGCTGACGGTGGCCGGTAGATGGTGTCCAGTTGACGTGAATAGTGCAGGCTTTAATTCTCCGATGGAGAGAGATCGGTCCATCGACCCCGGTGTCGAAGTTGATGATGGCGACGGACACAAGTGACAAAGTGCATGCCTGCAGGGTGTTTGGTCAAGCTAGTGGGGGTTCGTACGTACGCTCGCGATCGACTCACCTCGGAGGTCGAATCTCTGCCGGCGAGATCGACGCGGAGTAGTATCGAGCAAGTTGTGTATAATGGTATCTGAGCAAGATGTGCGTGGAGGTCGACTTTGTGAAGAATATCCTAGCAGCCGTTTACCAGACGATCCCCGTGAAGCCGGTCCTACCACTCCCAAGATCGATCGATCATCGAGTTCAGTTGGACAGGAGAAGAAGAATATGTATCCTCATCGGTTTCTCTTTCGTCGTCTGCCTTCCGGCCAGTGGCACACACAGAACCTCGCCCACGACAGATTTGGACAGTGCAATGAAATACTAGAGGATTTTTACGGTCCCCGGTACTCCATATATAGTTATATGTGTGGGAGTACAAACTAGATCTAACCGTTCATTCGAAAGGGTATTTTAGACTTCTTCTCCTGACCTAATTTCCAGTTTCCACTAGATTTTCCGGACCAGTCACAATTTACAAGCCAATCATCTCCCTGATATCACGCAGCCGTTGCTGCTTCGTCTTCCCCAGTGTCACCGTCTCCGCAAGAAGAAGAACTTGGCTCCTTGGTGGCCGGTGAGCCCTCCCGATCCGACGATCCATAATCCCTAGACAAGTGGAGAGTTGTTGCAGAACACTGATGCAGTAGGACGGGTCTAGCTAGTTTGTCAGAATCTTGCTAAATAATTATGTTTGATTATATGTTCATCGGCATCGAGTTTCTTTGCTTTTGTTTTCACCTCCCGTACGTGTGCTGGTTTTATATGGAGGCTAAGTCTTTTCATTCCGCCATTAATTTCTTGGCTGACATGTCACCGGAGGCCGGCTAGTCCTACTGCATGCTCATCACACCGGATAATTAGGGGAATCTTAACTTTTCTAGAGTAGTACGTCACATCTTAATGTCCATCTCAATTACCAATTTGCCCTTAAAATCCACAACTTTTGGTGTTAGTACTCTTATACATCTATTGGAGTACCAAGCATTCTTATCCATCAGATTGGAAGAAATAGAGGGCCTATATTCATTTAAAGGTACTGTCGTGTTTGGTTGTTTGTTTTTCTGTTTCTCGTATGAAACGGAAAGAAATAAGGGCGTCTGGTTTTGCACGTGCGGAAATATTTTTGCAACGCACGAGTTTTAAAGCGTCTCTTAGCCATGCCCTGGAGACCTAAATCAGGCGTTTCAACGGAACCAAGTTCTTCTCGCGCTCGGGAGAGAAGAACCTACACGCGCCCGTGCGAGCGATGGACGGTGGGAACTCCGAAATTCCGACAAGAGAAATTGGGGTTACTGCCCGCCGATTCGCACCGACTATTTATACCGCCTCTCCTCCGTCTTCAAAATCCCAGCCACCATTTCTCCCAATTTCGAGCTCTCTCTTCAAATCCTCTTATTCACTGACAAGAAGGTAAACGACACCTCCTACTCTGATGGATCTAGCTCATCTCCGGCAAGTCTTCTTCTCGACTATGTCCGACATGTCTTCCTTGTCGGTCGAAATTGATATCGTGGTAAGAGACCTAACCTTAACTCTCTGTTAACAATGTTACCGCTCATAGTTCATCATTTCACGTGTGCTTGCTCCTAGCAGATCTGGACCTTTTGTGTTATATTTTGGCACTCATTTTCCATTTGTAGTGTGAGGATTTTCATGTGATGTAGGTAGAATTAGTGTTACAAGTATACTTCTTTGTCTTGAACTGAACGCTATCCTATCTCTGATGCCGTAGGAGAATATTACGTCCTCTCATTTGTTGGCAACCTCTGTGTTGTCTCTGCGCTATGTGTCGACACCTGATATGATGTTAAAGAAGAAGTTAGCCATGTCATGCGTGACTCACCTTGGAGGTCGAATCTCTGCCGATAAGATCAACGCATGTACTCCCTCCGTTTTAAAATATAAGACGTTTTAGGTTTGTGAATAAAATGAATCTAGATTTATTTTAGTGTATAGATTCATCCCAAAGTTAAGTAAATCTACATACTAAAACAAGTCTAGATTATTTTCTTCACAAACCTAAAACATCTTATATTTTGAAACGGAGGAAGTAGTATTGAGCAAGTGGCCGGTTTGTATCGTTGTGTGTACCACGATGTCATGCGTTTGTGTATAATGGTATCTGAGCAAGATGTGCGTGGAGGTCGACTTTGTCAAGAATAACTCGATACGTGCTAAATCACCATACCTCACGTGCTTCCTCGAAACAAGCATTCGCTCCGCTTTATAAATAAAACATACAGATGAGACTGCTGCTGAGCCAGACAGCACAACGTTCAAGAAAGACACAACACGATACACGATGCTGGGGCGAACTAGCCCCAACAAAAACACGAAAGAGAAATAAAAGAGAAAACAATGCCAACAACGGTAGATCGACTAGACGATGATGGCTCTCCACCGTTGTGCCCTCCGAAAAATTCCCACCACATGCCTAGAGCCCTAAACCTTTGAAACGTCGCGCAACAAGCAGCACCTTCAACAAGGGGAGCGACGAAGACGTCGCTACTGCCCGGACCTGTCCTAGGGTTTCCCCCATATGCGGAGGTGAGTGGGACAGGGGTGCCTCCGACGGCCTTCGGGAAGGAATGGCGACACCCGTAGGCGTCACCCCGTCGGTGTCGAAGGACGACAAGGATTTCTCCCGAACCCCAACGACCCACTACCCCGAACGCTCTGAAGTCTGTCACCCATCACGCCGCCCACCAACACGCACCACCACGGTCTTGACGCCACCATCATCGTCTCACTGTGAACACCACTGCGAGGCCTAGAGAACAGGCGAGAGAGTACACGGGATCAGATGCGGCAGCCCCATGGCCGTGCGGGAGGGAACAGCCTCCACCGCCGTAGCGGTAGCCGACCGGACATGATAGCAGAGGCACACCAGGCCTCCTGGCCCGACCGGGCCTGAAACGGGCCCGCAAAGCCCCTGCCTTCATGCAGCAGCAAGCCGGCAACAGTGCCACCGCACCTCCGAACCCCGATACTCCACATCCGCCTCCAAGGAGCGACTACTGCCTCAGCAGCACCGCCGGCCTGCCCAGGCCCATCTGAGGCCCAAAGGGCCTAGATCTGGGCTAAGCAGGCCCAACCGCCGCTGGCCGATGCTAGCACGACGCCCTGCAGCAAGTTGCGCCACCACGAGAAGTGCCACCCGCACCAGCGCCGGGAAGCCCGCCGTCGCGTTAGACCGAAGCCGCCTGGGAGCACCCCTCCCCCCCCCCCCCCCCCCCCCCCGTCACCACGCCGCCTCGCGTAGAGGCGGTCACGAGAGGGGAAAAGCAAGGGGCCGCCGCCGCCGCCCGGGGCTTGCCTGGCTACGCGCCGACGACGACGGAGGAGAGAAGGGCGGGGGAGGGCGCCTGGAGGAGGGAGACGGGGGCGCGGTCGGTCGCCCGCGGGGAGCAAGCCGGTCGCGAGAGAGAAAGGGTTTTACCTCACGTGCTTACTACTAGGGGTTTGTTTGATTCAAATGATTTGTGAAACGTGAGAAAAATACATAAATAATGGCATGGCACTTGGAATCCTATAAAGATAAAAAATTGTAGGAGTCAGTACAATGAGCTAATCCTACATAAAAAATGGCATGGTACTTGGAGTATTTGGTTATTACGTCGTAGGAAACTTTTATTTGGTTTAGTTATATGTCATAGTTGTCTTAAACATATAGAATTTTTTTCAAGATATGTCATCTCTCGTTAAAAATTCTATAGAATTGTAGTGTAGAAAAGTAATGTAGTATGAATTTTGCAGGATTCATTCCCCTAAAACAAACAGACTATATAGAAAAATTACTATGGATTGGAATTCTACTACAGTACTATAAAATTTATTTGAAAATCCTTTGAATTAAACATGGCCCATATCGTAGCGTTCACCAGATCCCCGTGAAGCCGGTCCTACCACTCCCGCGATCGATCGAGTCCCGTTGAAGAAGAAGAAGAAGAAGAATAATAATATTATGTATCCTCATCGGTTTCTCTTTCGCCGTCCGCCTTCCGGCCACCGGCACAGCACCTCACCAAGGAGACATGGACAATGCAATGATATACTGGCCCAGTACCTCTCAAGGGTAGGGTAGCTGCAGGCTGCAGCGAAACGTACTCACAGTCTCGCTCACACTGTCACACACACAGATGCCGTACGTGCAATCATATACGCAGCGTGCGCACGCGCGCGCGTACGTGTCCGGCCGGAGTTTTATCTTGCGTGCTCGCTCGGTGGTGCTCCTGCCACCATTTATCTCTCTCTCTCGAGCTCGCTCTCGATATATCGCCCATGTCGATTCATGTACCTTCCGTCCCCTTTCTGCCGCCACTAGCCGCGCCATCTCTGCGACTGGGACGGGTCCTCAACTACAGTAGCTAGTAGTATCATTTGCTTTGCAACTTTGCGATCGAGTGTCTTCATCTGATCTACTACTAATATATGGTACAGGTTCGGTTCAATTGCAAATTTTACAATATCGGCCGATCTACTACTACTACTACTACTAATATACTCCTTCCGTTTATAAATATAAAATGTTTTAGATCTGTAAAGAACGAACCTCGGTGTCGATGGTCGAAATGGAACCCTACCGTCGATATGCCTTTTTTCATGTAAAGCTTGAGTAGATTTGGAGCATATTTGTGTTTATCCCAAGTGGTTGGGATGAACACCGTTTAGAAGAGGAGAGAGAAAAAACAATCAGACGAGTGCGTGCAAGAAATATAATCACAAGTGGTTGGGATGAACACAGTTTAGAAGAGGAGAAAGAAAATACATCAGATGAGTGCGTGCAAGAAATGCATCGATGGGTGCTTTAATATCCGTGTTCAGGGCTGGCTTCACAGAAATGGTCGATCTGAGCATTGTTCCTGGGCCTGGCTCTGAGCCGCTTTAAGACTCGTGCTGGCACATCTCAAACTTGCAGGTGGACAATCAAATGGACCGATTTCGTCTTCCAAAGGCTGTCCAACCCTCATGCATGAACACTGCGAGTGGCGAACTGGCCGATCGATGCAGGCAGGCAGGATTAGCCATTTTCCATTTTGGCCCGGTCGTATATATTTGGTCTGAGCAGCCTAAGAGCATCTTTCACTCGTTGGGCGAACCCAGGCCGAAATCCGGACCAAACTTTGACCGGACGGCGCAAGTTTTCGGCCTGGTACGTCCAGTTTCCCACTCGCATACCCAGGCCAAGTTTCCGGGCCGCTCAAATTCGGCTCAAGTTCGTCTAGATTTCGGCATAGTTCGTCATACAATGAATACAGAACATTTTAAGACCAAAGTTCGGCGCAAATGTAAATATAGTTCGTTCGGCCTAGTTCACGCTAGGCATCTACGACGTGTTGCACCTACGTATCCATAGGTGCTCACCAAGATCATCTTGCAGCTGTTGATGCATCGCCGGATCTCGAATCTCCTGACGCATTGCGATGAGTGCAGCCCATGTTGGATCTCGGATCTCCTGATCCCATGATGCATGTGTATGCATAATATGGGCATATTATCACAAACTATGCCTTAATTCTAGACATAACATTGGTCATTTGACCCAAAAGCCAAGAAATCTCGAATGAGATAGGTCATTTTGTGAAGGTTTTTTTGAGACATAATCAATATATCAAGTTTAATATTTTTCTATAACTATGCCACATAATATGACACCACGCGAAGGTTTCGCATTGTTTCGATTGTTTTTGAATTTTTTATGCTTGTTTTAAGCTATATATAATGTTTTATGTTTTACTTAATTTTTATTTACAAATGTGTAATATCTGAGTTTAGATAGATAGGTCTTATTTTTTCTGCAAATTTTGATATATTATTTGTATTTTTCCGAATTAGAATGATTTAGTTATAATTTTTCAAAGTTTAATGAGATAAAATAAAAAAATAGCTAGGATATGCCGAGGGCAATTCTATCTGACGGCTGCTTGGCGGGGCTGGCCTGAACGATGGCTAAGCTGACGGCCCCGATGTTTGGCCGTCGGCGTAGCTTCCCATTCCTGTAGATGGGACTCAAATGCCATCTTGTGGAATCAATTTTGTTTCTACCTATCATAATGCTCGACATCGAGCTCACATTTCAAAAACAAAAAAACTTAGGCATTGCACTAGTTTCAAATCACACTATTAGATTAGTTGTAGTGGATAATAATTTAAACTAATTACTAGGCTATGTGTTAATACCTTCTTAGTGGATAGTAACATGCATACGGTATCATGCAAGGTCTCGTATATTAAGTTGTAGACTCATTTGTCTGTTATGCTATGGTTATGTTAGCACGACGAAGATTCTTTTCTGTCATCTCCCCATCGATCATCCGGTAAAAAGGCGGAGCTGGGCCCCAGGCAACACGGGCCACGGCCTGGGGCGTGGAAAACCCAGTAACACTAATATTTCGTATTGGCCTGGGGCGCAGCCCAGCCCAACTCGCTCGCTCACGAACGAACAGAACCAGCGTCGCACGCACGCTCGCTACCAGACTCGCTCGCGGCTCGCTCACGAACAGAACCAGAGGAACCCCCTCGCTAGCTCGCTGCCTCGTCCAGCGCCGCCGCCGGCCGCCCCCCGCCGCCTCTCCTCGACGCCGGCGAGGCCTCTCCTCCGGTCCGGTCGGTCACCTGCCTGGGTGCGGGCTGCCTCCTGACTCCCGCCCTCCGGGCGCATCGCATCGCCGCCGACGGCCTGACCTAGGTCTGGGCATCTGGCTAGGTATTCTCTCCCTTTTCCCCCTTTTTTGCTCACTTTCTCTGCTAGACTGTTAATTAGCTTCGATTTCCCCTGCCTTTAGGTGCTCTACTGCTCTGCTAGACTATCAATTTAGTTTCAATTTATATTTTGCAGGAGGACAAGATGAACAAAAGAAATAGAATTGATAGCTTTTTCCCAGTGCAAACCACAGAATCAGGCCCTTCAAGTCAATTAAGTGTTAATACTCGTGTTGCAGCTGCACTTAAGCCTGGTGATGTTGAATCAGATCCTGGTTTGAGAAAACCAATTGAGAGTTTGGATCCAGATATTAGAGATCTTGCTAGAAGGGAGTACATTAGTAGAGGTCCGTGCCAACCAACTGATCACACATATGAACGGAAATGGGTAGGAGGTGGCTTCAGAAGCTTTCATGATTATTGGTACAATGATCATCGTGGCTGGTTGGAATATAGTGTTGCTAAAAATGCTACCTTTTGCTTTTATTGTTTTCTGTTTAAGCAACCAAGAGCTGAAAACTATGGTATTGAAGCATTCACCAAGAATGGGTTTAAAACATGGAAGGATGGGCCTAGTGTTCTTACTCGCCATGTTGGTAAACACGACAGTGCTCATAATAAAGCTAGACAACATTATATGGCTTTCAAAAATCAGAGGCAAAATCTCCCACATGTGATTGATCGGGGTACTAATAGTGACCACGAAAAATATAAAGCTCGTCTCTTGATTATATTGGGTGTTGTCAAATTTTTGCTTCTACAAGGTCTTGCTTTTCGTGGACATGATGAGTCTAGTAGTTCAAAGAATAAGGGTAACTTTAAGGAAATGTTGGAATGGTACACGAAGAAAGATCCAAAGGCAGAAAAATTGATTGGGGAAGCTGGGGAGAACCATAAGTTGACTTCACCTGAGATACAATTAGACTTGTGCAAAGCTTGTGCACAAGAGACCACCAAAGCCATTCTAGCGGATATTGGAGATAGTAAATTTTCCTTGCTTGTTGATGAGGCCAGAGATGCATCTATCAAGGAGCAAATGGCTATGTGTTTGAGGTAGGTGGCTTGGCTTGTATTGTAATATTGTATGCAAATCCAATTGTACTTATATTTTCTGAAAGTTACATATTAATAATGATCCTTTTCTGTTATGTAGGTATGTCAACAAAAAAGGGGAGGTGATTGAGAGGTTTATTGCAATTGAGCATGTTCCCGATACTAGAGCAGCTTCACTCAAGGTAGCTTTGGATGGTATGTTTGCTACTTATGGCTTGTCTATGTCTAATTTGAGAGGGCAAGGTTATGATGGGGCTTCGAACATGAGAGGGGAATTTCGTGGGCTGCAAAGATTGATCTTGGAGGAAAATCCTTATGCTCATTACATACATTGCTTTGCACATCAGTTGCAATTAGTGGTTGTTGCGGTTGCAAAGTGTTGTTCATCCGTAAGGGATTTTTTTGAATACACTAACATGGTTGTCAACATTGTTAATGCTTCATGTAAAAGACATGATCAATTGGCCCAAGAGCAACATGATGAAATTGTGCGCCAATTGGAGGCGGGGGAACTTCCTAGTGGGAAAGGGAAAAACCAATTAACTAACCTTGCAAGACCCGGTGATACACGGTGGGGATCACATCATAGAACCCTATGCCGACTTGTTTTGATGTGGAAACCAGTTCTAAAGGTATTAGAAAATCTATTCATTGATGCAGAAAATGTTGCACAAAGAACCACAGCTGGGGGGTTGATAAAGCACATGGAGACATTTGAGTTTGTTCTCATATTGCATCTTATGATTAGATTATTGGGCAGGACTAATGATCTATCATATTGCTTGCAAAAGAAAAATCAGAACATTGTGCGTGCCGTGGGATTGATCAAAACCACATTGGAGAAAATTCAAGAGATAAGGCTGGATGGTTGGGATGAGCTCCTTAAAGAGGTAACTGACTTTTGTGTCAAATACAATATTGTTGTGCCAAATATGGAAGATACAAGAACTTCTAATGGCCGTTCAAGGACGTGGGGTGGCCAATTGGTAACTTACTATCATTATTTCAGAAATGAAATATTCAATGTGCTCCATGATCAAATTATTGTTGAGTTAAACAACCGCTTTGCTGAAAGATCTACTCAGTTGTTGAGATGTATAGCTTGTCTTGATCCCAGAAATTCATTTGCCAATTATAGTGAAGACAAGCTAGTTGATCTTGCTAATATGTATGCTGCTGACTTCTCTACATATGAAGTTTCTTTTGTCCTTAGAAACCAACTTGACTCATTCATCCTAGAAGCAAGATCTGATCCACATCTAATGAATTGTAATGATCTTGGACATCTTGCCATGAAGATGGTTCTAGCGGATATGCATACAACTTTTCCCTTGGTTTACCGCCTTGTTGAGTTAGCATTGATTTTACCGGTTGCAACTGCGACAGTGGAAAGAGCCTTTTCATCAATGAGCATTATCAAGCCTGGTTTGAGAAACAAGATGGGTGATGATTGGATGAATCATCGAATGGTATGTTACATTGAGCGAGACGTATTTGTTAGTATTGAAGAGTCAAAGATCATAGAGCGATTTCAAGGCTATCGCAATCGCAAAGGCATTTTACCTCGTCCTAGGAGTAAGTTTTCATATTATTGCATTCATTATTAGCTATTTCACTTGTTGTTTATGTACTGATAACTGATTGGCATGTAAAATTTTATATTTGAAGGTATGGCTTCTTCGACTTTTGAAGATGTAGACATGGGAGGCTCAGGACAATCAGATATTTGATTTGGTACCATCTTATGCTTTATGTAATCTGTTGTTATACCTTATGTTGTGCGTAGAAACACCGCTGAATATTGTGTTTAAATTCATATTATTTATGCAACTGAGATTCCATCTTGTTATGTCTTAAAACTGGAGTAATTTGGGGAATAATTTTGAGCCCTTGGCTTTTCGCCCGTGGCGTCAAGAATTCCTGGCTACGCCTCTGATCCGGTATATGTACGTACATGAAAATACGTACGTACATACGTGCTCTTGATTTATCTTTTTTTTTGTTCGACTTTGATTATATATCTCCATTTTAGTACACTCCTATACTACTTTACAGTTGCACCGCAGTACATACCGACTACTGAGCTGTCTTCGAGAGCTAGCAAGCTCAGCTCAGCTTGCTAGCCGCGACAGACGTGCGTAGCCTGTTTGCACGGTACAGTGCGCGCGTGCGTATGTACCACCAGTTACTATATAAGCATATGCTGCAACTGGCTTTTTCTACCTGCTGCAACTGGCGCGGTGAGGAAACGGAAATGCATGCTTGGGTGCTGGTTTCACTGGCTGCAATCGACCGATCAGAATTCACGAACGAGTGCCTGATGATCGATCTACAGTCACCTAGTACGCTGATGACGTTGGCTGCTGGTTGATGTTGTCCAGTTGACGTGAATAGTGCAGGCTTCCCCCGATCGATGGAGAGAGATCGGTCCGTCGACCTGGTGGCGAAGTTGATGATGGCGACGGACACAAGGGTGTTCGGTCAAGGTAGCTACTGGGTCTCGTGCGTGCGCGACTCACCTCGGAGCTCGAATCTCTGCCGGTGAGATCGATGGTGCTCTCTCCGTCCAAAAGATAAATTTTAGATTTGTCTTTTTTGTATATAGGTCCATTCTGAATCTATACATAAAAGTCGTCATAGATATATACATTTATTTTTACAAGGGGTTTGATCCAGTACAACCCCTTTCCCTTTAAACTCGTACAAATACATTCTCGTATATATATATAATATTATCCTATAAAGCATACGTACGTATTTGGATCTGTAGTTATACACAATTCTAAATTCTCACGCGCACATGATCCAGCTTGTCCCACTGCCGGACATTGTTGCGACCGCCGCCGCTTCCGCCAGACATCGTCATGACCGCCACAACTAATCTCTCATACGTCGCCTTCGCCGGCCAGTCCGGCGAGCCGCCAGACAAGTCATCGGACAGTCCGGCAAGCCGCCGGATAAGTCGTCGAACAAGTTATCGGATAGTCCAGCGAGCCGTCGGACAAGTCGCCGGACAGTCCAGTGAGCCGTCGAAAAGGTCGCCGGAAAAGTTGCCGGACAGCCCAGCGAGCTGCCTGACAGTTCAGTCGCTGCCGCCAAGCTCTCCCACGCCGTCGCCTCTATGTACCTCCGCTGCCGCCATGCCAGCGCCGCCAACACACATCTACGAGGCGAAGCCAAGGCGTGCGCTGTCCAGGCCGAGTCATCGGCTCGCCGGACCTAACTACCAGCACTACCACCGCGCGCGGACACGGCCGTTATCGGCGATGATTCGGCATACAGCCATAATTTGTTTCCTTTGCATAGGGCTCGTACTAGTACATGTATGGCTGGAAAACGTATTATTTAATTAAATTATATGGGATTTTATATAAGGTTACATATACGTATATATACTAATTATAAAGGGTATCAAGTGATATGAACCATTCTTGTGTTTGACATTATACGAGTTTAGGAGAGAGGGATAGTACCGGATCAGAGTCCTTTTCTTATATTTCTAGATGGAGGGAATAGTATCAAGCAAGCGGTTCGTATCTACCATGATGTCATGCACTTGCATAATGGTATCTTAGCAACAAGGTGTGCGTGGATGTCGACTTTGTGAAGAAGAATAACTCGAGATGTACGTACCGAGCCGTTCACCAGATCCCCGTGAAGCCGGTCCTACCACTCCTATGATCGATCATCGAGTTCAGTTGGACAGGAGAAGGAGATGCCCTAGCTAATATCCGATCCTCATCTTCATTCGTCTGCCTTCCGGCCAGTGGCACTGGCACAGCACCTCGCCAAGGAGGGAGACATGGACACTAGTAGTACAATGATATACTACTGGCTGGCCCTAGCTAGCTAGGCGCGCGCGCGTGCGTGCCCGCGTCGTAGCCATAGCTCCGCCACCTCTCAAGGATAAGCTGCCGCTGCTGCTGCAGCGAAACGTACAGACACACCGTGCAATCATATGTGCAGTGTGTGCGCGTACGTGTCCGGCCGGAGTTTCATCTCGCCTCCTCGGTGCTCCTACCACCATGCCATCTCACCCGATCAAGCGCTCGAACGAACGAACGAACGGCCATGCCGAAGATCCTGCATGTACTAGTATGTATCCTCCGTGCCGTCTGCCTTCTGCATGCCACTTGCTGTGCGATCTCTGCAACGGGGACGGACACTATGGATCCTGAGCTTTGCAGCCTTATGAGTGTCATCTACACCTCGGGCTGTGCGTAAGGGGATGTCATCGCTGATCATATTGACGGTCTGATGAATTTGGAAGCAGCGCAGTCCTGTCGTCTTCGACAACGCGTCAGCGTCATCAAACATGGGTACTCTTCTCGGTACGATTCGATCCGAGGCTAGCGATTGGGCTACTGCTGGCGCGTCTGGCCTTCGTGCCTTGTTGGCGGCATCCTAGTAGACCTATGGGTTGAGTTGCATGGGACGTTGGCTCGCTTGAACCTATATATATATTGTACATAACTTTTTTTTCTATCAATGAATCGAAACATAAAGCTTTTTCCGTTTTCGTGAAAGAAAAAAAATCTACATATACGGCTACTGCAGACGGATGGATGAGCGTAGCTGCCACCGTGAGAGTTCCTCCTGCAACTCGGTTTCCTGTGAACAAAAGAAATGCCGTGTCCTGTGACTGTGAGTTCGTCCTACAACCCGGCTTTCTTGGTTTCGAACAATAGTTGGACGCAGACTTTACTTTCGGTGCTGCGCTTCGATCGAGCTGGTGGACGCCGGTACAGCAGTGTGCTAGTGGTAGGGCGCTCCACTTCACCTACCGCTGCTCGCTCTCGCTCTACCCCTGCAGCGGGACAGGGGACACAGATATTTTGCATCGACTGTCCTTGCGAAAATCAAAAAACAAAAGGCACTGTATATCTTGCTTCACGAATTGTTGGAATTAGTAATGGGCAATGATAAACAGGTTGGCCTGTGGCCCCGAACCGACGAATTTCCATGCGGCAGTAGGTGCTTTCATCCATCTCGAAGTGCCCTGCTTCGTAACTGTTCGGGTTATAACCAAACAACCGTTAGCTTTTGTTGTAGTCAGATACCTTCACCTTGCTTACACAAAACGAGGAAGGCCAATCATCTGCTGCAGTTGCCATTCTGTCTGTATGCCTTGCACAAATGCATCTGGAAAAACACGGAATTCTCATTCCTCTCTACCCACATCCTGATGCTAGCTAGGTCATCTAGATCCAACTCATGTGTATGTAATATACCTTTTCATGATCATCCCAAGCTTGTGGGCATTGCGAAGCAAGGCTGTCAAGAGCAGGAAAGTGCGGGTAGAGCATTGACCTTTCGCGTTGGAAAGGTACTCCAAACAGTGGATAGAGCTGTGGAATCTCTCTAACCAGTGGAGACCCTTGATGAACGAGCAATTGGACGATATATACAGTGGGATTTAGCTGGGACGACCTTGCTTTTGGAAGGACATGCCCCAGGAACCATGCAAGTATAATATACTACTAGTACAAAGAAGCCTCCAGTTCTCCGGGAGTAGCAATCTCTTAGCTAGGCAACCATAAAGTACACAACAAGTACATAAAAATATTGATTTCGCAGCTAAGAAATTACAAGGGTGAAAAACTCAAGCAGCAAACTGAAAAGGGCACACCTTCTTACAGACTGATCCAATAATAATATATACAGACAGATAGATAATCCAAGCCACACACACCGAGTTAAAGCTCTTCAGTTATTTTTTTTTTCTTTTCTTAAAACACCAAACAGGAAGTGCATCAGAAGAACTGATGTCCTTCCAAGGATGAAACGACGCGGCTAAGAAAGCATTCATGCATATCCTAGGTGAAAGGCACAAGCTCACAGAGTTACACAAAAGGCTGGTTCTTCAATTTGGAGATCAGACGGGGGGTTTTGTTCACTGTTTGAGATCAGACACAATGCGGCGTCAGAAAGCGGTGTCCGGTTTTGCTAGTGAGTTCCACTGGTTGTGCCGTGGCCACTACTGACCGATCCCCAGGTAGCCTCAGTTCCCATTTGCACGGCGATGCTGTCCATCGACTCTGAGGTCCCACTTCTGTGACCCCAGCTTGATCGTCTCGAGTGCATACCAGCTCTGCCTTCCATAAGCTCAGCCGGAAGGGCTTCTCTGCTCAGGTCCGGGGATGCATGGGTTATTCTGCCCTCTTTCTCATCCAACATGCCACCCATACCAACTTCCAAATCTCGTATATCAGCTGCTGACCGAGGTTCGTCCCATGATACTGGCTTCCTGCCCAGTTCAAGATCGCCAACAGGTTTGCCCATGTTTGGGCTCATGAATCCTCTAGTTGGTGCACGAGATTGCTGTAAACCTTGGTCTACTGGGACCCTAGCTCGGAAATTGTTCTTGGAAGCAGGGACAGCAGTGCAGAAGATCTCCAGGAAGTTGTTCACAACACCTCTATTATGTGGGTTAGCCCGTCGGTCATACCGATACCTAAAGTTCTCGTAGGTAGTCTGCAAAGTTGAAAAGATTGGATGATTAGCAGGTTGTGGGGGAAATGCTTAAAACACCAATTACTTCCAAGTGGTAATAGAGGAAAGGGAAGCAACCTGGTTGGTGCTTATGAGGTAGAAATGGAAGACAGAAAGACCACCAACAAACCACACACAAATAAAGCAGTAGATGATCAGAACCATGGAGGCTGGTGTCTTCAACATTGCCTTCCAAATCGATGAATCTTCTGCATTTCTGATCTTGATTATGTACACCCAGCAGAAGCCAAACACGTAGAGGCAGAGTAATGTGGTTGAGAATACAAACATATAGAAGAAACGATAATTACGCTGCACCAGATAAGCAGGTAGTTAGCATAGAATCATAATTAATACTAGTAGCAATTGAAATAATCCACCAAGCAGATTCGGAAAACAATGACGTAGTACTAAACAGTGAGGCATTGAGATACTTACCAGTCCTATGCATTGACCAACCCAAGGACAGTGATGATCAAAACGCTCCACGCAGTTGTTACAGATAGAGCAGTGAGAGCATCGAGGTGGTCGATACAGCATGCAGGTGTCACAGTACTTGACCTTTACAATGACTCCATTTACATAAACATCCTTTGTTCGTGGCAAGCGCAATTGTTGTGGAGTCTGACCATTTCCGGTGTCGTTGTTCAAATCACTGGGTTCAGGTTCAGGAGGATGGGTGTTACGAGGCACTATACCAGGATCTCTACCAGAGGTAAGAAGCAGCAGAGTCAAATCCTGGAAAACATAAGGAACGTGCTTCAGACAAGTGTGAACTCTACAAAAGTGCATATTCATACAAACTGAGGATAAAACAAATGCATCAGTTTTACCCCTTTAAATCAATCATGATGTTCCTCTTTGTGATTGTATAGTAGTAATGAGTCTAATGATAAACATTTCTCTTTTTTTCTTAAAATATACTGTGTTTACTTCTATTACAAGGATCCACTAAAGATCAAGTGACAGAGCAGTCTTTGAAAGATTACACCAAAGTGTTCCACAGGTATGCGAAGAAACATTTAAAGAATGGTTGCTTTGAGCTTAATCCAGTATGTAAACTAATCCTTATAAAGAGTAGTATCAATCAACCTTGATCTGAGCTGAACAAATATTTGACTAGATAGAAAAAAATTGCAGATCATCTATATCCAGAGAATTTAGTTAGTAAGACTAATTCTACTGCACTTTTTTACTCAGATAATCAGATCATGCCTTCCAATATCCCAACGATTTGAACCTACTTTCATTCTATCAAGAACATTTAAAACCCCTAATTGTAATGTTAACATGGCACAAGGCACATGGTGAGGCTCTCCCAGTCACCATAAGCGAGAAACAGGAAGGCCATCCATGTGAACACGGTTTTTAGGTTTTCAACAGCTACTTGATGAACAATTGCCAGAATTTCAGAAAACATGGAACGCAGAGCTGGGGTGGAGATGAATGAATCAAGGAGGTACTCTGAAAAATACTCATCATCATATATGTAACGTGTAACAGTACAACCTTGCATTTTTTAGGCACTCTTATCTGCGTATTCATTGGTGGCCACTTCTGACAGATTTGTGCAAAACTTTATCTATAAGAAGATGGACCAACCAAACTAAGGTGTGATAGTTGGGATCCCCCAGTATATAATTCGACTAAATAATTACTTCTGTGTAAAATCTTTGATGAGCATTCAAGGGAGCATGCTGTACATGTCAATATGAACTGCGCAACTCCAGACTAGCTGGTTAAGATTGCTATGAAATAATCACAACTAAACAGAAACAAATTTATAAGAAACACTTACATATACCGTGAAGACAACCACTACAACCATAACTGAAATCCCCCAGTGATCAGGAAAGTCGTTGATTAGATGGCTAGCCACAAATATACAGAAGACCAACACTGGTGCAAGAATGAGGAATATAGTGAGAAACAGTGATCTCACATCAGGTCCAAATATGAACCTCCCTTGCAAGAGAAACTCCTGAAAGAACAATCAAAGCTCTCATCAACAAAGACCAATTGATGAAAGTGAAAATGACAATTGCAAAGGAAGAAGCAGTTAACTCAAAGTAGCATGTCATCAATGAAATATGATATGGTTTGCACAACACATTAAGGTTAACCACTGCTAATGGAAAATAAAGACAGGAGATAACTAAAAGCTCTAGAGAGCAAACAACAATCCAAAATTAAAGAAGTATGCCAGTACATGCACGTGTGCACCGGCGCACACACTAGTCCTTGGCATGTGTCCTGTTACCACGAGACTTAAGGAAGGACTTAAACATGGCAACCTCTCTAACTTGTTATAAAATGAAAGGCAATTTGGAAAATCTAAAAACGCTGCCTCCCAAATACACACACACCCCTTGGTAACTTTATTCTTACCTGGAAAAAGATTTTTACCATCCAGAAATCAGTTTAAACTCCGGTTCTTTACAAATACACGAATAAAAACATGGCTAATATGTGGTCACCGACAATTTTTATTCTCAGCCATGCAGGATGCAATGCATTCTGCCTGTCCTCACAACTCGTAGCTCGTAGCCTACATACAGAGAAGCAAATATGGCTCATTTATAAAATTTATAGCGCCGTGGAGTATCGACCAATGAATGGTAGTGGAACAGATTGCCGTCCAAGGCCGTTAACTACCCCAATCAGCGAGTCAACATAAGTATACAAAGGATCAGTGTAATATATAAGAGGTAGATATATGGGGATTTGTCCGTGGGCAAATGCCTCCGCGGACGTTGTTCAATATATGGATCACTGATTTACATTAATTTATTGGCAGTACACGTGTCAGAGCAGAACTGGGGGCTGCGCATAACACGTGCACGAGGGCGGCACACAGATGCATTTCTCGTGCAGATAAGGTGGATTTTTACTGACAAGCACGAAACAAGTCATTGCATGACATTGCATCAAAAGGCAGTTAAACATGTCTCCAACTGGAGAGTATTACAATCCCACATAAACTAGTACATACCCTGCCAAACGTGATCAATGCACTACAAATATTGACCTCTTATGCCAAATGTTATCAAAACTAATGAAAACAGTCTAAGAAAGCACACGACTTTCCTGGTTGTCATCAAACACGTCATGATCCATACAATCATACCAGCGCAAAGCCAGGTCCACTAAAAGTTGAACATTTCCAACTAAAGTATCGTCATCATGCAAACTAAGTGGCATTTCCCACACAACTTGCTTAAAACACTGAAAAACAGAATAACTCTTTGCACTCCATGTAAGTGCTCATACCCAAAGATTCCGACCAACATTCCATTTGCGTAGCGCAAGAGACACGAGACGCTAGGATGTAGTAGTCCACTACTTTTCCGATCCCCCAGAGCAACATTTCCCGACAAAAAAGCACTACTGCTACTACAACACGAAGCTCGGTTTAACGTGACCCAGTTTTGTCGCCATACCCGGAGGATTCGAAACCTCGCAAGGACAGAATCGCGAACATGTCGAACCGCGGAGACAGCAGCGGAGCATCTGGTTCCCCGCGCAATCGGACGGAATGGAGGCTAAGTACACACGCAAACCCCTAGCCAGCCAGTCATGGCACGCGCGCGCGCGTCCAGATCCAGATCCGCGGTAGACGAGCACACGGCATGGAGACGGAGAGGGGGGAAGGGCGCTTACGTTGCTTCCCCGCCAGACTTGGTAAACCCTAGGCTGCTCCCCGGCGGAGCCGGAGCCGGAGCCGCCCGCGCCGCGGGACGACTGCGGCGCGTACATCCCCGCTCACCACCAGCACGCTGGAGGACTTCTTCGCGTCCGGTGAGCCCTGGAACGCTAGGCCGCCTGCCGCGGCTGAACTACAGCAACCTCCTCCTCTTGAATGGAACCAGAGCGGTAAACCCCGAGATCTCGCCGCACGGGGCGCGCACAGGCCGGCCGCCAGAGAACTAGCACCTCCCGCGCCGTCAGGGACAGTGGCAGAGGCGGCGGCGGGCGTGGGATGCGGAGGCGAGAGGCGAAATGGAGAAGCAGGAGGGGGGTGGGGGGGAAGGGAAGGGAGGAATAGTCTTGGGGGGAGAGCACCCGCGGCTCGCGATGCGAGAGGGGGGGGAGGGGGATGTGTGTACGGGTTTGCGGGTTGGGGGACAAGCCGGCGTGCGCCTAGCAGCAGCTGCCGCAGCCACCACCGGTGGGGCCTGCCTCGGGGTTTGGTCCCGCGCGTCAGCGAGGTGGCGGGACCGTTGGGAAACCGGTGGGGTTTGAAAGGCTGTGATGATGGGTGGGGGAATTATTTGACCTTTTCTGTCGTGGTACGCTGCTTGACTGTTGCGCTTGCGCGGATGGTGGTGGTACTGCAGCGGCGGCCGAGTGGGTGAGCGGCCGATGATGAAGGATCTCTGCAGCATTGATGCCGATCGTTTGACCCGGTTGCGTAATCTACGTGATCGATCGGAGAGGTTTCACTGCTTTGTTGACTACCACGAAGGGAGGAGAGATGGTAATTTTAGTACTCCTATTCATCTTCTTGAATTTGGATTGAATGTTCGGCGTCTGCGATGATCTCGTCGAATATCTATAGGGTCGCCGGAATTCGATGGATAATACTGTCATCAACTAGATTAACGGTGATAGCGCCCGCGGGGACATCACCGTTGTCAAATTGTTAGGATAGCGTACCGTTAACTTTTATCGAACCTTGTGGCCGTGACAGTTACCGATGCCGATGGAGGAGCGTTGGACGGTATAGCCTTCGTGGTCATGGTTTTTTGTCGTATATGGAAAAGGAGCAACGAGAGGGGAGGAGGAGGATGCATCACAAAGAGGGGGACGATGGAGTTTGCAATGCAATTTCCCAAGTAAAATCATAGAGCAAGGGGAGAGAGATGGTAATTTTAGTTCTATATACTGTAGGTGAATATTCATCTTCTTGAATTTGGATTGGATGTTCGGCGTCGCGATGATCACCGAACATCTATAGGGTCACCGGAGTTGGATGGGTAATAAGGTCATCAACTATATTAACGGTGATATCGCCCGCGGGGACATCACCGTTGTCAAATGGTTAGGATAGCATACCGTGGACTTTTATCGAACATTGTGGGGCGCGACAGTTACCGATGCCAATGGAGGTATAGCCTACGTGATCATGGGTTTTTGACTTTTTATCATACAAAAAAAAGGAGCAATGAGAGGGGAGGATGATGCATCACAACGAGGGGGGCGATGGAGTTTGCAATGCAATTTTCCAAGTAAAATCATAGAGCTCTGTTAAGATGGAGTACAAGGTAAGACTAGTAGCATTCGATATTAGGCATACATTGACCAATATTTAATTTGACCATACAAATTATTTCAAATATATAGAGTATTACATTACCATAGAAAATAAAGGAGGCTTTAAATGGATTGAATTTTTTTGTTGCGGATGACAAATACAATACAAATTTCCCAACTTGCTTAACCAAGCTCAAAACAAACCAATGGTGGGGATGAGCCACGTAAAAATACGGAAAACCACAAACTAGCATTATGCATGATATATTTACTAGTCTAGCACCATGCTTTAAATAATATAATTATTTCATCCCAAATTTATCAAAGATGGTCAGCTAATACTTCGTGATACGCTTACTGCGGAAAGGGTCGAATGCTACTAGTATATCTTAACACGTTCAGAAATGTTATAGTACTCCATGGAAAATAAGTTATATCCGTACCACATCATGCCATTTGTAGCAAATGAGCAACGAGCACCGTAGCGCTGACGACATTAGACTAGATCTAGTCTAGGATCAAACCGCGAGGAAATAATGGAGCGGTCAGCCGTGCAAGTATATACAAAATTCAACGTTAGTACCAGGGTACATGCGATAGATCTGGCGTGGAAAACTAACCTTTCTTCAAAATGTAAGTAGTGAGAAATGGAGGTCGATCGGGAGGTGACGTTCTTTCTAAACAGATGGAGTGTGATGAAAGTAAAACGAAGTTACTGTCTCCGTTTTTTTCTCCCTACAAACAAGGACAAGACGAGTTTTTACAAAGGATTAATCGTGGTCGTACTTTTTAAAATTTAATTTATACCGAGACTTTTCCTTTTTTTCCTCTTATAACGAAATGACATAGCGTACGCATATTAGTACTATGATGACTCATGCATGTGATGATGATTGTACCATTTCCATTGACTTTTCCGTCGGATAGACTTGGTACATATATAAGCCTGCATGTTTTTAGACTTTAACAGGAAATCGAGTTATTATTTATTTTTGAAAGAAAAAGATTAAGACAGGGGAAGCAGGCTCTCAAAAGTCAGTATTGTGACCGTGGTCTACATGTAGAACGGGCACCACCAACGGCAAAAGTCAAACACACGAGTACTAGTCAATTTGCTTGTGTGTGAAGATAAAATAAAGAGCGGCGTCATGGCAACCTGTCGGCAAGTGCCAGGCAATGTTCCGTTCTCACGAACCGGTTCTACTTATTTATTTAAGTCAATAATAGCATCTGCTGTTCAACTGTGAGCTCGCTGAAAATTAAGTAAGATGCTCTGCCATAATGCACTCGCTATAACTTAAAATCTAGGTCGATTTTCAATTAAATAAAACACGCTCGATTTTCAATAAAGAAAACTCGTAGATTTTCTCTCCCTAAATTTCCAGTGGAATCGTTCTTTTCTCTTGTGGTTTTTCTTAAACCCTCTTTTTTATGGGATTTTTTTAAACCCACTTGTGCCGAGACAACGGTAGTCTGAGCCTACATAGGGACGATTTTTCTATTTGTTTTTTCTATAAATTTTACAACATTTGATGAAATAAAATATATTCATATTTTGAAAACATTGAGAACTGAAAAGTATTCTGTTTGAAAAAAATCAAAAAAATCAAAAAAAAATTGAAATTTTTTATTTAAAATTTATTCATATTTGAAAAATGTTCAATTTAGGAATTTGTTTAAAAAATTATAGGAAAATAAAAAAGGAAACGAGCAGAAAACAAAAAGGTGAACATACGTGGGCTGCCGGGAAATGTAGACCACGGTCCGTTGGGGATTGCTAGAGACTACATTATCCCGTATTAGGCGGAGAATAGGGTTTCCTCGCTCGGAGCAGCCATGTCGTGCACCTCCCCTTGCGGCACATCATGAATCTGGCTTGGCATGACTTGCTCACCTAGGTTGTTTTTTGATCTTTTTTATCTTTGGTTTTTTTGTTCATTCTATCTATTTTTTCTGTCCAAGCTTGTCTATTTCATGTTCTGTTTTTACTTGTTCAGTATTTGAAAATGTTTAGATTTGAAAAAAATCAAATTAATAAAATATTTAGATTTTGAATATAATGTAGATTTAAAAATGTTCAGATTTCAAAATATTCATGATTTGTAAAGAAATTATATATATTATTTTAAAAATATAGTGTGTTGACCGCCTGCTATTTGCCACCCTCTCTGGCCACCCAGCCTCCCTCCTCCCTATGCTCTCGCTCCGTTTCGAAAGCCTGCGGGTGGGGGAAGACATGGGCCCCAAGCTCGTGGCCCAGATCTCAATTCATACATGAACCTCCCCTATTGTTCTGGCCACTATACCTCACAGGCGCGCCATTGTTTTAGGACGCCCTGAGACAGTCTGATATCACCATTGACATTGCACAGTCTGTTAGAAATATTTGTTAGTGTATGTGGCATGTCACGTACACATAGTCTAGAAGGGATAAGTTGTTTAGTTTGAAAGGATCTCACCTGTCAATTAGGATAGAGATCAATCTCCAATCTTGGAGCTCAAGTTGTAAAACGAATCTGTACTTATCATGCCGTGTCTCGGCATATATTAACATGTATTGAGCCCGAGGTAAAGGGCATCGTTCCACCCAGAAACTTAATATGGTATCAGAGCCTCTCTTCCACAAAATCGCATCTATGAGCTATTCTTCTTCCTCCACCCCCCACCCCCCGCCATGAGAAATCTGCTCCCGCACCAAGGGACTGCCGAGAAGCTCACCAGCTAGAACTTTCTCCTATGGGAGACCCAAGTTCTTCCGACGGTGCGCGGTGCTCGCCTCATGGGGTTCCTCGATGGGACTGCCAAAGCACCGCCCAAGATCATCACCATCGCCGGCAAGGACGGGGCGGACAGCACAGAGGAGGCCAACCCCGACTACGAGACATGGGTGGCCATCGATCAGCAACTCCTCTCCTACCTCCACCACTCCATCACAAGGGAGATCATGGTCTCCTGCATCGGCATGAAGACTATCGTTGAGATGTGGAAAGCGGTGACGGCGATGTTCGCCGCACAATCACGCACTCGCATCGCCAACCTCCACACTCGGCTCGCCAACACCAAGAAGGAGGGGAAGACGACGCTGCAATACTTCACGACGATCAAGGCGATTTGCGATGAACTCGCAGCCATGGGGCACAAGGTGGAGGAAGACGAGCAGGTAGAGTACCTTCTCGTCAACCTCGACGACCCCTACAACCAGTTCTTCGCGGCAATCGGGGCAAACTCCACCGCCAAGCTCACTATCAGTGAGCTATACTGATGACCCACAAGTATAGGGGGTGTATTGTAGTACTTTCGGTAAATAGGAGTGTCGATCCCAACGAGGAGCAGAAGGTGCGGAATAGTGGTATGGAGCAGGAAATCCCTGTGAATACTTAGCAAACAGATTTTTAGTGGTTTTCTGATAAGGCAACAAAACAAAGAGCAAGTAATAAAGACAACAAACAAACGGAGCAAGTGGCCCAATTCTTTCTTAGCAAAGGACAAGCCGGTGGAAATACTTATAAGGACCAAACGTTCTCGAGGACACATGGGAATTCTGTCAAGTGCTTTCGCTTCAAGTAGCTGAGTACTCTTCTCTGGTGTTTGTAAGTGTTGTGTGGGTGAACCTGTGCTAACATACCGACCTTACTTGGACTAAAACATACTTGTGATTAAACCCCTTGCAAACATCTGTAACTATAGGAAAGTAATTAAGGTATAAATCTAACCACGGCCTTAAACTCTGAGATCCTACGCTCCCTTGTGCAAAGGTGTCCTAACGGGGTTCAGGTTTCTATCACTCCGGCAACCCCACAATTAGTAGCCAAATACACAATGCATCCCCCTAGGCCCATAAATGGTGAAGTGTCATGTAGTCGACGTTCACATGACACCACTAGAAGAATAGCACCAAAACTTAAATACTAAACTATTGAATAATAACTCATCACAGATTCACTACTAACAACATGACTTCTCCCATGTCCTCAAGAACACAATGAACTACTCACAAGACATCATATGGATCAAGATCAAAGATGATATGGTAATGGATAACAATCTGAACATAAACAATAATCCAATGGTTCCACTCACAAGCATCAACTACAATAGTAATTAACACCAGGAAAGTTCCCCCTAATGAACTAAGCAATATCCAGTTGTTACAGCGAGACGGAGTGGTGATGATGGTGCTGGTGGAGATGATGGTGTGGATGATGATGATGCTGATCCCGATGAAGCCTAGCTTGATGATGGTGTTGATGGCGACGGTCTCCCCTCTCCGGGGAGGAATTCCCCCGACAGAAATCTGTCTGCCGGAGAGATCTTTCTCTCTCGGTGTTTTCTGCCCCCCAGAGGCGGCCTAAATCTATCTGTGGTCACTCTCCTCGTGTTAGGGTTCCATAGGGAAGATATAGGCGAAGGTGCGGAGTCGGAGGCCGAGCAGGTGGGCCAAACCCACCCTAGGAGCGGGGTCGGGTGGGCTCGCACCTAGGGGTGTGGGCCCCCTGAGGCCCCCCTTCGCTCCTCCTTCTGGCTTCTTTCGTCTTCTGGTAAAATAATATGTTTCCATATTTTTCTGATCTTCGTGAAATTGCACCGAAACGTCGTCTTTTCCATCAGAATCCAGACTTCGGCAGTCCATCCTCTAGGAATCATCCAACATGCATAAAACAGATGAAAGGCCATAAGTAATACCTCATAATAAGACAAATATCAATGAATAGAGGTAAATTATGATATAGAATGGTGATGCAAATTGGGCGTATCAACTCCCCCAAGCTTAGACTTCGCTTGTCCCCAAGCGAATACTAAGCTCAGTAAACAAGTCCACAGGTTTATGGAGTGAAGTGTCGATAAAAGAATACGAACAAGAAGCATCACACTTACCATTGCACAACTCATAGAAGAAAGCAACTCACCATTATATAACTTAGCTTGCAACCAAGTACATCAGTCACGAATAGAGATGCATAAAGATAAATCATAATTAGAGTTGGCAAACTTGTTCTTGGTCAGAGAACACCCGGTAAACAGTTTCACAAAAGCTTTTTGTAGATGTTTCAAAACAGGAGCACTCTTTGCTCAAAAAGATTTTTCACAAGTGAAGGCTTTCAAAGTAATACTCAATAGATAAGAGTTTTGTGCAAACAATGGAGATAAAGAACATGATTGAATAAATCACCATATGAATGCTTGAAACACAACAACTCAAAAGCTTGCTGGAGATAGAGAGGAAGTAGGTTTACTGACTCAACTGGTAACTGGTAGAAAGGTCCCTTCTTAGAGGGTAGCAGAGATTACAAGTCATAAAGAGCTTCCAAAAGATTATGGTACTTACTAGCTTTGAGCCATCATTGCCCCTATCATAAGCATCTTTAGATGATTAAGGTTAAAGTGAACAAAGATGGAGTATATGCTTGACAAAATATAAGTTGGCAATCTCATGTCCCTTGAATATGAGGGCCACTCCTCGTGCATACTCAACTTTGGGTCCAGGTAAGTTTTTGTCATTGTAAGTATTTGCATATCATTGAGAACCGCCAACGGGGTACCCCTTGCACATGGTACAGGAGCTTTCCCATAACCAAAATGACAAGGCAAGCAGACAATGAGCATCTCAGCAATCTTTTTATCTACTATGCATATAGATTTTTATTGAGGATGCTTCATAGATGACTCACTATGGTGATGCTGCAAGTTTCCACCATGATTAAGCATGGCTTAGGCTAGCGACCCAAGCGTTTCTCTAACACAGAATACAAACTCCATGGACTTACAAGTCCTCTCTTTATTTCACACCGTTGACATCCACAGACAAAAGAGCACGATATCAACTATGTATGACAAGGTACAAGTGCAATGTTGAAAACGTTCCCCGTGACAGCACGGTTCTGCTAATCCCAACGTATAGATGCAAGCATATACAACTTTGATGTCCAAAATGGTTCAAGTTTATTAGGGGCAAGTAAATAAAGTGTGCCATCAAGTTCGTGAGAGCTTTACTAACTAGTTTTCACATAACAAAATACTTTTTAATTTGAAAGGTAGATGAAGCTTGAGATTTTACTAGGAATAGCAATAGCTACTAGAGAGATATGGTGGACACAAGTGGCAAAAGTTTTTGGTTCAAAGGGTTTTGGAAACATGAGAAGTATGCCTTCTCAAAACAGGTTTTTGGCTAGCAAGGCTGGTTAGCAAGCAAGAGAGTTGAAAGAAGCTAGCAAACATACAAGTAATAAAGCCAAACATGCAATATTCCTTGAAGACACAAAAGAATCCTAAATAAAGAATACTAAGCTTATGAGCCAACAAGAAAGAAAACAAATGATACCAAATACCCGTAAGCTTTTTCTTTCTTCCTTTTCTTTCAAACTAATGCCACTGACCAGAACTTGGTTTGCCAAAACCAATTTAGATCCACTTGATGATCCCAAAGTGGTGCCAATACTGAACAACAAGATCCATCATATAATAGAGATTGCAAACAAAAATAAGAAGTGCAAAAAGTAAAAGATGAGACTTCTCATTAATATTACAATAAAGGCACTCACACCAAGGGATACATAGATAATCAACTAAAAGAGAGATACTTACACATGCAAACGAAACTATAAGATAACCCCTCTACCACAGATATGAATCCACTAAAAAGGTAAAAGATAAAAGATAATGGTGGTACTACCGCTGAAAGAACATGTGGGCTTGAGTTTCAGGGGAAACGTTGTTGATGTCTCCTTCAATTGTGGTGGATGCTCTCTTGGGATCTCATGAATATGGTGGCCTTTTAGTTTTCTCCTAGTTTCTCTCCGGTTGTTGTTTTTAGGTCACCGTACTATTAAGAGGGGGTCCATCTTGGAAGGCTGTGGGAAATCACTTATTCTTGCACAAACCTATATGCACCGCCACAGCCATCCTACTATTCCGTGAGAGAGCGTGTTCCTGTTCTGTTGGAGCCTTCTGTGTCTCACCGGAACTTCCGGCCTGGCGCCGGAAGTTCCGCTCAGGCTTTTTCTGCGGGTTGTTCTAAGTTTTTTTCCAACGCTAGTTCCGCCCCAAGTTCCGGTGGTGGATCAGTAACCTTCTGTATGAAGTGTTCTATTTGCCGGAACTTGGGCCGGAACTTGCATCGGAACTTGTCCTGCCAAAAGGTCCTGAGCGGAACTTCCGGCCAGATTTGGTTCGCGACCCAGAAATTCTGCCCCTAGTTCCGCTCCAAGTTCCACCGAAGGCTCAGTAACCTTCTGTTTTGAAGTGTTCTATTTGCCGAAACTTGGTCGGAACTTGCGTCGGAAGTTCACCGGAACTTCCGGTTGCGCTCAGGCTGGGCGGAACTTCCAGCCTCTCACCGAAACTTCCGGTGAGGTCGCGGGGGTTGTAACGGTTCAGCGCGAGGGGGCCTATTTAAGGCACCCCTCTTCTTCCTCCCATTCTCTCTCGAATTTTTCTCTCTCCTCCATTAATGCTTGAGCTTCACCTCACTAGATCTCTCTCTCTAGCCACTCAAATGACTTGATCTTTTGAGAGGTGAGGGAGGTGACCTAGATCTACACTTCCACCAAAGAAGATTTGATTTCCCCCACCCATCCTTTGTGGATCTTGTTGCTCTTGGGTTTCTTGAAACCCTAGACGGTGTAGGGCATCCTCGGAGCTAAGGATTGTGTTGTAAAGCTTCGAGGTGTCGTTGAGGGCCTCCAATTGAGTTGTGGAGCCTCCCCCTCGACCTTGATGTAAAGGTTTCGGTTGGCGCCTTCAAGGTCACCGGTTAGTGGATTGTGAGGCCTTCTATGTGGGGGAGCAAACCGGAGAAGAAGGTGAGGCCTTTGTGGCGCTCGGGTGACCTTGTGTGGCCCCGACACCTATCCAACATAGACATAGCTCCTTGGGAGTGAACTACGGGAATTACATCTCTGTGTCCCCGCTCCGGTTACTTCGTTCCCTTCCTTTACTTCTTACTATTTACCGTTTTTGTGGTTGGTGTTTGTTTTCTTGCATTTAGGTTTTTCACTTAGTTGCATCTCTAGATAACTTTACTTCTCGTTGAGCCTAAAAGTGATAAACAAATTAAAATTGGGTAGACGCCTATTCACCCCCCTCTAGTCGTATCAAGTCGGTACTTTCAATTGGTATCAGAGCCAAGGCTCTTATTTCGGGCTTTACCGCCTAAGAGACTATGGCCGACGAAGGGGGTAGTGAAACTGAAAAATCCAAGAACTTGGCCACTATGGATAACCTCAAGCAATTGGAGTAGTCCATGATGTCCAAGTTCGAGGAAATGATGACTACCTTGCATTCTCTCAGGCCAAACCCCATGGTTGCTCTTGACATACCCCAACCCACCGAGCTTCCTCCCACCGTTACGGTGTCCACCCCCAGGGTAACTCCCGCGGCCGCCACCACTCACTTGGGACTTGGTTTTGTTGCTCAAACCTCTACCAAGGTTCCAAGTGAGAACATCGAGGAGCCCGAGAACCCAACTTACAAAGAGGAAAATGGAGGAAAGGACTACTCGGCGGTACCCCCACCGCCGAAGTACACTCCGGATCCACCCATACCCATGCCACACATTATACCTCAATGAGAACCACCCATGCTAGATACTTCTAATTTCGCCAATTGGCAATATCTAATGCGCTCACATATTTCCAGCTCATCAATTGAGTTAATGAGGATTGTGGAGGATGGATTCTCTCCATATGACCCAAAGAAGTTGACACGAGGTGAAGTGGTGGACAAGCAACTCAATGCCACAGCTTTAGGAATGATTCAAAAGGCCTTGACTCCAAAGGATTTTGCTCACATTCGCCAATTTGACACTGCCAAGGAAGCTTGGGATCAACTCACCGAGCTCTTTGTTGGGAATGCTAGCATCCAAAGCTCCAAGTTTGATGAGATCAACAACGAGTGCGATGGTTTCGCAATGCAAGATGATGAGACCCCCGAAGGCATGTATAGGCGCCTTAAGGTCCTTTGTTCCACTATGAGGGACCTTGGGGCCCACTATGTTGATGACAAGTTTATGAAGAGGAAGTTCAACCAGGCTCTCCTTCCGTTTGAAGAACAAAAGCTCAACTCTATCAAGGGAAGAACCAACTTTCACCTAATGACCTCCCAAGAAGTCTTGAGTGAAGTAATTGCCATGAATATTGCCAAGAAGAATGCGGAGTCTGCTCGAGCTAGGGCCATTGGGTCAACCAAAGTGAATCTTGCTTTGAAGGCCAAGGCTATTGAAGTTGATGATGATGATACATCAAGTGAGTGGTATCAAGAGGATCTCAAATGTGCCTTCAACGAACATCTTGCTCTCGCTTCAAGGGCCTTTTGGAACAAGTCCGGATTCAAGTCAAGATCAAGGGACAACTCAAGATTCAACTCACCCCACAAGTCTCCCAAGGCAAGGTCGTGCTACAATTGCAACGACAAGAGTCACTTCGTGGCCAAGTGTCCTTTTGAGAACCGTGAATACAATGGTGGTCGTCTCATTCGCAAGATCAAGTCAAGACCTCCTCATCCCTTGAACAAGAACTACGCCGTCAAGAACATCACTAACAAGGAACGAGCAATTGTGGTCCATGAAGAATACCTTTCGGGCACGGATGAAGATGATGATGATGAAGTTCATGGTGGAGATATTGTGGGAGTTGCTGCTATTGCTACTACCTCAACTCCACGTCTATCCCTCTTCGACTCGCCAAATGAAAATGTCATCTCCTCCAACCAAAAGTGCTTCATGGCCAAGGCCACCGAGGTAACACCAAAATCCACTCCTCAACCTATCTCTACTAAGCCTTCCTCTCTTGATCTTGTTGGTCTAGAGGTGAAGAAAGAGATGATTGACATGTGTGAATTTGTTGCTACCTTAGATGAAGAAACTAAACTTGTTTTGAGTCCTTGCTTGCACAACTTGACAATGCTAGGGATGCCTTAGATGAAACGGAAGAACTTCTTGACTTGCTAAGTAAAAATGAAAGAGATGCCGCCGATGAAATTGCTTCTCTCACTCAAAGTCTTGAGGATGAACAAAATATGAGAATTAATCTTGAAGAAAATGTGTCTAAGCTTGTAGATGATCATAACAACACCCTGTGCTCTATAATTAAAGAACGTGATCATGCTCTTGCTTTGATCAAGGTTCTCAAGAAATAAAATGTTGAGTTTGTGGGTGGTCATGATAGGACTCAAAAGGATCTTGAGAAACTCAAAGAGGAACACAAAGCCTTGGAGAGTAAATTCTCAAATATTTTTGAAGCCCATGAACAGCTTCAAACTCAATTAACTTGTGATCTCGCTAAGTCTTCCGTTGTGCAAATTATAGACTTGTCTAGCACTCCTAACCCTTGTTTCAAGCATGAGCATCTCATAGAGGAAGTCAAGGTGTTGAAGGATCAACTTGCCAAGACTAAGAAGAAGAATAAGAAGAAGAAGAAGAAGAAAAAGAACAAGGGCATGGCCCAAGGGGTACCAAATGGCCTAACCCTCTTGCAAAGTGACAACTTTGCCGGAAAGAACAATCCCTCTTATATTCCTTGCAAATCATATGATGGTCATGTATATTCTAGATATGTGGGAACTTCTTACACGCATGATTATCATTGGGCCATTTGGGTGCCAAAGGCTCTTGTCACTAACAAAAGGGGACCCATTGCAAAATGGGTACCTAAAACCAAAGCTTGATTTTCTTGTAGGACTATGCTTCCGGTGGATCAAAATGGGTGCCTGATAGTGGTGCCACGAGTCATATGACCGGAAGCAAGTCTATCATGACCGAGATGAGGCCCAATATTGCCAACACCATGGTCTCCTACGGTGACAAAACAAGCTCTCAGGTTTTGGGTTTTGGCAAAGTGGTGGTAACCCCAGATGTATCCTTGGTTGACGTCATGCTTGTCAAAACTCTTGGTTACAACTTACTCTCAGTTCGTGCTCTTGCTCTTATGGGTCTTTCTTCTTTCTTTAATACTCATACCGTGGTCCTCATGTGGAGCAAGTCTCTCAAGGTGGCTTTTGTAGGATATGTAGAACATGAATTGTATGTGGTGGACTTTTCAGGGACCACTACTCCTCATGCTCTATGTCTCTATGCTAAAGACGACAAGGGCTGGTTGTGGCATCACCGCCTAGCCCATGTTAACATGAGAACTTTGCAAAGACTTCACTCCGAGGGCCACATCCTTGGAATTAACGATGTTTCTTTTGCCAAAGGTCGTGTTTGCAGGGCTTGTATTGAAGGGAAGATGCATGAAACTCCTCACAAAGCACTCAATCAAATCACCACCGAGAGGTGTTTGGAGCTCTTGCATATGGATCTCTTTGGTCCACCCTCTCATGATAGCCTTGGAGGCAAGAAGTATTGCTTGGTTATTATGGATGATTTCTCAAGATACACTTGGGTGTTCTTTTTCAAGTACAAGAGTGAGACTCAACAAACCATCATCGATTTTGCTAATGAGGTTCAATGGAAGCACAATGCAACTATTCTCTCAATTCGAAGTGACAATGGCACCGAGTTCAAAAACTATACCTTGGATGAGTTTCTTAGTGATGAAGGAATCAAGCATCAATACTCCACTCCCTATACCGCTCAACAAAACGGAGTTGCCGAAAGGAATAATCGCACTTTGATGGATGCGGCTCGGTATATGCTAGCTAAGTTCAAGTCTCCATACAACTTTTGGGCCGAGGCCATCTCCACCGCTTGCCATGCAACCAACCGGCTTTATCTCCGCAAGAAAAAGAACAAGACCCCCTATGAACTTCTCACCGGGAAAAAGCCTAATGTTAGCTACTTTCGGGTGTTTGGTTGCAAGTGCTACATTCTTAAGAAAGGAGTTCGTTTGTCCAAGTTTGAATCCAAGGCTCAAGAAGGAATTTTTGTTGGCTACTCAAATCAGTCCCATGCTTATAGAGTCTACAACAAAGCCAATGGAAGAGTTGAAGAAACGAGCAACGTGAAGTTTGATGAAAATCATGAGTCTCTTGTTAGGCAAGATGGTGTTTGTGATCCAAATGATGAAATTCCTCCTAAGGCCATAAGAATAATGGGTGTGGGTTTCCACCTCCCCATTGAGGATCCCCTTATGGACGAAGGAGAAGGACCAAGCTCTACTCAAGTGGAGCCCTCACTTTCACAAGATCATCTTGTCCCTCAAGGACCTACATTTTTGGCACAAGCTCCCTCAAGCTCTTATGAAGCTTCCCATGCTCATGACTCTCCAAGCTCCAAATATCAAGATCTTCATCAACAACATCAACCTCCCCACGATGGGGCTCCTCCTCAAGGCACCTCCCACGGACAAGCTCTTCATCAACCTCCCCAAGATGGGGCTCATCCTCAAGGTCACGACTCTCCCCAAGGTCAAGCTCATCAAGATAAAGAGCAAGTCAATGATACTCAAGGCTCCACTCCAAATGATGACTCCCCCGAAGTGGAAATTGATGAAGATGACCCTCGTGTTCGTGCTTATAGTCAAGGCGGCGACTCAATTGGTGGCAATGACCAAGTGGTAGCTCAAGAATCTCGTGTTGAAGCACAAGCCCGCCGTCAAGCCTATCGTCTCGCCAAGCTTGTTCGATATGGCCATATCCTTGGTAATGTCTATGGAGATTTCAATAAAGGTTCCACTACTAGGAGGCAACTAGCTTCCTTTAGCTCTCACCATGCGTTTATCTCTCTTGTGGAACCACAGAAAGTCTTCGAAGCTCTTGAAGATGATGATTGGCTTGATTCTATGAACGAGGAACTTCACAACTTCAAGAGGAACAATGTTTGGACATTGGTTGAGCGGCCCAAAGATTTTCAAAACGTCATTGGAACCAAGTGGGTCTTCAAGAACAAGTGTGATGCGAATGGAATTGTCGTGCGCAACAAGGCAAGGTTAGTTGCCCAAGGATACTCACAAGTTGAGGGCATTGACTACGGTGAGACGTATGCCCCCGTTGCTCGCCTTGAATCCATTCGTATGCTTCTTGCTTTTGCTACCCATCATAACTTTAAGCTGCATCAAATGGATGTTAAGAGTGCTTTTCTTAATGGTCCTTTGAAAGAGTTGGTATACGTCAAGCAACCTCCGGGTTTTGAGGATCCACTTTTTCCGAACCATGTCTACAAGCTCAATAAGGCACTCTATGGCCTCAATCAAGCCCCACGTGCGTGGTATGATTGCCTTAGGGAGCTCTTGTTAGACCGTGGCTTCGAAGTGGGGCTCATTGATCCCACTCTTTTTACTAAGAAAGTTGGAGGCCACTTGTTCGTATGCCAAATCTATGTTGATGACATTATCTTTGGGTCTATTAACAAAACTTTTAATGAGGATTTTGCCAAGCTCATGACCGATCGCTTCGAGATGTCCATGATGGGGGATTTGAAGTTTTTCCTTGGGTTTGAAGTCAAGCAATTGAGGAAAGGGACTTTCATCAACCAAGCCAAGTACATCCAAGACATGCTCAAGAAGTTCAAGTTTGATCAATTCAAAGGTGCCAAGTCTCCCATGCCAACTAAGGTTAATCTTGATCTCGATCCCAAGGGTAAGGAAGTGGATCAAAAACTCTATCGGTCTATGATTGGGTCTTTGATCTATCTTTGTGCATCCCGACCGGATATTATGTTGAGTGTGGGTATGTGTGCAAGATTTCAAGCCGCACCAAAGGAAAGTCACATGGTGGCGGTCAAGAGAATCTTTCGATATTTAGTTCATACCCCAAACTTTGGGTTGTGGTACCCCAAGGGAGCCAGCTTTGATCTTATTGGTTACATGGACTCGGACTAGGCTGGTGACAAAGTGGGAAGAAAGTCAACCTCCGGAGCTTGTCAGTTTCTTGGAAGATATTTGGTTTGTTGGTCCTCGAAGAAGCAGAACTGTGTGTCTATGTCCAGTGCCGAAGCTGAGTACATCTTTGCCGCAAGCTGTTGTTCTCAATTGCTATGGATGAAGCAAACTTTGAAGGATCTTGGACTATATTTTGACAAGGTGCCTCTTCTTTGTGACAATGAGAGTGCCATTGCTATTGCTCACAATCCCGTGCAACACAACCAGACCAAGCACATTGAGATTCGTCATTATTTCATTCGGGATCATGTTGCTAGAGGAGACATTTCTTTGGAGTATGTTCCCACCAAGGCAAATCTTGCGGATCTTTTCATGAAGCCTCTTGATGAAGCAAGGTTCCGGGAGTTAAGGCATGAGCTAAATATCATCGATTCGAGCAATGTTGCTTGAGTACCTTGCACACCTACCCGCGTCTCAATGTGTATCTTGTTTGGATGTAGGCATGGATTTAGGGGGAGTGTAGTTCCTCTTATGAACAAACGCTATCCCTATTATGCGCACATTAAAGTTTTCATACTCTATAGTCTCTAAAGGAGACCATTTGAGCTTCATGATGAGTGTTGGTAATGAACCCAAGATATATCTTCGCGGTGTCAAGCCATTTACTTTTATATAAGGTGGCCTCGGCCACCGACCCATTTTTATTTGTGTCTTTGACCTTTTGTGTTCTTCTTGGCTTTTGTTGGCTTCGGTTCTTCACAGTTTGAGATCTCTATCCTAAGCCTTTCCTTTCCTCAAGCCCTCTCTATTCCCTGCACAAGTTCTTCCTTGTTATCTTCCAAACCTGAGAAGGTCTTCCTGGCGTCACCGGAACTTCCGGTCAGCTGGTTGTTCGTCTGAACCACCTGCTGACCTGGAACGTGTTCAGCCTGACCCGGAACTTCCGGTCCACCAGAACTTCCGCTCCCTGACCAGAACTTCCGGTGGTACTCCCTGTCCTATATAAGGTGGGCCCTGGGGGAAAACGGGATCTTCTTCCTTTTCCCCCCAAGACCCATCCTCTATTTGGAGCAGCCGCTGGCCAAGACCTCTCCGCGAAGGTGCTCCGGCCCCTTTGTCTCCGGACACTCCTCCGCAGATCTGCTCCGTGGGAACCTTCCCCACCTCGATCTCCCGCCATGGACTCCGGTATTTGCCCTCAACTCCCTCCATTAATGGAGATCTTGCTCTCTCACCATGGCTTGAGTTAGGGCACACCATGTCTAGGCTAGTTCTTTGGCTAGAACTTGTTGGGAGATCTTGGTAGGCCTAGGGTATCATGCTAGAGTAGATTGGTCCAATACACTCTTGAAAATCTTTGCACTTGTGGCTTTTATATCTAGATCTAGTGAACTGCTATTTGGAACCGTCAGTTCGTGGTCTCACCGGAACTTCCGGTGAGCCACGACCGGAACTTCCGGTGGACCATTTTCAGCGGAAGTTCCGGCAATTCAGCGGAAGTTCCGGCAACAATGCAACTTTTTCCTGATTGTATTTTTCCAATCTATTTCTTTTGTTTCCTCTTCCGAACTTGTGCACTTACCCCACCTTCCCTCCCTATTCTTGTGCTTTCTTCTCAGGGCAAGGAGGTACTCACCAAGGCAAGCGTACCCGTCGACCATCCTCTGACATTCCTCCTGAGATTGATGAAGAAGATGTTGAGGTTGTGCGTCCAACCACTCAGACTAGTCGTCAGAAGGCTGTTGCTGCTAACTGTGCTGCTGCTGCTGAAGGGAAGAGGCCTGCTCTTGCTCAGAAGGCCACTGCTGCTGGGCCAGACATGACAAAGCCAAGATTTCCAAATGGTCTCAGAAAGCTTACTCTGCATTCAGGCGTACGGATCCCTACCTCGTGTCTCGTGACCATCTTTGCTTGGACCCTCACTTCCACAACTGCCGTCAGGAACAGATATTTGCTAAAATCTATGCAACAAAGAAGAAGTTCGTGGTTGCTCCTCAAAGTACATCAATGTGACTCACATGGAAGAGAAGCATTCATACTTTAGCGAGGCTCTTGATATTTGCCAGAAGTTTGGGCTGATTCCTCTCATGGAGCATCATCAGAACTTTGATGTGAATGCTATTGCTTAGTTTTACTCAACTCTGTTTATTCACATGCAGTCCTCTACTGAAGGTGTGTTGAAGTGGATGACTAGGGGAGTGTTTCTTACCGCCACTTGGTCTGAGTTTGCTGAGCTTCTTGGCTATCCCATTTAGCCTGGCCGCGGGGCAAATGGTTGGCGTGTTCATGGTCCCGAAGCTGCTGATCCTGAGGTTCTGGAGCCTTTCTACATTGAAGGGTGGGGAACTGTTGGGTTTGTGAATCATCTGCTGCCAGTTTTTGACATCATGCGCAGGGTGTACTTGAACACCATCTATCCCAAGGCTGGTAACTTTTGCCAGCTCCATGGCTATTAGGTTGACCTCATGCATCAGACTTATCTCTGCCGTGACACTGATAGTCCCATGGATGTTATGCACTTGATCTACTCAGAGTTGTGGCAAGCTATTATTGAAAAGCGCTCCTGCATCTATGCTCCCTTCATTCAGACTCTCATCAATCACAAGTGGCTTGAGACGACTGGCACTCGCTTTCCTGAAGACAACATCACCACTCATGAGGAGAAGAAGCTGCGTGTGAGTAAGCACCAAAAGCCTCGTTCTCAAGAAGAAAAGGAAGCTGAACTCAAGAAGGCCCGAGATGAAGCTGGTGGTCCCTACTCTGCTCCTGGGGGCTCTAGTGCTGGTGGTCCGTCTCTCCAGAGGCAGCCGTCTTGGGCAAAGAAGCTGCTTGGGAAGGTGAAGAAAACTTTCTGCTTTCTGCAGGACCACGAGTATCAGGCCTATGTAGATCAGCGTCACAATGTTCAGCGCCAGAAGGCCATCATGACTGCTCTCAACATTCCTAGCTCACTGGTCACTAGCTCTGTCACTGTTCCCAAGAATGTTTGGATTCGCGACAACTGCCACTGGTCCGAGGATGAAACTGAGGAGGAGGTCACTGGTCCGTCGCCTGAGTGGGGTCCTTGGGTCCCTGAGTCTGCTCCTCCTCCCTTTCATGGCTGGGACGATTAGATTGATCTTTTCTTCCTTTTTGGTGTCTCGATGCCAAAGGGGGAGAAAGATGTCTATTAGGTTGTCTACGGTATTTGCATGGGTTGAGTCGCGAGCCTGTTCTTGCCTTTGATCTTTTCTTGCTCGCGAACTCTCTAGTTTATTTGTGTGCTTATGGCCCTTTTATGTCTGTGAACTCTTGTGTGCTTGTGGACCATGTTATGTTTGAGACTATGTGGTATCTTTGCTATATCTTATGCAATGCCGTGCGTGTGGTATCTTGTTGTCATCTTATAGGCATATGCAGATGGTGGTGGAGCCTCATAGCTCTTATTGTTATTATTACTCCTTTTGTCTCCACCACATTTGGTTGGTTCTAGTATGATCTCTATCCTTTCTTGTACCTTGCACTTGTGCTATCTTTGCAATTGGTAGGGGGAGCCTCCTTGTATGTGTGCCAGTCTTGTCCTTAGAGTTTTTCTCTACCTTGCACACATACAGGGGGAGCTTGTCCCGTCCATTGCAAAGATTGCTTTGATTCTATGCAAATCTTTGGGATTGTCATCTAACACAAAAAAAGGGGGAGATTGAAAGGACTATATCTTCCCATGCTGTTTTTGGTGTTAATGATAATCCCAATTGTGTTTTTAATTGTGCGCTTCAGTTTCAGGGGAAACGTTGTTGATGTATCCTTCAATTGTGGTGGATGCTCTCTTGGGATCTCATGAAGACGGTGGCCTTTTAGTTTTCTCCTAGTTTCTCTCTGGCTGTTGTTTTTAGGTCACCGTACTATTAAGAGGGGGTCCATCTTGGAAGGCTGTGGGAAATCACTTGTTCTTGCACAAACCTATATGCAGCGCGACAGCCATCCTACTATTCCGTGAGAGAGCGTGTTCCTATTCTGTTGGAGCCTTCTGTGTCTCACCGGAACTTCCGGACTGGCGCCGGAAGTTCCGCTCAGGCTTTTTCTACGGGCTGTTCTAAGTTTTGTTCCGACGCTAGTTCCGCCCCAAGTTCCGGTGGTGGATCAGTAACCTTCTGTATGAAGTGTTCTATTTGCCGGAACTTGGGCCGGAACTTGCATCGGAACTTGTCCTGCCAAAAGGTCCTGAGCGGAACTTCCGCCCAGCCGCCGGAACTTCCGGCCAGATTCGGTTCGCGACCCATAAATTCCGCCCTAGTTCCGCTCCAAGTTCCGTTGAAGGCTCAGTAACCTTCTATTTTGAAGTGTTCTATTTGCCGGAACTTGGTCGGAACTTGCGTTGGAAATTCACCGGAACTTCCGGTCTGTTTTGACCGGAACTTCCGGTTGCGCTTCTGGAGAGGGCATCAACAGTCTGATGACCGTTGGAGCCAGGCTGGGCGGAACTTCCGGCCTCTCACCGGAACTTCCGGTGAGGTCGCGGGGGCTGTAACGGTTCAGTGCGAGGGGGCCTATTTAAGGCACCCCTCTTCTTCCTCCCATTCTCTCTCGAATTTTTCTCTCTCCTCCATTAATGCTTGAGCTTCACCTCACTAGATCTCTCTCTATAGCCACTCAAATGACTTGATCTTTTGAGAGGTGAGGGAGGTGACCTAGATCTACACTTCCACCAAAGAAGATTTGATTTCCCCCACCCATCCTTTGTGGATCTTGTTGCTCTTGGGTTTCTTGAAACCCTAGACGGTGTAGGGCATCCTCGGAGCTAAGGCTTGTGTTGTAAAGCTTCGAGGTGTCGTTGAGGGCCTCCAATTGAGTTGTGGAGCCTCCCCCTTAACCTTGGTGTAAAGGTTTCGGTTGGCGCCTTCAAGGTCACCGGTTAGTGGATTGTGAGGCCTCCTTTGTGGGGGAGCTCACCAGAGAAGAAGGTAAGGCCTTTGTGGCACTCGGGTGACCTTGTGTGGCCCCGACACCTCTCCAACACAGACGTAGCTCCTTGGGAGCGAACTACGGGAATTACATCTCCGTGTCCCCGCTCCGGTTACTTCGTTCCCTTCCTTTACTTCTTGCTATTTACCTTTTTGTGGTTGGTGTTTGTTTTCTTGCATTTAGGTTGTTCACTTAGCTGCATCTCTAGATAACTTTCCTTCTCGTTGAGCCTAAAAGTGAGAAACAAATTAAAATTGGGTAGACGCCTATTCACCCCCCCTCTAGTCGTATCAAGTCAGTACTTGTGGATATAGAGCTTGTGGTAATCTCCATAACAAGCTCTTGTTCATCAAAATCGGATCTTTCGTTTGTATCTTGTTGCGATTTTGATCTTGGCGGCTTTTCGATTTCTCACCAAGTAAGGTATCTCACATTATTATACATGATACATTCTCACTTGGTGATAACCAATATTTTCACCTTTCATAGGGTAGCTCATGTCGTCCTTTTTCCAACGCAATTGGAATCGGGTCGATCGGAGTTACCAATCAAAAGTTATAGAGGTTTGAATTTTCCTAGGTACCAAAATGCGGTAGTACCACATTTTAGTACCTAGCGCAGCAGTAGGTTTTGGCAAGTTGCCAAATGCCACTGCCTTCCTAGGTACCAAAATGCGGTAGTACCGCATTTTAGTACCTAGCACGGCAAAAGGTTTTTGACAAGTTTCCAAAAGCCACTGCCGGGCTAGGTACCAAAAAGCGGTAGTACCGCATTTTAGTACCTAGCACGGCAGAAGGTTTTTTACTTCGTCATTTGGATCTATACTCCCTTGCTGGACTATGATGTTTCTTTGCATGATCTTGTAGAGGTTGTTGTCCTCTTCGAAACGAGCCCAAGATCATCGAAATCGGAGTCCGGATGCAAAATTTATGGTTGTTTTCGTTCTGTGATAACCGGTAGTACCGGACCAGGATACGGTAGTACCGAGGTCTAGTAGTACCGCATTTTGGTACCGGGGAGCGCAGAGAAAAATGCGTTTGGCGCCTCAGGAACCCCAGGGAATGTCCGGTAGTGCCGGGAAGTCCGGTAGTACCGGGAAAAAGTCCGGTAGTACCGGGAATCGCGTTTTTAGGCTGCAACGGTTGGATTTTGGAGGGACCTATATAAGGGGCCTTCTTCCCCAATGGTTCCTCAACCATTCTTGCAAGTTTTCCCCTCCATTGTTGACCTTATTGAGCTTGCTTTCTCTCAATCCCTCCGATGATTCTTGCATATTCTTGAGGGATTTGAAAGAGGATATCTAGATCTACAATCCCACCAATCAATCTCTCCTCTAAGTGAGGGGAACATATTGGGATCTAGATCTTGGAGATTAACTCCATTGTTCTTCCTCTCTTATTCCCCCATAAGCTTTTGTAGCTTTGGTGGAATTTGGGAGAGAAGGATTTGAACACCTTTGTGGTGTTCTTGCCATTTGCATTTGATGCATCGGTTTGTGTTCTCCTCGGAGGATTTGGTTTGAGTTACTCATTGGAGCTTGTCCTTCTTGGGTTCTTGGAACCCTAGACGATTTTGTGGCCTTGGTGGAGTTTGTTGGGAGCCTCCAATTAAGTTGTGGAGAAGTGCCCCAACCTTGTGAGAGGTTCCGGTTGCCACCGACAAGTGCACCGATAGTGGAAGTGTGGATCGATCTCGTTGGGGTGAGATTCACCGAAGAATAAGGGAGGCCTTTTGTGGCGTTGGTGGTTTGATACCACCCCCTGTCTAAACGAGACGTACTCCATGTTGGGAGTAACTCGGTAAAATATCGTTGTACCCGCGTGCCTCGGTTATCTCTATACCCGAGCTCTTTACTTATGCACTTTACATTGTGATAGCCTTCGTGCTTGAAGTAATATATATCTTGCTATCACTTTGTTGCTTGTATTGCTTAGCATAAGTTGTTGGTGCACATAGGTGAACCTTAGTTGTTCTAGGTTGTGCTTAACAAAGTAAACACTAGTTTTATTCCGCCTTTGTCCACTCTAGGAAAAGTTTTAATCGCCTATTCACCCCCCTCTAGGCGACATCCGTATCCTTTCAATTGGTATCAGAGCCCGGTCTCTCATTTTAGGCTTCACCGCCTTGAGAGTAAAGATGTCGGCTAGAGGATTTGTGCATAATGACATGTTCACATTCGATGGCACAAATTATGATATATGGAAAAATCGCATGCTCATTCATTTTCGGGACATGGACCCAAATTTGGAGCGTATTGTAGATATAGGTTTTTCTCCTCCTATGGATTTTAAAAATCTATCTTGTGAGGACGAGAAAAACTTATATCTCGATGCTCAAGCTTCTAATGTGCTTGTTAATGCTTTGAGATATGTAGTTACCTCCTCAATCATTCCTTTTTGGAGCGCTCATGAGTTATGGACAAAACTTCAAGATAAATATGTTGTGTCCAACATTATTGAGGATGATTGTGTTGCTTCCACTTCCGGTCGAGATGAGTTCTCATCCTCTACCACTTCACCAACATGTGACTTTTCACAAGGTAATGATATGGTGAGTGGTACTAGAAATTGCAATTTGGATAGTGTGCTTACTATTTGTAATCCCTCATCTCTATCTAGTTGCAATGATCTATCTTTGGACTTTAACACTTCTAGCACTACCAACTTCTTACATGCTTATGTTAATAGTCCTTGCATATAATGTAGAAATTACTTGAATAAATCTCATGATGATATGCTTGTGTTGTCTTGTTGCCATGATAAAAATGCTTCCATTTCCTCTAGTCCTTGTGTTGCTAACCATGTAGAGGAAACCGAAGATTCTATGGGCCAAGACATGGTTTTGAATGAAGCCACAAATGCAATCTAATCTTCACCTTCTTTCGGTACCCACCTATGCCTTATGGCTAGGGATTCTAAGGTAACCCCTACTTTGGAACCCATTACCTCTTGTAATGAGGAGGATGTGGATAATGTGGAAGAAGAGCTTGATATTGATGATTTATATGAAAAGGGTGAGATTGTTTATCGTGCCCTTGTTAAAAAGGATATTGCTTGCTCTAACTTTGTTGAAGTCTTGGACTTTGCTATTAAGAGCAAAAAACATATTGATAAGTTAGAAACACAAATTGAGGTGCATGATAACAACGTTGATAAAATATGTAGTCTTGAGCGTGAATATGCTAATATAATTGCAAACCTAAATAAAGCTCTTGAAGAGGAACAAACCACTAAGGAATCTCTTGAGGATACCTTTGATTTAGAGCTATCTAGAGTAAAGGAATCTCATGATAGAGATCTTGAGGTGGTAAGTGATCTCAAAAGTAAAAATTATGAGACTCAAGTTGCTTATGCTAAACTCCTTGAGGATTTTGAGCACCTCAAAAATGGCTCTCGGGTTGTTAAGAGGGAGCTCATCAAACTCACCGAGTCACATGAGCAAATTAAAGCTTCATATTCAAAAGAGCTTGACAAATTTCCCTCACCTCTTGCTAATAATAATGATGCTTGTGCTACTAACTCTATTTCTTGTGAAGCATCTATTTTGAAGGAGAATGTTGAGCTAAAGGCTCAACTTGCTTTGCTAACTAGCAACTATGGGAAATTAGAAGAAAGTCATGTTAAGCTCTCGAGCTCGCATGAGGATCTTCTAGTCTCCCATGGTAGGCTAAAATTAGCTCATGAGGCCATCGTGTCAAAGATAACATCTAGTGGGCCTCATGTGGACATTAGCACTATATCTACTCCAAATGTTATATTTCCATGTGCTAGTCCTTGTAATTCATCCTCTCACAACCATGCTATATCTCGTGATGAATTACATTCCGTGCCTTGTTGCTCTAACAATGTAGCATCTACTTCCTCTAGTACTTTTGTTGAAACTAACCATGTAGAGGAAATAAAAGAGCTCAAGGCTCAAGTCACTTATTTGAGAAATGACTTGAAAAAGGGTCATCAAGGGAAGGTCACACTCAACAAAATTTTGAGTGTGCAAAAATCCCCCAATGACAAGAGTGGGCTTGGATTCAACTCCAATGTCAAGAACAAGTCTACTATCAAGTTGAATCACAAGGACAACAAGAAGAATGGCCAATATCAAGTCAAGAATCCGACCAACATTGTTTGCTTCAAGTGCAAGGAAGAAGGGCACCATGTTAGATCTTGCCCATTGAAGAAAAAGCCTCTTAGTGTGAAGCAACATGGGAAGCGGCCTCAAGCTCCACCTCAAGTTATTAATGGGCCTCTTCCTAAGAGGACTACTCGAGCTCTTCCTCGAGTTGTGGCTTCACCTAAGGAGAAATATGGCAAGAGTAGAACTTGCTACATATGCTGTGAGAAGGGGCACATTTCTTCCTCATGCACTATTGGTATCTCCTCATCCAACCCTATCATTATTGATGATGCTTATTCTCTTTGTAAGGATGAGGTTGGCAATGTGTTTGCCAAATTTGTTGGTGCTCGATGTGGTTTCAAGAAAAGAACCATTTGAGTTGCCAAGCCTATTGTGACTAACCTCTTAGGACCCAACTTGGTTGGGGACCAACAAGCCAAAACTTGATCAATAGGTGTTAGTTGGAGGGCATTAGAGTCTTGGCTACATAATGAAGAATTGAGGGATCTTCATCAATTATTATTGTCAAGCCAAGCCATTTGGATTATCATGATTATATTATATTTCAAATGTTCCTCCTTGCGGTAACATATGCTAAACTCTTTACATTGAAAGTTACTCGCCCCCTTGTGCATGTGTTGGTTTTGTATCTTCCATGCGTTTGTACATGTTGTGCTTTCCACTTAATTATCTTGAGGTATCAATCTTATTTGTGTATGATTAGGTGGCACACCATGTATGTGTGTTTCTTGTGTTGAGCCTTACTTGATTATATTTGGTATCTTATTTGGCTCTCGTGAGAGATTAATGGACTATCCCATTTTGGGGGAGTGTTATGCTTTCCACAATCCTAAAAATATATGTACATGAGGAATACAACCTAGCATTTATATTGGGATATTATCTAGTCTTTATGTGGTACAATTCTCATGAGAAATTTAAGTTTTATAATGTCCATTAATTATCTCTATTTGTATCCTTTTGCCTCGCGTTGGTTTTATGGCAGTATCACATTATGGGGGAGTCATATGCTTAGTGCATATTACAAATCCTAGAAAATGTGAATATTCGAGGTTGTGTCACTTAGAATTGATATTGATAATTATCTAGAACCTATGTGACACATTTGCTCATACAATTTCCAATTTGCTTGAATGGCTTTATTGATCTTATTTTGGATCTTGTATATGAGAGTGTTTCTTGGTATGTGTTTCCTCATATTTAGATATATATATATATATCCTCATGGAAACCATTTGCTTCAAGTTACTCTAATCACTAGTGATTGTGTGACTATTGGAAGCTACCAAGAATCTTGTTCAAAGTATCATGTTTAATTCTTATCTTTTGTTATATGCTTCTTGTTGTGACTATGATCTTGGATATCCATGCTAGCTACCTTGGGAAAATTATTCCCAATATTTCTTGTCCTTGGACAATGAGTACTCAATTTATGGTAGAATTTATTGATCATATTCACTTTGGCCTTTGTTTAACTTTATCCTATCTTTGTCCAAGAAAATGTTTTGTGTTGTCTCCCAAGCCTTCCTTGCTTTTTGTGGATCTTCTTATTTTATTGGTATCCTCTTGTGTTTTACTTATTGTAGGTACTAGTGATGATCCCATTTGTGTGCATTTTGAATTTAAAAGGAAAATCCTACATAATGCACTATCTATGGGGGAGCTCTCCTGTATTATTTAGAACACTCATATCTATGCTTCTTTGTTTGGTCCATATCGGGTTTTATGTGCTTGGAACCTCAATCTTTTCGTTTTGGTATTTTTGTGCCATCATGAGAAGTTTGGGGAGTTTGGTTTCTTGTTGGAACTTTTGATCTTCTTGGGAGTTGGTTTTGTCTCATTCCTTGTTTCACATTTTAGAATGAGATAAATCATTGAGCATTTGTATTTTTATCTATCTTTTGCTCTTTGTCTTTTGCCTAGTTTATTTTTTGAACTTATGATCTTTCATGTGTTGAATTGGTTCTTTGATACAATTTGGACACCGCTTGTCTTGTCACACTCTTGTGTGTGCCATCTCGGTTTACTTGGTGTTTTTGTTCAAATTGTATCTCATTTTTGGTTCTTGAAAGCCTTGTGCATGCATATTTACTACATATCTATATTGCGGCATGCTTACTTTCTTTGATCCAATATATAAGGGAAACTCCACCAAATCCCATCGGCTAAGTTGTGCATGAAATTCAATTTCATATCAATATGCACATATTTATGTGGAGTATCTCCTATGTATTGTAGTTGCACTAACTACTTTGGACCCAATAAGTTTAGGGACCATTTTGTAATTAAATGTGTTTTAGGTACATTGGAGATATATTGGATGCTTGTCTCTCAATTTTGAAGATATGGTGCATACATGAAAATTTTAGGCAAGCTATAAGATGATCAATGAATTCATATCCTCTACATCCTACCAATTATATCTCGGTAACAAGTATCTCTTGCTCATGCATACTTATCTTGCTTCCAACCTTTTGTAGGTTGCATCTTGGCATGAATTTTTGTTATTATATTAAAAGAACTTTCTATTGTATATGTGTATAAGTTGAGATGAGTGCATATAGTTGGGACTATACAAAATCATGCATATGATCCTCCAATCCCAAATACGTCAATCTAGCAATTTTTTTGCCCATCCTTTCCTCAACTTCTCTCATGTGCAATAGTGAGATGTTGTAGTTTATTTTTTTTTGTGATACTTGTTGCCTTTCTCCATATATGCCAACTTATTTTTCCCTTGGTGAGAGTTGTAATATATGTAGTGTGTTGGTGTTTGAAGTTCATTAATGTACAATAAGATATATTTGAGCCTTTGGCCATGCTTTGAAGCAAAAATCTTATTGATATATGTTATAACTTCATTTTAGTCTCTTATGTGATGTATTGTATATCTTCTTTGTGTGTGCTTGTTTCTTTATGGGCCTATGTCTTTGTGATATTATCCACTTATAAAAATATACACATATGAGAAGATAACTTTAGTTGAGATTTTATTCCTTGGATACCACCTTTTATTCTTTTTGTTTTTTTAGGTGGCTTCCAAATTTATTTGCCTATGAGTGATTGTTCCTCTTGTTTGCATCTTCGGACACTCATACTTGTTCTCTCATGCCTTGTATTGTTAAATGAATTTGGATGAGTGGGGATTCCATGATTATGCACCTTGTTCCCAATTACAATTATCATAATTGGTGCATTATCTTTGGGGAGCTCATCTAATTCATTTAATAATGCTCATTTGTCTCCTTTCTCATTTATTGTGCCTTAAATGTTTATGGAGAAGTGAGGATTCCATATTTGTGCACTATGTATTCTAATGCATTTATTTTGAATTATGCATAAATCTTGGGGAGCTTCTCTATTTGTTATTTCAAACACTCTTTTGCTCATATCATAACATCTTGTTGTTTTCATTTGGACTCATTTGTTGTTTTGAAATTGGATTGTCGGACCTTGTAATTGCTTGCATCATTTGTATTTATTTTGGAAATCTTTGGGTCCTCGATATAGTCCTACTCCCTCCCAAGTATTCATCATTGGATATGTGCGAAGGCACACCTTTGGAGGAAGTATTACTATATTTGCCTTCTAGAACTTGTCACCCATTTCGGCAATCGATGCCAATGGGGGAGAAGTTTTAGAGGGTTTAAGGGAAGTTGGTTGATGCATTGAGTTTGTTCTTTAGCATTTTCCTTTCATGCTCTCGCATCTTTATTGTTGCTTAGCATGTGTTATATATAGAGGAAACTCCACCAATGATAATGATTGGCAATATATGCAATGAAATTCGAGTTCATCACACATGCATAGATTGTGGGGGAGTTTGCTATATATATGGTAGTGATACCAATATCACATACTTTTGTAGTATTTGATATTTTTGTTACCATTTTATTCATTAGAATTCATTATATAAACCCTCTTAAAGGGATTATCATCAATTACCAAAATGGGGGAGATTGAAAGAACATGTGGGCCCCCATGTGTGGTTTTGGTAATTAATGACAATCTTTATGGACTAAAGTGTGTATTTAGTTATACTTGTAGGATTTGTCCATTGGCATCACTTGGAGCATGTGGTGGCTTCAAGGTCGATGAAATGAGAAGAAGATGCATTGCGCAAGCTCAAAATGCACCATCTATAGAAGATCTCATGTTTGATGCTTGCCATTATCGGTGATCATGGATCGATGATGAGGAATTAAGAAAGGCGTTCCATCTTGAGAAGGGCAAGATCGTCTACATCGAGATCAAGTGGAATGCTCAAGGCAAAGGTATAATCTTGATAGGTTTTCCCTTTTGCCGGTCTCATATTGTTAGTAGGAGACCAGGTTTAGGATAGATAGCCGTACTATCAAGAGGGGCTCTCGAATGAGTAACTCGTTCACTTCGTTCGGAGAGAGCTCAAACCTTTGCATATTTGCATCATCTTATTTGGATGTTATTTGGTCTTATCCATGTGAGGATATAGAGCTTGTGGTAATCTCCATAACAAGCTCTTGTTCATCAAAATCGGATCTTCCGTTTGTATCTTGTTGCGATTTTGATCTTGGCGCCTTTTTGGTTTCTCACCAAGTGAGGTATCTCACATTATTATACATGATACATTCTCACTTGGTTATAACCAATATTTTCAACTTTCATAGGGTATCTCATGTCGTCCTTTTTCCAACGCAATTGGAATCGGGTCGACCGGAGTTACCAATCAAAAGTTATAGAGGTTGAATTTTCCTAAGTACCAAAATGCGGTAGTACCGCATTTTAGTACCTAGCGCGCAGTAGGTTTTGCAAGTTGTCAAATGCCACTGCCCTCCTAGGTACCAAAATGCGGTAGACGACAAAAGGTTTTTGACAAGTTTCCAAAAGCCACTGCCGGGCTAGGTACCAAAAAGCGGTAGTACCGCATTTTAGTACCTAGCGCGGCAGAAGGTTTTTTACTTCGTCATTTGGATCTAGACTCCCTTGATGGACTATAATGTTTCTTTGCATGATCTTGTAGAGGTTGTTTTCCTCTTCGAAACGAGCCCAAGATCATCGAAATCGGAGTCTGGATGCAAAAGTTATGGCTGTTTTCGTTCTGTGATGACCGGTAGTACCGGACGAGGATCCGGTCCGGTAGTACCGCATTTTGGTACCGGGAAGGGCAGAGAAAAATACGTTTGGCGCCTCAGGAACCCCAGGGAATGTCCGGTAGTGCTGGGAAAGTCCGGTAGTACCGGGAAAAAGTCTGGTAATACCGGTAATCGCGTTTTTAGGCTGCAACGGTTGGATTTTGGAGGGACCTATATAAGGGGCCTTCTTCCCCAATGGTTCCTCAACCATTCTTGCAAGTTTTCCCCTCCATTGTTGACCTTATTGAGCTTGCTTTCTCTCAATCCCTCCGATTATTCTTGCATATTCTTGAGGGATTTGAAAGAGGATATCTAGATCTACAATCCCACCAATCAATCTCTCCTCTAAGTGAGGGGAACATATTGGGATCTAGATCTTGGAGATTTCCTCCATTGTTCTTCCTCTCGTATTACCCCATAAGCTTTTGTAGCTTTGGTGGAATTTGGGAGAGAAGGATTTGAACACCTTTGTGGTGTTCTTGCCATTTGCATTTGATGCATCGGTTTGTGTTCTCCTCGGAGGATTTGGTTTGAGTTACTCATTGGAGCTTGTCCCTCTTGGGTTCTTGGAACCCTAGACGGTTTTGTGGCCTTGATGGCGTTTGTTGGGAGCCTCCAATTAAGTTGTGGAGAAGTGCCCCAACCTTGTGAGAGGTTCTGTTTGCCACTGACAAGTGCACCGATAGTGGAAGTGTGGATCGATCCCGTTGGGGTGAGATTCACCGAAGAATAAGGGAGGCCTTTTGTGCCGTTGGTGGTTTGATACCACCCCCTCTCTAAACGAGACGTACTCCATGTTGGGAGGAACTCGGTAAAATATCGTTGTACCCGCGTGCCTTGGTTATCTCTATACCCGAGCTCTTTACTTATGCACTTTACATTGTGATAGCCTTCGTGCTTGAAGTAATATATATCTTGCTATCACTTTGTTGCTTGTATTTCTTAGCATAAGTTGTTGGTGCACATAGGTGAACCTTAGTTGTTCTAGGTTGTGCTTAACAAAGTAAACACTAGTTTTATTCCGCCTTTGTTGAGCCACTCTAGGAAAAGTTTTAATCGCCTATTCACCCCCCTCTAAGCGACATCCGTATCCTTTCAACCGCGTCACTCCCCCAAGCTTGGAACAAGCCAAGGGGATGCCAAACCTGATGACGAATTACTCCTTTGGCGGTGGTGGTATCTTGTCATCATCAAACTTCCAAGGCAAAGGTTCCCCATCCAAAAAGGATGTCTTTGTTTATGTAATCCTGAAACTGAAAACTTTTTGTTCCAATGCTTCCATCCTATCTTCCAGGTTGCCTTCTCCTTTAGGGCCTTGAACTTCTTTCATTTGTACCTTCCCCTCTTTGAGGATCAACTCTTTGGGGTGAATCCTCAACTCATACGTGTACGGGTTGAGGACATCCGTAGAGGAATACTCCGTGGGTGATCCAGAGGAAGACATTGAGGCTCCAAAACTGAGAATTTTCCTGACAGAAACAGATCGAAAACGAAAACACGATGACCCGAGGGGTTATATATTACGAAGATTCAATGCATAAGGAAAGTTATGACACGGAAACGAAGCAGAGACGGAGTTCGAGGGTGGCAAACCCCCTCCAGGCATGGCCAGGCTGGGCCCGCGCCTGGGGTGGGTTTGTCCACCCCGGGCTCCGTTTCCTCTTCAGTTTCGTCCCGTAACTTCCGTTATGTATTAAAAACATCAAAAATATAAAAAGATTGGAGTTTCACGAACCTTCTGTTTTCACCACTTTTATTACCTATTCAAAGACAAACTCTGCAGTTTCTGGTGTTTGGTTCTTGATAAATTCTTCTGGAGTCACCATTTGAATGACATCCACTTCTTCATTGTAATAATCTCCAGAAATATAATGTTTTAGTCTTTGACCATTAACCACTTGTGTTGTGTCATCCTTCAGAGAAGAGATTTTGATGGCACCTGAACGATACACTTCCTTGATAACAAAAGGTCCTTCCCATTTGGAGAGTAGTTTCCCTGCAAAAAATCTGAGACGAGACCTATACAAAAGAACTTTCTCACCAACATGGAACTCCCTTTTGATAATTCTCCTATCATGCCATCTTTTTACTTTTTACTTAAAGAGCCTAGCATTTTCGTAAGCTTCCCCTCTCCACTCATCTAGATTACTTAAATCGAGCAGTCTTTTCTCACCAGCAAGTCTAAAATCTCTATTCAACTCTTTCACTGCCCAATAAGCTTTGTGTTCTAATTCTAAAGGCAAGTGACAAGCTTTCCCATAGACGATTTTGTAAGGAGACATCCCCATAGGATTTTTATAAGCAGTTCTATAAGCCCACAAAGCGTCATTCAACTTTTAGCCCAATTTTTTCTAGACCTATTGACAGTCTTCTGCAAGATAGATTTAATTTCCCTATTGGAAAGTTCTACTTGCCCACTAGTTTGGGGGTGATAAGCTGAAGCTATTCTGTGGTTTACATCATACTTAGCGAGAGATTTTCTAAAAAAACCATGAATAAAATGGGAGCCTCCATCAGTCATGAGATATCTAGGTACACTGAACCTAGAAAAATGACATCTTTGAGCATTTTCAAAGAATTCTTACCATCAGCACTGCTCGTAGGTATGGCTTCTACCCACTTTGTAACATAGTCAACAACAACAAGAATATGAGTATACCCTTTTGAAGGAGGAAAAGGCCCCATAAAGTCGAATCCCCAACAATCAAAAGGTTCAATAACAAGAGAATAATTCATAGGCATTTCATTGCGTCTAGATATGTTACCTACTCATTGGCATTCATCACAGGATAAGATAAACTTCCTTGCATCTTTAAAAAGAGTAGGCTAATAAAATCCAGATTGTAAAACCTTCTGTGCAGTCCTATCCCCAGCATGATGTCCTCCATAAGCACTGCCATGACATTTTCTCAATATCTCTTGTTGTTCAAATTCTAGAACACATCTTCTCATAATGCCATCTACTCCTTCCTTATATAGGTGTGGGTCATCCCAAAAGTAATGCCTTAGATCATAGAAGAATTTCCTTCTTTGCTGGGCTGTAAAGGTTGGAGGCAAATACTTGGAAATAATAAAGTTAGCATAATCAACATACCAAGGATTCTCATGTGGACTTACCCTTATGCAGCTAACTGCTCATTTGGAAAATTATCATTAACAAGCAAAGGGTCAAAAGAAATGTTTCCCAAACAAGATAAATTATCAGCAACAGGATTATCAACACCTTTCCTATTCACAATATGCAGATTAAACTCTTGCAAAAGCAACACCCACCTTATAAGCCTAGGCTTAGCATCCTTTTTTTGTCATAAGGTACTTAATAGCTGCATGGTCAGTATAAATAGTAACCTTAGAATCAAGAATATAAGGTCTAAACTTATCACAATCAAATATTACAGCTAAGAACTCTTTTTCAGTAGTATCATAATTCTTTTTAGCAGCATCTAGAGTCTTGCTAGCATAATGAATAACATTCAACTTCTTGTCAACATGTTGTCCAAGGACAACACCCACAGCAAATTCACTAGAATCACACATGATTTCAAAAGGTAAAATCCAATCAGGTGGTTGGACTATAGGAGCAGTTGTTAAAGCTTTCTTCAAAGTTTCAAAAGCTTCCTTACAATCATCATCGAAAGCAAAATGTACATCTTTTTGAAGAATATTAGTAAGGGGCTTTGAAATTTTGGAGAAATCTTTAATAAATCTCCTATAGAAACCAGCATGACCAAGGATACTAAGAATACCTTTGATATCCCTAGGACAAGGCATCTTCTCAATTGCTTCAATTTTTGCTCTGTTAACTTCAATACCTCTTTCAGAGATCTTATGTCCAACAACAATTCCTTCATTAACCATGAAATGACATTTCTCCCAGTTAAGAACAAGGTTGGTTTCTTCACATCTATGCAAAACTTTATCAAGGTTGTGCAAACAGTTATCAAAAGAAGTTCCATAGACGGAAAAATCGTCCATGAAAACCTCCACAATTTCTTCACAAAAACCATGAAATATAGCAGACATACATCTCTGAAAGGTATCAGGAGCATTACATAAACCAAAAGGCATACACCTATAAGCATAAGTACCATAAGGACAAGTGAAAGTGGTTTTCTTTTGGTACCGTGCTTTCACAGCGATTTGAGAAAACACAGAATTACCATCAAGAAAGCAAAAGTGAGTCTTTTTGGACAGCCTCTCAAGCATTTGATCACAAAGGATAATGATATTTCTTAGTAACTTTATTAATCTTTCTAAAATCAATGCACATTCTATACCCAACCACTACTCTCTGGGTATAAGCTCATTATCCTCATTAGGCACAACAGTAATTCCCCCTTTCTTGGGAACACAATGAATAGGGCTAAGCCATTGACTATCAGCAATAGGATAAATAATACCACCATCAAGGAGTTTTAATACCTCATTTCTTACCACTTCCTTCATTTTAGGATTTAGACGGCGCTGGTGCTCAACAACTTGTCGTGGTATTGCACGGCAGATGCTACTGGGGGTAGCTTACGTAGAGGGAGCAAGGCGACGTAGGAGAATCCGGGAGCGAGATTGGCACACGATGTACCCAGGTTCACGTCCCCTCGGTGGAGGATCGCTACGTCCTGCTATCAATCCAGTATATGATCATAGATTGGTTTACAGTGGAGCCGCCGGAGGCGGCGGGGGAGACTAGATCTAATATGACGTACCCCTTGGGGGTGCCCCTGGTGGCTTTATATATGCAGTCACCTAGGGTTTACAAGTGCACTAATGGGCTTTGTATTGGAGTCGCCATCTTGGGCCTCTAGTCGGCGCCAGTCGTTCGGGTCCAGCACGCGCCAGTCGCCGTATCCGGCGAGTCGACCCGCTCTATGTTTGGCGATCCAGCTGGCAAATCCGCTTCGTGGGTATACCCCGATTGGTATTCCCCCATCAGTAGTCCCCGAGCGCGTTGTTGATTCGATGCGGGCTTGAGGCAGGGCGCGGAGAGTCTTGACGATGGGTCGTGGCGAATCGGCGACGAGCTCCTGAATAGAGAAAAGAACCGTGAAGCGGGAGGCGGTCGGCGTGAGCCAGTCGGCGATGGCCAGTTGGCGAAAGACGCAGGGCGTCGGTGAAGCTGCCCGTTGCGGCGAGTCCTCGAACGTGGAGCCTGCCGAGTCCCCGAGCGCGGCGAGTGGCAAGGTCGAGCGACCGGCGAGTCCGCGAGCGTGTGGCATACGCGAGGGTGAATCCGCGATGACGAGTCCCCGAGCGTGTGGCGTACGCGAGGGCGAGTCCGTGGTGGCGAGTCCTCGAGATTGTCGAGTACGCGAGGGCGAGTGCAAGATGGCGAGTCGACGAGGGCGAGCCACGGTCGTGGAACCACGCATACACACTGCATGCCTAGGAGTAGTCCCCGAGGCTCGAGTTGGCTTGTAGAGGCGACTTGAGGCTCTTTAGAGATATATATTCTCAAAATAGTAGTGGTTGTCGTCGAGCACGACGAGTGGCGAGTTCGAGCGACCGGCGGGCGACGAGTCCCCGAGCGCGGCGAGTTCGCGAGGGGAGAGTCCCCGAGCGTGGCGAGTCCGGGATGATTGCGAGTCCGCGAGGGGAGAGTCCCCGAGCGTGGCGAGTCCGCGATGATTGCGAGTCCGCGAGGGGAGAGTCCCCGAGCATGGCGAGTCCGTGATGATTGCGAGTCCGCGATGATTGCGGGTCCGCGAGGGGAGAGTCCCCGAGTGTGGCGAGTCCGCGATGATTGCGAGTCCGCGAGGGGAGAGTCCCCGAGTGTGGCGAGTCCGCGATGATTGCGAGTCCGCGAGGGGAGAGTCCCCGAGTGTGGCGAGTCCGCGATGATTGCGAGTCCGCGAGGGGAGAGTCCCCGAGTGTGGCGAGTCCGCGATGATTGCGAGTCCGCGAGGGGAGAGTCCCCGAGTGTGGCGAGTCCGCGATGATTGCGAGTCCGCGATGATGTTGATTGCGCTGTTTTGCTAGCGAGTCTCTCGTCTTGGCCCGGGGGGCCAGTCGCATGGCGACTCCAAAGATGGCTCTCGACTTGGCGTTCTTCCTGGACGATCCTAGGCTCGGTTTGCGAGTCCTCGTCCGCAGTACTTGGCCGTGCGAGTCGCACTGTCTAAGGTTGAGGAGGACATGGTGCTGTTTGTGTAGCACTACCATTTGTCTTGGCCCGGGAGGCCAGTCGAGCAAGGCGACTCCAATGATGGCTCTCGGTTAGCGTTTTTCGTGGACGACCCGAGGCTCGGTTTGCGAGTCCTCGTCCGCACTACTCGGCCATTGCGAGTCGCTCTTTCAAAGGTTGACAAAGGCGAATAGATTTGTTCCGAGGGAAAGAGACGCCCAGTGGTGAGTCCATGCAGCGTGGCAAGCGACCCTCTCTGGCGACTCGGACGATGAAGGTCCCTTAGCAGGTGCGGCGTACAAATTTGTCATAGCGGACAGGGTCGCACGACGTTTAGCCGGAAAAAGTCGACGCGGCGGACACGGGGTCGACGCGGCGGACGGAGGTCGCACTTATGGCGAAGTCGACGCGGCGGACACGGAGTCGACGCGGCGGACGGAGGTCGCGCTATGGCGATGTCGACGCGGCGGACACTGGGTCTACGCGGCGGACGAAGGTCGCGCTATGGCGAAGTCGACGCGGCGGACACTGGGTCTACGCGGTGGACGAAGGTCGCGCTATGGCGAAGTCGACGCGGCGGACACTGGGTCGGCGCGGCGGACGAAGGTCGCGCTATGGCGAAGTCGACGCGGCGGACACTGGGTCGGCGCGGCGGACGAAGGTCGCGCTATGGCGATGTCGACGCGGCGGACACTGGGTCTACGCGGCGGACGGAGGTCGCGCTATGGCGAAGTCGACGCGGCGGACACTGGGTCGGCGCGGCGGACGAAGGTCGCGCTATGGCGATGTCGACGCGGCGGACACTGGGTCTACGCGGCGGACGGAGGTCGCGCTATGGCGAAGTCGACGCGGCGGACACTGGGTCGGCGCGGCGGACGAAGGTCGCGCTATGGCGATGTCGATGCGGCGGACACTGGGTCTACGCGGCGGACGAAGGTCGCGCTATGGCGATGTCGACGCGGCGGACACTGGGTCGGCGCGGCGGACGGAGGTCGCGCTATGGCGATGTCGACGCGGCGGACACTGGGTCTACGCGGCGGACGAAGGTCGCGCTATGGCGAAGTCGACGCGGCGGACACTGGGTCGGCGCGGCGGACGAAGGTCGCGCTATGGCGATGTCGACGCGGCGGACACTGGGTCTACGCGGCGGACGAAGGTCGCGCTATGGCGATGTCGACGCGGCGGACACTGGGTCGGCGCGGCGGACGGAGGTCGCGCTATGGCGATGTCGACGCGGCGGACACTGGGTCTACGCGGCGGACGAAGGTCGCGCTATGGCGATGTCGACGCGGCGGACACTGGGTCGGCGCGGCGGACGGAGGTCGCGCTATGGCGATGTCGACGCGGCGTACACTGGGTCTACGCGGCGGACGAAGGTCGCGCTATGGCGAAGTCGACGCGGCGGACACGGGGTCGACGCGGCGGACGGAGGTCGCGCTAGGGCACAGTCGACGCGGCGGATGAGTCCGCAACGGGCGAGTCCCCGATCCTAGCGAGTCCGCGTTTAAGCGTGTCCGCGTTTAGACGGAGGTCCGGAGCATGGCGAGTCTGCGATAGACGAGTCGCCGGACGTGGCGAGTCCACGACGGGAGGATCCACGAGCGTGGCGAGTCCGGAAGGGGCGAATCGTGAGAGCTGAGTCTCCCGAGCTGGGTCGGACGGAGTCGCGTGGCGGTGTTAACCGGATTTTTGTCGGATTCAACGAGACGGAGTCATCGTAGCTCGAACCAACTTGATTTTCGTCAGGTCCCTCGCACACCGATAGACAAGATTCATGTCATCCAGATTAATTTTCAAAATCAGCAAAGATATTATAAAGTTGCCACATAGGCGGGCGAGTACTTGGTTTGGACAAAAATAATTAATCGTAGTGAGGAAAGCAATTGAAATAATATCACCTGGTTATTCCAGTATGGTGCACGGGTGATGATCTTTACTTTTCACTCGATGATTTTCTCTCGACATGACCCACGTGCGTATGGTTTCTTCTTGCTTTGGCACTAGCAAAACATACCCATCTCTTCGGTGTACGCGGCACCACTTTGATAGCCTGCCTTTGCCGATTGAAGAACCTGCCTAATTGCGAGTCGGCAGCTAAATTGTCGGTGACGAATTCCTTTGGTATCAAGAGACATGTTCTTGTTCGGTTCCAGGTGGAGGATTTAATTCTCCAAAGGAATCCATGCATCTCAATTGAAACTACGAGGTCAGACCAAATAAAATAATCAACTAAAATGTAATCAATACGGGAGTGAATCAAATAGAAAACCAATCAGCTATATGCGACCGATCCTGGATGCTGGCGCTCGCGATTTTCCAAGTTGACACATGCGCCTGTTCCGCGTCGGCCGGCAACAGACTGATCAGAAAATCGGCAACCTCCGGCTTATCGGACAACAATTCTTTGACGGCGCGTTAGATTCCGCTGGTGATGCGAGAGATCCCGCCCGGATTATCACCCTCCAAACGCCGCTAGCCCCACGGTGGGCGCCAACTGTCGTGGTATTGCACGGCAGATGCTACTGGGGGTAGCTTACGTAGAGGGAGCAAGGCGACGTAGGAGAATCCGGGAGCGAGATTGGCACACGATGTACCCAGGTTCACGTCCCCTCGGTGGAGGATCGCTACGTCCTGCTATCAATCCAGTATATGATCATAGATTGGTTTACAGTGGAGCCGCCGGAGGCGGCGGGGGAGACTAGATCTAATATGACGTACCCCTTGGGGGTGCCCCTGGTGGCTTTATATATGCAGTCACCTAGGGTTTACAAGTGCACTAATGGGCTTTGTATTGGAGTCGCCATCTTGGGCCTCCAGTCGGCGCCAGTCGTTCGGGTCCAGCACGCGCCAGTCACCGTATCCGGCGAGTCGACCCGCTCTATGTTTGGCGATCCAGCTGGCAAATCCGCTTCGTGGGTATACCCCGATTGGTATTCCCCCATCACAACTGGTTTTGCATCAGGCTCAATATTAATAGCATGCTGACATATAGTGGGAGAAATTCCTTTTAAATCATCAAGAGTATAACCCATAGCTCCTCGGTGCTTCTTCAATACCTCCAATAGCCTTTCTTCTTCCTTCCCTGAAAGTTTAGAACTAATAATAACAGGATATATCTTCTTATCATCAAGATAAACATATTTAAGATCATCAGGTAAAGTTTTTAATTCGAAAAAAGGATCCCCTTTGGATGGTAGTGTGGTACCCAAATCTTCCACAGGTAAATTATGCTTAAGTAACTCAGGCTGACGAAGGAAAACCTCATTAATCTCATTTCTTTCCTTCATAAAGGCATCACTTTCATGATCTTCCATGAACTGCTGCAAAGCATTGTTAGGAGCAAGATAAATAGCAAACAGTTGTTCAACCTTGAAATCCTCATCAGGTAATTCATTTTCATAAGGGGTTTTGGCAAATTTGGAAAAATTAAACTCATAAGATTCTCCAGCAAACTTAGTCAAAACTTTTTTCCTTCCTATAATCTATGATATCCACATAAGTATTAAGGAAGGGTCTACCAAAGATGATATGCTAGGTTTTACTAGCTTCTTTACCAAGTACTAGAAAATCAGCAGGATATTTAATCTTACCACAAAGGACCTCCACATATCTTACAATACCAATGGGGCAAACTTGCTCTCTATTGGCAAGGTGAATAACCACATCAATGTATTCAAGCTCACAAGGACCAATCTCATGCATAATTTCCCTGTAAAGCTCATAAGGAATAGCACTAGAACTAGCACCAATATCACATAAACCATAGTAGAAATGATCACCAATTTTAACATAGAGCACATGAACACTAGCTTTTCTAGCCTTACTAGGATGAGAGATAATATTAGAAGCGTCTTCACAGAAGACAATATACTCATCCTCTATATTTCTAGTGACAAGATCTTTCACAATAGCTACCACAGGCTCGATATCAATAAGCTCATCGAAACATACAGTTTTCTTTGCGCTTTTGCTAACCACATTAGCCAAAATAGAGTGTTCCCTTACCTTGGAGGAAAAGGGATCTTCTCAACATAAGGTTCAGGCAAAATAGGATCAACAGTACAAACCTCTATACTGGTAGGAACGTGGGTAACAATGTCTTTATAAGGAGTATGGTACTTGTCCCACTCTTTCTTTGGAATCTCAATATAAGAGGCAAAAGCATTAAAACATTCCGCAAGAACTTGAGGATCAAGGCCAAACTTATTGCTAATATCACGGAAGTTATTAGTTCCCATAAAAGATTTAACGCACTCATAATCATAGTTTATACCTGGCTTTCTTCCTTTGTCATTTTCCCAAGCCTTAGTGTTATCTTGAATACGGTCTAAGAGATCCCATTTAGCTTCTTCCTTCATACTTGTGAATGATCCAGCATAAGAAGCATCTAGTAAACCTTTATCATGAAGAGAAAGCCTAGCATAAATGTTATTAAGAATAATGTTGTTAGGGAATTAACATGAATAAGACATTTAAGCATTAGCAGCTTCAATCTCCCCCAAGCTTGAGTTGTAATCTCTCTGTCAAGAGGACAAAAGTTATATATAAGACTTCTATTCTTTTGGATTTCACTGGGAGGATAAAATTTAGAGTAAAAGAGAGATGCCATCTCCTCCCATTCCATGGATTGTCCATTCTTTAGCAGCTTATACCATGCTTCAGCTCTCCCTTTCAAGGATATGGAGAGTAACTTCTTATGCACCTGTTCAATTGTGATACCTGCACAATTAAACAACCTGCATAAATGTAGGGTTCGCAGCATAGAAAACAAAAAATTTCCTACGATGTGAACTATGTACCAAGATCTATCTATTAGATACAAACAACGGGCGGATGTATATCCGTAGAGAACATACCCTTGAAGACCGACAAAGCTTAACGAGTTCAACTCGTGGTTGATGTAGACGATCTCTTGCCGATCTCAAGATCGAGAGGAAGTCCTAGCGCCGCAAATCAGCAGTGCATCCGTGCTCGCACATACGTTCGAGGCACCGAGCGACCTCCGCCTCCTCGCTCCAGCGATGCAGCGGAAGCACAACTCTTTCTTGCCTAATAGCCACCGGTAACATGTATCTCGCTAGTCCGAGACCATGGGGGATAAATTCTAGAGGGGGAGAGAGATCCTTCACGAGGAGGTGTGAGTGAGAAGTGAGGAGAGGGGTGCCTTTTATAGGAGGAGGGGGACCCCAAGGGGGTGGCCGGCACATGGGGGCTGCCCCCTTGCCCTCCCCTCTTCATGTGGGTGGACACTCCACTCACAAAATTCCTTTAAATTCCCTCCACTTAAAATCCCACTCAAACATGCCATTAAATTTCCACCAAATTTAATGCAAACTCTCATTAAATAAAACTCTTTTATTTTATTCAGAATTTTGTCAATTACTTTAATGACAAACATTCACAAATAACCCCTTGCTAGAATTCTATTTCACATGCATAACCACTTTATGCAATTTCACCTAAAAACCTGTTTCGGTATCTAGTGAAATAAATTCCTGCGCTTGTTCATTCTTTCGGCATGAAACTTTTGCTCCAATTGGATGTCGGTGTCTCTTAAGTGTGTCACCCTATAGTTCATGAATAATGCGGACATGATCGAGATCCCTATCGGATCAATAATCAGAAGCGGGATCTGGAGACCCATACTGACTCCCACACATTCAACGATGACTTTCTTGTGATCGTCGGAACCTTTTACGCTAGTATCTTAATCCCTTTGTTTCACGATATATTACATGTCTGAGATTCGATCATCGGTATCTCCATACCTAGTTTGATCTCGTTACTGACATGCACTCTTTTCTCGTTCCCGTGATATAACATTCTAGTGATCAAATCACTTGCTTGCAAGCTAATCAATGTGATATCACCAAGAGGGCCCAGAGTATATCTATCCTTCATCGGGATGAACAAATTACACTCTTGATCCATGAGCCTCAACATAACACTTTATTAGTTCTGAATCCATCTTTATAATCACCCTGTTACGGTGTGACGTTTGATGTTATCAAGAAACTCTTCCGGTGTTAGTGATTGACATGATCTCATGGTCTAAGGATTAGGATCACTTCGTAAGTTGTTATAGCAATATAAACTCAGTGACTTTGATCGTAATGCTATACTTCAGATGAATGTTCATCACACCATTACACTAATGTTGTGATCCCATTATTAACAACATCCAATGTCCATGATCAGGAAACCTTGATCATCTTGTTAATCAACGAGCTAGTCTATGAGAGATGCATAACTAGGAACTTTCTGTTTGTTTATTAAACACACGGGTATTAACGTTTCCGTATTAATACAATTATAGCATGAAAATAAACATCTATCATATACTTGGAATACACATAATAAACACCTTATTATTGCCTCTCAGGGCATATTCCCTTCAGTCTCCCACTTGCACTAGAGACAATAATCTAGTTACATAGTGATAAATCTAACACCCATCAAGTTATGGTGTTGATCATGTTTTGCTCTAGGGAGAGTTTTAGTCAACGGATCTGCTATATTGAGATACGTATGTACTTTACAAATCTTTATATCTCCATCCTTGACATGCTCGCGGATGGAGTGAAACCGGCGCTTAATATGCTTGGAATGCTTGTGAGACCTTGGCTCTTTGGCATTGGCAATGGAACCATTGTTGTCATAATAGATCACCATTGGGTCCAACACGTTTGCAACCACTCCTAGTTCGGATATGAAATCCTTCAACCAAATTGCTTCCTGAGCCGCTTCTGAAGCAGCAACATATTCGACCTCCGTTGTTGATCCCGCCACCACAGGTTATTTGGAACTCCTCCAACTAACCGCTCCGCCATTCATGAGAAATACGTATCCGGATTGATACTTAGAGTCATCCGGATCGGTGTCAAAGCTAGCGCCAACATAACACTTAGCGACGAGCTCTTCTTCACCTCCGTATACAAGAAACATATCCTTAGTTCTTCGTAAGTACTTAAGGATATTCTTGACCGCTATCCATTGTTCCGAACCTGGATCCGATTGGTACCTACTAGTCAAACTAATAGCATGTGCCACATCCGGTCTTGAACATAGCATGGCGTACATTATAGAGCCTATGGCTGAAGCATAGGGGACCTTGTCCATTATCTCTCTTTCTTCCGCCGAAGCCGGACTTTGAGTCTTACTCAATGTCTTTCCTTGTAACATAGGTAAGAACCCCTTCTTACTTCCGTCCATTTTAAACTTCTTTAAAATTTTATCAAGGTATGTACTTTGCGATAGCCCTATTAGGCGTCTAGATCTATCTCTATAGATCTTTATGCCTAATATGTATGACGCTTCACCAAGGTCCTTCATTGAAAATTTGCTGTTTAGATAACTTTTAACACTGTTTAAAAGATCTATATCATTTTCGATCAATAATATGTCATCCACATATAATATCAGAAATTCCACATTGCTCCCACTCACTTTCTTGTAAATACAAGCTTCTCCATAAGTTTGGACAAATCCAAACTCTTTGATCACCTCATCAAAGCAGAGAGTCCAACTTTGTGATGCTTGCTTCAATCCATAGATGGATCGCTGAAGCCTGCACACCTTGTTAGCATCCTTAGGATCGACAAAACCCTTTTGTTGTATCATATACAACTCTTCTTCAATATTACCATTGAGAAATGCGGTTTTGACATCCATCTGCCATATCTCATAATCGAAATATGCAACAATTGCTAACATAATCCTAACTGACTTTAGCATCGCTACGGGAGAGAATGTCTCATCGTAGTCAACTCCTTGAATTTGTTGAAACCCCTTTGCGACAAGTCGAGCTTTATAGACGGTCACATTACCATCAGCATCAGTTTTTTTTTGAAAATCCATTTGTTCTCCACGACCTTTCGGTCGTGAGGTAATTCCAACAAATTCCAAACTTGATTTTCATACATGGATTCCATCTCGGATTTCATGGCTTCTAACCATTTGTTGGAATCCGGGCTCATCATCGCTTCTTCATACGTCGTAGGGTCATCATTTTCATCAACCATGAAATTCATGACAGGATTTCCGTACAGCTCGGGAGCTGCACGCGTCCTGCTAGACCTGCGAGGTTCGGTAGTACTCTCTTTCGGAGTTTCATGATCATTATCATTATTTCCCTCTTCAACAGGTGAAGCCAACTCCGGAACAACTTTCGGCGCTGTGCTACTCGCCATACTTTGAAGAGAAGGTTCAATAACCTCTTCGAGTTCTACCTTCCGACTACTCACACCTTTCGCGAGAAACTCTTTCTCTAGAAAGGATCCATTCTTGGCAACAAAAACCTTGCCCTCGGATCTGTGATAGAAGGAATACCCAATAGTTTCCTTAGGGTATCCTATGCAGACGCATTTTTCCGCTTTGGGTTCGAGTTTATCCGGTTGAAGTTTCTTCACATAAACATCGCATCCCCAAACTTTAAGAAACTACAACTTAGGTTTGTTTCCAAACCACAATTCATACGGTGCCTTTTCAATGGATTTAGATGGTGCCCGATTTAAAGTGAATGCAGCAGTTTCTAGTGCATAACCCCAAAATGACAACGGCAAGTCCGTCAGAGACATCATAGATCGAACCATATCTAATAAAGTACGATTACGACGTTCCGACACACCATTTCGATGTGGTGTTCCGGCAGGCGTGAGTTGTGAAACAATTCCACACTCTTTCATGTGAGTGCTAAACTTGTAACTTAGATACTCACCTCCACGGTCGGGCCGTAGAAATTTGATCTTTCTATTACGATGATTTTCCACTTCATTCTGAAATTCCTTGAATTTTTCAAAGGTTTCAGACTTGTGTTTCATCAAGTAGATATAACCGTATCTACTCAAATCATCCGTGAAAGTAACAAAATAACGATATCCACCTCGTGCCGACACACTCATTGGATCACATACATCAGAATGTATGATTTCCAATAAATCCGTCGCCCGTTCCATTGAACCGGAAAACGGCGTTCTAGTCATCTTGCCCATAAGGCATGGCTCACATGTATCAAATGATTCAAAATCAAGTGATTCCAAAAGTCCATCTGAATGGAGCTTCTTCATGCGTTTAACGCCAATATGACCTAGACGGCAGTGCCACATATATGCGGATATATCATCATTAAGTTTAATCCTTTTAGCATCAACATTATGAATATGTGTAATATTATCATCGATATCTAATAGAAATAAACCATTCATCATCGGTGCATGACCATAAAAGATTTCATTCATATAAATAGAACAACCATTGTTCTCGGATTTAAATGAATAACCACTTTGCATCAAACACGATCCAGATACAATGTTCATGCTCAGTGCAGGCACCAGATAACAATTATTCAAGTTTATAACTAATCCCGACGACAAATGGAGAGGTAGCGTCCCGACGGCGATCACATCAACGCTTGATCCATTGCCGACACGCATCTTGACCTCACCCCTTGCTAGCGGTCGCTTGTTCCGCAGCCCCTGATTCGAGTTACAAATATTAGCAACTAAACCGGTATCAAATACCCAGGTGCTACTGCGAGCACTAGTCAAGTACACATCAATAACATGTATATCATATATACCTTTGTTTGCTTTGCCGGCCTTCTTGTCTGCCAAATACTTGGGTCAGTTGCGCTTCTAGTGGCCAGTCCCCTTACAATAGTAGCACTCGGTATCAGACTTAGGTCCAACTCGGGGTTTCTTTTCAGGCACGGCAACCGGCTTGTCGCCCTTACTTCCCTTCCGTTTTCCCTTCTTGTCTTTCTTGAAACCAGTGTTCCTATTGATCATCAACACTTGATGATCCTTTTTGATCTCCACTTCTGCAGTTTTAAGCATTGACAGAACGTCGGGGAGAGACTTCTTCATGCCTTGCATATTATAGTTCATCACAAAGCTCTTATAGCTAGGTGGTAGAGACTGCAGAACACGATGGATGCCTAAGTCAATGGGAATCGTTATTCCCAAGGACACAAGCTTATCGGCATAACCCGACATCTTGAGTACATGCTCACTAATGGAGTTGTGCTCTTCCATCATGCAGCTAAAGAACTTTTCTGAAGCATTGTAGCTCTCTACAGCAGCATGTGTGTCGAAAATCATTTTCAACTCACCCATTGTATCAAAAGCATTGCCGTTTTCGAAAAGCTTTCGAAGTTCCGGCTCTAGCCCATACAATATGCCGCAATGAACTAAGTTGTGGTCCTCCTGACAAGTCTGATAGACATTCTTCTCCTCGTCAGGGGCATCCTCAAAAGGTGGGGGGCCTAGTGGAGCTTCTAGCACGTATTGCTTTTGTGCAGGAGAGAGGAGAATCCTCAAATTCATGGCCCATTCGGTAAAGTTGCTACCATTCGTTGTAAGTTTCTCTTTCTCCATGAACACATTGAAATTAAAAGCAGGTGGTGCCATCTACAACAGAATTTATAAAGTTTAGACTAAGTGTATGATAGATTGAGTTCAACTAATCCATATTACGAATGAACTCCCACTCAAAAACGACATCCCTCATGCCTTTTTGGTGATTACATGAACCAAATCCACTACACCAAGTCCGATCATCACGTGAGTCGGTATAGCTTCAAAGGAGAGCATCAAATGGGCATCATATCTACTATATGACTCATGCTTAACCTTTCGGTCCGTGTTCCGAGACCATGTCTGTACATGCTAGGCTCGCCAAGTTAGAACCTTAGTATTCGCGTGTGTAACTGTTTTACACCCGAAATATGATCGTGGATCCAAGAACACCCGATCATCACGTGATGTCTTGGGGTGACGAAAACATAATCGGTGCATACTAAAGGAAGAACACATTCTTATCTTGATATTTAAATGAGGGATCATCTTATTATGCTAACAAAGCGCTAAACAAGCAATATAAGATGCTATCAAACATCACATGTTTATTAGTGAAATGATATGGTTCCCGCATATGATCTCTATCACGTGGTATGATCACTATCATACCTATATGTGTAAGTCCAAGGTCTATGGAGATTACACGTTATGTATGTTGTAAGAGTATCATCTCATACTTCTACTTACAACATCACCATATCATAACACTATCCCAGCAACAATCTAAACTAGACGCCTCTAATTTATCCATTGCAAGTTTTACGTGGCTTAGGGCTTTCGAGATAGAACCGTTCTTACCTACGAACATGAACCACAACGAGGATAACCAAATTGTTGACAACTCGTTGCAAAATACATATTGACTATAGTAGGAGAGACAGACACCCGCTAGCCACTTATGCAAACTAGTTGCATGTCAAGCGTGGAACAGGTCTCATGTGCGAGGACATGTAAAGTTTGTCCGGGCCGCTTCATCCCACTATGCCACCAATATCCAAAATTACAACTAAGGAGCAACAACATGATCATCATCGCCCACATACTCATATGTGTACTACCCGTGTAAAGCATCTACGCATAGATCCGGCTCTGATACCGCTGTAGGGTTCGCAGCATAGAAAACAAAAAATTTCCTACGATGTGAACTATGTACCAAGATCTATCTATTAGATACAAACAACGCGCGGATGTATATCCGTAGAGAACATACCCTTGAAGACCGACAAAGTTTAACGAGTTCAACTCGTGGTTGATGTAGACGATCTCTTGCCGATCTCAAGATCGAGAGGAAGTCCTAGAGCCGCAAATCAGCAGCGCATCCGTGCTCGCACACACGTTCGAGGCACTGAGCAACCTCCGCCTCCTCGCTCCAGCGATGTAGCGGAAGCACAACTCTTTCTTGCCGAATAGCCACCAGGAACATGTATCTCGCTAGTTCGAGACCATGGGGGATAAATTCTAGAGGGGGAGAGAGATCCTTCACGAGGAGGTGTGAGTGAGAAGTGAGGAGAGGGGTGCCTTTTATAGGAGGAGGGGCAACCCCAAGGGGGTGGCCGGCGCATGGGGGCTGCCCCCTTGCCCTCCCCTCTTCATGTGGGTGGACACTCCACTCACAAAATTCCTTTAAATTCCCTCCACTCAAAATCCCAATCAAACATGCCATTAAATTTCCACCAAATTTAATGCAAACTCTCATTAAATAAAAATCTTTTATTTTATTCAGAATTTTGTCAATTACTTTAATGACAAACATTCACAAATAACCCCTTGCTAGAATTCTATTTCACATGCATAACCACTTTATGCAATTTCACCCGAAAACCTGTTTCGGTATCTAGTGAAATAAATTCCTGCGCTTGTTCATTCTTTCGGCATGAAACTTTTGCTCCAATTGGATGTCGGTGTCTCTTAAGTGTGTCACCCTACGGTTCGTGAATAATGCGGACATGATCGAGACCCCTCTTGGATCAATAATCAGAAGCGGGATCTGGAGACCCATACTGACTCCCACACATTCAACGATGACTTTCTTGTGATCGTCGGAACCTTTTACGCTAGTATCTTAATCCCTTTGTTTCACGATATATTACATGTCCGAGATTCGATCATCGGTATATCCATACCTAGTTTGATCTCGTTACTGACATGCACTCTTTTCTCGTTCCCGTGATATAACATTCTAGTGATCAAATCACTTGCTTGCAAGCTAATCAATGTGATATCACCGAGAGGGCCTAGAGTATATCTATCCGTCATCGGGATGAAAAAATTCCACTCTCGATCCATGAGCCTCAACATAACACTTTATTAGTTCTGAATCCATCTTTATAAACACCCTGTTATGGTGTGATGTTTGATGTTATCAAGAAACTCTTCCGGTGTTAGTGATTGACATGATCGCATGGTCTAAGGATTAGGATCACTTCGTAAGTTGTTATAGCAATATAAACTCAATGACTTTGATCGTAATGCTATACTTCGGATGAATGTTCATCACACCATTACACTAATGTTGTGATCCCGTTATTAACAACATCCAATGTCCATGATCAGGAAACCTTGATCATCTTGTTAATCAACGAGCTAGTCTATGAGAGAGGCATAACTAGGAACTTTCTGTTTGTTTATGTATTAACCTTTCCGTATTAATACAATTATAGCATGCAAAATAAACATCTATCATATACTTGGAATACACATAATAAACACTTTATTATTGCCTCTCAGGGCATATTCCCTTCAATAAATTCATGTATATAAAGCAAGTGATCACCAGGATGGACAGTTCCATCCCCAAAATAATAATTATCCATGACACGATTAACAATCTCGTAGGTATCTTAAAAGGATCTATCTCAACAGGTGGTGGTTCATCTACTACCATAGAAGTGGTAGTAGTTTTCCCAAACAGAAAACCAAGTGGGTTATCCATATTGGAAACAAAGCAACAAACAGTAACAAAAGGAAATACTCACAATGAAAGTTTCCCTTACTAGTTCCACTCTTCAATAGCACTTCACTCCCCGGCAACGGCGCCAGAAAATAATCTTGATGACCCACAAGTATAGGGGGTGTATCGTAGTACTTTCGATAAATAGGAGTGTCGATCCCAACGAGGAGCAGAAGGTGCTGAATAGTGGTATGGAGCAGGAAATCCCTGTGAATACTTAGCAAACGGATTTTTAGTGGTTTTCTGATAAGGCAACAAACAAAGAGCAAGTAATAAAGACAACGAACAAACGGAGCAACTGGCCCAATCCTTTCTTAGCAAAGGACAAGCCGGTGGAAATACTTATAAGGACCAAACGTTCTCGAGGACACATGGGAATTCTGTCAAATGCTTTCGCTTCAAATAGCTGAGTATTCTTCTCTGGTGTTTGTAAGTGCTGTGTGGGTGAACCTGTGCTAACATACCGACCTTACTTGGACTAATACATACTTGTGATTAAACCCCCTGCAAACATCTATAACTATAGGAAAGTAATTAAGATATAAATCTAACCATAGCCTTAAACTCTGAGATCCTATGCTCCCTTGTGCAAAGGTGTCCTAACGGGGGTTCATGTTTCTGTCACTCCGGCAACCCCACAATTAGTAGCTAAATACACAATGCATTCCCTAGGCCCATAAATGGTGAAGTATCATGTAGTCGACGTTCACATGACACCACTAGAAGAATAACACCACAACTTAAATACTAAACCATTGAATAATAACTCAACACAAATCCACTACTAACAACATGACTTCTCCCATGTCCTCAAGAACTAAACAAACTACTCATGATACATCATATGGATCAAGATCAAACATGACATGGTAATGGATAACAATCTGAACATAAACAATAATGTAATGGTTCCACTCACAAGCATCAACTACAATAGTAATCAACACCGGGAAAGTTTCCCCTAAGAACTAAAGCAATATCCAACACAATTGTTACAGCGGGATGGAGTACTGATGATGATGCTGGTGGAGCTGATGGTGTGGATGATGATGATGATGATCCCGATGAAGCCTAGCTTGATGATGATGTTGATGGCGACGGTCTCCCCTCTCCAGGGAGGAATTCCCCTGGCAGAAATCTGTTTGCCAGAGAGATCTTTCTCTCTCGGTGTTTTCCGCCCCCATAGGCGGCCGAAATCTATTTGTGGTCACTCTCCTCATGTTAGGGTTCCGTAGGAAAGATATAGGCAAAGGGGCGGAGTCGGAGGCCGAGCAGGTGGGCCCACACCTAGTGTGTGTGGGCCCCCTAAGGCCCCCCTTCTCTCCTCCTTCTGGCTTCTTTCGTCTTCTGGTAAAATAATATGTTTCCATATTTTTTTGGTATTTTTCTGATCTTTGCGAAATTGCACCAAAACGCCGTCTTTTCCATCAAAATCCAGACTCCGGCAGTCCATCCTCTAGGAATCATCCAACATGCATAAACAGATGAAAGGACATAAGTAATACCTCATAATAAGACAAATATCAATGAATAGAGGTAAATTATGATATAGAATGGTGATGCAAATTGGGAGTATCATGTACGCCCAGGTGATGGCATACAACAACCGGATGGAGATGTTGATCGGCGTCCATGGCGAGAGCTCTTCCAACGCCGCTGCAAGAGGACGTGGCGAAAGGCGGGGAGGATGCGGTGCACCCCGTGGTCGCAGAATCAGTCGCGACTACGGTCATGGAGGTGCACGCCCACAACAGGGCGGCAACAACGACGGCGGTGGAGGACGTTGCAATGGAAATGGTGGCGGCAACAAGGGCAAGGACGTCATCACATGCCAGATCTGTGACAAACCATGCCACCCCGCATGGAAGTGCTGGCACCGGTACTCCGACGATGAAGAGGAGGAGGAAGAAAAGGGTGCCAGTGCCGCATCCTATGGAGTCGACACCAACTGGTATGGCGACTCTGGCGCCATGGATCACGTCACCGGTGAGCTCAATAAGCTCACCATGAAGGAGAACTACAACGGTGGGGAGAAGATCCAAACTGCCAATGGATCAGGTATGAACATCAGCCATGTTGGTCATGCATTTGTTAATTCCCCATCCAAACAACTCCATCTTCGCAATGTTCTCCATGTTCCCTCTGCCACAAAAAATCTTGTTTATATCTATCGTTTAACACGTGACAATAATGTCTTTGTTGAATTTCATCCGTGGAATTTTTATGTGAAGGAACAGGACACGAAGAGGGTTCTCCTTAAGGGTATATGCACGAAAGGGCTCTATCCGTTGGTGTCTTCATCATCAACATCCAATAAACAAGTCCTTAGTGCCACCAAGCCTTCAGCTACACGGTGGCATGATCGATTAGGTCATCCTTCATTCAAAGTCGTTCAACATTTGCTTAGCAATTTTAATCTTCCCTGTTCCAAAGATTCTAGGATTGAGTCTGTTTGTGATTCATGTCAAAAAGCAAAAAGTCATCAACTTCCTTATAATAGATCCATTAACGTGTCAACTATGCCCCTTGAGCTTGTGTTCTACGATGTGTGGGGACCAACACCTTTCATACTATGTAAGGTTTATTGATGATTTTAGTAAATTTACATGGATCTATCTTCTCAAGAAAAAATCTGAAGTTTTTCAAATCTTCAAAAATTTCTAAAGCCTCGCTGAACGCAAATTTGATAGAAAAATTATGGCTATGCAAATAGATTGGGGAGGAGAATATGAAAAACTCCACCCTTTCTTTAATCAAATGGGAATCTCCCATCATGTCTCTTGCCCACATGCTCATCAACAAAATGGGTCGGCAGAACGAAAACACAAGCACATTTTAGAAGTTGGGCTAGCTCTTCTTGCCAACGCGTCCATGCCACTAAAATTCTGGGATGAAGCTTTTCTAACAGCAACATATCTCATCAACATGCTTCCTTCTTCGGTCATCAACCAAGAAATTCCCCTGACACGCCTGCTTCAAGAAACTCCCGATTTTCCCTCCCTTCGTGTATTGAGTTGTGCTTGTTGGCCCAACCTTAGGCCATATAACAAACGCAAACTAGCTTTCCGCTCCAAACAGTGCGTCTTTCTGGGTTATAGCCCAATTCACAAGGGGGTAAAATGTCTTGATGTTAGCTCTGGGCGAGTCTACATCTCATGGGATGTTATATTTGATGAGGTTGTTTTTCCGTTTGCTAAACTTCATCCAAATGCTAGAGCACGTTTGCGCCAAGAAATTCTCCTTTTGCCCCACTACCTCCAAAATTCTTCTCATGGGGAACAACAATGTGCTAACCCAACAACTGATGCTCTTACTAATCCTGGTCTGCCCAGTGTTTTTCCGTTACAATCACAGGATCCAAGAAGAAATTTGGTGCAAATCCCTCAAGAACCGGAGCAAGATGATGGTCAGGAGTTTTCTGTGCCACACAGTGCTTGCGCGGATCCTGAAGATGATCTGCCCGCGATCTTTGACGCGTCCGCCTCGGGATCAGCCTCTGAGGAATCTCCCACGGGATCCTGCCCAGCGGCCCGTAGCTGGGGCCAGTCCTCCTCCCACCACACGCATGCAGACACGTCATCCGGCGCCTCGTCTCCCGAAGCGGTGCCATGCGTCGCGACGCCCGACAGCGACCCTACCCGGGCTGGCCACCCCGTATGCGGCCTGCCGACCCGGTGGCCCTCCCGTCAGTGCACCAGGAGCGGTCGGCCCTGTCCTCCTATCATGCCCTTTCCCGCGCGCGACGGGTCGGCTGTACGGCCTGGTGATCCTGGCGCTGATTCCCGTGAGATTCAGGGGGGATATTCTGTGTCAGGCGAGTCTGCACGTGAATCTATACCAGCACGGCCTCGGACACGATCAACTAATGGTAAAACCACTCCGAAAAATTTATAATGATGGAACAGTGCGCTGTGGACTATCTGTATCTAGTGAACCTGCTAATTTTCAAGTAGCTCTTAAAAATGAAAACTGGAAAAATGCAATGGATGATGAGTATAAGGCTTTGGTAGAAAATAAAACCTGGCGCTTAGTTCCACATAAGCATGGCATAAATCTTATAGATTGTAAATGGGTATATAAAATCAAAAGGAGAGCTGATGGTACTATTGATAGGTACAAAGCTAGATTAGTGGCAAAAGGTTTCAAGCAAAGATATGGCATAGATTATGAGGATACTTTTAGTCCTGTAGTTAAAGCTGTTACTATAAGACTTGTTCTAGCTGTTTCTGTTTCTAAAGGATGGAGCTTAAGACAGTTAGATGTGAAGAACGCGTTTCTACATGGTGTTCTGGAAGAGGAAGTGTATATGAAGCAGCCACCTGGGTATGAAGATCCTAATGCATCTTATCATGTGTGTAAGTTGGACAAGTCGCTCTATGGACTCAAACAAGCACCAAGAGCATGGTTTGCCAAGTTAAGCTCTAAGCTTCAAGAGTTTGGTTTCGTCCCCTCAAAAGCTGATACATCATTGTTTATTTATAACAAGTCTGATATCACCATCTTTGTGTTAGTTTATGTTGATGATATCATTGTCACTAGTTCCTCCAACAAAGCTATTTCTGCACTTTTGAAGGATTTGAGTGCATCTTTTTCATTAAAGGATCTAGGTGACTTGCAGTATTTCTTGGGAATTGAAGTTAAGAAAATCCATGACAATATTGTACTAACCCAAGAGAAATATGCCTTGGATTTGTTGTCCATAGTTGGTATGAAAGATGCCAAGATTGCACCAACTCCCTTGTCATCCTCAAAGAAATTGTCAGCTGTTGAAGGGAGTGCTCTTGGCTCAGAAGATAACACAAACTACAAAAGAATTGTAGGTGCACTTCAGTACTTGACTCTCACAAGACTAGATATAGCCTTTTCTGTAAATAAGGTATGCTAGTTTTTACATGCACCCACTATAGTTCATTGGACTGCAGTCAAAAGAATATCGAGGTATATAAAGGGAACCACAAGTCTTGGTTTGACTTTTCGAAAATCCTCCTCCACCTTAGTAAGTGCCTTCTCAGATGCTGATTGGGCAGGATCTGTGGATGATAGAAGATCTACATGAGGATTTGCAGTTTATTTTGGTCCTAACCTTATTTATTTCTTGGAGTGCTATAGAACAGGCAACTGTATCAAGATCAAGTACAGAAGCAGAGTATAAAGCTCTAGCAAATGCTACAACAGGAATAATCTTTTTGTAATCTCTATTGGGAGAACTTGGAATTAAAAGGAACCAAGTCTCATGTCTTTGGTGTGATAATATGGGAGCAACTTATTTATTTGCCAATCCTATTTTTCATGCAAGGAAAAATACATTGAAATTGATTTTCATTTTGTGAGAGAAAGAGTTGCTAACAAGTTGCTTGAGATTCGTTTCATTTCTTCTCAAGACCAAGTGGCAGATGGTTTTACAAAGGCGTTACCTAATCGACAACTTGAAGAATTCGAACACAATCTCAACCTTCGAGAAGGCTGAGATTGAGGAGGGGTGTTAGGAATATTTGTTAGTGTATATGGCCTTTCACGTACACATAGTCTAGAAGGGATAAGTTGTTTAGTTTGAAAGGATCTCACCGGTCAATTAGGATAGAGATCAATCTTCAATCTTGGAGCTCAAGTTGTAAAACGAATATGTACTTATCCTGCCGTGTCTCGGCATATATTAACATGTATCGAGCCTGAGGTAAAGGGCATTGTTCCACCCAGAAACTTAATACAGTCCTCCTCCTCCTAGTCACAGGAAACCGTCCAGGAAGCTCCATAATCGAGTAATGGAAGTCATCTTCCCTGGCGCCGGAGAAACTCTTCATCGACCTTGTCATCGCTCCCGACCTCCTATGACAATGTTGTGACAACTCATGCACTCCTTGTGAGATTGTGGTGCTCATGCACCTCTTTGATTCGTCCCTACCCCTCTATAGTGTGTTGTCGCCTTTCACTGTCACCATCTGTTGCTGACAGTCCTCTCCTCGCCCACAGATTTTTGATGACCGATTCTTGGAGGATCCACCACTAGTATGCATGGACCGATCTCCTCTATCGACTGCGGCAAGTCTGACGTCCCTTGTGCTCCCTCCGCCGTCGTTCCCCGTTGTCGGCCGATGAGTCAATGGGAGAGGAAGTCGTATGTCTTGGTCATGGACATGACCTGGCCTTCCGGCATCCTATTTTTCAGAAATTTAATGTTTAATTCGGCTAACATGTGGGACCTTGTCCATGTAAAAATATATACATATTTTTCCACCATGGCGCTGACAAACGGGCCCACCTGTGAGTTTTGTTGTCAATTCACTCTTAGTCAATCATTTGCTCAAACTGCAAAATCCGTGCTCTAGGGTGACAGATTTACATTGTCAAAATGTAAAGTACAATTTTATAAATTTAACTTTAAAGTGGTAGTTTTGTGCTATTAACTCTAGAAAGAGAGATGCGCCCAATGACTATGGGGCTCATAATGAGTCTTCTCATAATTAGGTGTTTCTTGGTAGTAAGCTTTCTTAGATCTAGGGTTTGCTAAATAGAGAGGACCTCAATAGGATTTCTTTTCTAAAAATTCACATCACAAGTCATGTGTAATTAAAATACAATTTTATATCATTATGAAATTGAAAATATATCCGAATAAAATGGATAAACTAATTTATTAGCATTGGTTATCTTTTAATCTACCAAGGCGCATTGGCCGGCTAGCACGGGATAGATCGCACATGAGTTCTATATGCTGCAAGGAAAAATGGCGGCACATTCACTTTTACCTATTCAGTTATTCTCGATAAACTTTTAATTGCCGCATAAGTGTGAGCGTGGCGTTTAGGTTTGTGACTCGATGTTCAAAACCACCAGCGCCCAGTTGCGATGTTGTAGTGATTAGATTAACATTTGAAAAACATTTCCAAAAGTATAATTTTTGTGAAAATAAATTATATTTTTTTATGTATTTTAGGCGAAAAATGCTGGACGTGTTTGGGATGATCCATGGATTCCGGCTAGTTACTCTCGGAAGCTCCTTGTGAGGAACTCAGATTCAGATATTGCAAAGGTTAATGAACTTATAAATGAGAACTTGATGTGTTGGAATCAACGAAAAAATAGCACGCTATTTCAGCTCTATAGCGCCGCTATAGCATTTTCGGGAGTCAGACGCTACGCTATGCATAAAATGCTCGCTATGACAGTAATCTCGTTTTAGCGGCGCTAAATGGCGCTATGCATGCTATACGTTATACATAGCGACATACAAATTTTTAAAATTATCGGCAGTCTATCCGGCCCATTCAGCATGCATGACTCAACAAACCTAGCTAAACCAACTCTCATCCCCACGTCGCATCCCATTCCCCACCACATGACGGTGGTGGCGGCTGCAGGATCCTCCAGCTCCTCCAGCTCCGGTCGGTTGCCCGCCTCCATCTGGCACATCCCTTATCAAAAGGAATGCAACTAGCAACGCTGTGACCAAGGATCTCCTACAACAGCAACCAACACCACACCTAGCTTCATCCCCACCGATTCTCCACTTCTTCTCCATCTTGGGGAGCACTGGAAGTCTTGGAATAGACACGATGTTTGTCTCGCCCCAAAGAAGTCAGCTTCATCCCCACCAATTCTGAATAAGTAGTTTCTCCTATGTTGTTGCTTGGGTGCCTTGTTGGTTGTTGATGTGACTGTCTAAAAAATATGTGCTTTATTTTAAATTTTCCGATCATTTTGATCCGTACTCTATCGTTTAGTCACCATCTAGTCATCACTGGTTAATTGGCTATGCATGTATTACTTTGGAAAAAAAATCTCTACTGAAATCCTTAGAATACAGACTATACCTATCAAAAAATTGTTGTTTTGCAAAACGCTATTTCGAAAAATAGCATGCTATTAGCGCGCTATAACTTGTGTAGCGTCTGTGGAGAGGTGGCGCTAGAATAAATAGCGCGCTATTTTTTTCCTTGGTTGGAATATAGAAAAGGTAACTAAAAACTTTGAACCTATTGATGCTGGCACTATATGCACAATCCCAATTGGAAGATTCTCAGAAGATGATTGGGCCTGGTTCTCTGAGAAAAATTAAGCAGTGGGCACTTTTAATTAACCATTCCGTTGTAGTTGCGACACTTACTAATCAGATACAATTAGCATGAGATAACCCAAAACCCAGCAGTTGTTGGTACTTTTATTTAGCCATTCCGTTATAGTTGCAGTACTTACTAGTCAGATACAATGGTCGCAAGCGACAACACAAGCAAGCAATTGTTGGCAGGTTTAGTTAGCCATTCCGTTGTAGTTGAAGCTAATTACTAGTCATGTCAGATACAAGTCAATTTATAACAGTAAACTTTAGTTATAGTTGTCTATGATCGAGATACTGTGCTCCAAGTCGTCCATAACCGCGGACACGGCTTTCAGAAAGTTTTAACCCGGCCGGGGTGCACAAATAGCAACACACACACGATCGACCTCGGAAAAACCAAATCAAAACCCAACGAGGCTTTCACGACAGAGCAATCACAAGATTCAGAAATATTTCAGGGGGCCACCCCTTAAAGTAGACCCGCAACGAAGCTAGCTGACTTCGAGACGGACTTAAGGTTTGTGGGGCCGGCTGTAAACGACTGGGAACCCGAAAGTGTGACTGGGCTTGTCGATACCGCGAAAACGGGTCACAATTCCTAAACAGTACAGTGTGCTCCTCGCACAATCGTAAATACAGTAGTAGCATGGCATAAGTACAGGATAGTAAATAAAACCTCAAACTAGTTTGTGGCCCCAAGAAATAAGACGGAATCAAGCTCTGGCTAAGGGGGGTCCCATAATTCCCCGTATGTGGATAACGCGATAAATCAAGGAACAGGTATCAAGTACTCGGGGTCCTACGGGACACAAGTGGGCGTTCGGAAACCAAATGTTATCTATCACCCACCGATGTCTCTGCTTACTTCAATTTTAGTTGTTAAACAGGAATTAAAGTGGACGGTAAGTAAAGCTATGATCATCTCCAACATCAACATGCGGCAATACATCAACAACTGTGGCACTTGACGACACGCAACAGCACTAGAGCAAGCGACTACGACGCGCAAGTCCAACTATCTACCAAACAACAGGTAATAGGGTGTGTCCAAGGCAATATATGGCTGCAAGGGATATCACGGGTACGAAAACTAGAGCATCGCAACACAGATAGCAAAGATCAACAGGAGGGAATAAATACTATAAAAGTAAGATAGGTAGAAAGGGGGAGATGCTCGCCTGAAAACATTGTCGAAGGTTCAACCGAAGATCGGGGCGACACTCGCATCAACTCAACGGCCTTATCCGCGAAGAAGCAAAACACTAGAATAAACACCGAATGCAATATTTAATACTACGGCAAAAGATCGGCATGATGCATGCATGATGCATGGAATGGCAAGGTGCGATGCAATTAGGCCATATTAAGCGGAACCGGGGTCCCGACAATTAATTAAATGGTTCAAGTTATTTATCTACCCCGCAAATTAAATGTTGTATTATCAAGACAAAAGATAGTGCCGGTTCGCTACACAAATTTAAATGAGGCCAATATGAGACTAGATTTGCCCGCATATGGGCCCCATGTTTAATTATGGGGTGAATCGGCATAAGGCCCCCAAACCACATGACAAGGACGCATGCATGAACAATTTATATGCAACAGTTTTATGTTTAGCATTTATAAAAAATAGGGGTTCGGATAAGGGTCACACATTAGGGTTCGACGATCTTGGTCCGGGGGTTCGGGGTCGGTCTCAGGGTTCGACGGGAGAACGGCTCGACGAGATCGGTCTCGGACGACGGAAGTCGATCTTGTCGCATCCGAGAGGAAGAACTTGGTTGGCGTCGGGGGCACATCGGATCCGCCATGGTCGGTGCCGATCTTGTCGTCACGAAGATCTTGTCGGGTCCTCGTATCGGGTCGGTCTTGGAGTTCGGGGGGAAGAACTTGGCGTCCGAAAGACGATCTTGTTGCATCCGCGGTCCTCGGGTCGTGTCGTTTCACGGCGGAGATCTTGGCGTATCCGTGTCGACGTCCTTGGCCTCCGGGTTCTCAGGCATCGCATCCGGGAAGGAGAACTTGTCGCATCCGGGGAGATCTTGATTAGGGTTCGGTTCGGCCTCGACGCCGAGATCGGTCTTCACCTCCGGGAACGGGGTCTTGCATCCGTGAAGGAGATCATGAAGTCGGTGCCAGGGTTTAGACTTCGGATCCGGGATCGGGTCTTCGACTCCGCGTGGACGATCTTGGCGTCCGTGATGAAGGTCTTGATACTCCGGTCTATTGTCGACCTCTGGATACCGCGAGTCAACGGCGTTGTTTTTCTCGTGTGGCTCCATGTACAACCTTCGGAATCATCGACATCAAGTCGGTCTTGTCGGCGAGAGGATCTTGATGCGTCTTGTCGGCAGGCGTCCCTGGTTCTTAGCAACAAGACATCTGTGCCCATACTAAAACATCAGCAGCACCCCTTCAGACTTGGTGCTTACAGCATCTGAACATGCCAGGGACACTAGTGAGCAGTTGGTCTCCAGAGAAGGTGGGCACAGGCGCGTGCGACAGGGTCGGCAGCTCTGCCGGGGCATGGTGAAGCGCGGCGGCGGTCGCGGCTACAGCGAGGACACGGGGTCGGCCTGTGGGGGCGCGCGGCAGGGGCGTATGGGGCCGGCCAAGGAGGTCCTTGCGGAGAGCGCAGCGCTCGCGGCGGCTCGAAGGCGAGGCCACAGGGGCAACGCGGCTCGGGACCGACGAGGTGCTCGCGGGCGGACGTCCGAGGAGGCGGCGGGGCCCGACGGCGGCGCGGAGGCGGGGCAGGCGCGGGTCCGCACGGGGGCAGGGTCGCGCGCGGGGAGGGCTCCGGTGATGTCGGGTAGACCGAGGAGGAGGACGGGGCTGCGGGGCCGACGCGGCTTGTTGCGGGGCGCGGGCTGCAGACTCGCCGCGCGACGGTGGCTGGCCGGAGGCGGGAGGGCGAGCGCGGCCGGAGCGACGGTGGAGCTCTGCTTGGCGGTGGAGGCGAGAGGGTTGCGCGGGGCGAGGAGGAGAGGTGGGAGGAGGGCGACGGCGAGGAGGAGCCGGCGGCGTGTGGCGAGGAGAGCGGCCAGGGAGGCGGCCGGAGGAGCGCCGGCGGCGGAGAGCAGAGGGCGCGGCGGCGGGGCGGTGCTCGGAAGGAGGGCGCGGGCAGCCGGCAGCAGGGTCGCCGCGAGGAGGGAGAAAGGGAGAGGAGCGAAAGGAGGCAGACGCGTGGGGGGAGGAGAGGAGCGCGTCGGGGGGAGAGAGAAAAGGAGGTGGGCCGCGGGGGGGTGAGGTGGCGAGCCGCGAGTGGCTGGGGTGAGGTGGAGGGGGTGTGGGTAGATTAGGTTGGGTGCAAAAGGGGTTTGGGGCAGACCGATTAAATTCCGGGGGTGGTCGTTCGGGTCGATTCGGCCCGTTCGACTGCCCCACTAAAAAATAATTAAACATTTTATTTGTTTTAAACGGGCCGTTGCAAACCGATAGCAACAAAACAAAATAATCCGGAGACCCGGGTTTGGCGTTTGAATAAAAGACGGGGCGTTTAGAAAACAAAACTAGGCTTTTCAAAAATAGTTTTATGCGAACAGATGCAAGATGATGACGATGCTCAAATGCAATGCGGCATGATGACATGAGCATGCGGTCATGATGATGCAATGCGCAAAAACAATGCGATTTTCTAGTAGTGGTTTTGCGGGATTCCACAATTCGACACCACTAACAATGGATCTCGCCCTCGAGATCCGCCTCATGGTACCGGGAAGGAAGGTCGGCGATCTGCGTCTTCTTGCTTCGTGTCGGTTCTCACGACACCACTAACAAGAGGTCGTTGTCCGTGATCGTCGAGAGAACACTCCGGGATCAAAAAGGTCGAAGGTAGAGGTATCAACAAATAAAGCCACCTCTATCTATGATAGAAAGAGGGAACCGATGCGTTCTCATCCACTTCAATGTACAAAAGCAAATAGAAGGGGTAGTCGGCATGGGGGCCAATCCATCACGCACCCAAACTATTACTCTTCACAATCAGTAGAAAAGGGTGCAACCATTCTCGGAATCAGACTGAAGATCTCGACAAGCGAGGTTCGGAACAAAGGAGGGAGGCAGACTCTGCATCGGATCTGGCGTAGATGATGTCGTCGCGTCGGAAAACACCGGAAGGCACAAACAAGGAACAAAGAATGGTACCACGGCAAACGGATTCCTCAAGCAGCATGAACACCGGATGGGAGAACACCGTTATCAAAGAAGGAAGCGAAACCCTGAAGGTACGACGGAAACCCAACCGCGAGAATTCCTGGACTCGAAGAGAGGGAAGAGAGCGGATTCGAAACACGCAGAGGTAAGAGGATAATAACAGAGGGGTAAGGAATAAAATCAGACCTAATCAGAACTATCCAACCAATTTTGCAAAAATAGTTTTGACACTCTACTTCGGCCGTTAGCTAGGTTATCCTACAGGCTGGACTTGTGGGGTATCGCAACTGCTGAGCTCTGATACCACTCTTTAACACCCTCAGAATCGGACCTATGCAAGTTTTAGCGAAACCCGCCAAACCCGCATAGAAACGATTCAAAGGTGCCCACCAGGCACTTTCGTGCGGGTGGAAAACGAAGTAATAACATTACACAACAGTCCTCGACGGGACCCACAAAACAGATATATACAACAACGACTCAAAGAGTCAAGAATACAGATATAATATACAAAGATCCAAATCACCTTGAAAACGATAGAGCGTCCAGCTACGGACAAGATGCAAATGGGACTAAGAGCCCTGAAGAATAATCAATGGCGTCCATAACCCTGCCCAGGCCAAGCCGGAAGGGTAACCCTGCTAACGACGTCGATCTCAAAACCTGCTTAAACAAAAGGGGTGCCGACAAAGGGCAAAGGAAAAAAAGGAGCGTCAGTACTGAGGCCAGTACACGGCGAGACTAGAATTCGGCGGTCCTCGCCTACATAGGTATGGTGGACTGAAGCGGCAGCGGCAGCATGCACTGAACACCCTATAGAGACTCGATACGGCTGGCGGCAAGCAGAGAGGGGTAAGAAAGACCTAATCGGAACCAACCTGATTCTACCACCAAACAAACCCATCCTGGTGTTTCCCCCTCGACACCGATCGAGGAAGTCAACCGAGGAACTCACACAGTTGGCATTTTTATTTATTCGGTTATCGTTGCAGCAATTACTAGTCAAGTATAGATAATCATCCTGATAAATTAAGCAGTGGGCACTTTTAATTAACCATTCCGTTGTAGTTGCGACACTTACTAATCAGATACAATTAGCATGAGATAACCCAAAACCCAGCAGTTGTTGGTACTTTTATTTAGCCATTCCGTTATAGTTGCAGTACTTACTAGTCAGATACAATGGTCGCAAGCGACAACACAAGCAAGAAATTGTTGGCAGGTTTAGTTAGCCATTCCGTTGTAGTTGAAGCTAATTACTAGTCATGTCAGATACAAGTCAATTTATAACAGTAAACTTTAGTTATAGTTGTCTATGATCGAGATACTGTGCTCCAAGTCGTCCATAACCGCGGATACGGCTTTCAGAAAGTTTTAACCCGGCCGGGGTGCACAAATAGCAACACACACACGATCGACCTCGGAAAAACCAAATCAAAACCCAACGAGGCTTTCACGACAGAGCAATCACAAGATTCAGAAATATTTCAGGGGGCCACCCCTTAAAGTAGACCCGCAACGAAGCTAGCTGACTTCGATACGGACTTAAGGTTTGTGGGGCTGGCTGTAAACGACTGGGAACCTGAAAGTGTGACTGGGCTTGTCGATACCGCGAAAACGGGTCACAATTCCTAAACAGTACAATGTGCTCCTCGCACAATCGTAAATACAGTGGTAGCATGGCATAAGTACAGGATAGTAAATAAAACCTCAAACTAGTTTGTGGCCCCAAGAAATAAGACGAAATCAAGATCTGGCTAAGGGGGGTCCCATAATTCCCCGTATGTGGATAGCGCGATAAATCAAGGAACAGGTATCAAGTACTCGGGGTCCTACGGGACACAAGTGGGCGTTCGGAAACCAAATGTTATCTATCACCCACCGATGCCTCTGCTTACTTCAATTTTAGTTGTTAAACAGGAATTAAAGTGGACGGTAAGTAAAGCTATGATCATCTCCAACATCAACATGCGGCAATACATCAACAACTGTGGCACTTGACGACACGCAACAGCACTAGAGCAAGCGACTACGACGCGCAAGTCCAACTATCTACCAAACAACAGGTAATAGGGTGTGTCCAAGGCAATATATGGCTGCAAGGGATATCACGGGTACGAAAACTAGAGCATCGCAACACAGATAGCAAAGATCAACAGGAGGGAATAAATACTATAAAAGTAAGATAGGTAGAAAGGGGGAGATGCTCGCCTGAAAACATTGTCGAAGGTTCAACCGAAGATCGGGGCGACACTCGCATCAACTCAACGGCCTTATCCGCGAAGAAGCAAAACACTAGAATAAACACCGAATGCAATATTTAATACTACGGCAAAAGATCGGCATGATGCATGCATGATGCATGGCATGGCAAGGTGCGATGCAATTAGGCCATATTAAGCGGAACCGGGGTCCCGACAATTAATTAAATGGTTCAAGTTATTTATCTACCCCGCAAATTAAATGTTGTATTATCAAGACAAAAGATAGTGCCGGTTCGCTACACAAATTTAAATGAGGCCAATATGAGACTAGATTTGCCCGCATATGGGCCCCATGTTTAATTATGAGGTGAATCGGCATAAGGCCCCCAAACCTCATGACAAGGACGCATGCATGAACAATTTATATGCAACAGTTTTATGTTTAGCATTTATAAAAAATAGGGGTTCGGATAAGGGTCACACATTAGGGTTCGACGATCTTGGTCCGGGGGTTCGGGGTCGGTCTCAGGGTTTGACGGGAGAACGGCTCGACGAGATCGGTCTCGGACGACGGAAGTCGATCTTGTCGCATCCGAGAGGAAGAACTTGGTTGGCGTCGGGGGCACATCGGATCCGCCATGGTCGGTGCCAATCTTGTCGTCACGAAGATCTTGTCGGGTCCTCGTATCGGGTCGGTCTTGGCGTTCGGGGGGGAAGAACTTGGCGTCCGAAATACGATCTTGTCGCATCCGCGGTCCTCGGGTCGTGTCGTTTCACGGCGGAGATCTTGGCGTATCCGTGTCGACGTCCTTGGCCTCCGGGTTCTCAGGCATCGCATCCGGGAAGGAGAACTTGTCGCATCCGGGGGGATCTTGATTAGGGTTCGGTTCGGCCTCGAAGCCGAGATCGGTCTTCACCTCCGGGAACGGGGTCTTGCATCCGTGAAGGAGATCATGAAGTCGGTGCCAGGGTTTAGACTTCGGATCCGGGATCGGGTCTTCGACTCCGCGTGGACGATCTTGGCGTCCGTGATGAAGGTCTTGATACTCCGGTCTATTGTCGACCTCTGGATACCGCGAGTCAACGACGTTGTTTTTCTCGGGTGGCTCCATGTACAACCTTCGGAATCATCGACATCAAGTCGGTCTTGTCGGCGAGAGGATCTTGATGCGTCTTGTCGGTAGGCATCCCTGGTTCTTAGCAACGAGACATCTGTGCCCATACTAAAACATCAGCAGCACCCCTTCAGACTTGGTGCTTACAGCATCTGAACATGCCAGGGACACTAGTGAGCAGTTGGTCTCCAGAGAAGGTGGGCACAGGCGCGTGCGACAGGGTCGGCAGCTCTGCCGGGGCATGGTGAAGCGCGGCGGCGGTTGCGGCTACAGCGAGGACACGGGGTCGGCCTGTGGGGGCGCGCGCGGCAGGGGCGTATGGGGCCGGCCAAGGAGGTCCTTGCGGAGAGCGCAGCGCTCGCGGCGGCTCGAAGGCGAGGCCACAGGGGTGACGCGGCTCGGGACCGACGAGGTGCTCGCGGGCGGACGTCCGAGGAGGCGGCGGGGCCCGACGACGGCGCGGAGGCGGGGCAGGCGCGGGTCCGCACGGGGGCAGGGTCGCGCGCGGGGAGGGCTCCGGTGATGTCGGGTAGACCGAGGAGGAGGACGGGGCTGCGGGGCCGACGCGGCTCGTTGCGGGGCGCAGGCTGCAGACTCGCCGCGCGACGGTGGCTGGCCGGAGGCGGGAGGGCGAGCGCGGCCGGAGCGACGGTGGAGCTCTGCTTGGCGGTGGAGGCGAGAGGGTTGCGCGGGGAGAGGAGGAGAGGTGGGCGGAGGGCGACGGCGAGGAGCCGGCGGCGCGTGGCGAGGAGAGCGGCCAGGGAGGCAGCCGGAAGAGCGCCGGCGGCGGAGAGCAGAGGGCGCGGCGGTGGGGCGGTGCTCAGAAGGAGGGCGCGGGAAGCCGGCAGCAGGGTCGCCGCGAGGAGGGAGAAAGGGAGAGGAGCGGAAGGAGGCAGACGCGTGGGGGGAGGAGAGGAGCGCGTCGGGGGGAGAGAGAAAAGGAGGTGGGCCGCGGGGGGGTGAGGTGGCGAGCCGCGAGTGGCTGGGGTGAGGTGGAGGGGGTGTGGGTAGATTAGTTTGGGTGCAAAAGGGGTTTGGGGCAGACCGATTAAATTCCGGGGGTGGTCGTTCGGGTCGATTCGGCCCGTTCGACTGCCCCACTAAAAAATAATTAAACATTTTATTTGTTTTAAACGGGCCGTTGCAAACCGATAGCAACAAAACAAAATAATCCGGAGACCCGGGTTTGGCATTTGAATAAAAGACGGGGCGTTTAGAAAACAAAACCAGGCTTTTCAAAAATAGTTTTATGCGAACAGATGCAAGATGATGACGATGCTCAAATGCAATGCGGCATGATGACATGAGCATGCGGTCATGATGATGCAATGCGCAAAAACAACGCGATTTTCTAGTAGTGGTTTTGCGGGATGCCACACGTCACCATCAGGAGTTTCATCCTCGTTCTGTTGGAAGAAGATGTGAAAACTTCCTGTTCCACCCAAAGTACGAGCTTTCTGGTGGAGAGTGTTCAAGAATTTTGTTCCATGTTGCCATAACCTAAAAATTATACATATGGAAAGGATTAGCCATTGCAAAACATGTGGTGCCGTAGAAGAAACCATCTTCCATGCACTGTTTGAGTGTAGTTGGGCGCAAGCTTTTCGACAAGATATGAAACAGGCGCCGGGGGTCAAAATCCCAGAGCTACATCCGAGGTCTTGGGCAACAGATTTAGTCGATGGGACTCTAAAATCGGAGGAGCAAACCTATATTATATTATGTGGTACCTGGGCAGTTTGGTCCGAGCAAAATGCCATCTGGCATGGAGAGGGTGGCAGAATGGTCAAGCAGTCTGTTAGATGGGCTGTTGAGACTGCAATTGATTTACATGAAGCGGGGAAAGAGAAGAAGCTGACACAATCTAAAGCAGCAACTCGATGGAAACCTCGTCATCCTGGTTATGTAATGATTAATACAGATGCAGGATACAAGGAGGAGGCAAACAATGGTGCCACCAGTCTGGTGATTCGTGATCATGATGGTTCGCTATTGAGGAAACATGCTCTATGGGATGATCATGCCTTTAGCGCTACTGTCGTGGAAACAGAAGCAGTTCGCGAAGGAGTTCGGTTGGCAATCGACATGGGGCTTTAGCGTGTGATCGTCGAGTCGGATGCTCAAGAAGTGGTTAATTTCTATAACCAGTATGGTTCTACTAGATCCATTATTACTAGTTTTGCCAGGAGATTAGAGAGCTTAGCGGCTTTTTCACTAGCTTTAAGTTGAATTATGTAAGCAGGAGTGCGAATACGGCAGCCCATACATGTGTTCGTAGAGCTAGCTCAGATCGAAGATGGTGTGTGTGGTCAACTACACGCTGCTCTTCCTCACGAGTATCCTTGCAAAGGATTATAATACCGTTGTTTGATTAATGAATATCCCGATTCAAAAAAAATAATCCTTTTACAGATACTAGGTTGGTGCAATCATTATATCCTCCGTGATTTGAGGACCTGAATTTCTCGGTTGCTCTGGACGTCTGTCCGTGAGAGCATCTCCACTCGTTGGGCGAACCCAGGCCAAAAACCGGACCAATTTTCGGCCGGACGAAACAAGTTTTCGGCATGGGTACGCCCAGTTTCCCACTCGCGTATCCAGGCCGAGATTCTAAGTTCGGCTAAATTTCATTAAAGTTGGGCGAATTTCATTAAGATGGGCGAATATAGGTGGATTACATCGAATTTAAACTAAACTAGTACATAATAAACTAAAAAAGGCCGCCGGCGTCGCCTTCCCCGGCGACTTCACCGTTCTACATGCCGAAGTTGATGTAGAACGTCGTGTAGCCGGGATCGGCGCGGCCATCATACTCTCCGTCGTCGTCGTCATCGTCGCTCGGCGGCTGGTGCTGGCGGGAGTGTCGTGGTATTGCCGACGAGTACGCCATGGAGGGGTGCTCACAGTGCGTGTTTAGAGATGTGGGGAAAGGCGGACGGTTGACGGGTACGAGGTAACACAGCTTACCCAGGTTCAGATCCCACGATGGTGACGGAATCCTACTCCTGCTATAAATCACTATAAGGGCAATATGCCGAGTTACAGGGATTGATTCGCTGTGCGAGATTGTCTGAAGTTGTCTATGAACGTCTGAGATTGTGCCCTAAAGGCTCCCATAGGCCTGACTTATATAGCCGCCAGGTCCTAGGGTTACAGGGAAAAGTCCTAGCCGGACAGGTTACAGAGTTCTACACCGTCTATTACTAGTCTTGTGTATCTTGGACTCCAAGGCTCCGGGTACGTCGATGACTCCAACCATAGCCTTCCTTTATCCGGCATGGGCCTCCCTTCTGGATCCATCTAACTGGGCTTACCAGCAGGCCATGGGACATGCTACCAACTATGGGCCACCCGGGTTATCCGGATAGGAGACATGCTATGAGGATACCCATATAGCATATCCCCGACAGTAGCCCCCGGAGAACTCCGAGATCTTGCGCCGCCTTTCCTCTTCATTTGGAATGCTCCGTCTAGATGGATGTCGGCAAATCGTCAAGCAATATCTTGTAGTCCTCCCAAAGAACCCTGCAAGGTTTTTCTCCGTCTTCAACATGTCAGTCGGAGAAACGCTGGATCTTCCATCGTACTCTTCCGTAGACGGACTGGATCCGTCCATGCCGGAATCTTCTGGTGTGACGGCTCATCTGCCTATGTCAGCTAGGACGACGTAGGCATAGGTCAGCGACGCCTCGTAACTCACACATGCAGAGAATGCAATCATGTCCGATTTTCCCGCGCGAGCGATACGAACCGTTGGCGGCGACAGTTGGAGACGTGGCGAAATTTCCGTGCACGTTCGCGGACACGTCGTCTACGCGGCAACCGTCCGATCAAGCTGCACGAATCTTGATGTCGGAGATGATAAATAGTAACCGCGGTGGGATTTTTACTTTTTACCTCATTGTCTCCTTACATCGTCTTCTTCCTCCATCGCGTGCCTCCTCAAGCTCTCCGTGCGAACTCGCAAAAAACCCTAGCCCCAATCCGCATCAGTCGCCTCCAAACCCACTCCATGGCTAGCAACAGCACTTCCCCTTCCATGGTGGCGCCGAGCGAAGCCACGGCGAAGCCGGCGAGCTCTGTTGTCGTGCCCCCAGAGGGCTTGGTCATCCCTGTCTCAGCAGTGGTTGATTCCACCGGCGGCGACCATAATCCAGCGGCGCTGGAGCCGTTGGAGGAGGAGCTCGATTCTCACAAGGGCGACTGGCGTGGCTCAGACATCACGGACCGTCAAGCGTACTTCTTCACCGTCAAGCGTGAAGCTGGAGCCAGTAAGGAAGAATTTAGGAATTGCGGCACCATAAGATTCAAGATCCGTCCTGGCCGGCGGTTCCCCGACATCGTCGGCCACGAGTCCTATAAAAACTGACAGCGTAATTACTTCTACGGCCCAGATATCCCTCTGGCTGGCCGAGAAGTAACGTACCCGGACTTTGTCGACAGAGCCGCCGCTGAAGCCTCGTCATGGAGATCACAGGCCTCCCTTCCCTCCGACCTCGATGCTTCCCGTGCCATAAGGCGGAGAGAATGGCTCGTAGAGACGGGTTTGACCGGCTTGGACCTAGCCATGTGCTGGTTCATCAGGCGGATCCAACCTCTGCAGCACCGTGCGAAGCTCATGCACGAGTATACCAGCGATAGAAGGGATAGCCTCCGCATCTCCGTGGACAACTTCTCGAGTGACTCCGTCAAGCTCCGCCTCAAGGACATCGTCAAGGTGAAGGACAAGAAGCATGGCTTCACCATCACCTACGACATGTTCGTAGACGGCAAGTGCCCAAAGGTAGTTATTTATTTTCCGTGTATGACATATACTCCAGTTCTTTCGTCTTGCAAATGTCATCTCATCTAACACGGTGACTTCTTACTTAATAGCTTAGCGATATAGAGGAGGACAACATGATGTTGATGCTCATCTTCTGCAGTGTATCTAGGTACATGATGTTGATGCTGCTTCCACTATCCACCATACACTTGGTGAACTCCACGCCGTCAATCAAGGGGTTGATGACCATGGCGTATTGGTTCTCCGTAGGAACAAGGTCTGGGTGGTCCGTCCTGTCCCAAGTAATTGGAACCTCTGACCAGCGCAAGTACTGGGGAACTGGGGGTAGAGTGGCCATCAGGATCCTCATAGAGGTCTTTTGTTGTCGGACGCTGGGGGTGCCAAGGAAAGTGTGGTAGACCAGTGCCTTCTTCACGAAGGGGTTCTTGCCCTTGTCGTCGCTCTTGGCGGCGTGCTTGGGGTCAACGTCCTCGTCCATGTCACTTGAATCCTTGGACTCCTCATCCTTCTTCTTCCCCTTGCCCTTGCCTCGCGGTCTGTTCTTCTGACTTCGCTTGTAGCCGGACTCCGGGTCTTCCTTTAGGTCATTGACGAACTTGCAGTGTCGATTGGTATGGGTGGCCTTGCCGTTGACGTCAAGGTGTACGAGGCACGGCATATCGCGGTACTCCTTGTAGGTTTAGGGAACGCGGAGTGGCGCCGAGGTAGTTTCGCTTCCTCGTTGCTGCCTACGACCAGCTCCCCTTCCTCGGCCACGTTGTCCGCCATGACCTCGTCCTGCAAAAGTCATAGCGACCAAGTCGGTAGATTGCTTTTCTTCTGGAGCGGTTTTCCGCTTTGTACTGCTGTTCCTCCGAGCCTGAGTTGGAACGGCCGTTGCCGGCAGGGAGCCACGAGCATCGTCGTCGGCAGCTGCGAACTCACTAGCCAACTGGATCATCTGGTTCAAGTCAAACTAGTGATTGTCCTACAAGCGCTTCAACTTATGTCGGAGCAATGTGCCCCTTTCCAACCCATCGATGAAGGAGGCCATGGCTGTCTGAGCGTGCACTCCTGCGTAGGAATTCTTCATGTCCAGCCAGCGGGAGAGGTATGCACGAGATGTCTCGTCTTTCTCTTGAAGGGACGCTTGTATGTACCCTCAAAGTTCTTGGTGAATGCTTCTTGCATGTCCAACTAATTGCAGATGGATTTCTCCAACAAGTCGTCGATCCATTGATGGGATGTGCCCGCTAACATTAATGGGAGGTACTTGATGGCGACGTTGGGGTTGCCTCCGACAATCTCCACCGCGTTGTCGTAGTCCTGCAACCATGTGGCTGGCTTGGCGGTGCCGTCATAGGGCTTGATGGTATTGTCAATCCAGAAACCTTTGGGGTAAGTTGCAGACCGTATTGCAGGTCCAAAGCAACGTGGTCCCAGGTATGGTCCTTCCCAGGCCTCGTGGATCTTATCGATCCGCGAACATGCATCGTATGGCTCCGGGTTCTTCTTCTTCTTGTCAACAGGGGATGGGCCGCGTGAACGACGCGAGCCTCCTCCGCCATGGTGACTGCTTGGTGGCGACGGAGGCGGAGGTGTCGGTGGGTTAGCCTTCTTGCTGTTACCCTCCTGCGACGCCTCACGCTTGTCACGGTTGCTTGTCGGACGCGAAGGGTCATGGCGCGACCTGCTCTTGTGTCCTTGGTTGCGCTCTCCGTCATGACGGATCTGCTCCGTGTTGTCGTGGATGACGATGCCGCACTGCTTGGCGGGGGCATATCCGTACGATGGTGAGCCTTTTGATCGTCGCGATGTCGGGGGGATCGGGGCGGTGGCGATGGATGACGAGGTCGGGCCTTTTCTCTGTGATCGGGGGATATGGGGATAGCATCCTTCCTGTTGCGCGCATCCCTCTGTCTTCATTATGATGAACCCGTCTGGGACCCGACATCAAGAGGAGATCGGTCCCTTGGCGTCTTATACTGGCTAGACTGGCAAAGCGCTGGGTCAGATTCAAGCCTCTGAGAGGTGGCCTTTTCCTACTGCTTCACCGCCTTGGCCACTAGGTCATAGACCTGTTCCACTGCCTCGGGTGATCTATCCTGCTCCAGAAGGGTCTTGGCGACGACGAGTTTAAGGAGTGGGGTGGGCATCACCTGCTTGCCTTCACTGTCAATGTATGGCTTGGCCTGTGCCGGCTTCGAGGGAGCCCATCCTAGGTTTTCGCTGTACACCAGGATCGTTGATGACGCGAGCTGGAGCTTTCTTGGCCTTCTACTATTGCAGTGGAGTCTTGTACTTGGTCTCCATTGCTCTAGCTTTCTCTATGGACTTCTGCGCGTTGACCAGATCTCGATCTAGCTTAGCGCCTTGCTCCGCGATGGCCTGCGCTTCCTCCAGCAGCAGCTGGCGCTTCTCGTCAAGCTGAGTCACGTTCCGGATATGAGCTACGGCCAGTGGCTCAACGAGGAGATTGCCGTACATCACTCTATCAGCCGGAGTAACTTGGGCAGCAGCAGACGTAGATGCCGGAGGCGGCAAGATTGCGGTGTTGTTGTTGCTCGGGCCGGTGCCGAGTTCCTGCGGCTGTTTCACTGGGTTAGGCGGAGGAGGCATGACCTTTGCGCGATCATCGTCAACAGCAATAAGTGTCCCCTTCCCCTTTTCCAGCGCTGTAGGCGGAGCTCGTCCGGGTTGTCTTCATCCATCGCCGTCCCAATGGTGACGAACACCTCTCGAGACATGACGGCATTGTTTGCTTGCTCGTCGCGCGTATACTCCTCTTCCATCTACTGCATGGCGGAGTCTAGTTCCTCCGGACTGAAATCTATCTCCTCTGAATCTGCACTGAAGTCAGCATAAATGTAACACCCTCAAAATCGACCCTATGCAAGTTTCAGCGCTTCCCGCCAAACCCGCATAGAAACGATTCAAAGGTGCCCACCAGGCACTTTCGTGCGGGTGGAAAACGAAGTAATAACAGTACACAACAGTCCTCGATGGGACCCACAGAACAGATATGTATATACAACAGCGACTCAATGAGTCAAGAATACAAATATAATATACAAAGATCCAAATCACCTTGAAAATGATAGAGCGTCCGACTACGGACAAGATGCAAATGGGGCTAAGAGCCCTGAAGAATAACCAATGGCGTCCATAACCCTGCCCAGGCCAAGCCGGAAGGGTAACCCTGCTAACGACGTCGATCTCAAAACCTGCTTAAACAAAAGGGGTGCCGACAAAGGGCAAAGGAAAAAGAGAGAGCGGTCAGTACTGAGGCCAGTACACGGCGAGGCTAGAATTCGACGGTCCTCGCCTACATAGGTATGGTGGACTGAGCGGCAGCGCAGCATGCACTAAAGAACCTATAGAGACTCGATATAACTGTCGGCTATCAGAGAGGGATAAGAAAGACCTATTCGGAACCAACCTGATGCTACCATCAAACAAACCCATCCTGGTGTTCCCCCCTCGAGACCAAACGAGGAAGTCAACCGAGGAACTCACACAGTTGGCAGTTTTATTTATTCAGTTATCGTTGCAGCAATTACTAGTCAAGTATAGATAATTATCCTGATACAATAAGCAGTGGGCAATTTTAGTTAACCATTCCGTTGTAGTTGCAACACTTACTAGTCAGATACAATAAGCGTGAGATATCCCAAACCCAGCAGTTGTTGGTATTTTTATTTAGCCATTCCGTTATAGTTGCAATACTTACTAGTCAGATACAATGGTAGCAAGCGACAACCCAAACAAGCAATTGTTGGCAATTTTATTTAGCCATTCCATTATAGTGAAGCTGATTACTAGTCATTATAAAGTCAAATTTATAGCACTACTTTAGTTATAGTTGTCTATGATCGAGATACTGTGCTCCAAGTCGTCCATAACCGCGGACACGGCTTTCAGAAAGTTTTACCCTGCAGGGGTGCACAAATAGCAACACACACTCGATCAACCTCGGAAAAACCAAATCAAAACCCAACGAGGCCTTCACGACAAAGCAATCACCAGATTCAGAAATATTTCGGGGGGCCACCCCATTAAGCTACCCGCAACGAAGTTAGCCGACTTCGAGACGGACTCAAGGTTTGCGTCAATGGCTGTAAACGACTGGGAACCCGAAAATGTTACTGGGCTTGTCGATACCGTGAAAACACTCCGCTTCCCTAAACAATACAGGTGCAGTACATCGCACAATTTAAATAAAGCAGTAAAGCATGGCATAAGTACAGGATAGTAAATAAAACCTCAAACTAGTTTGTGGCCCCAAGAAATAAGAATGAATCAAGCTCTGGCTCAGGGGGGTCCCATAATCCTCCCGGATGTGGATAGCGCGAATATTCAAGGAACAGGTATCAAGTACTCGGGGTCCTACGGGACACAAGTGGACGGTTAACAACCAAATAACATCTATTGCCCACCTGTGCCTCTGCATTTACCTACTTCAATTTTAGTTGTTAAACAGTAATTAAAGTCTTGATCATCTCCAACAATAAACACACGGCAATACTCCAACAACTGTGGTACTTGACGACAAGCAACAGCAATTGAGCAAGCGAATACGACGCGCAGGTCCAACTATCTACCAAACAACAGGTAATAGGAGGTGTCCAAGGCAATATAAGACTGCAAGGGAGATCACGGGTACGAAAGCTAGAGCATCGCAACACAGATAGCAATAGATCAACAGGAGGGAATAAATACTATAAAAGTAAGATAGGTAGAAAGGGGGAGATGCTCGCCTGAGAAACATTGCCGAAGTTTCACCGGGGATCAGGTCGAAACTCGCATCAACTCATCGGCCTAATCCGTGAAGAAGCAAAGCACTAGCAAAAACACCGGGTGCAATATTTAATACTACGGCAGAAGATCGGGCATGATGCATGTATGATGTATGACATGGCAAAAGTGCGATGCTATTAGATCATATTAAGCGGAACCGGGGTCCCGACAATTACTTATTAAGTTCATGTTGTTTAGATACCCCGCAATTTTAAATGTTGTCTTAACATGGCAAAAGATAGCACCGGTTCGCTACACAAGTTTAAATGAGGCCAATATAAGACTATATTTGCCCGCATATGGATCCCATATTTAATTATAAGGTGAATCGGCATAAGGCCCCCAACCCACAAGATATGTGTGCAAGCATGATAATTTAATATGCAACAAGTTTATATTTCGTTTTTTATAAAATATAGGTCACGGAAAGAGGGTCACACTTTGGGGTTTGGCGAACTTGGGAGAGGGGTTCAGGTTTAGGCGCCAGGATCGGTACGGGAAGGAGGTCTTGGCGTGTCGATGGATCGGTCTTCAGCAGGATCGGTCTTGCATCCGGGAAGGAGAACTCGACGTTCCGTGTTGAAGGCCTTGGAATCCGACTTTCGGTGGTCGGTATCGTTCTTGTCGACTATGAGAGGATTGCAATAGCCTTCTGCCGGGGACATACACAAACGCACCGAGGGAGGACATACATGAGACAGAACGAGCATGTTGGGTTGGTGCGAGGAGGCCGTATCCTATTCGGATATTATTCCAAACACCTCGCAGAGAGCTGCAGCAACAACACACGCAGCAAAACATGTGTCTCTCGGTAGGGAACGGGCGAGGACAGTTGCGTGCCGTGTGGTTCCTGGCGACGAGCTCGAAGGCCGGCGGCGCGGAGGCGGCAGAGGCCGATAGCAGGAGGATAGCGCTTGGAGAGGACCTGCTCGGGGGCGAGCACGAGGAGGTGGTGGCAGCTCCGATGGCGTCATGGCGACTCCTATTTGCGGGGATCCGGCGACTGACAGCAGGAAACCGAGGCGGGCTTGGCCGTCGTGATCCTGGCGGTGGTGCCCGCGGTCGAGGCCACTGCCGCTGGCGGCTGTTAGGCGAAGGGGAGGTGAGGCCGGGCCTGGCAGGATTCACCGGCTCAGAGGCGGGGACGAGGCGCTGCAGGGGGTGCTCAGGTTCGGGGAGGAGAGCCCCGGGACGGCACGGCGCGCCTGCAGAGGAACCGGAAGGCGACGACGGTGCAGAGAACGAGCGCGAGGTGGCGGGGTCGAGCGGAGGTGGGGGAAGGGGCTCCAGGCAGCGGAGGCGCTTGCTCGCGTCTGGGAGGGAGGCGCGCTGGTGGTGGCGGAGGCGAGCAGGGCCTGCGGATAGCGGGGATCCCGTAGAGGCGGCGACGCGACCGAGGCCGGCGCCGGTGGTTGGCGATGGGGAGCTTGCAGAGGGAGGCGACGGGGAGGGCTCGGGCATGGCGGTGGCGGGGCTAGAGGAGGGCGGCACCCGTTGGCGGCTGTAGAGGGAGGGGGCGACGAGCAAGGGCGGTCGGCGAGAGCGCGCGAGCGGAGCTCCTGGCGGCGGCGGTTGCGGGCTCGAGAGGGAGGAGCGGGGGATGCGGGGTGGGTGCAAGGCGAGAACGGGGCCAGGGGGAATCCCGAGGTGGGGTGGGGATCGAGAGACGCCAGGAGGGATGTGAGGTGGGTTCCAGGGTCGGTGGGGCCAGGGGGGATCGAACGGGGAGGTTGGGCCTGGCGTGCGTGGCGTGTGTGGTGAGGGGGTAGGTGGCTGGGGTGACGTGGCGCGCCGTGGTTGGCTGCAAGATTGGGCCAGGGTGAGGTGGCGACACGGGACTGGGGGGGATTGGTCAGGGTGAGGTGGAGGGGGGGGCTGGGTAGGCTAGGTTTAGGTAGAAAAGGGTTTGGGTAGGGCAAGGCTAGGATTAGGTTTAGATATTTATTTGGGGTAGTAGGCTGCTGCCAGCTGGGCCTTTTTGGGCCTGGCCGGTCGCGGCCTTCCCCGAAAACATTTATTTATTTGTTTTGGTTTTAATAGACTTTTGCAAATAATTTTTAGACAAACAAATTAATCTAGAAGAGACCAGAGTTTCGTTTGAACTAGAGAGGGAATATCTAGAAAACAAAATTAGGCTTTTTAGGAAATAGTTTTAGACAAAACCATGCATGATGATAACGATGCTCAAATGCAAGGTGGCATGATGACATGAGCATGCGGTCTTGATGATGCAATGCACAAAAACAACGCGATTTTCTAGTAGTGGTTTTGCGGGATGCCACAATTCGACACCACTAACAATGGATCTCGCCCTCGAGATCCGCCTCATGGTACCGGGAAGAAGGGCGGCGATCTGAATCTTCTCGCATCGTGTAGATCCTCGCGACACCACTAACAAGAGGTTGTTGTCCGTGATCGTCAAGAGAACACTCCGGGAACAAAGGGCGAAGGTAGAGGTACCAACAAATAAAGCCACCTCTAAATCTGATAGAAAGAGAGAACCGATGCATTCTCATCCACTTCAATGTACAAAAGCGAATAGAAGGGGTAGTCGGCATGGGGGACAATCCATCACGCACCCAAACTATTACTCTGCACAATCAGTAGAAAAGCGTGCAACCATTCTCGGAATCAGACTGAAGATCTCGACAATCGAGGTTCAGAAACAAAGGAGTGATGCAGACTCTGCATCGGATCTAGCGTAGATGATGTCGTCGCGTCGGAAAACACCGGAAGGCACGAGAAGGAACAAAGAGAAGTCCACCAGACGAAGGGTTCCTCGGATAGCATGAAGACCAGATGTAGCAACACCGTTACCAAAGGAGGAAGCGAAACCCTGAAGGTACGATGGAACCCAACCACGAGAAATCCTGGACTCGAAGAGAGAGAAGAGAGCGGATTCAAAACACGCAGAGGTGAGAGGAGAGCATCAGAGTGGTAAGGAGTAAAATCAGACCTAATGAGAACTATCTAACCGATTTTTCAAAAATAGTTTTGACACTCTACTTCGGCCGTTAGCTAGGTTATCCTACAGGCTGGACTTGTGGGGTATCGCAACTGCTAAGCTCTGATACCACTCTGTAACACCCTCAAAATCGACCCTATGCAAGTTTCAGCGCTTCCCGCCAAACCCGCATCAAAACGATTCAAAGGTGCCCACCAGGCACTTTCGTGTGGGTGGAAAACAAAGTAATAACAGTACACAACAGTCCTCGATGGGACCCACAGAATAGATATGTATATACAACAACCACTCAATGAGTCAAGAATACAAATATAATATACAAAGATCCAAATCACCTTGAAAATGATAGAGCGTCCGACTACGGACAAGATGCAAATGGGGCTAAGAGCCCTGAAGAATAACCAATGGCGTCCATAACCCTGCCTAGGCCAAGCCGGAAGGGTAACCCTGCTAACGACGTCGATCTCAAAACCTGCTTAAACAAAAGGGGTGCCGACAAAGGGCAAAGGAAAAGGAGAGAGCGATCAGTACTGAGGCCAGTACACGGCGAGGCTAGAATTCGGCGGTCCTCGCCTACATAGGTATGGTGGACTGAGCGGCAGCGCAGCATGCACTAAACAACCTATAGAGACTCGATATAACTGTCGGCTATCAGAGAGGGATAAGAAAGACCTATTCGGAACCAACCTGATGCTACCATCAAACAAACCCATCCTGGTGTTCCCCCCTCGAGACCAAACGAGGAAGTCAACCGAGGAACTCACACAGTTGGCAGTTTTATTTATTCAGTTATCGTTGCAGCAATTACTAGTCAAGTATAGATAATCATCCTGATACAATAAGCAGTGGGCAATTTTAGTTAACCATTCCGTTGTAGTTGCAACACTTACTAGTCAGATACAATAAGCGTGAGATAATCCCAAACCCAGCAGTTGTTGGTATTTTTATTTAGCCATTCCGTTATAGTTGCAATACTTACTAGTCAGATACAATGGTAGCAAGCGACAACCCAAACAAGCAATTGTTGGCAATTTTATTTAGCCATTCCATTATAGTGAAGTTGATTACTAGTCATTATAAAGTCAAATTTATAGCACTACTTTAGTTATAGTTGTCTATGATCGAGATACTGTGCTCCAAGTCGTCCATAACCGCGGACACGGCTTTCAGAAAGTTTTACCCTGCAGGGGTGCACAAATAGCAACACACACTCGATCAACCTCAGAAAAACCAAATCAAAACCCAACGAGGCCTTCACGACAAAGCAATCACCAGATTCAGAAATATTTCAGGGGGCCACCCCATTAAGCTACCCGCAACGAAGTTAGCCGACTTCGAGACGGACTCAAGGTTTGCGTCAATGGCTGTAAACGACTGGGAACCCGAAAATGTGACTGGGCTTGTCGATACCGCGAAAACACTCCGCTTCCCTAAACAATACAGGTGCAGTACATCGCACAATTTAAATAAAGCAGTAAAGCATGGCATAAGTACAGGATAGTAAATAAAACCTCAAACTAGTTTGTGGCCCCAAGAAATAAGAATGAATCAAGCTCTGGCTCAGGGGGGTCCCATAATCCTCCCGGATGTGGATAGCGCGAATATTCAAGGAACAGGTATCAAGTACTCGGGGTCCTACGGGACACAAGTGGACGGTTAACAACCAAATAACATCTATTGCCCACCTGTGCCTCTGCATTTACCTACTTCAATTTTAGTTGTTAAACAGTAATTAAAGTCTTGATCATCTCCAACAATAAACACACGGCAATACTCCAACAACTGTGGTACTTGACGACAAGCAACAGCAATTGAGCAAGCGAATACGACGCGCAGGTCCAACTATCTACCAAACAACAGGTAATAGGAGGTGTCCAAGGCAATATAAGACTGCAAGGGAGATCACGGGTACGAAAGCTAGAGCATCGCAACACAGATAGCAATAGATCAACAGGAGGGAATAAATACTATAAAAGTAAGATAGGTAGAAAGGGGGAGATGCTCGCCTGAGAAACATTGCCGAAGTTTCACCGGGGATCAGGTCGAAACTCGCATCAACTCATCGGCCTAATCCGTGAAGAAGCAAAGCACTAGCAAAAACACCGGGTGCAATATTTAATACTACGGCAGAAGATCGGGCATGATGCATGTATGATGTATGACATGGCAAAAGTGCGATGCTATTAGATCATATTAAGCGGAACCGGGGTCCCGACAATTACTTATTAAGTTCATGTTGTTTAGATACCCCGCAATTTTAAATGTTGTCTTAACATGGCAAAAGATAGCACCGGTTCGCTACACAAGTTTAAATGAGGCCAATATAAGACTAGATTTGCCCGCATATGGATCCCATATTTAGTTATAAGGTGAATCGGCATAAGGCCCCCAACCCACAAGATATGTGTGCAAGCATGATAATTTAATATGCAACAAGTTTATATTTCGTTTATTATAAAATATAGGTCACGGAAAGAGGGTCACACTTTGGGGTTCGGCGAACTTGGGAGAGGTGTTCGGGTTCAGGCGCCGGGATCGGTACGGGAAGGAGGTCTTGGCGTGCCGATGGATCGGTCTTCAGCAGGATCGGTCTTGCATCCGGGAAGGAGAACTCGACATTCCGTGTTGAAGGCCTTGGAATCCGACTTTCGGTGGTCGGTGTCGTTCTTGTCGACTATGAGAGGATTGCAATAGCCTTCTGCCGGGGACATACACAAACGCACCGAGGGAGGACATACATGAGACAGAACGAGCATGTTGGGTTGGTGCGAGGAGGCCGTATCCTGTTCGGATATTATTCCAAACACCTCGCAGAGAGCTGCAGCAACAACACACGCAACAAAACATGTGTCTCTCGGTAGGGAACGGGCGAGGACAGTTGCATGCCGTGTGGTTCCTGGCGACGAGCTCGAAGGCCGGCGGCGCGGAGGCGGCAGAGGCCGATAGCAGGAGGATAGCGCTTGGCGAGGACCTGCTCGGGGGCGAGCACGAGGAGGTGATGGCAGCTCCGATGGCGTCATGGCGACTCCTATTCGCGGGGATCCGGCGACTGACAGCAGGAAACCGAGGCGGGCTTGGCCGTCGTGATCCTGGCGGTGGTGCCCGCGGTCGAGGCCACTGCCGCTGGCAGTCGTTAGGCGAAGGGGAGGTAAGGCCGGGCCTGGCAGGATTCACCGGCTCAGAGGCGGGGACGAGGCGCTGCAGGGGGTGCTCAGGTTCGGGGAGGAGAGCCCCGGGACGGCACGGCGCGCCTGCAGAGGAACCGGAAGGCGACGGCGGTGCAGAGAACGAGCGCGAGGTGGCGGGGTCGAGCGGAGGTGGGGGAAGGGGCTCCAGGCAGCGGAGGCGCTTGCTCGCGTCTGGGAGGGAGGCGCGCTGGTGGTGGCGGAGGCGAGCAGGGCCTACGGATAGCGGGGATCCCGTAGAGGCGGCGACGCGACCGAGGCCGGCGCCGGTGGTTGGCGATTGGGAGCTTGCAGAGGGAGGCGACGGGGAGGGCTCGGGCATGGCGGTGGAGGGGCTAGAGGAGGGCGGCGCCCGTTGGCGGCTGTAGAGGGGGGGGGGCGACGAGCAAGGGCGGTCGGCGAGAGCGCGCGAGCGGAGCTCCTGGCGACGGCGGTTGCGGGCTCGAGAGGGAGGAGCGGGGGATGCGGGGTGGGTGCAAGGCGAGAACGGGGCCAGGGGGAATCCCGAGGTGGGGTGGGGATCGAGAGACGCCAGGAGGGATGTGAGGTGGGTTCCAGGGTCGGTGGGGCCAGGGGGGATCGAACGGGGAGGTTGGGCCTGGCGTGCGTGGCGTGTGTGGTGAGGGGGTAGGTGGCTGGGGTGATGTGGCGCGCCGTGGTTGGCTGCAAGATTGGGCCAGGGTGAGGTGGCGACACGGGATTGGGGGGGATTGGTCAGGTTGAGGTGGAGGGGGGGGCTGGGTAGGCTAGGTTTAGGTAGAAAAGTGTTTGGGTAGGGCAAGGCTAGGATTAGGTTTAGATATTTATTTGGGGTAGTAGGCTGCTGCCAGCTGGGCCTTTTTGGGCCTAGCCGGCCGCGGCCTTCCCCGAAAACATTTATTTATTTGTTTTGGTTTTAATAGACTTTTGCAAATAATTTTTAGACAAACAAATTAATCTGGAAGAGACCAGAGTTTCGTTTGAACTAGAGAGGGAATATCTAGAAAACAAAATTAGGCTTTTTAGGAAATAGTTTTAGACAAAACCATGCATGATGATAACGATGCTCAAATGCAAGGTGGCATGATGACATGAGCATGCGGTCTTGATGATGCAATGCACAAAAACAACGCGATTTTCTAGTAGTGGTTTTGCGGGATGCCACAATAAAGCGCGTCAATAACAGAGTCGAAGGGTGCGAGGACTTCCTCGATGACGGGCGGTGGAGGTGCAACAGCAGCGACGATGACTAGAGGTGGCGGCGCAGCTGCGACGATGGCGGCCGGAGGCGGTGGTGGTGGTGGCTGAATTGGAGGGGCTCCGTCAATGAGCGCAAGCGCTGTCTGAGCTGCCGCTTCGGCCTCCGCGTAGTTTTTGACGGTGTTACTAGTCTTGTGTATCTTGCACTCCAAGGCTCCGGGTACGTCGGTGACTCCAACCGTAGCCTTCCTTTATCCGGCATGGGCCTCCCTTCTGGATTCATCTAACTGGGCTGCCCAACAGGCCATGGGCCATGCTACCAAGTGTGGGCCACCCGGGTTATCCGGATAGGAGACATGCTATGAGGATACCCATATAGCATATCCCCAACAGGGAGCTCCCCTGGCCTGGGTCGCCGGACCTCCACGGCTGGTAGGACGGGCCTTCGTCCTTGTCGTCGTCGAGGACGTAGAGCGGGGCGCCCTGGTAGGCGAGCTCGCGCCCGGACATCGCCCGTCTCCGGGCCGCTTGCTCCTCGGCCTGCTGCTGCAGGCGGTGGACATGCTGCCGCTTCTCCTCCTAGTCCTTCCTGGACCATTCCAGGATGTCCGGCGAGGACGGCTCCAACGCCGGCGACTACGGTGCTGAGTCACGGAGCGACTGCTTCAGCGCCATCCTCAAGGCGCTGTCGTCGGGCGGCGTCGAGCCTTCAATCTTCGGGCGCCAAATACAGAGGTGGCCGGTTGGTGACGCTGTCGCGCGTGGCTCGCCGATGACGAGGCCGCGTGAGCATGTCCGCAGCGGCGAGCGCACAGGAGAGACAGCCTCGCGCCTAACTGGGTGTGTCCCCGACGAAGGCCTAGTCGGCGTAGGCAGAGGCGTGGAGCCGGAGGAGTGGGAGGCGGAGGCGGAGGAGGACGAGCTCATGCTGTCCATCCTCCTCGTCATCCAGTTCGCCGGAGGTCGCCAGCCCAACCTTGACGCCGGCATGGGTGTGCGCGGGTAGCCGATACCCGGCGTTGATGTTCTCCATCATCGACCGGAGCGTCCGGCCCGGCGTGCTCCAGAAATGTCGGCGGTCGGCCGAGTTGTTGCGCTTCGGCGGCGACTCGTTCGGCGGCCCCTCGTGGCGGGCGAGCTCCTGCGTGCGGCGGTCGGCAAAGAACTCCTCCCAGTAGAGGAGGTTGTCGGGGCTTTCGGCGGCGGAGGGATCATCCATGCCGGAGATAAACTCCTGGATCTCGTACGGGATCTCCTCCGGCATCGGCATCGGCGCCGGCGGGATGGGAATGCCGCCGGTGCTAAGCTTCCACCCCATCGGAGTCCTCGTATCCGGCGGTGCAACGTAGCCAGCCTTGTAGAGCAGGCGCGCCTCCCACGCCTACAGATTTTGCCGGCTGAAACCGTTCGCCGGCGCACCGTCGCTGGGGTACCTCCCGGCCATGGCTGAGGGAGGAGATCTGCGAGAAAGAGTTCGTCGGAGTTCAGGCTGGTGGGCTGGGGGAAGCTGTGAGAGAGTGTGAGGTTCTCCGGCGAGGGGTACGGCTTATAAAGGCCGAGGCGGGCGGCGAGGGCGGGAGGGGTGTAGCGGCGAGGACGGGAAAATGGGAAACAATGGGAAGTTAGTGTCCGTCGGTCCATCGAGGGAGCCGAGGCGACGACGGTGGAGCCGTATTTCAGCGACGCGTGGCCGATGCGACAGGCAGTTAATGTCCGGCGGTCGCCGCGTGGTTCCGAGGATGACGACGACTCGGCAGGACCATGCACTGTTGTTTTCCGCCGAGTTTGTTGCGTCCGACGTTCCCAGGGTGTACCCGGGAACCTGGGTTCGGCCTGGATAGTCCGGACCAAAATTGTTCCAAATTTGGTCAAAAACAGGTTCCTGAGTACGCGACTAGGCCTATTTTCGGTGTCCAGACCGAAACTCGGCATCCGGATCGAGCGTCCTGGGTAGCCGAGTGAAGATGCTGTAATCATGATTCCTTAGAAACTTTCCCGTTTGTAGTTCTCCCAATTTTAGGCTCAAACCTCAAGAAAACCCGTAACAGAGTAGCAAAGATCGGAACAGGCAAGCCTAGTCTTGCAAATTATACTTTCCAAAATAGTTGTACTAGTACTATGCTTTAGTACCAAATTAATTACACTTCTTCTCCAAAGAAAAAAAATTAATTACACTTCTGGAAAGCTCCACGAGACCGCTTTTGGAAAAGGCCTGACCTTGGATCGATACATATATAAATCTGGCGTCGCGATCAATTATCAGATGAGATCTGTGAAAGAAAGATGGACATATGTCCTCAACGGAAGTGCCGGCCGGCTTCGGTACGAGGCCATGGCTGGTCCAGGCAACGCGCGGGTCGACGACGCAGAGTTTCGTGGATTCGTTGGACGGAAGCCTGTACGAGACGGCCATCCCGGAGATGCAAGGCAAGACATGCTTGGGCTGCATGCACACCGGCGACTGGCTGCTGATGTGGGACGAGCGGGACTCCGAGAGCTTCCTCCTCCGTCTCGCCCGGGGACCAAGATCCCTCTGCCGCCGCTCGGCGAGCTGCCGGAGCTCCTATCGACTTGCGCGATGCTCGAGTCGCCGCCACATCCGAGCTGCACGGTGATGGTCACCAGCTCACGAGAGGTGGGCGGGGAGCGCTTCCTGCTCCACTGCCGCCCCGGCGACGAGCGGTGAACCAAGCTGGTGTGCCCGTCCAACGACGCTGTCTTTTCTAGCCTGATGATCAACTACCATGGGCAGGTTTGCACTATCGCTCCCAAGGGCGGCGGCGTCTTCGCTCTGAAACCAGCCGGCGACGGCGGCGGCACGGTGATCCGGCCGCAGCAGATCGGACCTGCAGGCGGCCGCAAAGCTGAACACGCCAGGGTAGAAAAATACCACCTGGTGGAGTCACGCGGGGATCTCTTCACCGTGTGCACGGAACAATTCGGGTTGTTTGACGACGACGGCACGCTCACAGACATCACCGTGCACCGGCTCGGCCGCGAGTCCATGGCGTGGAGCAAGGTAGAGAGCATAGGCAACGACCGCGTGTTCCTCATCTCCGGGCATTACGGCTTCTCTTGCGCCGCCAGCGGAGGTCTGATCGCGCGGTGCAACTGTGTCTACCTTGTGTGGTCGAGCTGCGACTGCGAGAGGGCTCTACAAGTTCTGCTTGGACGACATGACCATCAGCTTCCGTCAGATCCTCCCGCAACCTACCCAGTCTTGGTGTAGAGCATTCTGGGCGGTTCCTCCTTCAGAGTTAGTTGATGATGATAATGATTCTTTTTTGTACTCGGTTTTATAATATTAGATGTTTTAGCTTTGTGAAAATAATGTATCTAGATGTCTTTTAATACGTAAGTTCGAAGAGGTTTACTACAAATTTACACACTAAAAGATATCTTGATACATTATCTTCATAAATGTAAAATATTTTATATTTTGAAACGGGGGAGTATATATAAACCATCCATCCATGTATACTAACCGTGAATTGGCTGCAGCATCTGAGCGTCACCGTCGTCGGTGACCACCACACAAACATTATTTCTGCCGGCGAATCCCAAAGAGGTCCCCTTCCCGCCCTCAATGCCACTGGACGACGAGCAAGCACGACGTCCATGGCAAGATCTCCCAATAGACTTGCTAGAGCTGGTCGTCACGAACCTAGCCTTGGTGGACCGTCTACGATTTCCTGCCGTTTGCAAGTCATGGAGTATGGTTTCCAATCCAGTCGACCAAGCAAAGGTCTGGCTTTGGCTCATGCACTTGTCTAGACAAGACGGGACGTACAAGTTGCTCGACCCCCTGCATGCGCGGCGAGGAGTACACGATGCGAGTCCCAACATTTGACACTGATGTACACCAGCATATTCTCCGCGCCTCCAAAGACGGCTGGGTCGCCGTCTCGGCCGGTCCCAACATAGACGACATCTTCATCATAAACCCCTTTAGGCCTTGTATTTTAAGGGATGTGAGGAGATTATTTTGTATTCCGTAATTTTTTCGATAAGTCGTTTACTAGGCCGGGTTTTGAGGGGATAATCCCGGAATATCCCCACAAATCCCCTCCACACTAGTATATTTTTGACTAGATTAAATACTCTTCATCATGGTAGAGTATTTTTGGGGAAAGGATTTGAGGGGATTGAGAGTATTGGGCGAACACAAAATCCCCGCATATCCCGCGTCTTTGTGAATAAAAATAACGGAGAAGTAAACAAGGCCTCACGGGAGAAACTGTGGAGCCTGGGGTATTTGAATGGAGGTACCACTTCGGAGGTTTATCCTTCTCCTCGCCAAACCCGGCGTCTCTAGGTTGCGTCTTCTTCGCGATCAATAGCAGCCATAGTGGCAAATGCGTTGGTGTTCATACCTGGCGCCACGGAGAGCCCGACTGGAGTGAGGAGAGTTTCCAGTATGACCAAGTGTCGTTCCCGGTGGCATACAAACAATCCCGTCTTGTTCCGTGACAAGTTCTATTGCCTTGGGAGGATGGGGAACTTGGGCGTGTTTGACCCGACGAACAACGCATGGCAAGTCCTGGAGAAGCCTGATCCGATCCACACGAAGATGGACCTCTTCGACGACGACCATGTGGGAAGAGAGTTTTGCTAATTGGTTGAGCTAGGAGGGGAATACATATCCGTGTTCATGCGCAATGCTCATGAGCCGCCTCAGGTGTTCAAGCTCGATGAGACAAAGATGGCCTGGATCGAGGTGCATGACATGGGCGGCGCAACCCTGTTCCTGGATTACAGGGCTTCCTATTCCGTGGCGTCGCCGGATGGGGGACATGGCAATAGGATCTACCTTGCTCGGTATTCTGTGGTGGATGGGGATGGTAAGCATGAGGCAGCATTCTATGACATGGACTCCAAGATGTACTACCCGTCCTTCTACCATCTCAAAGAACCATTACAATGTGTGTGGGTTGTACCCAATTTGCACCGCAATTAGGTTCACGGATTCCTCTTGATGCTTTTTAGTTTGTTCAAATATGAGAGACTTTAATTGTGCCCCTCATATTTTTTTATGTGTTTATTATTGTTATTATCTACAGATTGGAAAAAGAGAAGCAAGCATAAATAAATAAATTCTATAAACTAGGCATAAATATTGCACTAAATGAATTAACTAAGCATCATATCTGAAAGAAAACAAATCCATTGGAATGACTGCATAATTTAGCGTCATACTGCAAATAATTAATTTAATTGGACATTCGATATACCTATCTTCCTAACCCATATATTCTATCAACAAGATCAAGGAGTTGCAGTAAAACAAGGTGAGCTATCTTGAGGGTGGTGGCATATCTTGATGTTCTTCACACTGATTGACTTATGGGTGTGCACAATAGCAACGTTAATGGACGATTCTGTATCAGATCCTACATAAGTTATCGGTCGCAATTTGCAAAATGTGGGGAAAATTGCCTTGTGTGACCTTCCGACAACATCGAAGACCTTCTCGAGGCTGTTTCTTGACGAGTCCTCTGGCAAATTCTCCGCTATGATCATCCGAGGCTGCGGGAAGCAAAAGAAGGTTAAGTTCAGGGTGGCACAGCACAGAAGAGCATTCCTGGACTAGAGATATAGTACAAGTCAGTGACCTGGAGTTCTTCTTTGTGCTTCCCGGTGAATGCTTGCCTGCGCCGGACTTTTTCCCGCCGTCATCGCTGACAATCTGCAGCCAGAATCCAGTTATAATATGTATGAGAAGGATGTTCAATCTAGTAGGTGCAACAAGCAAATGGTATGATTCTGAATGATCATGATTACAAGCTTTGTGGAGGTGCGAAGAGCCTTAACCAGCATCTGGTTGATCTTCTTCCAGGATGAAATAACCGACAAGGGAACTGTACAGGAACATAACTAGCTAGTCTGAATATGTTGTCATGTTTCGCTAGCGAAAGAAATGAAATGTAACCTCTTCGTTTATGTTGGCATGCACTTACCATAACCTTCAGAGTCTCTGTTCATGATCTTGAGCAAGAACTCGTTGGCAACCAGGTTAATGTCGCTGAACTGGTAGTCGACCTGCTTGACGATCTTCCGCGCGACATCGGTGGTGCCGCCACCTGCGCTGCCCTTGGCCTCGCGCTGTTGATGGCGGTTGCGGCTGCGGCGAACTTGGCGTGTGCAAAGTCAGGCATAAAGAAGACGGCTCGTGGTCGTGAAGGAAGCTCCAGTCGGGCGCCGCCTGCATCTGCAGGCCCCCGCCGGCGCGGACATTGGGGTGGTGGAGGTGGTGGGCGACATGGCCAACAAACTCCGGCGCGTGCACGTTGAATTTGAACGACGCCAGAGCTGACATGGGCGTGGGTGGCACCGTGTTGGCGCCGCCATCGCTGTTCTCCTGCGTCCCCATGGCTAGCTGGCTGGTGGTGACCAAGGAAATGGATGGATCGTGACCTGCGGTGCCATATAAAGGCTGGTGGGGAAGGAGGAATGGTTTGGTCTGTGGGTTTCATGGCCGCTTCTCCCGCGCGTATCTCCGTCATAATAAGCACCTACGCCTTCACTAATCTGCAGCATCATGAGGAACCAAGCTAATCTCACATTATTAGTACAAGTACAAGTACAAATAGCATCTACTTGAATCTGCACTGCTGGAGCAGCGCAAAAAACCCACAAGGTTTGCTAATTCATAACATTGCATATTGCACTAAAATAAAAATGGTTTAAATCACAGTATTTCCATCACGCAGAAGCAACGGTGCCTTCTTGTCCATGAGCGAGACATTTAGCTTAAAGAAAACAATTTGCAAGGATGAAAAGGCGCTACGCACTATATCATGTCCTGAGGACTCTTAACATAGCTCAAGTAAGGTTTTAATCAGAGACACCACGTCAATAATAAAAGATCTCCTCTCAAGCCATGATCTTGGCCGACCTATTGTAAAGGCTCTCCACAACCTTCCCTACGTTCGAAATCGTTTCCAGAGTAGCTGGGAAGATCGCCTCGGTCTTGGAGTCCTCAAAGATGATGAGGCAACCAGCGCCCTGATCCAGGGTCCCTGAGAATTTCTTGTCGAGGATCATCTGCGACAGCTTCTTCTCAACATGGTCGATTGGCAACTCGATCATATCTGCTACGTGCGCGATCTCCACCCTTGAGTAGGGCTCAATCAGCCTGCAGAGGTTCTGCTCCAGGAGGGTATCATACAGGGATGAGAGGTGCCTGTGGACAATTGGGTCTTCCTCCAGCTGGGCTTTGTAGTCACGGAGAGCGGTTTCAAAGTACTTGAGAGATCTTTTCGAGTAGGCATCAGCCACAGCTTTCATAGCATCCACATCAGGACCAACATACTGCAGGCCTGCCTTAGACGAGATTATTCCTGCAACATCATCAGCTTGGTTAACCATTATCTTACACAGAAGCATGTACTTCAAGCAGAAGGTGGCCTTAGCATCCTCCAGTGCATTGAATCCTTCAAAGGCTTCAAAGAAGTAACTGTAGGCAGTCTTGTAATCCTTCTCTTCGGCATGAAGGATTCCGCTCTGCAGATCAATAGTGCCCTGCTGCGCTGGCGGAACATAAATGGCATTCGCCGCAGTTCTTGCGGCAGTCAGAGAAGCTTTGGCCTTTGGCAGGTTCCTCAGGGAGAAATGCAGTTTGCTTTCCAGAAGGTCAATGTCAACAAGAAGCAATTTGTCATCCAGCCTCCTCACTTCCTTGATAAGACCAGAAAGAAGGGTAAGAGCTTCAGTGTACTCCTGACTTTCCAACAGAAGGGCCGCTAGCCTTGCTTCCACACGCTGCCTGAGGAAGGTACGCTTCTCTGCACGGGTCCATTCCACCATCTCCTTGCACAGTGAGATTTGAAGATCAGATGTTCCAGGTATCTTGGAAACAGCATCAATGATGCCACGCACAATCTTTGCAGTCTTTGCCTTGGGAATCAGTGCGAAAAATGGCCTGAGCTGGGTCAGTAGATTCCGAAGCTCCTCAGCTCTGTTCTCCTTGGTGAGATAGTTTGTCAGATTCGTAATGGCAAGTTCTTTCACTCTCACTGCATCTGAAGAAGAAGACGGGTCTTCAAGCACACGGTAGAGAATTGAAATGGACTCTGAAGCATCCTTAGCCTCCTGAGCCATTGCAATTGACTCGGTGGTAGCGGGAAGAGATGATTGCATTGCAGACATGGTCAGTACGCCCTGTCACAGAAGAATAAGAATTATTACAGAATAAACCAGGGTCAGCCTAGAAGGCAGGGTAAACAATGATCAATAATCAACAAAGCAAACACAGAATACTCGAGCATCTAGAAGGCATAAACATGAAGAGAAGCTCAGCAATAGAAAAATAAACAGTTTTAATGATTCAAGGGATGATACGATTATTGCATGGCAGACATGGTCAGTACGCCCTGTCACAGCAGAAATATGAATTACTACAAAATAATTCAGGATCAGGTCCAAAGGCATGTAAGTTAATAGTCAATAACACACAGAGTAAACAACATATAATACTTGAGCATCTAAGGCATGAATGTGAATAGAAGCTCAGCCATCACAAACCGAATAAAAAGTTTTACTCGTCCAAATTAACAAGTAACTACTTGCCGCACCTTATTTGTTGAGGCCTAAAGTCAAGACATGAAGACAGATTTTAGGCAACATGTCTGCCAAATTATTTGTCACAGTTCACTGAACCTAGACAGATTTTAGGCAACATTTTGCCACAGTTCACTGAAAATAAGATATACTCATACATACAGGAGCTAAGATCAGCTGCTCCCTCCGATCAAATTAGATTAAGGCAAAATGTAGCCTAAAATCTGTCTAGGTTCAGTGAACTGTGACAACTAATTTGTATCAGAGGTAGTACTAAATTCACCATTTTGGCAACCAACAAAACATCTTGTTAATACATGAAATGTTATACAGTACTGAATTATCTGGAGAGAAACATATGAAGAGAGCTCAGCCAGAACAAATGATTCAACTAGTAACTAGTTACTTGTACAGATCCAGATCAACCAGTAAAAGCACAACAGCTAACAGAACAGGTTCAAGTTTCATAAGGTATGTCAGGTCATGTTCATTCAACTTTTATCACATCAGACTCGTTTATCAAAACATATAGCACTAATATCTCAGTCGCTGGCATGGCCCAAACCTTACCACCATGACGGCTGACACGCATCCACATTAGCCTATGGCTTGAGACACACCAAGTAAAGGAAGCCTATATTTCAGCATCATTAAATAGCAGCAGTCGAACATATGAGGCATCACTATATCTCAACAGGTGAGACAAAGATGTTGGTAATGATGTTTTCCAAATCGAGAAAGCGGAATCATGCAGTTTGATTTAACGCCTTACTGGTTTCTGTCAAGAAATATGTCAAATGTCATTACCAACATCTTTGTCTCACCTGTTGAGATATAGTGATGCCGCATATGTTCGACTGCTGTTATTAAACAGAAGGAAAAGCACATGAAGGTACAGCATGGAGAATTCCCGTAGATCTACTATAAATAAGAGCCAAAACTGATTAAATATCATATCTCGGTGAACTACAACGGCTCTAATTATGCCAGCTTGCTGATTAATCATGCAAGTTAAATTCCCTGTAAAATAGACAACGCCTTATATACAACTAACTAATCCTGCCACGTTAAGATTTACTGTTAAGATGGATAACTAGGTCCTAATAATCTATAACCGAGCAGAATCCTGACACGTTAAGATTTACGGAAACATAGGTATGGATATACCTAGGTACAGATCCTAGTCCACAAAGGTGGAATCAAAGAAATCAAGGCAAAATTACTACAGACTTGCGGATCTACGAACTACTGGAAACAAAACAGATCATCGCAGCAGGTTCGCAATCAATCAACCAACCATACAAACAGAAGAGAATACTCCAATCGACCGCGGGCTTTCCTACTGGAAGAACAGATCTAAAAGGCGCAGACCTTGCAGGGACGGTTCTTGATGACGATGTGTCGACCCTTGCGTATGGCGCCGGTCTGCTGCGGGTAGGTCTTTGACGCGCCGGAGTCGGCCTTGGACTCGAAGTGGTGGTCCGACCTCTCCGACGATCCTCCTGAGTCCTTCT